>CM076577.1:1241693743-1242293743 GCA_034641835.2 Pinus albicaulis
GTGAAGAATGATGGGAAGAACCCTCCTATTTATAACAAAATATTGGGTCATTCTAGATCTTGGTGCATGGGTTAACCAGATCTAGATCCACTTTTTATGGAATATTTTATTATATTTGTTGGAGGAAAAGGTATTTGACTTGGGTCAAATCCCTTAATTTGTCAAAAATAAATAAATAAATGATTTATTTATCTTTTTAAGGAAGCGGTTAGAAGATAATCAAATAAATAATGATTTATTTAATTATTTAAGGAAGTGGTTGAAAGATAATTAAATAAATAATGATTTATTTTAATTATTTGTGGGTGATTTGGTCATATTTAACAAGGAATATTATCTAAATAAGGTTTAAATAATTATTCCTAGAAAATAATAAGATAAATAAAGGTTTGTCTAATTAATTTCTTTGATTTTGGGTTAAACATGACTGGGAATAATAATTAAATTATGGTTTAATTAATTATTCCATGAGGAAAATCAAACAAATATAGGTTTGTTTAATATTTCCTTTTGGGGTTTCCTGTTTTAACATAGTGAAGGCAATTTTAATTAGGGTAAAATTGGTCTTACATGGTGTACTTTGGTCCATCTAATGATAATAGGTTAGATGACCAAAAAAT
Source organism: Pinus albicaulis (assembly GCA_034641835.2). Classification (NCBI taxonomy): domain Eukaryota; kingdom Viridiplantae; phylum Streptophyta; class Pinopsida; order Pinales; family Pinaceae; genus Pinus; species Pinus albicaulis. The sequence goes on from CM076577.1 coordinate 1,241,694,364, forward strand.
GGTGTAACACCCTGATTGCAAATAACTATGCATCGGGTAGGTTATCCTCGATACTTATGGGCTCTTATCCTATCTCCAACCTCGAGGGATGATTAGGCTTGATATTCATTATTCCTGGTTTGACTATAACCTCAAAGTCATATTCCTGGAACAAAAATAACTATTGACAAATTTTTCCTCCTAAAACAGGCTTATTCACCAAATATTTTAGTGCGGAGTGATCAATGAACACCTTGAAATGCGCTCCCAACAAGTAGTGCCCGAACTTCTGTAATGCATAGACCAAATCTAACCCTTCTCCTTTTGTCATAATATAGTTATTTTCCACCTTGGAAATATTTTTGCTTGTAAAAACTATGGGGTGGTGTATGTATCCTGCTTTCGGCTATTCCAGTAATATACCCAATGCTATGTAAGATGCATGGAAATGCACATGACATTCCTTATTCTAGTTCGGGAAAACTAGAATAGGTGCAATCACCATTTTCTCTTTTAGTACGTTGGGTTTCTTCTCGCATTCTTCATCCCATTGAAAAGTGACATATTTCTTCAATAAATTCTCCATTGGTGTCGTTATCTACACATATCCATTTATAAACTTTATGTAATATGTAGTGTGTCCAAGTTTTGTGCGCAGTGTAGAAATTTGAATAATAGATGAGTTATTCAGGGTATACGATTTTTAACTGAAGTGGCTGCATAATACATAACCTCTTCTACCATTGATCATCAATTTTGTGGGAATTAAACGATCGCATGTGCATTAAAGCTGCATCTGACACCTTGCATATAACACGTTATAGCAATGGAAAGCTTACGGATGAAAACCCCCAACTATACATATATTATAATGACTGAAACATACCAACATTACATAGCCATAGCTCCTCCAAATCTCAGCACTATATCACATGCTACACACAAACTAGCTCAGACATGAACAAGTCACAAGTTCAAATCTCTTCCACCTGTCTGCCTGCCTGTACTGCGCAATCCAAGATGAATAATGATGAGATCCAAGTTCGAATCCCACTCGCTTGTACTATACAATCCTCATTGGCAATCTCAATCATTGTGTGTGCAAATCTCATGCACAGCTATAGTCACAACTGATAGTAGACTCACCCTTTCACCCACCTCCCCCACCTCCAAACAAGTTTTAGTCTCCATAGGCAGCTCCATACATTCTTGATTCGCCGATGTAATGTTGTTGTTGGTGTAATTAGTGGTCAGTATGGTGTTCACCCTCATCACTAGAATGTATTTATCAGTTAGACTAAATACAACTAGTTCAACTAAGTTAAATAGAACACAACTCCTGTTATCTCTCAGCTCCACAAAGCCTCCATACATGAGTTCTAAACGTCAGCCATCGACAGCTCCAACTGCCCCTAGGAATAGCGTAATTTCATACATCGGTGCATGTGCCACATCCAAGCATCAAACTGAAGTGCTCCAAGAGGATAAGATAATGTTTATAGTCTAAATATTATTAAGGGTTAATAATATTTGACTGTTCTATTTTTAGCCCGACAGTCTAAAAATAGAAACCGCCCAATGTCTAAAAATAGAAGTCCATCTATTTTTACCAACTTGACCAATCATCCATAAATAGCATCCTACAACTCATAGACCATGATCCATATGTCTAAAAATAGACATAGTCTAAAAATAGACTTTGCGACAAAAATCACCTGTGTGGGCCCCACCTAGTTTAGGTTATCACTTTCCAAATAGGATCAAGAAAGATGTTTTAGGATGCCTCCTTCACTTTTTCTTGTTGCAATCTTCAACACGCAGTTGTGTAACTATTTTTGGTGTTGGCAAGTTCACAATCAGTGCTATCTTCGTGGGATCCACCATTAACCCCTGCTTACAGACCACATGGCCCAAAAATATGCAAAATGGTACACAAAAGATACACTTCTTAAAATTTAATGATATTTGGGTTTCCTACAGGTATCCAACATCAACCTTAAGCTCACAACATGCTTTTTCAATGACCCAAAGATGGTCTATTCATAAAAGTAAAATTCCAAAAACTTGTGTATATACTCTTTGAAAGCTGCAACTACAACTCTAGAAAATATGGTAGGAGCACTCTTCAAGCCAAAAGGCATCACCATGTACTGGTAAGAGCCCCACTCTGTAGCAAAAGTTGTCTTATGTCTATATTTTGGAACAATTCTGATCTGATGGTAACCCAAAAAGCCATTTGTGAAAGAGTAAGCCTCCTTTCCTCCTACATTGTCCAATACTTCGTCTGTAAATGGTGTGGGAAAAGGATCATGTGAGCATGCATCATTCAACTTTCTTAGGTCTACACATATCCTGATATCTTCCTTTGCATTCTTTTCCTACACCACCGTAGGACTTACTTATTCAGACTGTTCGAATGGTTCAATGATCTCAACTTTGATCTTTTTATCTAAATATACCTCCACTTTTACTTGTATTTCAGATTCAACCTATAGGGTATTTTATTTACTGGTGTTGCTTTAGGTTTGAGGGGAATCCTCATAAATCCTAGGTCCCCTAATATTCCCTTAAATTCATAAAATTTCGTGGGGAAGAGCTCTTGATACTTGTGCAAAAAAATCCATAATTTTTCTAGCTGTGTCTTCATCCTATTAATCTCCAATCATTGTAAATTTTGGTTCTTCTTCGGATTTGATATTCACCTTCTTCATTTTAGCGGGCTTAGCTATATCGAGTATTTCAGGTTCAGGTCCAACAACTTCGTGGTGTCCTTCCATTTTTGTGATATCAATATTGTGTAGATCCTCATCATATTCTTCCACAATCACATTATAACACTCCAATGCTTGCTCCAACTGCGCGGTCCAATTTGGCTGCTTCCATGTTAGCGAAGTTGTGTTTTTAAAAACCTTTTCTCTAACTTTATGAAGGAATGAATGTATGCATCGGAAGTTATATTCAAAACTAAATGTTAGTCCATTCAACCAAATTTTTCTAGTTCGTAGTTCCATGTCGCAATTCTATCTCAAGGTACCGATTCATAGGAATCGTTTCTAGTGTGTGGATAAACCCATGTACCCACTCCTGTTCTGGAACTTATTTCCAAGATGAAATACATCAGTGAATATGCACATGGGGGTCAACCTTACTGTTGTGGATCATCTGCATATCCTTTTCTATTTTATTTTGAAAAAAAAAAAAAAAAATCTAAAATTCAGAAAAAGTATATGCTATAGTATAATGTTTTTTATACTGTAACATAAAAAAAAATGTTTCTAAAAGCTCGATGCAAATTAAGTTTATTGTTAAACTTTATTTGGATGTATATTATAGTTTCATGTTTAAATGTCGAGCAAGTCTCCGAGCGGAAGTAGCAAGTATTGAAGATTATAACCGAATGATAATGTGCAGAGGCGCAAAGAGCTCGTGAGTTATTGAATCAAGTGCCCTCGCAGTTGACCTATTTGACTGCGGGGTAAACAACGATCAATGGTGTAGATTCATTGCGGGGGGACTAGCCAAAGTTTTCCGCCGTGCTCCAGGAGCCTCCGCAATGACGTCATGAGGCAAAGTGGAAGACAGTTGTAATCCATGATAAACCTTGTCAACGAATTTTTACATGTCATTTCAGGCATTTATTACGGGTTTGCGCGACTTTTAAATTGATTTTTATCACATTTTCAAATCATTTGTAATTGTTTTCCCCTTTGAGCCGTGTCGACGCCACCTTTTCATTCTCCACTACTTTACGGATTGCTTCTGTTGTCTGTACAACCATGGCCAAGCGATTTTCACTACTTGGTTCAACTAGCCACATTTCCCTCATGGAAAATGAGAGAGACATCCAAGATACCGTGTCTTCTGTAAATCATCCCCTCTTTTATCATCAAGTAAACATAAATGCCGAGAATTCCCCAGTTTTTTCTGCCATGAAGAAATCCGGTGTCCTGTCTGCATGTATCCCAAAAGCTCATTTCTTTCCTGAATTTATCTGTTGGTAGGTTTCTTCAATGTATCCCGGTAAGTGCTTTATAATGAATTCGCAGGGGTAGAATGTTCTATAGGTTTCGACGCAGTTGATTCACCAAGCGTTTTGTTTCTCCGAAGACGAGTCATCACTTCAATTCTCAGAAGACTCATTGGCAAGTTATTTTGAAAACCTTTAGGAGAAGAATTTAATCAGTAAATTCTGGGCAAAGATAATGACCTTACAGTTGACAAATCAGTATTAGGAATGATCTCCGGAAAGTTACAGAAAAGAGACTACTGGGAATCAAAGAGACAATGAAAATTTTTGATATATCATTTGATAAATTGATAAGAATAGGTTTACCTTCATGTTGGACAGAGAAAGGAAACATTATGTCATAGAAATTTTATGAAGATTCATTAATACTGGCAAAAAGCAAGATGGATAACAGGCATGAAAAGATGCAGATTTTAAAAGGAGAAATAATGTTTAATTTCTTGCAAAGGCATTTCAATTTGTTATGGATGGTGAAGACTCTCTTCACAACAATACCTACACACAGTCAGATTGTTGCATTTAGGTTGGAATATCATAGTTTCAAGAATTCATCAACAACCCAAAGTGAGATATGGAAAAAGTGCAAAACATTCTCAATGGACTCAACAAAAGGAATCCCAACATCTCAACAAAAAGTAGCCGTTGACTCAGCAACCGTATTAGAAGCAGCTGTTCTTATAGATTATGAATTTCAATTTCACGTTATGTTATTTTCTCAAAATCATGTAAATTGTAATAGGACCTTTTTGAGGCATGTACCTCCATAACTGTAAGTAGTTAAAGCAGTTAGCATTAGTTTCATCACTGGAAACTATTTTGTTATTTTGTATTTAAAGAAGATTCCAAGAAAGGAAAAGGTTCCGAGTTTTGAACCTTAAAGCCAAATTTTTGTACTCAAGAATGGAAAATTAATGAATGTGTATGCAAGTTTCTATCATTCTGTTTATGCTGAAAAGTTATCCAGTTTACACAATGTTTTCTTATCTGTGAATAAAATAGAGTAATGAGCAGTAGGTCTCTTTATACATATGTATTTAAGAGTTAAAAAAACCTTAATGTGCGCTCCTCTGTTTTAAATTTATCTTTACTTAATTCTTCAGGGTTTTAAAATGATAAATTTTGTTTGAAACAACATATAAGATTGAAATCCTCTTCTCTTTTTCTTCCGTTCATTCATTTCAGCATAATTGGAATATAGCATTGCAGAACATGCATGGATTTGATATTTAAGGGTTACATAATAAATGTTTAAGGGTTTATAAGACAAAGAAAGATATATATTCATTTGTGACATAATCAGATAATGTCTTAAGCACTGATTCCTTATCACAACTAAGGGATTGTCTCTTAAGGTACAACATAAATTGGCGCCGTTGCTGGGGAACAAAGATTCGAAGGTTTTCCCTTGGTTTTATTTTACATTTCTTCTGGTTGTTCAGAGAGGAGGAAATAATAAGCTGTGTTTGTTTTAAAATAGCTCTGGCTCCTAAGAAACCTCACACGAGGTCGGATACCTCTCAGCAAAAAGTTCTGGTTTTGTCTGATCCTGAGAAGCTTGTTTCAAAGAAGGGTCAGAAACCAAAAATATTTGATACACCAGACGTTACACTGCTTGCACCAGGTAGCAGTTCACACACTTTATCATCCAAGGATATTTCCAAGAAACTCATTTTCTCAGAAAAAGAATCCTCACCATCACCCATTCATTTTCAAGAACCTACATTAGAAGAGCAATCTTTTGAGTTTGTGTTTTTCCCTCTTACAGAAACTCAACCTCATATAGTTGCCAGCTCTTCTGCAATCGTTCATACACCAATCCCTACATTAGTTGTTCCACCTCATTCACCCCCACCTACAACTGGTATTCATTTTACCCCCGCTCAAGGAGCAGTTACCCAGGGCATAAACATGGCGACCCCTGCTTTCTTGATGAATAGATTTGCACCATTAAATCTACCCCAACCAATGAATGCAATGCCTCAGGAGTATCTCAAGTTACTCCCTAGATTTACTGGGGAAGATGAAATAACTACAGAACAACACTTGCCCTTGTTTTGCACATTTGCTGAGAATTTCAATGTTGAGAATTTAGATGTTGTAATGAGACTTTTTGTTCAGTCTCTAAGTGGAGAGGCAAGGAAATAGTTTAAAGGATTGCCTAATGGTTCAATAAATGATTGAGATGGACTAGAAAGATGTTTCATCGAGAGATGGGGTGAAAAAAAGGACCATGGTTATTCTTTGATAGAATTCAATGCAATAAAGAAGAAATCTAATGAAAATATGAATGATTTTGTGAAAATATTTAACAAATTGTATAATAGTTTGCCTTTGGAAATGAAACCTCCTCCTATTGGAGCAAGGGTCCTTTTTTCTGGTGCATTTGAACCAGATTTCAGTTTCACATTGAGAGAAAGAAGGTCCCCCACTTTGGATCAGATTCAAACTGATGCTCTGGAGATTGAGGCCAATATGTCCGTTGCTGGTAAAGTTCAAGATAAAGGAAAAGCTAAAGAAGAAGCCTCATCTCAAGGTCAGAGAATTGACGATATGACTAAAGTCATAAAAAATTTGTCTAGTAAACTGGTGAAGTTGGAAATATATAATAATAAGCCTGCAAGACAAAGTAGAGTGGTTTTTAATCCCCAATTTGAAAAACATCCCCTGTAGATTCTACAAAGAGAAAGGAAAGATCAAGATCAGGTGCAAGCACCTTTGTATATAGAGGCAGCTCCATCCCGCTCAGTAGATGATGATGATGAAAAAGAAGATGATGCTCAAATTTCTGCTGTCTACATGGAAGATGATGAAACAAAAGAAGAAACTGAGGAAGAAAGAGTGGAAGAAAATGAAGAAACTGATCTTTCATTCGATCAAGAAGAGATGGATGATTATTGCAAACAGTTTATGGACTTCATGCAATCAGAATTACATAAAAAATATGATTTGAGGTCAAATAAGAGGTTAAGAACTCAAGATGATGAGGAAAAAGAATCAGAATCAGCACCTTCTCCAATGATGAATCCATTACAGAGAAACCAGATTAAGAAATCTGATAAGGGGAAGCAACCCATGAATGAAGAAAAAGAGAAGGAAAAACAGCAAGTTGAGGCTTCTCAAACAAAGATTAAAGATCCTAATATTTTGGAGAAAGTTGTTACTATTTCTAATCAAAGTCTAAATTCCAATAAAAATCAAGAAGAACCTAAAAAGTTGACAAAAAAAAATCAAATTTTCAGTTTGTCGAAAGATTTGGAAAAAGTGAAAATTCAAATACCTCTTCTTGAGTTAATCAAAACACCTGGTTATAAGAAAGAGATTGTAGAATTTATCAATTTATCTCAGTCTGATGAAGTAGGCGATATAGTAAATCTGAAAGAAGAAAAACTAGTGGTTACTTTTGATTCTCATGTTGAAGAGGTAGATTCGTTTGTCCCTCCTTTTTATATATCACTTTTGTTACATGATTTTTTTTTACATAATTGTATGCTAGATTCTGGCGCATCCCACAATCTGATGCCATTGTGTGTGATGAAAGAGTTAAATTTACAAATCACTAAGCCATACAGAGAACTTTATTCTTTTGATTCAAAAAGGGTGAAGTGTGTGGGTCTTATTAAGGATATGGTTGTTTCATTGGCTCAAATCCCAGCCAAGAGCATTATGATGGATGTGGTAGTGGCAGATATTCCAGCCAGATTTGGTATGCTATTATCTAGATCTTGGGGGGCAAAGCTTGGAGGAGTTTTGAAGTTAGATTTTACATATGCCATCATTCCTGTTTTTAATGGGGAAGAAAGGAGATTGTATAGAGAAACTAGATTTCAAAAAACTACTACCAAGAAAGATGCAGGTAATTCACCTATTTATGGCCAAGAGAAGGAGGACCTCTCTTACTTCATGCTGCATGAAGATGCAGAATTTGCTGAAGAGTCACAAGGGAAGCTCCCTTCAGCCATTGTACATAAGGAGCTGCATTCAAACAAGCTTTGAAAGTGTTATTTTGATGATGCGTTTTCTAAAGAAGGCACTGGAGCTGGTTTCATTTTTGTATCTCCGGAAGGTAACCTTGTACCTTTCTCTTTCAAATTGGAGTTTGAATCCACCAATAATGTAGCTGAATATGAAGCATTAATCATTAGTCTGCAGACAACTAAGCAAATGGGAATTCAGTCTATGACCGTGTTTGGTGATTCTGAATTAATCATAAGACAAGTTAAGAATTTGTGTCAAGCTAAACATCCCAGGTTAAGAACATATATGAATGAGGTATGGGATTTAATTGAAGGCAGTACATTCAAACCTCCGATCAATCCAAGACTAAGATATGAAATTGAGATGAGACACAGACCTTCGATCCCTAACAATATCAAACATTGGCAGGTTTTTGAGGATGATGAACAGATTAAGCAATTTTTGTTGATGATTGAAGATTTTGAAGATCATCAGATTGATTTGGAAACTGATGAAAATGACTTGGCTGATATGTCTAAGATTCTGAAAAAGAATATTGGTGATCAACAGATTATTCAGTTGAAAGACAATATTTTACCAAGAGGTTTGGTACCTCTCGAAAGACTGTTTGATGCTAATGATGTGGCAGTGAATCAGAAGAAAGCACATCAAGATGAGAATGTGGAAGATTGTAATTTAGGAACTCAATATGAGCCTAAAATGGTCAAATTGTTCAAAGGTGTTATGAAGGACTATAAACAAAGGTACATAGATCTGTTCAAACAATTTGAGGATGTATTTGCTTGGTCATATGATGATTTTAAGATTTATGATAAGAATATTATTCAGCATAAAATCCCATTGAAAGATGGAGTCAAACCACATAGACAGAAACTCAGACAAATCAATCCATTGTTGTTGGCCCCGATTGAAAAGGAGGTAAAGAAATTGCTGCAGGCTAAAATAATTATTCCTCTCAGATATTCAGATTGGGTTTCCAATCTTGTAACATTCAGAAAGAAAAATGGAGAGATAAGGCTGTGTGTAGATTTCAGGAACTTGAATAGGGCTTCATTGAAAGATAATTATCCTTTGCCGAAAATGGATTTTGTCTTGCAAAAAGTGACTGGAGCTTACAGATTATCTATGGTAGATGGTTTTTCAGGGTATAACCAGGTTATTGTCAAGAAAATAATGGACATGTTGAAAAAGGATGCTGAGGTGAAGTGGGACAAAGAAGCAAGGGAATCTTTTGAAAGGATTAAAGAAGCTCTACAGGAAGCACCTGTTCTAATTAGTCCAGATTATTCAAAGCCATTTCAAATTTTTTCATTTGCGTCTTCCTCAACAATTGCTGCTGTGTTATTACAGAGAAATGAAGAAAAGTGTGAACAACCTGGCATATTTCAGTAAGGTGCTCCGAGATGCAGAATTAAAATATAATATATTGGAGAAACAAGTATATGCTCTGGTGAAAGCATTGAAAGCATTCAGAACCTATATTCTTCATTCCAAAATTTTAGCATATATTCCTAATTCTGCTGTAAAGGATGTTTTAGTACAGAGCGATGTAGATGGGAAAAGAGGCAAATGGATTGCTAAAATCGAAGAATACGACCTAGATGTTAAACCAACAAAATTGATCAAAGGATTGGGACTGGCCAAATTATTAACAGAGTCAAATTTCCAAGCACTGGGAATTAATTTATTGGCACCTGTAGAGGAAGTCAATGGAGAAACAGGTAATATTCAGTCAAAGTCATCAATTAAATATAAATTCCTCTGCTCAGATTGGTACAAGGATATTATTCACTATTTATGCTTTCTTTCTTGTCCTCCTTCAATAAATAGAGCTAAATATAGAGCTTTAAAACTCAAGGCTCAACCTTATGTCATAATTGAAGCAAAGCTATATTGGAAAGATCCTGCTTGTGTGTTATTGTTATGTTTGACCTAGGAGGAAGTTTCAGAAGTAATTAAAGAATATCATGAATGTTTGTGCAGGGGTCACTACAGTTGGAAGGTAACTGCTCATAAAGTTCTCAAATCAGGTTTTTATTGGCCCTCTGTAATTGTTGATGTATATAAAACAGTCAGAAGTTGTCAAAAATTCTAGGTGTTCGCAGAAAAGAAAAGGTTAGCCCCTTTACTTCTTCTCCCTATTTTTGTTGAAGAACCTTTCAGACAATGGGGATTGGATTTCATTGGAGAAATCAATCCACCATCTAGTGGGCAATTTAAGTGGATCCTTACTGCTATAGATTATTTTACAAAATGGGTAGAGGCAATCCCTACCAGGAAGGCAAATGATTTGGTTGTTATGAAGTTTTTAGAAGAAAATATCTTTAGCAGATTTGGATGTCCAGCAAAGATTGTGACAGATAATGCCCAAGTTTTCAACTCAATCAGGTTTATTAATTTCTGTCAGACTTATAATGTGATATTGTCTCATTCTACAGCTTATCATCCACAAGGAAATGGATTGGCAGAATCTTCTAACAAAACATTAGTAAAATTTTTGAAGAAGACAATAAATGAAAACCAGAAGAATTGGGATTCAAAGCTAGTTTTTGCTCTATGGGAAACAAGGATGACCACTAGGAGATCCACTGGTAAGTCACCTTATGAACTAGTATATGGTACTCAGGCATTTTTTCCCATCCAGTTGGTGAAACCTGTGATTTCTTTCCTTCAAGATGCTCAAGAAGAACCTAATGCCATGATTAGAAGAATGAATAATGTAATGGAGTTAAGTGAAAGCAGAAATAAAGTTCGAGAGAATTTGCTTACTTACCAGCAAAAAATGAAGACAATGTTTGACAGGAAAGAAAAAGAAATCATGTTTCAGAATGGAGATCTGGTATTAAGATGGGATACCCGGAGGGAAGACAAAGGGAAACATGGAAAATTTGATCCTTTGTGGTACGGTACGTTCAAAATTAGTGAGGCCAGGATGAATAATACCTTCATTCTGGAAAGTCTTGAAGGAGAAGTAATAGATATGCCTGTGAATGGGCAATATCTAAAACATTATTTCCAGCACTAAGAGCTATTTGACCATCATTGCATATATCTGGTTTTATCATTGTACATTTTTCATTTAGCAATTTTTGACTCCATGCCCAAAGTGAAGGCACTGATCTGCAAGTTCTTAGTGTTTCGTGGCAAAAACACTATCCCCAGGTGGAGCCAGATGTTGTGGATCATATGCATATCCTTTTCTATTTTATTTTGAAAATCAAAAAACAAAAAAACAAAAAAATCTGAAATTCAGAAAAATTATATGCTATAGTATAATGTTTTTTATACTGTAACATAAAAAAGAAAATTTTCTAAAAGCTCGATGCAAATTAAGTTTATTGTTAAACTTTATTTGGATGTATATTATAGTTTCATGTTTAAACGTCGAGAAAGTCTCTGAGCGGAAGTAGCAAGTATTGAAGATTATAACCGAATGATAAAGTGCGGAGGCGCAAAGAGCTCGTGAGTTATTGAATCAAGTGCCCCCGCAGTTGACCTGTTTGACCACAGGGTAAACAACGATCAACAGTGTAGATTAACTGTGGGGGGACTAGCCAAAGTTTGCCGTTGTACTCCAGGAGCCTCCACAATGACGTCATGAGGCAAAGTGGAAGACAGCTGTAATCCATGATAAGCCTTGTCAACGTCTTTTTACACGTCATTTCAGGCGTTTATTACGGGTTTGCGCGGCTTTTAAATTGATTTTTATCACATTTTCAAATCATTTGTAATTGTTTTCCCCTTTGAGCCGTGTCGACGCCACCTTTTCATTCTCCACTACTTTACAAATTGCTTCTGTTGTCTGTACAGCCATGGCCAAGCGATTTTCACTACCTAGTTCGACTAGCCACATTTCCCTCATGGACAATGAGAGAGACATCCAAGATACCGTGTCTTCCGTAAATCATCCCCTCTTTTATCATCAAGTAACCATAAATGCAAAGAATTCCCCAGTTTTTTCTGCCATGAAGAAATCCGGTGTCCTGTCTACATGTATCCCAAAAGCTCATTTCTTTCCTGAATTTATCTGTTGGCTGGTTTCTTCAATGTATCTCGGTAAGTGCTTTATAATGAATTCGTAGGGGGAGAATGTTCTACAGGTGTCGACGAAGTTGATTCGCCAAGCGTTTTGTTTCTCCGAAGACGAGTCATCACTTCAATTCTCAGAATACTCATTGGAAAGTTATTTTGAAAACCTTTCAGGAGAAGAATTTAATTAGTAAATTCTGGGAAAAGATAATGACCTTACAGTTGACAAATCAGTATTAGGAATGATCTTCGGAAAGTTACAGAAAAGAGACTACTGGGAATCAAAGAGACAGTGAACAAGTTTGATATATCATTTGATAAATTGACAAGAATAGGTTTACCTTCATGTTGGACAGAGAAAGGAAACATTCTGTCATGGAAATTTTATGAAGATTCATTAATACTGGCAAAAAGCAAGATGGATAACAGGCATGAAAAGACACATATTTTAAAAGGAGAAACAATGTTTAATTTCTTGCAAAGGAATTTCAATTTGTTATGGATGGTGAAGACTCTCTTCACGGAAATACCTACACACAGTCAGATTGTTGCATTCAGGTTGGAATATCATAGTTTCAAGAATTCAACAACAACCCAAAGTGAGATATGGAAAAAGTGCAAAACATTCTCAATGGACTCAGCAAAAGGAATCCCAACATCTCAACAAAAAGTAGCCGTTGAATTAGAAACCATATCAGAAGTGGCTATTCTTATAGATTAGGAATTTTCAATTTCACGTTATGTTATTTTCTCAAAATCATGTAAATTGTAATAGGACCTTTTTGAGGCATGTACCTCCGTAACTGTAAGTAGTTAAAGCAGTTAGAATTAGTTTCATCGCTGGAAACTGTTTTGTTATTTTTTATTTAAAGAAGATTCCAAGAAAGGAAAAGGTTTCGATTTTTGAACCTTGAAGCCAAATTTTTGTACTCAAGAATGGAAAATGAATGAATGAGTATGCAAGTTTCTATCATTCTGTTTATGCTGAAAAGTTATCCAATTTACACAATGTTTTCTTATCTGTGAATAAAATAGAGTAATGAACAGCAGGTCTCTTTATACATATGTATTTAAGAGTTAAAAAAACCTTAATGTGCGCTCCTCTATTTTAACTTTATCTTTACTTAATTCTTCAGGGTTTTAAAATGATAGATTCTGTTTGAAACAACATATCAGATTGAAATCCTCTTCTCTTTTTCTTCCGTTCATTCATTTCAGCATAATTGGAATATAGCATTGCAGAACATGCATGGATTTGATATTTAAGGGTTACATAATCAATGTTTAAGGGTTTATAAGACAGAGACAGATATATATTCATTTGTGACATAATCAGATAATGTCTTAAGCACTGATTCCTTATCACAGCTAAGGGATTGTCTCTTAAGGTACAACACTTACCATCATAGTTTAATTCTAATTCTGTATCTGTTGGCCCAAATCTAACCCACATCAGCCTTCAATACTCCTCCCAACTTCCTATATTCCTTTTATGAGTACCCCACCATGTAGTAGGTGTAGACCTCAGGGCTACATCGAAAGCTTACAACCTCTATTTCTCTGGTATTTTTCTTTCATATTCATCAAGGAAAAGGCTTTCATATCATATCCCATCATAATAAGGTAGACGACATACCTCGAAGTTATGCAACGAAGTGATTTTGTGATTCTGGCACATTGTCTTGTAGATAATTCAAGTAACCTGTTCTGCCAATTTTCCACTTCTTCCTTCGAATCTGAAGTACATGAAATATTTTTTTCCCAACTTAGTTCACCCTATACAGTGGGATTAATTGAATCTTCCTCCATAGTTGTTATCTGATAAATGTTGTCGACATATGTGTTGCAGTACTCATCCTGGACAGGCTCTGTATAACACACTTCTTCTGATGGGTCTAAAGGAACAATGAACCTCATATTATATTTTTCGAACACCATTTGTCTCTTCTTCAAATTAATTATTGCTAAAGTATTGAAAGCCCAATCTAATCCAAGTAACGCCAGATAGGGGTTGATTTCATCTACAATTTCAATCACCTCGAAGTCTGCAACAACACACACTCCTTCAATATCTACTACCACGGCAGGTAACCTTCCCATAGGGAGTATCTTTTGTTGGTTGGCCATCCTCAAATGGATTAGCGACCATTGCAACTTTGGTCTTCCCATTAACTCCAAATTTTTCTTAGGTAACACATTGGCATAAAATCCTAAGTCTAGGATTACCTGATCCATATCGTATTCCTCGTTCTACGTATTTAGTCTCATTTCCTTCCTCGTTATCTTCTTATGTCGATGTAAATTGTTCACTACGCACAAATAACTTCATGGTACTTCTTTATTAGCACAATAATCTATCAAATTTGGAGTCCTTCGACATCCATTTGATTCCCCAAAAACTTCATGCAAGTCTATAAGAACAACTTCAAGATACTCAGATCCACTTCCTGCATCAAAGTAGATACATTAGCGCAATACTTCTTTGGAATTAACTTTAGTTGTGCACTAGATGTTGAAGCTATAGCATCCATGAACATATCTTTTTCATTCTGAATACTGAACCCATGGGATTTTTCTACGATATTTCTTACCCATGTATCTTCCATTTTATTCTTACCTTCTACTTTATCATCTCCCATAGCATCTCCACTCCTTGTTACAATTTTGATGCACGGTTCATCCTTCCTTAGTTCAACGTTCATCATTTGTAGATTCTCTGTGGGATGTTGGTTCCTTTTCTCCTGCATGTTCGTTAGAAGGACCAAACATTCTTCTATCCCATGATCAAAATATTTGTAGTGCATACAGGTTGTAGCATGGTTGTAATGATCTCTTGCAAACTGTCCTGTTTTTCTATAGTTGTAATAGATAGTCTAGCTGCGTCCTCGACCAAATCCTCATCCTCATCCTTGCAAACCGCCTCAACCATCATGATGTCATTGATCCTCGTGTGCATACCCTTCAACTTGAATTCTATAAGCATCAACACTGCGATCCATTATCAAGTCATAACTTCAATAGTTTTTCTCATCATGTCCTACTGAATTACAAAAGTTGCAAAATAATTGCCTTGGGGTCTACATATATTTCTGTAATAAATTGTAATTTTCAGAGCAATGTTGGCCTCTATTTTTACGTATCTCACACCATAGGCTTGATCTTGGATTTAATGGATTAGTTTTTCCACTAGCCAAGTAATCTCTAAGCACATGGCATTTCTCCTTAGAATGGCCTTCTGCTTTGCAATTTATACACCATACTTCTTGTCTAACTTATTTTCATTTCTTGAAATATTGTAATTAAAAGGTCAAGTTTTCTAGATGAATATGAATCTGATGTACTCTTGTATGAGTATCTCCTATTCGCGGAGCTTCCAACTTCATTGCAATTTCCAGGGCTTGGACTTGAGTTACATTTTTTGTTGTGTCAAGGGTAACTTGATATGTGGAAGAAACACAACTATAAACTATTCTTTGTGCTGCTATGGGGGTATGTTTAAGCTTACTTGTCCCATTAATACCTTTAATCATTGATCCAACTCCCAAAAATATTAATTATCCATTTGTTTGATTTCCTTCAATTCAGTAATGCACTACGACTCAGACTTCATCTTCTTGAATTCAGATACTGATGCTTTCTTAATATCATCAAATGAAACAACCTGGTGAGTCAAATAATACTTCATGTACCATGTCAATGCTCTCTCTTGCAACTTTGTGATGAGCTGTTACTTCTTTAAATATTTGTGAGTAACCTATCTTGCTTTCCATACTACATTAGCTACGAACCAAAACTTCTCAGGATCCTCTGATCCAAGTCCTCTAAAAATAGGTAGCTTAATATCATTGACCATGTTTCTTCTTGGGGGGATAGTGGGAGGGGATGGGGTGTAGGATAATTTGGAGGAGGGGGATGATGGGAAAGGGGAGTACAAGGATGGGGAAACCCAAAGGTTCCCTAATTATTCTAAGCTTCTGACTTTGATGCATCTTCAGGTTGGGTGGAGGAATATCACGAGGTTGCGGGGTTATTTCCTTCTTCCTCACTCCCAGAATCTCCTAACAAGGGACTATAATCAATTTCAATAAAATTATTTGGTTCATGTTATATTATGTATCACTTTCCACTTCTCGTAGACCCAGTTCCTGGTTCAAACTTATTCCCTCTTCATCCAAACATTAATCTGACTGCATTCGTAGCACACCATTTTCACTCAAAATCATTTTAATACACAACTTAAAAAAATTTAGATACTTACCTCACGGTCCCTTGAAGGATATTTTCTCAGCTTCGCTGTAAGATACAATTGTTTCTATGGAAAATTCAATGATAAATCCTCCCAAGATACTATCAATCCAAAAATCAACAGCTCTTGAGATGCTGTTGCTAGTATCCTTGAGTCGCTATATCAATTTAGGGCTCCACGTGGTAGGCTCGTCGTTTTTAAATTTTTTTTTATTCTCGGTCGATTCATATAGTTCATTAGAAAATGACACAAAGAAAATATCATGCTGCTCTATGAAAAGATACCTCTGCAACCAGGATTAAGTTGTCAATCACGAATTTTTGTTTTCCTAACCTTTGACTTATCATTCTTTCTAATTTACTGAATCTTGTATTTCCTTCTTTGATGGATGCCACATCCACATGTCCCTCAAATATATCCTGGTCTCGGCAACAGAACCATTTGTTGGTTCTTATGGGCTTGACCCAGGTTTTTCTTGTACTTCACACCAACAAAACCCTCAGACATCAACCCTTTCGGCAACGACCTATAAGAAGATCACAATCTCACTCGAGGTGGCTATGGGTGGTTGCAGAACCATGTTTCTGCAACCTTGAGGAACTACGCGAGGTGGCTTTACTTCACTTTTCTGTATTTTACTTAGTCTTCTGGAATACATATCACTATTGCGCTATAAATTAACTACTTACTTCGTCACATTCAGTTTAACATAAGAATATCACAAAACAATATAAACCTCACTATTATAACATTTATTAGTAATTAGTACTTCGCATCCATAGATAGAAAGCAAACATAACAATGCAAATAGATACAAAATATTTCCCAAAACTTATTCTTATTTATTAAGATGAATCTTTCGAGTAAATTTAGCTTCTCGACCTATGCACACAACTACAAGTGGTTTACGCACTAACCTGCACACTCTTCCAAGGTCTCCATGCACTAAATATGCAATGGCTTGCACTCAATGCCTACGATTATGATCGATTATTCTTCGAAAAATAATTACATTTATTTATATAGATTTACATAAAGACAAAACCATGGTCCACATACCATGGGCTTCGAAAAAACAATTAAATAAAACCCAAATACCTGTTACAAAATGAGGTGCTTAGACCTACCCCAAAGCTCCTAGAACACTGCACGGTAAATATATCTTCGCGGTACCATGAACTATGCTCCTCAAAATTCAGGGTCTTTGACCAAAATTGGACCAAGTTGGGCCACAACCAACACCACACCTAATCCCCAAAAGAATTTTAATTCAATTTGATCATCAAGGCCTTAAATGAGCGACCCCCCCCCCCCTAGGGTTACCTTTTGAAGCACCATAAAATAAGAAAGAGTGACATCCCTTCTTTACTCTTCATTCCTTGAATTTATCACTGTCAAGTTTGATGATATATGACTTTTTTTTGAATTGGTTTGATATTGAAGCTACCAATATGATTTGATGGATTCCACAAATGTAGTCGATTCCTTTCCTATTCAGATAAATTATTCAAATAATTATTAAATACTCTAGAAAAAATAAATTCAAAAATAATTTGAAAAACCTTATTTGTAACAGTGGTGGGAACATGTTTGTAATGTTCCAAAACTGGAATTTCTACAACAATGAGAATACTCTAAGGTATTCCAGAGTTGGAGATGCATAAATATACCTCATAAAAGATGTCTAATGACATATATTTTAATAAAATATGCAGAAAAAAAATTATACAGCGTTTTATAAACCAAAAGCTCGGGAAAAGTGATGATTTAGGCCCTAAAATGAATCTATTCATATATCTGCGTAAAAATAATATGGGAAAGTAGTTGGATATGATATCTAGGGTTATGAGGGACTCCCATGTCAAATTTCAGCAAAAAAAAAAAGCGTTTTTCTATGTTAAACAGTTCCTCCCTTCCTAACTAGGCTAGAAAACCCTGATTTCCCATGGCTTAGACTATGCAGGAATTTGCTGAAGCATGGATAGCGTAATTTTTGAGGGTTTTAACTGAAATAATTCTGGAACATTAGTATGGAAACTTAGGATATGAATCAAATGATTTACATTAGGAAAAACATATATTTACATAAAGAAAGGCCTCAAAATGAGGTGTTGCAACCATGGAATGAGATAGGAGAGCTGAACAACGTAATTTACAGGGGAATGAAGCAGTGTTTCATTATATTTTGGATCTATAATAGATATGAATACAAAATCATAGATCAGAATGGGATCTATATGCAAAAGAGATTTTTAGTACATTCCCCTTGGGGATCTCAGCAGAAGATGAATAATAATGACTAGATCTGAGATCTAAACCATGGATCTACAGTAAAATTTAGAAATTTCTGAAGAATATGATACACAGTATATCAGATCTAAAATGGAACATAGATTGGTTGGCCAATCTATGGATCACCACAATGAAGGGAAGGATCCCTTTCACTAGAGATCTATCCTCCAGACTGATGCAAAACCCACACTCCAACTCTGCCTGAAAAAAAGACATAGTTTCCTCAAGGGAATACACTGATAAAGTGGAGAATACTTTGGCCTGATGCCAAGATATGGATCTGAAGAAAAATTAGGAGAGGCACTCTTCTAGGAGGTTAGAAGACACACTCCGTGAGAAGAGGCTCCCAAAACAAGCTAGATCTCTGCAGATCTAGAATCCCACTTGTTGCAGCTCATTGAAACATGTAAATCCTGACTGGATTTACGCTGCCTAAGAGAGATGGAGCTTGGCCTCAAATCCTGATAGTGGAAAAAGCAAAACAACCTCCTACAAGAGCTTCTTAATGGAAGGAGAGAGAGGATTCCTAAACAGGAAACCCTCTTGTGCTATGCAGCACAATTCTCAGGCTAAAAAACCTGGAGAATTCGAATTAGTCTAAGCAGAATAATTTCTGAATATATTCAACAACCTTTTCCTTGAGCCTTCTCCTTCCTTTTATAAGATGAGGATGTGCAAAACCCTAAACCACTTACAAAACTTTAACTCCTTTCACATGAAGCCCTTCCATCTAAAACTGCGCTGAGTCTCTAGATGGTTTGATGAATCTATAAATAACTGAGATTTGGTCCCATTGACCCTGTGAATTGTCTCAATCCTGTTTCACACACAAGTGGATTTTATTACAAAGGCCCATATTTATCCCTTTTCACATTGGGCATGTATTTATTATTTTATTTAAGGAGTTTTTCATGTCCTCCTTTACATTTTATTCATCAAATAATAGAAAATAAACAAAATGAAATATTCCTATTAGCTTGGGCTAATTAGGAATATTACAATTCTCCCCTCCAAAATTGTTGCTTGTCCTCAAGAAACTGCAAGGTGAGTGCTGCCAAAATATCTAATGGAATTGTCTCCTCCCCGGAATGAACCATATAGCTGTCATCATGAAGAATTGGGAGATACAAAGGAAGAATTACAAGTTGTCCATTGGTTTTCTCAAGGCATGAGAGATTGTAAATATAGGGTACTTCAAATCCTTAAAGAGCCTTTACTCTCTGTTATTGCCTAAATCTACCTCAGGCTGAAGGAAGGCAGAGATAGGATAACACCAAACCATGCTCAGCCTTGTAGCTAGCCCTACAAGGACAGGAGGGCTCTCTCCATAAAAGGATATTCAATAAAAACACAATAGTGAACTGATATTAGGCTAGGTAAAATGATGGGAAAAAGGTTTAAATAAATGAATGAATTTTTAGGGATGTGTGGAACAGATGGGGTTGGGCAGTTTGAAACTGGGGAATTAAATCAGAGATATAAGGTATTTCATGGGGCAAGGTAGGCAGGAAATTTAGCAATTAAGTTTAAATAATGATGGAATTTTTAAAGACTGGTGAGGAGCTGAAAAGGGCATAGGAGATGGATCCTTTTCAAACAGAAGAAAACATAGAGCATTGAATGTTTTCCCAAGGAAGAGCATTAAAAAATGGATTCTACCTATCTATCTTGAAAGCATCCAACCAGACAATGTAAATGAATGAATGGTAAACATGACAATTAACAGATGAACACAAAAGAAAGAACAATGCTAAAATCCATACCACATGGATTCCACAAATCAGAGCTGCATATCTTTATTAATTCCCTGCCAAACTGTTACAAAAATAGCAGCCTCACTTTGTTGCAAAAATCCAACCATTACACTCTGAAATTCATAAAATATATACATTTTCTCACCCTTTTACTAAGGGAATTGAGCTCAACAATTTCTTAAAGATAGAATCAGTTACATTAAACTTGGGCCGAATTTCTCAAAATGGGTGTTGAAGATGAACTCCTATATCCTAAACCATAGCACTTGTTACAAAAATGAAAGAGGTTTTTGTAGATACGGTCATGTTGGAGAAAAAACTCTCTCAAATTTTGGAAATTCGTTTCCAGTTTCTCGCAATCTGTTCCACAAAATCATCTCTAAAACAGAAAATCATTAAAAATTTAAATCTGTAAAAATGAGCTGTAAAGATCTAGTCACATATCCCAATTCGTGACACCTTTGAATAAAATAAAAGAGGTTTTTGTTATATGGCTCGTGGTTAACAAAAACCTCCTTGGGTTGTGCAGAATTACGTTCCATTTTTTGTAAAATGGCCGTGCACTAAAATGACTAAAACAGTAAAAAATATGAAAATTTTGCTTTGTTTTAATGTAGGCTCCAAATATCACTATATATCTCCCACATAGTAGCACCTGTGCATAAAATGAAGGAGGTTTTTGTTATTTGCTATGTGATGAAAAAAATCTCTTTCACTTTTGAAAAATTCCTTACCATTATTTCACAAACTAATTTTGTACTAAACTTGTCACTGTGTGCAGCAAATGACCTCAAAATATGCATAACCAAGAATCACTCATTCATTTTGATCATATCTTCTAATCCGGGAGCCAGTTACGGGAGTGTGATATACTGTTGGAAATATTTTTCCGAGCTTATTCTGATGGAAACACTTGTGACATGTTTTTTTTTGCTGAAAATCATGTGCAAAACATCTGATAAAACCAAACATAGTAAGAGCTCATGTTGATCCCTGGTGACAGGATGTGAAGACTGGAACTAACATCGGCTCCAATGGGGATGGTAGCTCCTTGGAGGTGCCAAGAACTACAGATCTCTGGGAAATAAGGCAATGCATTCATCCATTGGGCTATGGATGGTCAAACAACTGCAAACCCAAAACAACTCATACCAATCCCAAAACATATACATACTGCAACCTATGCATAAACCAATACCGGAAACTGAAATGTTGCCTTTGACATCTTATTTATTTAAAAATCAATCCTACTTTGATGCGAAACCAATAGATCAAGTAACACTGTAATGCCAGATCAACCAATCAAGTAACTGTGACAAGGATGCTGCTTGAAAGTGCTTCAACCAGGACACAAATGTAAATGCTGACAGCCATACATGCACATAACGAGTCTGGTTATGTAAAAGACAATTTGATCTATCATTCAAACTGAAAAAAAATTCCATGTACGTTGCAATAGGATGGAAAAAACCAGACTCTGTTTGCTGCCCCAACTCCAAAATACATGCTTCCAGCTACAAACTGTCAATGCAAACATCCACGTGCAGCTCTATTGTTTCTTGTTTTGAAGGAGGGAGAGTTTCCAAAAACGATTTAGGATCTCGAAATTCATATGATTGAATCTGATCATTTAAATACTAAATCTCCTTCTCAAAATTTTCAACAACTAACTCAAAGAAACCATTCTTAGCTTCAGAAGGAAACTTCGGAGATCTCAAACATTGAAGCACGACAATGAAAAATACTTCATCAATTTCAATATCCACTAGCTGATCTCTAACTTCTTTTAAAGCTTCACAAAGAGCAGGGTTTGCCACATACCCTACCATTTTATTTTAGTGCATGAGTGGATCAGTGAGCACTATAATCTCTGGATTGAGTTGGAGTCACCAAGTGAATGTTTCAGCCTTCATATGTCTGATTGTTGTCCACCATCAACAATCAGATCTGAACTTGATTAGATCTTACTGAGGAAACCAGATGTTCAGTTCATAAACTAGACCGGAGATTGACTGAAGCAACATTCATCTACTTTAGCTAATGCAAAGCAAGAGCGTTTCGAAGGCTACAGCTAGCAGACTCTAAGATGCAGCGGATTTATAAAACAAACAAGCTTTTCAATATTCCCTAGGCTATGAGTACTTCTTTATGTTATTACCTAAATCTACCTCGAGTTTGAAGGAAGGCGGAATGGAGATGAGGATAACAAACCATGCCAGTACCAGCCTACGAGACAGGGAGGGCTCTCTACTTAAAAAGGATATTCAATAAAAACACAATATGTTGATATTAGGCTCGTGGGGGGGGGGGGGGGAAATGATGGAAAAAAGGTTTAAATAAATAAATGAATTTTAGGGATGTGGAACGGATAGGAGTTAGAGCGATTTGGCGAAATTAAATCGAAGGCTATAAGGTATTTCATGAGGCAAGGTAGAGGAAGTGCAGACAGGATTTAAATAATGATGGAATTTTTAAAAATGGTGAGGTAAAAAAAGGGCATAGGAGATGGATCCTTTTCAAACAGAAGAAAACATAGAGCATTGAATGTTTTCCCAAGGAAGAGCATTAAAAAATGGATTTTACCTATATATCTTGAAAGCATCCAACCAGACAATGTAAATGAATGAATGGTGAACATGACAATTAACAGATGAACATAAAAGAAAGAACAATGCTAAAATCCATACCACAGGGATTCCACAAATCAGAGCTGCATATCTTTATTAATTCCCTGCCAAACTGTTACAAAAATAGCAGCCTCACTTTGTTGCAAAAATCCAACCATTACACTCTGAAATTCATAAAATATATACATTTTCTCACCCTTTTACTAAGGGAATTGAGCTCAACAATTTCTTAAAGATAGAATCAGTTACATTAAACTTGGGCCGAATTTCTGAAAATAGGTGTTGAAGATGAACTAGTATCTCCTAAACCATAGCACCTGTTACAAAAATGAAAGAGGTTTTTGTAGATAAGGTTATTTTGGAGAAAAAAATCTCTCAAATTTGGGAAATTCATTTCCATTTGCTCGAAATATGTTCCACAAAATCATCTCTAAAACAGAAAATCATTAAAAATTTAAATATGTAAAAATGAGCTGTAAAGATCTAGTCACATATCCCAATTTGTGACACCTTTGAATAAAATGAAAGAGGTTTTTGTTATATGGATCGTGGTTAACAAAAAAATCCTTGGGTTTCTCAGAATTACTTTCCATCTGTTGTAAAATGGCTGCACACTAAAATGACTAAAACAGTAAAAAATATGAAAATTTTGCTTTGTTTTAATGTAGGCTCCAAATATCACTGTATATCTCCCACATAGTAGAACCTGTGCATAAAATGAAGGAGGTTTTTGTTATTTGATATGTGATGAACAAAAATGTATTTCAATTTTGAAAAATTCCTTACCATTATTTCACAAACTTATTTTTTACTAAACTTGTCATTGTGTGCAGCAACTGACCTCAAAACATGCATAACCAAGAATCACTCATTCATTTTGATCATATCTTCTAATCCGGGAGCCAGTTACGGGAGTGTGATATATCGTTGGAAATATTTTTCCGAGCTTCTTCTGATGGACACACTTGTGACATGTTTTTTGTTGAACATAATGTGCAAAACATCTGACAAAACCAGACATAGTAAGAGCTCATATTGATCCCTGGTGACAGGTTGCGAAGACTGGAACTAACACTCTCCATGCTATCATCCAAATAAGAGGAGCCATTCTTTATAGCTCATAGAAACAATCATTAATCCCCATAATGTGCATTGAGTAGGGGATATAAGGCTAGAAATGAGAGATAAATATACTCAACTCATGCTGTCCCTCTTTCCATTGTTGATGGATGTGGAGCTGTTGATCCTGGGCTACAAAAATTTAGTTCTCATGAAGCCAAGAGGAGCTTGGACCTTCATGATTCTCTTCATGGATTCTAGTGAGTCTTCTTGCCCAACCTCCTATGCATATATTGAAAAAATCATTTTTACCATAGGTGCTCCAACAGAAATATGGACTAAGTGTCATTGGATGGTGACCCAAGTCCCTCCTTTGAGACCAACTTTGTCCATCCTCTAGCTGCCTCAAATCATGATACAATAAGTGGCCATCCCACCACCTTTTTGTTTCCATAAGCTTCTTCAAAGCTTGGAAATAATGGAGGATAATAGGTGTTGGTTGAACATGATTCAAGCAACACATGCCTTGCTCCAAGTTCTCCTTTGTGAGAGATCCCTTCCCATGACATAAGCCCAATACATGACCTTTTGCATAAGAAAACACAAGATATAATGCAACAGCTATATTGTTGAGATTCAACAAGATGACGAGCTTAGTGAAAAGAGTTGCCTTCACTAAGTGGGCCCACAGGCTATTTTTGGCACAAAGTCTATTTTTAGACATGTCGATCATATTCTATGAGTTGCAGGATGCTATTTGTGGATGGTTTGTCAAGTTGGAAAAATAGATGGACTTCTATTTTTAGACATTTTGGGCGGAGTCTATTTTTAGACTGCCAGTCTAAAAATAGATATGTCGAATATTATTAGCTCTTAATAATATTTGGACTCTAAACATTATCTTATTCTCTTGGAGCACTTCAATTAAGTGCATAGATGTGGCACAAGAGCTGATAGAAGGAATTACGCTATTCCTGAGGGTTAAGTGGAGCTATTGCATGGATACTTCAGTTAGAACTCATGTGACAGAGTTTGGTGGAGTTATTGAGGTAGTTGGTGGAGTTGTGTTCAGTTTAACTGAGTTAAACATAGTTGAGCTAGTTATATCTAGTCTAACTGATTGATACACTAGTGAGAGTGGTGTGAATTAATTATTAATTAATTCACTAATTATTAACTCATTAATCAACTAAAGAATACATCAGTTAACTACAGTGCATGGACAGTTTCAATGGAGACCGGTGAAGAGGTAGGTGAAAGAGCAGTGTGACTATCAGTTGTGACTATGAGCGTGCATTTGTTATCAACACTCGATGGAATGCCAATGAGGATGCATGAGAAAAGACTGGCTAATTCAGGTTAATTGAGGCCATTCTTGAGGATACATAATAGAGAGCGGGCTGGCAGTGCTTGGTGTGCATGCGTTTTAGATGCGGGCACAGGCAATTATTAACTTGTTATTATTT
Source organism: Pinus albicaulis (assembly GCA_034641835.2). Taxonomy (NCBI): domain Eukaryota; kingdom Viridiplantae; phylum Streptophyta; class Pinopsida; order Pinales; family Pinaceae; genus Pinus; species Pinus albicaulis. The sequence goes on from CM076577.1 coordinate 1,241,719,818, forward strand.
CTGCGAAACCCAGACCTTAAATTAAGATTTGTATGAGGATTTTTACATGATCTCTATGAAATATATTATATACACATATTTGAGGTTTTCAGCTTCAATCTTTCTCGTTAAAACAACTGTGTTAATGTGTGTGAATTTTTATGGCTTCACGTGTGCATTGCAATTGATTTAATTTCCGCATGTGATGATCATTGGTGGAATAGATTCTATATTGTGCATGAAGTTAAAATAGTGTGTGATCAAGAGAATCTTGGACATATAAAATATTAGTTATATAATTTCTACATGGTATCAAAGCAGTTGATCATTGAAGTAGATTGCAATTATTGAAGCGATTGAGTTTTGTGCTGGTGGAATTCGAATTTGCTGTAGTGTTTTCTTGGTGTTGAAGTAGAGCATTCATTGAAATGTATTTCAATGGATTGCGATTGGAGTATGCCCTTGATGGTAGCTCGAATTATATTGCATGGAAAGACAGGATGGAGGTGGTGCTGGATGATAATGGGTTAAAGGAGTTCATAGATGCAGAAATTCCAAAACCTGCTTCTAGCGATGCTGTTGCGCTTGATGCATGGAAAAAGAAGACAACAATGTGTTGAAGGATTCTGTTGGAAGGTGTGAAGGATCACATAGTGTCCAGCCTTCATGGTAAAGCTAGTCCATTATTGATGTGGAAAGATTTGACAGACTTGTTCCAAAGCAGAAGTGACCAAAGGAAGTTGGCACTTAAAGACAAACTTAGGAAAATAAAAATGGAGAAAGGCAACAATATACCAAAGTAACTCACAAAGTTTGTCTAGTGTAGGGATGAGCTGGGAAGTGTGGGGGTTACTATAGATGAAGAAGACTTGGTGAGCTTGTCTCTTCTTGGGCTTCCGAAGAGTTTGCATTGCTACGAGGACTTTGTCAATGGTCGGGAGAAACAACTAGGATGGGAATGACTTTGGTAGGATCTTGTGCAGGAGGAGATAAGGCGGGGTACCAGGGATGGATCTTCATCGAAGAATGAAGATGAAGAAAATTGCGATTTGGCTGCAAAAGTAAGGAAAGTGAAGGGAAATAAAAATCCTTCTCAATCCGGTGCAAAAGGCAAGAAGCAGGACTTGTCCAAGGTGAAATGCTTCCACTGTCACCAACACGGAAATTATGCCACTAATTGTCCACAGAAGAAGAAAAATAAGCATGCTGCTGGATCTTCAGCTGGAGAGGCCTTAGCCTCGCAGTTTGAGCTCGATTTTTTTCTGATCGCATGCTTGGTTTCAAGTGTGATGGGGTCAGTGTGGTTTCTTGACAGTGGTGCATCTTTCCATATGACCAGAGACAAAGATTTGTTTACTGATCTGGATGAGAAGATATTGGAGGGCACTTCGAGATGGGTGATGATGGTAGATACAGTGCGACTGGTATCGGGACCATTTCCTTTGAGAGGGAGTCTGGAAAACCTTTCATCTTGAAGGATGTCATGCATGTTCCAGGATTGAAGAAGAATCTGATCTTTGTGGCGATGTTGGAAAACAAGGGATATGATGTTGTTTTTAGTGAGGGAAAGGCTTTCCTGCACAGTAAAACAACTGGTGAAACCCGGAGGATAGGGGTTCGAGTTAATAACCTTTATAAATTACAGGTAGATGGCTGCACAGCAATGGAAAGAAAAGCATAAGGAGTGGTGAGCCTGGATGAGGGTGAATTGTGGCACAGGAGATTGGGCCATCTTCACCATGGGGCTTTGAAAATTTTGCAGCAGATTTCTATCGGGCTTCCCAAAGGTACACTTTCGCAGTCAGATCAGTGCAAGGGATGTACTTTGGTAAAATTTTTGAAGACCACTTTTCATGAGAAGGATAGTCGCGCCACAACGATCCTTGATAGAATTCATACAGACGTGTGTGGACCTTTCTCAGTAGCTTCAACAGCAAAGCACAGGTATTATGTGATATTTGTTGATGACTTTCTCATAAGTGTTGGATCTTCTTCATGCAGAAGAAGAGTGAGACATACTCAAATTTATGTGTGTTCAAGGCGCTGGTTGAGAAATATTTGGGGAAGCAGGTGAAAGCTCTTAGGAGTGATAATGGTGGTGAATTCATCTCTCGAGAATTCAAATACTTTTGCAGCGCAGAAGGAATTCGAAGAGAGCTCATAACGCCTCATAACCCACAGTAGAATGGGGTCACGGAGAGAAAGAACAAAACGATCGTGGGTGCTGCATGAGCGATGTTGCATGATCAGGGCCTTCCCATACACTTGTGGGTTGAAGCATGCAACACTGCGGTTTATGTGCAAAACTGTAGTCCTCATAGAGTACTTGGCATGAGTACACCCAAAGAGGCGTTTTCTGGTAAGAAGCATGATATTTCTCATTTGAATATTTTTGGCTCAACTATTTACATTCATGTGATGAAGGATCCCAGGAAGAAGCTGGAGCTGACCGCAGAGGTTGGGATATTTGTGGGGTACACAGAAACACCCCACAATTATCGTGTGTATTTTCCAGACATTCGGAAGACTGTTGTGTGACGGAATATCAAATTTCATGAGGAGAAAGCCATGAAGTTGTCGCTTGAGAGGGAGCTACACTTGCATGCAGATGAGGAGCTACTTGTTCCTAAAGATGAGCCTCAGGATGTGGATCAACCACAAGAGGAGGTTCATGGAGTGGAAGAAACCACTCATGCATCGCCAAACATTAGAGGGCCGAAGTGCATTACAGAAGCTGAGCGACTGAATCTTGATGCAGCGCAGAATGTAGGAGCACCTACATCACAGTGCAGAAAGAGACAATCACCTGATCGATTTACTAGATACATGGCTCTGATGAGCAAGTGTATCATGACAGAACCATCCTATTTCGAGGAAGTTGTGGAGGATCCCACATGGGTAGATGCTATGGTGGAAGAGTATGATTCGATTCTCAGAAACAGTGCATGGGAGATTGTCCCAAGGCCAGAAGGGAAATCAGTGGTAGGTTCAAGATGGATCTACAAAGTGAAGCAAGCTACTGATGGGAGTGTCGAGAAGCATAAGGCAAGATTTGTTGCCCGGGGCTTCTCACAGATTGAGGGGATCGACTATGAAGAAACCTTTGCACTTGTCACAAAGTATTCTTCCATATGGACCATCCTTGCTCTCTCAGCGCAGATGGGTTGGCACATTCATCAGATGGATGTGAAGACTGTGTTCCTCAATAGAGTCATTGAGGAGGAGGTGTACATAGAGCAGCCTAAAGGATTCGAAATCTTCAGCAGTGAGTCACATGTGTGCAGGCTCAAAAGAGCACTGCATGGGATGAAACAAGCACCTCATGCTTGGTACACATGGATAGACAATTATTTCACCAGACTTGGTTTCGCCAAGAGTGAGGCGGATCTGAACCTATACCAGATTGTGGTGGAGGGTAAGTTGCTGATCATTGTACATTATGTAGATGATTTGATACTAACAGGTGATGAATTGTTGATACATTCATGCAAGGAAGATCTTGCAAAGGAGTTTGAGATGAAGGACTTGGGCCTCCTTCATTATTTCCTGGGATTGGAAATTTGGCAGTGGAAGGGTGGACTATTTGTGTCTCAAGGAAAGTATGCCTGGGAGATACTGGAGAAGTTCAACATGCAAGGCTGCAAGCCTATTGACACTCCTCTTCCTGTCGGTTGGAGGAAACGAGGATACTACATTGCCAGAAGTAGTGGATGCCACTGTTTATTGACAGTTGGTTCGTTCGCTCGTGTATCTAGTCAATACACGACCGAACATATGCTATGCTATTAACCAGCTTTCAAAAGCTATGGTTAAGCCTACCAAGCTCTTTTGGAAGGCAATAAAGCATGTCCTGAGGTATCTCAGGGTCACATCGGGATATTGATTGTGGTACAAACATTCGGATGAGTTGAAGCTGCATGGATTCACGGATGCAGATTGGGCAGGGAGCCCAACGGACAAAAAGAGAACATCTGGTGGGATTTTTAGTATCGAGTCTATAGTATTTTCTTGGTACAGTAGGAAACAAAGATCCGTGGCACTCAGTTCAGTGGAGGCCAAGTACATGGCAATAAGTTTGGCTACATGAGAGGCTATATGGATGAGGAAGATCCTGGCCGGGTTGTTCGGTTTACACTTGGATCCTACTGTGATATATTGTGATAATCAGAGTTGCATTAAAATCTCGGTTAATCCAGTATTTCATGATAGATCTAAACACATTGACATCCGGTACCATCATATCAGAGATTGTGTGCAGCAGAAGATAATGTTACTTTCTTACATTCCTACGGAGGATCAGGATGCAGATATTCTGACGAAGGCGCTCACCAGGAGAAAATTCGAATACCATAGGGATAGGATAAAGGTGGTAGATAATCCCTATCTTGTTGAGAGGGAGTGTTGAGATTCAACAAGATGATGAGCTTAGTGAAAAGAGTCGCCTTCACTAGAAGAATGTAATTTATGAACTATTTTGGTGTAAAGTCTATTTTTAAGTATACATTTTTAGACATGTCGATCATATTATGAGTTGTGAGATCAATATTTATTTGTGGATGGTTGGTCAGAAATTTCGACGACGATAGACTTCTATTTTTAGACATATTGGGCGGAATCTATTTTAGATTACCGGTATAAAAAATGATATATTCGAATAATATTAGCTCTTAATAATATTTGAATACAACATTATCTTATTCTCTTAGACACACTTGAGTTAAGTGCACGGATTACTGGCAACAATTTGAAAAAGGAACTACTATTCTGAGGTTCTGAGCTATTGCATGGAGGAATTCAGTTAGAACTCATGTGACAGAGTTTGGTGGAGTTATAGAAGTAGTTGGTGGAGTTGTGTTTAGTTTAACTCAGTTAGACACATTTGAGCTAGTTGTATCTAGTCTAACTAATTGATACACTAGTGAGAGTGGTGTGAATTAATTAGTTAATTAATTGACTAAATAATAAATCATTAATCAACTGAAGAATACATTAGTTAACTACAGTGCATGGACAGTTTCAGTGGAGACCAGTGGAGAGATAAGTGAAAGAGCAAGTGTGACTATCAATTGTGACTATAGTGATGCATTGATTGCATCCAACACTCAGTGGAGATTCCAATGAGGATTGCATGAGCAAGGCTGGCTGAATTCGAGTTCATTCAGAGCCTTTCTTCAGCAGGGATTGTGCAGTAGAGGCCGGCTAGCAGGTGGCAAAGATCGGTGCATGGTTTTGCTAGATCGAGCCTGATTAGTGTGTAGTGATTGTATTGTACTAAGAGCTTGATATGATAAGCTTTGTATGAGGATTTTTACATGATCTATATGGCATATATTATATACAAATATTTGGGGTTTTCATCTTTAGTCTTTCCTATTAAAACAACTATGTTAATGTGTGTGAATTTTGATGGCTTCATGTGTGCATTGCAATTGATTTAATTTCCGCATGTGATGATCAATGGTGGAATAGATTCTGTATTGTGCATGAAGTTAAAATAGTGTGTGATCAGGAGAATATTGGAAATATAACATATTAGTTATACAATTTCTACATATTTAAGGTTCTATCCTCTCCTTGAAATACAAATGAATTTGGGAGATTGCATTCCCAATGGATACATTCACCCATTGTACCTTTCCTCCTCTCATGTTCACAATAAATATTGGAGCATCATTAACATCATGATATAAACATACTCCCTTATGCCATCCCATGAGAAGGTTACATCTTCTCCCAACCCAAAGTACATACATGATTATGATATTCATTCTAAATAGAAATACATGTACATATATCATGGATACAAGTAGATGTATGGATATGGAATTCATCATGGGGTGTCCATACTCTCTTCTCATCAACCAAAACAAACATGCCTTCTTCTTATGCATTCTTTTCTTGAAATACATGGCATGAGAAAAGAAATTCAAAAACTTTGGGTGGTACCCAAACTCACCCAAAAAGAACCAGCACAGGTGATCTCCTCCCTGCCTCAAATCTAGATATGGTAAGTGGTTTGCATGCCACTTACTTGCTGCCCTTATCATTTCACCATGGCTGAAAGTGAAATGTATATTTGGTGCCTTAGGGAAGCACCCATAATGTTGTATCACCTCCCTTAGCCCATCATGGGAGTGGCCATATTTGAAAATAATCTTGGCCCATAGTTGGCCATGAAGCTTGTAAGGTAGAACACTCCCCTTGGGAGTTATGGCCTGCAAATGTAAAGTAAGAGAATACATGAAATCATGAAATAAGATGTGATTTACATAAGCATGCTTCTTACCCAAAGTCTCCAATTTTGTGTTGGCTTCCCTCTTAGAAAGAGATGTCATGGATGCACAAGGTTGAGGGAATACTTTGCTCTTCTGCTCATCATGGGAACTCCTTGGTGGAATTCCTTAAAGTAAGGAGACATCAAGGCATAGATCATGGAAGGGTGTATGGAATGATTTGTCCTTGCCTTGCTTGAATAGATCACTTTGCCTCCTTTTTGCATTATGATTCTGAAATAAAGAGGGACAAATGTTTCTTACCATGTGAAGCTTGCCCTCCTCTTTGCCTTCTGCAATCTTCAGGGTCTCATCCTTTGATAGTGATGACACATGCTGCCCATGGATGGTGCCATAATATTCATATAATGAGACCTCCTTAATGAGATATTACTGAATACATGAGTGGAGAAGACCCTCCATGCTTCCACTGCGCAATCCAATCATCTTCCTACGTGTTTCAACCTTCTACGATGGATAGGAATGAGGCTGGCCCTCTTCCCCATCTCCTCTTTGTGTCCTCATGGTTTTACACCTTCTGCATTTAAAGGGATTTTGAATGAAATCCCTTTGATAACTTCAAGAAAATACCTCTCATATATGTCCTTCCAAAACCATTGAGGTTCTGGATCTTCTGCAAGTATAAGTTTCTCTTTGAGCTCGGGAGTGCTCATTGAGAAAGATGCATCTAGAAAGGAGAAAAGGTTTCTCACTTCAAGATGTCTACCATTAATCATTTATTCCTGAATTTCTTCATGAATGAAACTGCAATTTGAATGCCCCCATGAGGAATGGTGCCTCCTTTCTTCCTTACTGCTCTTGCGCAGCGCAGTGCAACTTTCTTGCTCTAAATCAAAAGCATACAAAAATGTAGAGCTCTTCATACAATGTGCTGAAATGACAACAGATGAATTTTTAATCACACCTTGGTGGGATGTAGAAGTAAGAGCTTCTTCTGCAACTATGTAGTCTTCCTTCATTACTGAACATGAATGCTGCTCCTCCAAGGTTGTGCCAGCGCTGGTACAAGTCTCCACCCTTCCAATCTCCTTGAGATCTTCTTCAATACCCTTCATGGTCTGGAAAAGGAGCAGGGAGATCTCCTCTTCTGTAATTCTTCCAAGTGGTGGAGCCATGCTCTTGTTTTTTCTGTAATATTCATATTCTTTGTGAGGGTAGGAAGTGCATGGGTCTTCCTCTCCTTCTTGAAACCTTCTGTAGATCTCACTTTAACTTTCTTCTCCTTGAAACCCTCTAGGAGTTTCATTTTTCTCCTTTGTCTGTCTACCCTCTTTGAAGAGGCTCTTCATGGATCTAGAATATGATGAGTTAAAATTCATCTTCTTTAGAATTCCGACCTTGATCCTTGCTCTACATCACTTTGGCTTGAAGCCACAGGCTGAGCCAAAGATCTTGCATTGATACCACTGTAATGTTCGAAAACTGGAATTTATACAACAATGAGAATACCCTAAGGTATTATAGAGTTGGATATGTATCAATATACCTCATAAAAGATGTCCAATGACATATCCTTCAATAAAATATGCAGCAACAACTTTATACAATGTTTTATAAACCAAAAGGTGGGGAAAAGTGATGATTTAGGCTCTAAAACTAATGTATTCAGATATCTGCGTAAAAATAAGATGGGAAAGAGGTTGGATATGATAGCTAGGGTTATGAGGACTCCAATGTCAAATTTCAGAAAAAAAAATGCGTTTTTCTATGTTAAACAGTTCCTCCCTTCCTAACTAGGCTAGAAAACCCTGATTTCCCATGGCTTAGATTATGCAGTAATTTTATGAAGCATGGATAGCATAATTTTTGATTGTTTTAACTGAAATAATGCTCTAACATCAGTATGGAAACTTAGGATATGACTCAAATGATTTACATTCGGAAAAATAGAGATTTACATAAAGACATGCCTCAAAATGAGGTGCTGCAACCATGGAATGAGACAAGAGAGCTGAACAACATAATTTACAGGGGACTAAAGAAATGTTTCATTATATTTTGGATCTATAATAGATCTGAATAAAAAATCATAGATCATAATGGGATCTATATGCAAAAGATATTTTTAGTACATTCCCCTTGGGGATCTCAACAGAAGATGAATAACAATGACTAGATCTGAGATCTAAACCAAGGATCTGCAGTAAAATTCAGGAATTTCTGAAGAATATGATACACAACAGATCAAATATTAAATGGAACATAGATTGGTTGGCCAATCTATGGATCACCACAGTGAAGGGAAGGCTCCCTTTCACCAGAGATCTATCCTCCAAACTGATGCAAAACCCACACTGCAACTCTGCCTGCAAAAAGGACACAATTTCCTCAAGGGACTGCACTGATGAATTGGAGAAAATTTTGGCCTGATGCCAAGATATGGATTTGAATCACAATTATGAGAGGCACTCTTCTAGGAGGTTAGAAGACACACTCCGTGAGAAGAGGCTCCCAAAACAAGCTAGATCTCTGCAGATCTAGAATCCCACTTGCTGCAGCTCATTGAAACAAGTAAATCTTGTTTGGATTTACGCTGCCTAAGAGAGATGAAGCTTGGCCTCAAAGCCTGATGGTGGACAAAGAAAAATAACCTCCTCCAAGAGCTTCTCAATGGAAGGAGAGAGAGGATTCTTAAACAAGAAACCCTCTTGTGCTATGCAACACAATTCTCAGGCTAAATAGCCTAAAGAATTCAAATTAGTCTAAGCAGACTAATTTCTGAATATCTTCAACAACCTTTTCCTTGAGCCTTATCCTTCCTTTTATAAGATGAGGATGTGAAAAACCCTAAACCACTTACAAAACTTTAGCTCCTTTCACATGAAGCCCTTCCATATAAAACTTCGCCGAGTCTCTAGATGGTTTGATGAATCTAGACAAAATTGAGATTTGGTCTTGTTGACCCAGTCAATTATCTCAATCCTATTTCACACACAAGTGGATTTTAATACAAAGGCCCAGATTTATCCCTTTTCACATTGGGCATGTATTTATTCTTTGATTTAAGGAGTTTTTCATGTCCTCCTTTACATTTTATTCATCAAATAATGAAAAGAAACAAAATGAAATATTCCTATTAGCTTGGGCTAATTAGGAATATTACAATGTTGATGATCCTAAACGATAGCCTTATTTTGATCTATGCAAATTAACCACTACAAGTACTTTGGGAGTGCCATCCAACTTCGAAGAGTAAGATATTATGATTCTCTCTTCCATGGAAATTTCTCCTTCCAGTTTATGAACATCTCTTGGAAACTTGTAGGAATATGAAAAGGTTCTACGCAAAATGGAAATGCAATTTTTCAAATTACAGTTGCAAATGAACACTGCTAGAAAACATGATGAATATTCTCCTCTTCAAATTTGAATATAACACATCACAATGAGCCTTGAATATTCCAATTTTTAATTTCTTTATAGTTAAAATTGTTTCATGGACTAATGCCCAACATAGTAAATTGATCTTATTTATTCCATTTTTGCACCAAATCTTTCCCCAAATTCGATCAACTAGAGGATGCGGTAATTGACAGAGGAGAATTTCATATCCATATTTAACTATATGTACTCTATTTTTTCTTGATGTCTAAATGCGATGATCTAACTTATCATTTGAAACTAGAGCACATCCTGATAGTGAATTCAATAGTCAGATCCATTATGATTTCTGGTTATCTAGACAGGCTTGGAATCTCCATCCTTTCCTCTTCTCCTATTTGGTCTAGTCAGAGACATCAAAAATTATATAAATTCCTTTATCCTCCATCCAATGTGCGAGTCTACACACACTAGCATTGTCACTGGAAAGGTTAGAGGAGGGGAGTTGATCTCTCCAAAGGTGCATTCTTTCTCCATTTATAGTCTGCCACCTAAGATTATCCATGATAATATATGCAACAAATATGCATAATTTCCATATTTTGGAGCCATGATTTGGCCATGTTTCTTCCTTTGGCCTGATTAATCAATTCTTATGGAATTATTTTCACAAAAAAGACACCTTCCACCATTATTTAGAATTAGATAATAATCACCATACTAGTTTAGCACACAGAGCAAGGTTCATATATTCAAAATATTTGATGGTGATCTCACCATATTTATTTGGTAATCTAACTATGTTCCAATTAATTAAATGGAACTTGTGCTCATTCTTCTTTCCCCCCTTCCAAAAAAAAATGTATATTAAAGCACTTGTATGATAAATAATACTTTTTTGTGCCAAAAATCCTGAACCCATGTATATTGGTAGAGAGGACAATACTGATTTAATTATCATTGTCTTCCCTACCACATTGAGCCATTGTGCCCCCTACGATTGAATTCACCTTTGAATATTTTGCAAAACAGGCTCCCATTCTAAGAACACTAGAGGTAACCACAGACCAACTTTTAAACTCTAAGATCTAGCCTTCTTAGGGTTTAGAGAGGGCTTTCTCTATAAGTTTTAACTTTGTTTTAATTTATAAAATATTAGGCTAGTTATGATTGTGAAATTTGGTTTTGGTTTGATTGATTTGTTGGGAAAAATCACCTAATGAGATGGCTAGTGGGAAATCTGTTTGTCCATTGGGTTGATGAGTAAAAAAATCAAGCAGAAAGAGCTGGGATCAAGGTCAATAAGTCAAATTTTTTCAGGGCAAGATAGATAGCCCATGAAGATCTTGGAAGGCTGTTTGGTGAGGTGATATGATCGGGATAAAGATAAATGAAGGGTTATCTAATCTGGAAAAGAGAAGTAGTAGGCAGAGGTAAAACAAAAGAGGGAGAAATGAAGGGTTCCCTACTCTAGAAATCAAAAGAAAAAATAGAAATGATAAACAATAAAGACAGGGTGCTTTTAAAAAATCCTGAAGTAATACTCCTGTTTATTCATTCAAATTTGGAAAACATAATGGATGCATGTAACAAAGAAAGATAAAAGTGAAAAAGAAGGAAATACTTCACTTCAATAGCTCATCACATGAATTGTAATGTTCCCAAATCGAGATAGCTAGCAAGGCATGACTGGAAAATTCATTTTCCAGTAATGGCTGCTACAGGATTTGAAACCAGGACCTAGATGCCTTAGAAAAATGTGACTAATTGCTAAATCCAAGAGGAGGCTCCAAATAAATACTTCTAGAGTGGTTAAAAAAATCTCCCACTACTAGATGTCCTCAGAAAGTGTCCGGTGAGGGACTGCAACAAATCTCAAGCAAGAAATGGAAAGACAACGTTATTATTGTAGCTGTGAACACATGAAGATAGATGTAGCCAATAAGTATATGTTATAGCAGAAAATGTGTACAATAGTGGGGGGAATCAATCACTCCGGATAGGCAATGGAAGCCTCCATGGAACATGTACAAAGAAATGAATCAACACTGCTATATGAGAAAAGCCCTGGCTAAAATAACATAGTTTATATGAGACACTGCAACAAAATACATGATATGAAAATGATAGCTCAAATAAATGAGGGGGAACAAGCTCTCAACCCCTTAAAATAAATATACAACAATCCTAAGAAGGATTGGCTAAAATACAAGTACAAATGGCAATTCTGCAGAAATGCTGGAGTTGCTAGGCAGCAGCTGCAACTCAAAACTGTAATAACATGGAGATGGCTGAATAAGATGTATAATATGAAATAAACCTCCTCCAATGGATCTCTCAATGCAAGGTTGATCTCGACACTGAAGATATTTCCCTCCAAGAAGCTGGTGCAACCTCTCACTGCAAATGTGCACTGAAATAACGCAGCCTTGAGGATGGACTGCACTGTCTATGATTGGAGATGTTGGACTTGATGCCAATATTTGCTAATCAGCTCTGAAATCCCTTTCACTAACCTCCTAGAGGAATAGTAACTCCCTCCTCTGAAATATGAGCCAAGAGAAGTGTTGTGGAACCCTCCACTGCAACACCTAGCAACACTACGTTATACTTCAGCAGAAATAACGTAGTGACTGAATAATGGCTTTGGCCTTAAGCCAAGATGTGGAGAATATAAAGTGAAATCCTTCAAGAGGCCTCTCAATAAGGAGAGGAAATCCTAAACAGGAATCCCTCATACTAAGCAGCACTGCAACTCAGCTGAACAACTGGAGATTGCAATTTGTCTGAATAGACAAATATCAAATAATCCAAGATATCTCTCTATGGCTGCCTCCTCCTCTTCTTATACAAGTGAATGCCTCTTTTCCATGGACCCCAAACATTAGGGTTTCTTCCACAAGGAATCTTTCTCCCTCCAAAATTGCACTGTCTTCCCATGAAAGCTACACCTCTTAGGCAGCGCTGTTGACTTGGTCAAACTTAACCTTGCCCTCATGCAAATTTCCCCTTGTCACTCTGGAAGGTGAAAAATAAGCTTCTCCAATGATCCTTTTCACATTATGAAGGATATTATTCCTACTCATGGGCCTTTTACCCATTTTATTCACCTCCTAGATGAAATAAGCAAAAATTAATGTTCCAATTATCTTCATGAAAATTTTGGAACATTACAGTCCTCCCCTCTCAAAGATTGCTTGTCCTCAAGCAAGTGCAAGGATATACTGGATTCTCTTCTCCTCTTCCTGTAGCATCCTTGTATGATGATCTCCTCCAAGGAAAGTGATGCTATCTCATCAATCAAATCTCCACATTTCTCCTCCTCAACATGCAAGTTAGCCATCAAGCCATCATCATGTAAAAGTGAAGTGCTCAAGAGGATAGCAAAGTGATGTCTAGAGGTCCCTTTGAAGAATGGGATCTTAAATAGAGTGGGAACTATCTTCCCCTTATGGATCCTCCATCTCCAAGCTATGAGCCATGTAAATTGAGTCACCTTCCAACTAGGAAACTCTTGAAAACTGTCATCCACCTTTGGCTCCAGCAAAGTAGGTGGGATGAAAATCTGCACATGGTAGACTATGTAGCCTACCCCACGCTATCCATCTCTCTCACTTATGATAAGTGTAGAGTGATGGCTGTCTCTGGGCTGCAATAAGTTGGCTCTCAGGTGGCAAAATGAGGACTACACCTTCAAAGATCTCTCCTCCAATGCTACAAATCATGCTGGCCCACATATCCCCATTTATGATGAGTTGGAAGTCATCAACATATGGCATCTCATCCATCATATGGCTCAGCTCATAAAGTGACAACTGTGTTGTTAAGGTAACCATATCATCTCTCATGTCCCCCCTTAGAAAATGCAGTGCAAAAAGTGTGAGGAATTTCTCCCTCAAAGGACACATCCACACAATGTGTCTCTCTCCCAAGCTTGCTCCTCATAAAGACTGAAACAATAGAACCATAGGGAGCAAAGATGAGAATCATGCTTGCTACCATATGCAACAAATGTGAAGGAAAATGGTCCCTCAAGTGCAACCAATGTATCTTGACCCTCAACTGCAACAAAGACTGATAAAAAGTGTGGCTCCTCAACCATGTTCTTGCTGCTCCAATCTCCTCATAAGTTTGGAGGAAGTGAATAATGTAAGGTGTACAAAGAGTATGTCCTCCATAACATCTGTCTTCCGCAAGTCCTCCTAGGGAATGGCCATCAATCATGCTTATGGCCTCATCTAAACTATGTGGTCTAGAAGAAAGAATGCTCCTCCTTGGGGCATCATCCTGCACATGTATGGTTAAGGGACATATACATACATCATACAAATGCTCATGCTCATGTAAACAACAATGAATACCCTTACCATACTCTCTACTCTTACAAATGGAGTGGCTCATAAATGAGTCTCCTCTTATCCTCAAAGTGGGAAGAGGTGGCTATGCTAACTCTCTCAAAGAGTCATGTCTCTCCTCCATCTCCATCTAGTCTATGAATTTGCTCATATGCTGATATATCTCCTCCTCAAAGCCCATCCAAAAATACCCCTCCATGATGGTGTGGTATGCTCTCATAGAACAAGTGGGACTGAAAAGGGAATCCTCCTGAGTTGCTTGTAGCAACTTTTCCTTGAGCTTGGAAGCTCTAGGAAAGAAGATCCAACCATGATAAAATATGACCCCATCTCTAACTGAATACTCCTCCAAGTGCAACTAGCCATCCAAGATCATGTAAGTAAAAATATCCTTGGAATACTCCACCAACAGCTGGGAGCTCCAATATGGATCTATCCTCCATAGTGATAGCGCTGATGATCTCTCACGAGGAACATCTGTCATATGGCTGCCCTCTTCTTTGACATCTCCCATGTCAAAGATGAAAATCGGAAGGCTGCTATCCTTCCCCTGCTGCTTCTGCCACAATGCATAATTTGAAATGGAAGTGGGTGATGCTGATGTTGAGAGAATTCTCTCTCTCTCCTTGAGTCTACCTCAAAATCCTAGCATTGTATCAAGCTCTCTCCAGGTCTCCAACCTCCTGAAATCAATGATTGGTGCCCTAACATGTGAATCATCCATCCTCCTCTGCTGATCCAGTGGTCTTCCCGAGAAAATGTCTCCATGCAATGAGACATCATCATCAAGAGATGATTGAATATATGAATGGAGAAGGATCTCCATGCTTCCACTGCGCAATCCAATCACCTTCTTAGGTGCATCAACCTCAATAGATGAATAGGGATGTGTACTCCTAATCTCATGATGCTGGGTCCTCTACCTATTTCCTCCTTGTGTCTCCATGGTTTCACACCTCCTCAAAAATGGCACAGGTAGAACATGAGTTGTGCCTTGATCTCCACACATGAGATCCTGGGGACTTCCTTGCAAAGATGCAAGAATCCCTCTATTCGGAGCAAGAGCCCCTCCTTCCTCTACATGAGGTGCTAGATCAACTCTCGATATAACAGTATTGTTTCCCTCAATCTCTGAAATATGAGTGGGCAACTCTCCAATGATTGGATCCCTTTTTGAAAAAGAGATCTCCATGCTCCTTTGCTCAAAGGTGTGAGATGAAAACTCTTCTTCCAGAAAAGTACAGTGCAAGTTTTCATGCAAGGGTTTTGCTTGATTTTTCTTGTTTACTCCTACCATATGTGTCTCATGAATCTTTTTATCAAATCTTTTCACTAATGCTTTAGTGAAATTTTCATAAGATGCAATGTTTACATTTCTCAAAGAAAAGGATTCAAATATCCACCAGGCATAAGCCTTACCTCTCAAATGCAGTGCTGCAACATTGATGGCTTCATCCTCGAGCATTTGGTGCTGCTACAAGAAGGTATCTAACTCCTCCACCCAAGCTTTGGCTAAACATACAGGTGAACCTTCATAGATAGATATATGAAATCTATCTTGTTGCTCTTTCCCATTCACCTTCATCTTGCAAAACTCTAAAAAACTGAGATGATCTCTGGATTTTCGAGTTTGAAACTCATACTCTCTCAAGAAATCACTAAGGGTTTCCCTCCTAGTAACCTCTTCTTCTCTTTCCATCTCTCTTCCGGTAATCCTGGGCATGTACTGCGCTGTACAAGATGGTGTGTAGCTGCTTGCTCACACTCCTTATGTGCAAATCTAGAGTTTTCCTTCAAATCAAACCCTACAAGAGATTCTCCATACATCTTCCTGATCTCCTTGAACTCTTCATGAATCATATGTATAGATTTGGGAAGAAGCTTTGTGAGCTTATCCCCTTTTTATTTTTCTTCTCCAAAAGATGGAGTCTTCTTCCTTCTTATTTCTTTGTCTCCTTGATGAGAATAGGAAGTGCAGGGTTCTTCCTCTTCTTTTTACTTATCCTCCTTGGGGAGGTTCTTCATGGATTTGAAATATGATGAGATAAATCCCATCCTCTTCAATCTCTGATCTTCTTGGGCTTAGAATCACAGGCTGAGCCAAGAAAGTAGCTTCGATACCACTGTAATGTTCCCAAATCGGGACAGTTAGCAAGGCATGAATGGAAAACGTATTTTCCAGTAATGGATACTAAAATATTTTAAACCAGGACCTGTATGCCTTAGAAAAATGTGACTAAGTGATAAATCCAAGAGGAGGCTCCAAAGAAATCATTCTAGAGTGGTTAAACAGATCTCCCACTACTAGATGTCCTCAGAAAGTGTTCGGTGAGGGACTGCAACAAATCTCAAGCAAGAAATGGAAAGACAACGTTATTATTGTAGCTGTGAACACATGAAGAGAGATGTAGCCAATAATTATATGTTATAGCAGAAAATGTGTACAACAGTGGGAGGAATCAATCACTCCGGATAGGCAATGGAAGCCTCAATGGAACATGTACAAAGAAATGAATCAACACTGCTATATGAGAAAAGCCCTGGCTAAAATAACGCAGTTTATATGAGACACTGCAATAAAATATATGATATGACAATGATAGCTCAAATAAATGAAGGGAGAAAGCTCTCAACCCCTGAAAATAACTATACAACAATCCTAATAAGGATTCGCTGAAATACAAGTAAAAATGGCAATTCCGTAGAAATGCTGGAGTTGCTGGGCAGCAAATGCAACTCAAAACTATAATAACATGGAGATGGATGAATAAGATGTATAATCTGAAAGAAACCTCCTCCAATGGATCTCTCAATGCAAGGCTAATCCCGACACTGAAGATCTTGCCCTCCAAGAAGCTCGTGCAACCTCTCACTGCAAATGTGCACTGAAATAACGCAGTCTTGAGGATGGACTATGTTGTGTATGATGGGAGATGTTGGACTTGATGCCAAGATGTGCTAATCAGCTCTGAAATCCCTTCCACTAACCTCCTGAAGGAATAGGAACTCCCTCCTTTGAAAGTTGAGCCAAGAGAAGTGTTGTGGAACCCTCCACTGCAACACCCAACAACACTACGTTATACTTCAGCAGAAATAACGCAGTGACTAAATAATGGATTTGGCCTTAAGCCAAGATGTGGAGAAGATGAAGTGAAATCCTTCAAGAGGCCTCTCAAGAAGGAGAGGAAATCCTAAACAAGAATACCTCGTGCTAAGCAGCACTGCAACTCAGCTAAACAGCTGGAGACTGCATTTTGTCTGAATAGACAAATATCAAATAATCCAAGATATCTCTCTATGGCTGCCTCCTCCTCTTCTTATACAAGTGAATGCCTCTTTTCCATGGACCCCACACATTAGGGTTTCTTCCACAAGGAATCTTTCTCCCTCCAAAACTGCGTTGTCTTCCCATGCAAGCTACACCTCTTAGGCAACACTGTTGACTTGGTCAAACTTGACCTTGCCCTCATGCAAATTGCCCCTTGTCACACTGGAAGGTGAAAAATAAGCTGCTCCAATGATCCTTTTCACATTATGAAGGATCTTATTCCTACTCATGGGCCTTTTACCCATTTTATTCACCTCCTAGATGAAATAAACAAAAATTAATGTTCTAATTATCTTCATTAAAATTTTGGAACATTACTTGAATCCTGAAATATGATGCTAATTGGTCTGATCCAGTCTGCTACTCAAGATTTGAAATAAAAAAGCCTTTAAGTCCAACAAAAATTACTATAGAAATCTTCAACAATTTATTCCACACTAATACTTCTAAAGATGAAGTATTTATACATAATTGTTTACAAAATATCCTAGAATGCTTATAGGAATTATCTAAGGAAAACAGAAATATATTTACAAAAAAATAGAGACATCTTCTTAAAAAATCAACAAGCTGTCCTATCTATCCAAATAAAATAGAAACTAATTATGGATGAGGTGCAACTGGTTGCCTTGGTGTCCTTCTCGCTGGTTTTAGATATTTCAAGTTGGTTTTGAAATTTTATCTGCTTTATCTTATACTCTTTCACTGATTCTCTTTAATCTCTGATACTCTTTTAAACTCGGATACTCTTTAACCACTGTAAAATATTTTTACTGCTGTAATAAAAATCTGTTTTGAATATAATTGAACAAACCGTTTTTCTCTTTTATCTTTTTTCCTTTTTATCTTTCATAGTAAATCTGTTAATGACTGCCAATCTTCATCATTGGAATTTGGATCTTCTTTAATTTTCTAAAATTCTCATCTGCTTCTGTATACCTGGAAAAATTTGTTTTAATGAAAAACAAGTGTCTTATCTCATGCTGCAAATAAAATAAATCCTTAAAGCTTCTAAGTAAGACTTTTCCTGTTGGAGTACCTTGTCCACTTGACTTTTCAACTTGCTCCTTTGCAAATTCTCTGATCTTTTTATTGTAATCCTTCTGAGGCATTAATTTGTCATTGATGACCAAAATATTAGGCAAAATTCTTTGCCTCAAATTCTCAAATTTGACCACAAACCTGGTTATGGTGATGTTCATATTCTCACACTTTTCCTCAAGCTGTTTCATCAGGTTCTTCTTGGTGAGGACTTTCCTTATCTCAAGGATAATTTCACTCCTGTCAGTAATCTCATGTTATTATAGCTCTTGCTTGTTTTTAAAGAAACTTTTTCAATTCTATTGCTTGCACTCGTTTGTTATCAAGTTCATCTTTAGTCTTCTGAATTTATGCTAATGCTGCTTTGAGTAAATCTCTTTGTTCAAAAATCACTTGAATTGAGGGCCACACATCATTGATGGCTTCAACGATCTTGTTCCATAAATGATTTTTCACATATGAAATTTGTTCCTTTAAGGTTAATTCCTTCTACAACTTCTTCAATTCTTCATTTAGTCTAATAGCCTTTTTCTAATATGATTTGGAATTTATTTGAGCCAACTTGTTTGCATTTTAAAGGTTATCAACCATATTTTTCAATCTGTTAATTTCACTTGTCTGAAGTGACATTTATTCCATAGCTTTCACTAGTTTGCTAGCCTCATCTGTAGGGTGAGTTGCTGTAGTGGAAAAATCTATAGCTGATGTTGTAGATGATGTCACTAGAACTGCAGTAGCCAGTGGCTCTTTGGGTGCCAACTCTTCTGCTAGAGTTGATGGCACAACTGTAGTGACCATAGGAATAAGTGAAGGAACTGGTGTTTTTTGTGTTTCTTTTTCATGGACAAGTTTATCCATTCGAATCTCCATCTCTTTGATCTATGCTATCAACTGAAAGATCAAATTCATCATGTCATCCTTCTCATTCTGCCCTTGTATTATTTTCTTAGCTTGAGGATGTTTACTTGATGGAAATTTAAGTTGTTTTCTCAATGTTGCAATGTCCTCATTTTTCTTCTTCACTAACTGCTCTTCTGCTTTGACATTTGCAGGGTCATATCCAACCTGCAAGACCAATTCTTTTAAAGATTTAATTCTAAGATATTTAGCATATAAGGATGCTTTGTCAAGTTTCATTTGATCTTTCACATTTGTGATAGAGTTCTGAAGTTTCTGAACACTCATAGCTTTGGTTGTAACAGTGGAATACAACAACTTTGAACTCTGTCTATGAAATTCTATTTGATCAAGAGCATGATTTTTTTTTTTTTTTTTTTTTTTTTTTTTTCTGTGTGGACTTCTAAATCAATATTCTTGTAATCTACCACAGTATTTGGATTTTTTACTGTAGGCTGCAATACTAATATGATTAGATTTTTATTTTAATAATCAAAGGCAGATAAAAGTCTATTTTGAACAATTGGTGTTTGTTTAAGATATCGAGAGTAGATATCATTTTTGATCTCTTCATTCTTTAACTTGATCTGTTTGTACTTTTCCCTGATATCTAGATCTTTCTCCTCAACTGTTTGTGAGGATGAAGCTTCTAGGTTCTGTTGTTTCTCTATCAAATGTATATTTCCTTTATCAACCTATTCTTCATTTCTATTCTCTGTATTTTTCTCATTTCTAATAACAGTGGCAACATCTGTGTTGGTATCTGGGAGATCTGTTTCTTCAACATTAATGGTCACCTTATTTTTACCCACTGGATCTGTTTTGGACCTTTTATTATATCTTATTTTGAACTTATTTTCAGTAGTGGTTTCAGCAAGATAATTTTCTTCTCCTCTGACCCTTTTGGTGGATTTTCTGTTTGATCTGTAGTTTGTAAAGTGTGACTAGTATCACTTTTCTTCACTGCATCTACTAAAGTATTTTTTGTCCACTCAACCTGATTGGCATATTTATCTATCTCTAGTTTTGTCTTATGAATTTAGGGTGTCGATTTACACTTAACCCTCATTTTACTTAGTATCCCTTGTGAATTATAATTCCAATAAAAGCTCTCTTCAAATATGTACTCTAATAAATGCTTAGCTTCTTCTGCCCCTACATCTCTATGATTGCAAATGAATGGTCCCACTTGGTTCTTCAATTTAAACTGTGTTTTCATCTTTGCTACTAGGAATTTGATAGAATTAGAGTTTAATATTTGCTTGATATACTCCAAATAAAAAACCTTCATTGATACAAATTTGGGTAGCTTGTAGGGTAAAAAATTGGATCCAAACACTCTAATCTCAGTGTGCTTTTCATACAGGTACCAATCACCAATATTGGTCTGCTCTGACAACTGTAAAATATTCTTCATCTCATCATTTATCCTTGGCTGTTCAGTATTTGTTAACATTTTGATCAATGGATGGATGAAGGAATCTGAAAACTCTGCATAGGTGAACTATATGGACTCTTTCCTGATCAAAGAGGTCCATAAAATAACTGAAAGAAGATTGCCTTCTCTGTCAAGCTTTTGAAGGGTTAATGGAAAATTATCTGCTTGAAAATACAAGAACATGTGGAAGAGGAAAGATGTGTATCTGAACACTCCTTCAATCGACAGTTTAACCAATTGGTCATGAATATTTTCAGCAATATATCCAGCATAATCAAATATAACAGATGGAGGTTGTCTTGGTGTGAAAGTAGATAGGAAACCTAAAATGGATTCATATGTATGTTCACCAGTAAAGTACCTTAGCATGAAGGAGAGGATGGAGATGACATGTCTAGAACCCTCTGGAAATCTTGAAGTGGAATATGGAAGATTGATTTGAGGAATTTCTACATGTAAGGGCATGAATATTTGGAAGATTTGGAATCTTTTAGGAAATTCAAGGCCAATATACAACTTGGTAAGTGCTTCAATGGACAGAGGAACTACTTGAGAATAAGGTTTAAGCTGTAACATTTGATTAATGGACTCAGTAGTAATGGTGAAAAGTACTTCTTTATTGGCATTGACTATTGGTCTTTGCTCAGGCATATAATGATGATGGCATAACCTAATGAACATTGGGCATGAGTGGGTAACTAGAACCACATATTTGGGCAAGTGTGATTCCCAAATTTGAACTTCTTCAACATTATCTAAATATTTTTCATAGCTCCAGTTGTGAAGTTCCAACAATTTGAATTCTACAATAGGGTCTACTATCTTATAGTCAATATCTGTTAATGGAGTGTGCTCAATTTCTAAAACTGGAGGTTGCAGAGGGTTTTAATGATAGCAGTTTTGGAAGATGCAGTTGGAGCATGTTTAGGCATTTTGAGGCTTTTTGGACTACAAAACTCTGCTTTTAGGCTTTTCTGGCTACTTCTGCAACATTAAACAGTGTGTAGAAGTTTTTTTTTTTGAATCTGGCAGAGTTTCTTGGATTAAAATAGGCAGAATATGATCTTTCCTTGGTTTTTTATTTAAATTTTGGACTCTTCAACTTGATTTACAAACCTTTACTAGTTATAAACAAGAAACAAGGGTTTCCTGAGTTTTACTATGTATAACAAGGCTAAGAATATTTTGAAATTAGGCACATATGGTTTGGCTACCTTCAGAGGATTTCTGGGCTCAATTTATAGTTTTAAACAATTTAGAAAAAATATATAAACTCAAGTTTTTCATTCAAAACAGTGCGCAACATAAAATAGGGTTTTTTTTTAGAAATTTTGATAGGGTTTGGCCTGTTTCTTTAGATTTTTTAATAGGCTTGTTTTGATGAATTTAATTCTAACTAAAATTTTTCATTAAAGGTTTTATAAAACTGATAACAAGCTCAAATTTTGGAGAAATACCTGTTATATGCAGGTATAGGGATTTAAGGATGTCTCTGAAGGTTTTTGAACAGATTCTATTATGTCTTTTTGATCTCTGGAACTTGATGGAGCTTCTTGGCAATCTGCAATGGCTATAGGCAGAATTTTGCAGGTTCTGGGCATGAAAACAATGAAAAATGATTCTTCTCTGTGAGTCCGAAAGGCAGAGACAACCAATAAGTGCTAAAAGGGATAAATGACGCATTTTAAAGGCTTTTTTAGGCAAATTAGGTTTAATTGGTGCCTGCAATAAATGGTGGTCAAGTCAAGCAATGACAATTTTTGGGCTCAAAGGGTATAAAACTGCGAGTGGTTATCACGTTCGTTTTAGGTGGTAAGCAGTTTTAGATGAAATGAATGCGATCCTGCAAGAAATAACCATGTGGAGGAGGGAGAAAGTCTGAATACCACCCATTTTGCATAGAAATGAGATGGTGAATATCATGCAACTTTATTTGCAATATAGATTTTCCATCGTTGGATTAGGGAGTTCGATTGCGAACGATTGAGATCTAATGTGGAAGTTGCATCTGGATTCGAGTGGGGCCAGGGTGTATTAACGCAACGGGGACAAGTTTGAACTATGAAAATATGTATTTACAGCATTTAAAACTTTATATTATATGATGGCGGAGGGGTATAGTCATATACGCTTTTTAATTAAAACATTAACCAATGTTCCAATTACAGGCACGAGTTTTATTATATAGTATTTAAACGTTTTGCTAAATGTTTAAAACCATAGGGGCGCAGTATTTTTTTTTATTGATAAGTTTAAACCAATGGGATAAGAGCTGGTTTTAATTCATCACGTGGGATATTTAAACATTGGTTTAAAACTTAAATATTCGGTTTGTGGGTTATTTAAAATAAAAGGTTTTAATACTGTATGGGAGGGTGTAGTTTTAGGGAGTTAATAAATAAGTTATAAATTAATATGAAAAAGGGGTAACGTATGATATGAATAAAAAATACATGTTTTAACACTAAGTAAAGTGTAAATTAAAGCATAGCTTGTCTTTGTTGTATTTTTTCACACTTTAACTTAGGATAAATGCATTTTTATGGGTTTTTGAATGATTTTTTAAAGGAAATGAAATTAGTTATTTAGGGTTTTTACTTTTACCAAGTAAAAATGGGTTTTTAATTAGGAAAAGGGGTCATGATTATGGATGAAGGATAAACGCTGATGAATATGGGTTTTATGTAGGAATTCATTATTTTTAACCAATCAATCTTCGAGCCTTAGGTCCGGTCCCAACAGAAGTCAAAGAAATGCTCTGAGCCTGTTTAACTGATAGTTTAGAATACTGAATAATTGTGGGGGAGGGGAAATTATTAATTTTTTCCCGATGATGCTCTATTACATGCTTGCACAACTGCTTTCTACTTACCGATCATTATTTCTAACATTTTTACTTCATTTTCATGGGTGCTTTTAGGCTTGCAACCCTAAATCAATCTTCTTTCAAAGCATAAAAAATATCTAAGTCTAACCTTATTTCATCCAAGGGCTCAGATTAAACTGTTGAGCTCCTTATTTATTCTCTATCTTATCTGCTAATTTTTCAAGTTTATATTGTTTGGCATATCTTTATTCTCTATCTAAAACATGAAATTCAAAGCATGAAAAGTTAAGATTAGATTTTTTTAACTGATCATGGATTATGGAATTTATTGACAATCTGCACATAATCATTATTCTTGTAGTAAAAAAATAAATAGTAGTGGCATTTTGACTTGCTCACTTTTAGGTTTTATTCTTTTCTTTTTTCTTTTGGGGTCTATCTTTTTCTAAGTCCTCTGATCTTTCTCTTAGGACTTTTAGCCTCTTTTCATTTTTATTTATTTTTAATTTTTTAAAATATGGGAAAACAACTTGTAGAAATAAAGGTATGAACATATTTACAAGACTATCAAAGTCAATTAAAAAATTATGAACCTTATTATTATAGGGCCCTAAAAAGCACAACATTCCTTCTGTTGAAAATTTCCTGAATAGACAATCAGAAACAGATGTTTTTTCCTTGGTGCTAGTGGACTGTTATGCCCTCACGTCGATGGGGAAATTAACACTGGGCCCCACGCCCATTGGCGCTCTGTCAGTGTGAGCTACCCGCACCAACCTATTTATGGAATTTTTTTTAAAAATAGAGGCAAAGTTTCCATCATAACAAATTCGTGGGCGAGTCATCTGGAGTCAATTGACTGAATAACCATGGCCTCCCTCCTTTGGCCTCTTGTTTCCACCTTTTGGGGAAACCTCCCAAGGGATAAGGCCTCCCTTCCACTATTGTAGGGATGCCAACCTCCTCCTCTCCTTCTATAAATATAGCCAAATTCCATTGATGTGCTAGTTGAACTGAACATATTATAGCTGAAACGCTAAAGAGATTCCTGTACATTGTGCTAGAAAATATAGAACGGAAGAGACCCCAATTGAGAGAGCTTAGGCTTGTGTCTTCATCCCGTCTAAATTTCTTGATGATTCATCGATACGCACTTTGAATGAACCCTGTTGAAGGAGGCTGCGATGTCAATGCTTCAGTTGTGACTCTTTCTTATATTAATACATATACATGACTATTGTTTGGTTCCCATCGTGCGTTAATGTGTTTTATTTGATGCAATATGCTTAACCCTCCTTGATTGG
Source organism: Pinus albicaulis (assembly GCA_034641835.2). NCBI lineage: Eukaryota > Viridiplantae > Streptophyta > Pinopsida > Pinales > Pinaceae > Pinus > Pinus albicaulis. The sequence continues at coordinate 1,241,744,601 of CM076577.1, forward strand.
TTAGTTAATTATGAATGAAATCATTGTTTTGTATGCTGCTCTTGTTTTCTGATCTTCGTGCAGGTATTCGAGCACTGTAGCAGAAGGATTGTGACCTGTCGAAGCAGAGATTAAGAGGCCATCACTACTATGACGACGACATCGTTGGACTTCAGGTAGGCCAATATACTTTGTCCTTTTCATTCATTAGTTAAGGAACCTACACTTTAGCTTGTCCCTTTGTTACTAGACCCACTCTAGGGCTAGAGGGATCGTCTCTGTCTGAAAAGAGTATTTACTTGCATAACAAATTGGCAACTCCACTGGGGATCAATGTGATTTTGTCATTTCGTTGCCTTTATGAGTTTGTCTTGTTAAGTTGACTTAGGTCAGTTGCTTGCTTGTCTGTATTTTCTGCCTTCCCTGATTTTTTAGGATCCTCTTGTTCAGATCTAGAGTGTCAAGATTGACCTTTGCTCATTTTTTTTCCCGTTTTCCCATAGATATCTGACTTGTCATGCTTTTTTCTTGAACAATCATGCCAATTGGCGCTTGTTGCTTTTGTTACAGTAGCGCCAACCCCTATTTGGCGTGGATTACCGCCTTATAGTTGCGCCGAACCCTGTAGGGTTTGGTTTGAACTCCCTGTTGAGTTTTTGGTCAGTTGTGCTTGGCTCTAGTTGTTTTTTGTTTTCAATTGGTCTTTTTGGAGTTTTTCTGACTACTTTAGACTTGCTCTTCTCAGCTGTTTATCTCTTTTCTTACTAGTGCAATTAGTAGCCCTAGGGTTCTAGGTGTCTTACGCTCACTGAGCCTTCTGATAGAAGTTCGAGTCTTTTGGTTTCTTGTCAGTTCGATTCCCTGATCAGTAGCTTGAGTCTTTATTGATCCTTCGAGATTTTGATTTGTTGAACGATCACTTTTGGGTTTGTTTGACTCTCCATATTTTCGTTTTCGAGCATAGATTACATTGCTCATTTGGGTCACTTTGAAAGCCTCTCTTTGATTGAAAGAGTGCATCATTAGTTTGAGTGCATTTGTGTTTGTATTGATTTGAATCATTGATTTTGAAATCTCTACATTCATAGTGTTCTTAACTAGTGTTTGATTTTATTTTTTGATTTAATTAGTGCATTTTGTGCTTCAATCATTCGAAAAAAAAAATATGCATCCTTTCATTTTCATTGGAAATTAAAAAGTATTTTTCATAACTAGCACTTGCATCTAGGAAAGAGTTTTTCATTTCTCATTTTGATTGTATTAGATGCATTAGGGGACTTCTTCGTATGTTTTCAATGTTTAATGCTTCTGAAAAGATCTCTATCATTCTTTTAGGATAGCATTCATCGAATGGAAAATGGTGTTCTATTGCATATAGCTTGCATTTAGGAAATTTGAAATCAAATTCGGTAGGCCTTGAAACTGAAACGCTAATTCAAGATCAATTGTAAAATCAATTGAATTAACCTAAGGAAGCATTGGAAGCTAACACAAATTTTTTAGTGGTCTAGGCTAGAGACGTGTTCCAACGTATTTAAACCTAGTAGCTGTCATCGCCATCTAGCCTTAGACAACACTAGTATAGACTTGTGCTCCCCGTACCGTCACGTATATAAAGGGAGACCCTCATAGGTTCAAATACTTTATCCATAGGAAGCCGAGTCTGCCACCCTGTAACCATGATACACTGAACACAAAATTCGAGGAGACTACCTGCACGTACGTTAAGTCCTTGGAATTTTCTCTTTCATTTGATCACCAAGGTGTATATGGCAGTTCACGGAAACTTGGTGCACCCTCTTGCCTAGATTACCTGAGTAGTTATTTTGATCTTTTTGTGACTCTCTAAAAGAGAAAATATCATCGAGCTCTTGTCCTTTCACGCTTGTTTCAACCTTAAAGTGATAGAGTCACATTTTTCCCGTTTCTCGACTCTTAAAATATGAAACGACAAATTTTTGTTTCAATGTCTTAAAATTAACTGCCCACGAAATATTCCTGGTTAAAATTATCTTCCTTAGAATTTTGTTTTATGGTTGCTTCTAATGGAAACATTTTCGGAGTTTACCAACCAAGGATTCACCTTCGAAGGGAATCCTGGTCCTTTTCCTACTTTTGGGAATTTTGGTGCTCCTTATATGGCAACATTATCCCTTCCTGGGTTAATTGTTGGTTTGTCTGTTTGGTTATTCTCGACCTCTGTGATATCGAGTACTCCTCCCCCTTTACAACCATCTCCTCAATCTAAAAAACATCATGTTGCTTCTAAGGTGGACCTCGCCCCTTCTTCGCCTATTTTTTCGTCCTCCGTTTCTACTTCGCTTAGTGAAATTCTGGATTCTAGTAATGAGATGGCTAAGAAGAAGAAGAAGAAGACGAAGAAGAAGAAGTCAGATAAGTGAGAGGCTAATCCCACATTCATTGCTCCTAAGACGCCTTCCATTGATAAACCATCCAACCTTCCAAAAAAATTCAAATTCCCTTGCAAGCTGTGCAAGGGTGACCATATTCTTCGAGACTCCCCTGGCATCCCCAAGGTACTTGAAGTATGGTCCGATGACCATCTGCCGTTGCCTTTGGCTTCTGGAAGTCATGTTGGTGACACATCTTCAACTAGTACTGATAAGACTCGCAAGAAACTGGGTAAGATCACCAATCCCTGTAATTTGTGTAAAGGGAATCATCCCATTCACCTTTGTCCGTACATGGATGAAGCCACGAGAGTGTTGCACAACCCTAGTGTTTCTACATCCTTCCTTCCGGTTGGTTACAAGAATATTTATTTGAGTCCTCCGCTAGTTTATCCCATGATTGGTCGAGAGTCATCCTTGGTCGATCCTGTTCCCTCGGAAATTCAAAATCAAAAATCCATTCCTGACCAACCATTGGTCGTGGAATCGGTTGATATGATCTCGCCCATGGTTCATTAGGTATTTTCCATCGAGAGTGGCTCACATACCCCTCACGTTCTTCTTGTTTCTTCAGATTCCTCGGACTTGGAGGCAGATCCTCCCATCCCTGTGACTCAAAAAGTTGCTTTTCCTGCTCCCATTTTTGAGGTCCAGGAGGATGCTCCTCTTACTCTCGTAACACCAGGGGATGACCATCTCAGTTCAATGGTACCCCCTCCAAGTAGTTTGGTCACTTCATTCAATTTGAGTCGATTTTTAGGATATCGCCTTCCTTCTTATGTGCCTTTTGAGATCATGGTACAGACCTTTGATGTGGCCATACCTAGCATGATTATAGATGAAGGTGCATCTGTAAGTGTTATGCATTCAACTACTTAGCAAGCTTTTGGTTCTCCATCGCTTGTGCTTATTACGCAGAATCTGTTGGCATTTAACAGAGGAACCAGTCAATCGTTAGGGATCCTTCCAAAGTTGCCAATCACTTTGGGGGGGAAAACCATCTGTAGAGATGTGATGGTTGTTCCAGGCCCCTTGGATTTCAATTTACTCTTGGGGCGCGACTATGCTTATGACATGGGTGCACTTGTCTCCTCCCTCTTTCGTGTGATATATTTTCCACACAGAGTTTGGATCATGACCATTGATCAACTTTCATTCTTTGGTCCTGAGGTGGCAGCTGGCCCATCATCGTCTCTGCCAGATATTTATCCACCAGTTTTATCTTCCCCACCACAGGTTAATTATGTGGCCGCTTATTCGTTTCCCTCATCCAGTGATTGTGCCGTCAAGTACCGTTTACTGGGGGCATTCGATTGCGATTTCCAAGATGTTGTTCTCCCATCAGATGTGAACCTCTTGGAAGATGTTATCACAAAATTGGACCTGATAGGTTGCTTGATCAGTCAGATTCTTGTAACTATTTCAAACCTAATCTTTTGATTGAGGCTTAGCCTCCTTAGCCTGAGAGGGCTCTCAAGGGTTAATGATTTGGATAAAAGTATAGATGGCTAGCTCTATGTAAGGTAATAAATAGATAGATGATATATATAGGTTGAGAATCACATCAACAAGTACACATTTGGCTTATGGAGTCAAAATAGTTTCAGTAACCAATCAATCTACTTAACATGGAAGTTGAGGCACATCAGAGTTTTAGTCAAGAAATGACACACATGAAACTGTAAAAACATAGTTAGTTCATTTATATAGGAAGTTAGAGCATCTAAATATGAATTATTAGTAATTTAGATAAACACCACTGCAATAGGATAATAAGAGATGCAAATATAATAGGAACACACCAAAACTCCTTCTGAATCCCAAGTTGGTTAAGTAGAAACTCTCTGTATTAGCTGAAAACCAGTGAATTACAATAAGCACAGTGTTTTGCTAAAAATGTCCAACCTCACAAATTCAACTTCTTGGTCTTTAATAGAAAATTTAAAACATGAGATGATCTCATATTAGGCTAGATACATCTAATTTCTAACTCTTGACACCTTGCATAACCATAATACATGGAATTTATTACAAAAAGACACCTAATCTACTAAACAATCCTATTACAAATAGGACTCAAACTCCTTATCACTATCTATAACAACCTTATCTAAATTAAGTTACATCATTTTCCAAGTGTATCAACACATGGTCGAATTTGGATGATGGGCTTCAACTCTTCATGACCATTTTGCTGATCTCCACAAAAGCAGGAAACCAAACCCCGTTTTTTAGGCACAAGATTCTTTTCCTTATTTAAGCATTCTGACCATCATTTAAACTTTATTTCATGGTCCTTAGCTACTGGAGATTATATCAACATGTCTTATCACTCATCCCTAGCTTCCATCTATCCAAAACGGCTTCTGAACTTGTTCAAAAAGGCTGTAATATCTTGCGCTACGAAAACACAACAGTTTCGTAGCGCCCTTTGTAATGCTGCCATTTCAACCTTTATTCTTCAAAAAATTAACTCTTTCCACTTGTATCATTTCAATCACATTTTAACACATCTTGTACAAAAATTTCAGCTCCTAAATCGTTCTTCAACCCCTTGAAAACTGATCAAAAAGACCAGAAAAGGCAGCTACAACAGTGTTGTAGCACTTTTCTGCTTTTTTACACTAAATGTGCTACGAAACTGCTGACTGTGCAGTTTTGTCAAAATTTTTCATAGTGTCAGCTATAGTTATGCCCAAAACTCCACATATAGCTGTCTCCATCATTTAAAAAACCATATCAACCATAAACCAACTTCATTTTAGCTTTGTCCTTCATAACTTCTTAACATTTTGCAGATTTCTCCTATTTTTTTCCTGAAAAATAGGTCTTTAGACAGAGCCTATATCTCCTAATAAATGATTTATTTTGAAAAAATTAAGGAGGTTTTTGTATTCCATTATGTCTTGAATAAAAACCTCTCTTTTTTTTTGAAACACATCTCCTGCTGTCCAGAAACTGTTTTTGAAAAACATGTGTAAAATAGGAAAACTCCATTTTTTGAAAATAGGGCTTCAAAGAAAGCCTTGTATCTCACAACTGATAACACCTGTGAGAAACGTGAGAGAGGTTACTGTTATTTGATATTTTTTTGAAAATAACCTCTCTCATTTTCTTAAAATACCTTTTTTTTTTGCTCCGAAACCTCCTTTGAAGTTGATTTCTCAAAACCAGAAAACAAAGTTTTTGCTTCATAACTTTCGGTGTTTTTGTAGCGCTATCTGCCTTTTTTACACTGGATGCACTATGAAAGGAGCTACGAAACTACTATTGATGTAGATCATTTGTACAAATTTTAAAATTGAAATCTGTAAGTGGAAAAAATTGTGGCCAATATGTCTTCATCATCTAGTAATCATAAAACAACTGGATTTTAGGCTCCTTGAGGTATTTCTTCTTCATTTACAATTAGTTGGCCTGTTGGTTCTTCAACCGCTTTCATTTTCATGCCTTTGATGTGTAGTTCATCATGAATCATTTCAAGCTGCTCTTGTAAATCTTTCACCTGGTCTTTAAGTCTTCCATAACCTCCTTTGTGTATTTTTCTTTCCTCTTCCATAATTCTTCAGAAAACCTTTCAGCCTCACTTGATATGGATGTAGTAAATTCTTTGAAAGAACCAGCCATAAGTTTGGCTAGATATAATAATAATGCTTCAGAGTTCAGATGTTACATATGGAGGCAAAAGGAATGAGAATTACTAATTAGGAAATAATTTGAAATCTAAAATTCTTCTCATAACTGAAATGATGGCTCATTCATACCCTATCATGACAATGATGACTGCAATGTGGGTAAGTACATTGAATTTCATCATTAACTGAATCATCATACCAATAAATTACCTTTTCCCAACGGTTTTTGACCTTTTCCAGCTCAGATGACAAGACAATTTAGAAACTGCGCTTTCATAGCGCATGCGGTGTATTTTTTCTTGTTTGTGCTACGAAACTATTAGTGCTTTCGTAGCACAAATCAACTTTTTTGAACTAGTGGCGCTACAAAAACGAGGTTTCTTGGCTAATTGAACATTTTTGTCACAAAATTTTAAGGAAATGACCCACAAATGAAAATTATGGATATTTTACATGAAGGGACTTAAAAGAAGACTTTATCATAACCTAAGGATGGGATTTAAAATATAAAAATCTAAAACCTACCCTTGATAAAATCCTAAATTGACTCCTAAAACCCTATTTTGACCCATGAACCTAAGTAATCTTGTCAAAATGATGTTTTGAATTTTTTGAGTGATAATAGAAGCCATGACCTCTTATTCGTTATGGTAAACGGTCGGTCGGAGCATAGTTCGTTTTCTTTTGTCAAGCTCCTTAAAAATGAAACAATGTCTTCAGAGCATAGTTCATTTTCTTGTGTCAAGCTCCTTAAAAAATGAAACAAGGTCATCGGAGAAGAGTTCATTTTCTTGTGTCAAGCTCCTCAAAAAATGAAACAAGGTTATCAGAGCAGAGTTTGTTTTCTTGTGTCAAGATCCTTAAAAAATGAAACAAGGTCTTTTGGAGCATAGTTTGTTTTCTTCTATCAAGATCCTTAAAAAATGAAACAAGCTCATCTAGGGATAGTTCGTATTCTATGTAAACCTCATTAAAAAATGAATTAGCTCACGAGGATAGTTCTTTTAATGTGTCAACCTCGTTAAAACAATGAAACACGTTCCTATTCAATTTGAGTATTCAATACGATCTCGGAAAATCCTAGTTGAGTCTTTATCTTGATCTCATAATTTGAACCTTCACTCCATCTGCCTTTCATATGGATTGAAGCTTGGGGGAATGTACCTTGAATTGAGTCACCATGCTGGGGGCATGCCCGTTTTTCCCTATTTTTCAAGCATAGTTTATCTTTGTCTCAAGCTTGTGTAAAAATGAAACCAATCCCAAGGATATTTTATCTTTGTTTCAAGATTGTGTAAAAATGAAACAATTTTCAAGCATAGCTTGTTTCCATTTCAAGCTTGTGTAAAAATGAAAACGATTTCAGGCATAGTTTTCTACAAAGTTTCAAGCTTGTGTAAAAATGAAACCACTGCCAAGGAGAGTTTCCCATGTTTTCGAGCTTGCGTAAAAATGAAACCATTCTTATTTTACCTCTCATGATTGCCATTTTATCAGCCTATTTTTCTAGATGAACCTTGGTTTTCTCATTCCATCGTCCCCATCTGCTTGGCTGATCATACGCCTTCACTTGGTTGTTTCACCCATTCCTGAGGAACCACTGTGATGAGTGCTCTTGTTAGTTAGCCTCTTGACCTTTACTTGTTTAGAGTAGTTCCACCATCACCGGAACCAGTTGCTACCCTTAATACCACTTGTTCCTCCAGATGGCGTCATCTTTCAACTCTTTTTTGACTCTCTAAAATTGAAAAGATTGCCGAGAATTTTTTTGTTTTGACCTTGTTAAATGGCTGTGAAACGATATCTAACCTATATACGTTTACCCCTTTTTCAGGATGGGATATATTATTTACGAAAAAGGAATACCTTAGCCTATCGTGATTAAGAGGTTCTTTCAGATATTGTTTTCTACCTTTTCAGATCTGAGAGACTACCTTTTCGGATCTGAGAGACTATTTATGAAAAGGAACATGTCAGAGTTTTATTTTTCGCTTCTTTTCAAACTCTCTAAACATGAAAATATGCCGAGTTCTTCCTTTGTCAGACTCATTAAACCCTGATGACATCGGATGTCGTCATCATGACGTTCACCGAGTTCCTCCTTCGTAGGGCTTGTAAAATGTACTAGGATGGATTTCTATGAAGGACAAACTTACATTGCAAGCATATGCTATCCCCTTCAGGCTTGTTTTAAAAAAATAATTAGGGTACTCGCCAGAAATGGTGGGGAAAAATGGAACCAGTCTTTAGTTGTGTTGGCCGTATGTCGCTCTTGAGCATAACACTCATCTGCATTCGTGTCAGGTTGGGGACATCTCATTTCGTCATTTTTGCCTACATGGGTTTGGGTAATCTAGTCTAACCTCTCATTTTCTCTTTTCCACATAATCATTACCTCATATCCCTTGATGTCAAATACTACCAAATTCATAGTCATGTTGCTGATATGTTCAAGAGAAGTTTGCCTCTGCAGTTTTCAACCTCCCTCTGATCCTCTGTTGGTCCTGATTCACTATCATCATGTTTGTCTGTCTCATGTTGATGATGTAGGAAATATTATGGCCCTCCTTCGACTAGGTTGCTTCCTATTGACTTCAACTAATTATTCGGGAAGTTGACCTAGAGAGTCCCTTCTGGTACCTTGGAGCTTGCATGCCTCAACAACAAGTTCTTCGCATTTGAAAATAGGTCCACATCATTGCCTTCGATTGAGTGATTCTACGGGTGTTTGACATTAGCTCACTATTCACATTCTGTGGATTGTACCTGTTGTACCTTGAGATACATTGTCATTATTGGTGGTTTCTCTCATGCCTATTAAAAAATTTCATCATTGGCTGGTATCAGGTGATTTTCTTGCATGTTCGACTTCAAATCACATATTATCATGCTTGAATTTATACTTGTTCAGGTCGATATGGAGGGAAAGACCCTGGGTTTTTTCTGATAAGATCTAGGCTGTGGGATATTATGGTTTATCATGACTTTATGCATGGATTTTTTGATTGGATGGCTGCGACCATACCTGAGTCTATTTTTGTTGATCCTTACTGCTGGATGGCTACGTCCATACCTCAGATCTCATTTCATATATGTACTCTATTATGGATGGCTGCGCCCATGCCACATATTCATGTATCAGAGATATCAATTGTATTTGTAATTGTAGGTCTTTTGATAGTGGTGTTTGGTTCGAACGCGTTCTCGTAAAGAATTTCACCCCTTCCTCTCTCTTAGACCTCATGCTCAGGGGAATTTATTACACAACATTTTGCCACTGTCCCTGCAATCCCCATCCCGAACATTGGAGGCTCATTTCTGTGACAAAAAAAAAGTGTCATGCATTGAAAAGACCATCATTGCATCCCTTGCCATGAGCACAACATTCCTTCTGTTCAAAATTTCCTGAACAGACCATCATAAAAACATGTTTTTTCCTTGGCACTAGTAGACCGTTATGCCCTCGCGCCGATGGGTAAATTAACACTGGGCCTTGTGCCCATTGGTGGTCTGTCCTAGTGAGCTACCCGCGCCAACATATTTATGGTCCAATGTTTTTTAAAAATAGAGGCGAATTTTCCATCATAACAACTTTGTGGGCGAGTCATCTGGAGTGGTTTGACTGAATAACCACGACCTCCCTCCTTTGGCCTCTTGTTTCCACCTTTTGGGGAAACATCCCAAGGGATAAGGCCTCCCATCCACTATTGTAGGGATCCCAACCTCCTCCTTTCCCTCTATAAATATAGCCATCTTCCATTGATGTGCTAGCTAAACTGAACATATTATAGCTGAAATGATGAAGAGATTCCTGTACATTGTGCTAGAAAAGATAGAACGGAAGATACCCCTATTAAGAGAGCTTAGGCTTGTGTCTTCATCTCGTCTGAATTTCCTGAAGATTCATCGAGATGTGCTTCGATTGAACCCCATTGAAGGAGGCTGCGACGTCAAGGCTCCGGTTGTAACTCTTTCTTCTATTAATACATATACATGACTATTGTCTGGTTCCCATCTTGCGTTAATGTGTTTTATTTGATGAAATATGCTTAACCCTCCTTTACTGGTTAGTTAATTATGAATGAAATCATTTTTTGTATGCTGCTCTTATTTGCTGATCTTCGTGCAGGTATCCGAGCATTATAGCAGAAGGATTGTGACCCGTCGAAGCAGAGATCAAGAGGCCATCACTTCTACAGCGACGACAAAGTTGGACTTTAGCTAGGTCAATCTACTTTGTCCTTTTCATTCATTAGTTAAGGAAACTACACTTTAGCTTGTATCTTTGTTACTAGACTCACTCTAGGGTTAGAGGGATCGTCTCTGTCCGCAAAGAGGATTTACCCACATAACAATTGGAAACTCAAATATCTTGGAAAATTCATGCATTGTAGCTTTTGTATAGTTCCATCCATGAAGTTAGCTTTTCATTTTATTAACCATCCCCTAGAGAATTGAAAGTAAGAATTCATTATTCTTTTTAAATCGGTGAGCTATGATTGCATAGGCATCTCCTAAAAATAAAGTATCATCAAAATATTGTGAGTGGTTAATCCCCTTAAGATTTATTGAAATACTGAGGTGATGGGGCTTACCATCCTGCCTTGCTTGTTCTATATTTATACTAATATTTATTTCTGCCATAATCGTGTATAAAAGGGGGGATAAGGAGAAAAGTTGTCTCAGACCTCGGGAGGCAGAGAAAAAATGAGTAGGTCTTCCATTGATTAGAGGGTCAATCCATGGAGAGGATATACATGCTTTAATATAGTTTACAAACTCATTATAGAATCTAATTTTTGCAAGAACGAAGAAAATAAAATAATGCCTCACCCTATCAAAAAAATTGGCCATATCCAACTTTACCATCATACCATCTTCACCTGCTTCTTTTCTAGAATGAATGACCTCCTGCACAAGTATGATGTTATCCAACATTTTTCGAGATTGCATATAACCCATTGATTTTGAAAAATGAGATTTGGAAAGAACTATTTTAGCCTTTAAGAAATGGGATGAAATATGGAGAAATTTGATGGATTTGATTCCTTAGGAAATAGATCTAAAAATGAAGAATTAGTGCCAACTCCAACTTTAGCTCTTAATATTGTATGGTTTAACATCCCAAACATATCAGTTTTGAGTAGAGACCATAATATTCTAAGAATAATTATGGAGAAGCCATCTGGACCAAGTGCTTTGTCTAGATCCAAATTGCATATCACATCTTATACATCATTTTTGGTTATTTATCTCATAAGAAACTTATTGCTTCTATCAGTAATATCTTAGGGCATGCACCTTAAGAATCCTTGAGCCTGCTAAATATTAAGACTTCCATCCTCTTGGTATAGGGATTTGAAATGCTGAAATGATTCCTGCTTAATGTCTTCGAATGTTGACACCTTCAGTCTCCCTTTAGGGGCAATCTCCACTACCTGATTCCTTAATTCCATTGCTTTTTACTGTTTATGTAAAAATGCGGTATTTTGATCCCCATATTGAAGCCATAAGCGCAAATATTTTAACCTCCACAAATATTCTTCGCTTCCGGTAGCTTCATAAATTATCTTGGTTAATATTTTCTACTCCTCAATATGGCGTCTCTCCTCAAAATTTACATCCATGCTGTGTTGAAGGTTCCCCAATTTTCTGTTAACTCCTGACACCAATGCCAAGGGGGTTAATACTTAACCTTCATTCATGCTCTTAAATTCATTTTTATGTTAAGCCCTAATTCCCATACATAATATGGAGATATCGTAACAGGGAGTTTCCAGGCTTGGAAAATCAAATCGTATACCCCTTCTTCCTTGAGCCACCGTAGATTGAATCTAAAGGGAATTGAGCCCAAATTTTCCTCCAGATTGAATGTCAAAATTATTTTCCTATGATATGACACCCATTGTGATTTATTTACAAAATCATAATTCAACCCTTTTACCAACCAACCACTGTGGAATAAAAAATGATCTATTCTAGTAGCAATGAAATCTTCACTAGTTCTTTGATTAGTCTAGATATACTTACCTGACTTGGGAAGAACATTAATTAAATCAAAATGTCCCATGATATTCTCCATTCAATCTCTAAAAGGATCCCTCATTGGGTTTCCACCTATTTTTTCATTATTATGAAAAACCATATTAAAATATCATCCTAGTATACAATTAACATGCCAAGCCATGTCAACTATTAACTAGATGGAATCATAGAATTTTGATTTTTCCCCATATAATAATGGTGCATAGACATTAATGAATAAGATGCATTCACCCGTATACCACCTTTATAATAAATCTTTGATCCAATGCTTAATTTTTAAAAAATCATCTAATGTAAAATGGATTATGGACCAAAACGTAGCAATACCTTTTGATGCACCCCAATATTATTGCACGAGGTTAGTGCAATATCGCTAGTAATTATCTACCATTATAATTAATTCTTGTTCATCACGCTTGGTTTTTTGCAAAAAATAACCCAAGGTATTTCATGCTTGATAAGGTCTCTGACCTTTAGGGTTTTCGCGGGGCTTCCAAAACCCCTTATATTCCAAGCTAGAATCTTCATTTTAGAGGATATTTTTGAGATGATACTCCTCTTGTTGCTCCACTATTTCCTTTACCTCCTTCTATCTGTAATGCCTCTACATCTCTAGTTAATTTCCTCACTTTTTTTTTATTCAACTTCCCACTCTCTCACTGTTTTATTTGGAAATCGTCCCTTTCTCTTACAATTATTAGTTTTGTGACTGCTTCCCTCATAACCCATATTATCGAGTGGTAATTGTTACGCATAACAACTCCCCCTTTAGGGGATACCCCTTCAGCATTTTGATAAGAGTTTTCTTAACGATAAGGACATTTTAATCTTGAAGATTAACTTCAGGTGATTCAACTAACTTACCCTTATTTTTTCCCCCTTACTCTCAATTCTCGTGAGCTTCTAGGCATGTTCCATGATTTTGAACAGTGTTTGTCTCCTACTTTTCCTCATTCATTTTAAGGATCTCAAATAAGTTTTCTAAAGAATAATCTCCATTCGTGTTCTTAGCATTTTGTTTCCTTGTCGCCACTAATTTACCCTGATTTCCTCCTCTTTTTTGTACTTTTCATTTTCCTCATTTTTCCTCTGAATCTGGTTCAATATTGTTATTTTTTGGAAGCTAAGGGACAAATCACCTCCTATGGACAATCTTCCTCATCAAGGAAGACCCCTACTAGTCATTAGAATAATTTAGTTTAGTTAAGAAAAAATATAATTTTAATATGAAAAACCACATGTGCACAAAATGAAAGTTCAACCCAAAAGAAGAATTTTGACACCCTGGGATGGCTATAAATACAAGTCGAGTAAGCCTCATTTGGAAGATTATCATAAAGAATCTTATTATTCTCTCTTCTTTGATTTGGCTCACATGGGTCTGAAGTGGCTCGCGAATATTGGTTTGTACATGTCCATAATTACAGGGTCCAAAGCTTGCATGTGTGATTAGGGTTTTTATTTACAGCTGCATGGATTCTACAAGATATTTTTAGTTGAAACTGTAAGAACGCAAGCCTATGCGTGTGGTAGGAATGTTTAGACTACAGACGTATATGTCTCTCCATGCAGTTGGAACCTAGGGTTTGATTTTGACAGTTGATCATAGATTTTGATAGTTGATGGCAGTTGACCACAGGCTGGGAAAATTTTGTTGAAAATGCAACAAGATGATGGAGCTTAGTGAAATGAAGTCGCCTTCACTAAGTGGGCCTGTAGGCTATTTTTGGCGCAAAGTCTATTTTTAGACTATGTCTATTTTTATACATATGGAGCATGGTCTAGGAGTTGCAGTATGCTATTCTTGGATGATTGGTCGAGTTGGTAAAAATAGATGGACCTCTATTTTTAGACATACAGGTCGAAGTCTATTTTTAGACTGGCTGTCTAAAAATAGGTCAGTCAAATATTATTTACCCTTAATAATATTTGGACTATAAACTTCATTTTATCCTCTTGCAGCACTTCAGTTGGAGCTACGGATGTGGCCCATGCACCTGACAGAAGGAATTACGCTATTCCTAGGGTTTTGGTGAGCTCATGCTTGGTTGACTGATTAGGGACTTCAGTGGGAGGTTTGGTGATGGTTTGGTCGTCTCAGGCGAGGTCTGAGATTTTGGCTCATGATATGTCAACTGGTTGATGGTGACTATCTTTCCATTATGGGGGAAAGACATCTTGCAGAAAATCACAGATGGGACAGCGGACATAGCATAGGTGTAGCTTCACCCCAATAGAATGTTGTAGTCTAGCGGGGCGTCTATGACTTCGACATCAACGCAAACAGTCTTACCGGTGAGGGTGATAGGACAATTATGGAAAAGGCCAATGGGCTGGGAAGCGTGGCCGCCCCACGCTCGAAGGGTGATCGTGGAAGGGGCAAGCTCAGGGGATCCGAGTTGCTTCCAAACCGAAGCGGACATCACACAGGTGGATGCCACCTCATCAATTATACACCGGGAAACGTTGGCGTTCCGGATTTTGACTGGGATTTGGAAGGCGACGGAAGTAGGAAGAGGGGGATGGTCCGATTGAGTGGCGTCGAAAACAATCATTTGGTCATCAGCAGGATCTACAAAGCGCACCTACTCAGAGATAGTAGAGCCTTCTTTTAAAAGGGCATGACTGGAGGAGTTCCGGAAGTGGTGGAAATGGCAAGAGGAGATTGCGCCAAATCATCTACTATACTATACGAATGAGCAGCTCGACCAGAAGCAGCGTTTCAACGTAGGGGTCCCTTAGGAATCTTGGTATGGACCTCAACTTTGGGTTGAGGGATATGTAAGGGGCCACTAGATGTCGAAAGAGGCTCTGTAGAACCTGAAGAAGGAGGCTCGAGGGCAGACTGAGCAGGAGGCTTGGGGTAGTGGCGAGACCGAGTTTGAAGGTGAAGGTCGACGGTCGGGGAAGGATCGGAGTGCATCATAAGGATCTGGTAATCAGAGGAACCAGAGAAGGGAGGGGGAGTGGCAACCTGGCTGCCAGGCGGTTGGGTAGCCATGAATCCTTGCTGAGGGAAAGGATCAGTAAAAACAGTCGGTTGGGTAGTGGCTACATTAGGAGGAGCATGAGGGGAGGCATGTTGTCTGCGCAATGTGGCTTGAGACTGCCACATCTACCGCATCTGGGGTAAGAGGGGACAATCGTGGGTGTAATGACCATAAACACCGTAACACAAACAAGGCTTATTTGTGCAAAGTGGCCTGTCCGGCTTGGGCTGATTGCCCTATTGCTGGTTGGCAGTGTTAGGGTCCACACTAGGATTGGGTCCACGGGTACCAGGGGCATATTGGTTTTGATTGCCTCTCCGCCTTCTTTGAGAAGAAGGGGGATTAGTCGTGCCCTGCTGTGCAAATACTTGCCCTGGAGGGGGCTGTAAGTGCTGTTGCGGGTTTTGAGGAGGCAAGGGAGATGGAAGCGCGTATGCTGGAGGAGCTGGCGCACCAGGCTGCGGATAAGGGTAATGGTGGGGTTGGGAAACATTGAGGTAAGCAGGAGGTTGGGAAAAAGGAGGAGGCATGCCGTATCCTGGATACATGCTACCGGGAGGGGGAAGAGTGCTAGAGGTGCTGGCCCCTCCCTGAGGGAGACCATAGCCCATAGGAGGTTGAGCGTACGGATGGGAAAGGGCTCCAATGATACCGTCGGCGGAATGAGATGCCCCCGGGGCGTTAGCGCCGCCGGGCCTGGGGAGGTCAGGAAGAACGGTATAAACATAACCAGATTGAGCGTAGATCAGGTCATATTTCAAGGCTATTTGGAGGGTGACTTCTTCAGTTTGAGGAAAATGAGAGGCGACATCTTTGTCGATAGGAGCTAAGAGGGTGCGAAGGAACCAGTCCATGTAAACCCGATCTTCGAAGGGGGGGGCTCGACATAAGCTCTGTCTTCGTCGCCATTCCTGAACATGGGCGGAAAGGCGAGTCGAAGAGGTTTGCTTGAATGAAGTCAAGAGCTCCGTGCCAGTATCGTATCGGAGAGGGAGCTGGAAATAAGATAAAAAGGCTTGGGCAAGGGTCGCAAAGGTGGTATGGGAAGAGGTGGCTTGGTCAACATACCATTTAGAAGCTTCGCCGGTAAGCGTGCGTTGGAACAAACGAAGACAGATGGAGTCATCGGTAATGGAATTGGAGGAACACCACATGTGGAAATATTGGACATGATTGGTTGGATCTTCTCCAGCAAGGCCTTCGAACTTAGGGATGTCGGAGGGGAGCTTGGTTGGCATAGCAGGCCAACCAACATCGTGGCAGATAGGGTCGTTGATCAACTGATTGAAATCGGGGAGGCTGAGGCCTGCAATGTACGGCAACAAGGGTGTGGCCGAGGTAGTTCCTGTGGCAGTTTCGCTAGTGGCGGGTCTGGCATTAGGGCCTGGAGCACCACCAGCGTTAGGCCCTGGACCAGACATGGTGAAGGTGACAGGGGGAGAACCAAGAGGGGAAAGGGAACCCGATGAATCAGGAGAGGAGTCGAAGTGCGGACTCGGAGGAGGACTGGCTCGACGACTGCGGGTTGGAGCAGGTTGATCGACCGGAAACTGAGGGTGAAGGCCAAGAAGTCTCCGGGAAAGGTGCCTTGGAGGTGCAATGACGACAGGAAGAAGGAAACCGACAGGAGCAGAAAGGGACGAAATCAAGTGAGGTCAAGGGCAGAAAAGGTGCAGTGACAATTGATTTTAGAGTCTTTGCCACGCGGTGTTAACCAGGCGCTTCTTCACTTAGGGTCAGTGTGTGGCATGCGTTAATTTTAATTTTTAAACCCTTTCCGTTTTGAGATCAAGAAAAAAGTGTGCTGCGTAACTAAAAATAAACCTACAGAGAACAGTGTATAATGCTGAAATAATAGAAAATTAACAATTACTTGTGCATCTATCTAACCCAAGAAGGCAGGTCTCTCAAAACTCAGCTAAAAAAGGGAAAAAATCTAGGCAAAAAACACGAACAAGAGGCCAATAGATCTAAGGTCAAAAAGGGACAGGGATCTAGAGGATAAGGCTGCTGAAAAGGGGTGCAGATCACAGCCAAGAGATAGAGGCAAGGTGGCTTGAAAAAGGGAGGAAATCAGCAAAAAGCGGAAAGGACAGGGAGGAGGTCCTAAAGAGAGGTCCAAAAAAAACAACAAGAGGTGATTTGAAAGGAAGAGAGGCTGATTTAAAGGGATCTGAAAAAGAGGTAACAGATCTGGACAAGGGGGAGCTGAAACTCAGAAAAACAGAGGCTGAAACAGCTAAAAACTCTTCCACAAAAAGTGGAGGGTACTGAAGCCCTAGGGGGTGAGGTTCCCACTTAGATGAGTTAAAACAGATCAAAAGTAGGTCAAAGTGGGCTGAAACAGAGGCTAGAAGACCCTGACAGAAGCTGCAGTAGAACCCAGAAAAATTGCAGAAAAATCACTGAAAAATTGGCAGGTCGTAGGTTCTGACCTACGTGTTGCGGTGTCATGTGTGCATATAGTGCGACTGAGGTCTGTGTCGCAGTTTGGGGCCAAAAGTGCGACCGTCTTCGTTGTCTCACGCACTTTCTGTAAAATTCGTCGTCTCAACAGCACGGGTGTCGCCACCGCGCAATAGAAGCCAAGCACACTAGTGTTGTGAAATTTTAATGTTTTAGGGTTTTATGTGAGAAAAAAACATAAAATGAGAAAAAAGAATAAATTAAAGAAACCCAGGGTTCCAAGTAGTTTGGATATGCAGGAATATGAAAACGAGCAATGGCCGTAAATTGGGAAACCTGTGAGTCGCCATTTGTTAAAGAATCTCATTAAGGCAAGGAAAAGGACCACTTTAGCTACGCATAACTAATAGCCCTAACAACAAAAGTGGCTGCCAATATCTTCAGATCTGCGGTTAGTTGAACATAAAAGAGCTGCAAAAACCATATCTATGCATGGAAAGACATTAAGCAGAAAAAACAAGGGTTTGCTCCATATACCAATAGACAAGACAAGAACAATTTTTGAAAGAATTTTTATATTAATTGGGCACCTGGGAGGAAAACAAGAAGGCGTATCCAATTCTCCTCAGTGGGATGGGTTCTTGGAAGTCCTCAGTACTTCAGATCTAAGATTTCTCTCTCTTTTTGGTGTAGAAAACCCACACAAATAATGGAACTCAAAGGGAGCTCACACAACAAATGGTAGAAAAGAGTGACCAAGTGTATAGATCCAGAGTGATCTAATAGGCAACAAAAGGTGAAGAATGGTAGGAAAAACCCTCCTATTTATAACAAAATATTGGGTCATTCTAGATCTTGGTGCATGGGTTAATCAGATCTAGATCCACTTTTTATGGAATATTTTATTATATTTGTTGGAGGGAAAAGGTATTTGACTTGGGTCAAATCCCTTAATTTGTCAAAAATAAATAAATAAATGATTTATTTATCTTTTAAGGAAGCGGTTAGAAGATAATCAAATAAATAATGATTTATTTAATTATTTAAGGAAGTGGTTGAAAGATAATTAAATAAATAGTGATTTATTTAATTATTTGTGGGTGATTTGGTCATATTTAACAAGGAATATTATCTAAATACGGTTTACATAATTATTCCTAGAAAATAATAAGATAAATAAAGGTTTATCTAATTAATTTCTTTGATTTTGGGTTAAACATGACCGGGAATAATAATTAAATTATGGTTTAATTAATTATTCCATGAGGAAAATCAAACAAATATAGGTTTGTTTAATATTTCCTTTTGGGGTTTCCTGTTTTAACATAGTGAAAGCAATTTTACTTAGGGTAAAATTGGTCTTACATGGTGTACTTTGGTCCATCTAATGATAATAGGTTAGATGACCAAAAAATGGTGTAACAGATTGCCCCCTAGCGTGCGAGTGTCAGGAGCAAATCGTATGACCGAAGTACGTTGTAAGAACTCAATCACTAGACAACAAAAGGGAAGTCAGAGAGAGAAATGCAAGGTAGATAGTGTGCTGAAGAACTAGACCCTGAGGAGACGAGACTTGCAGGTGCAATAAGTCTCTTTTTATGAGAGGGTACCTGTGCTAAAGGCGGCGGGGGAGGCATACCTATGCCCGCCGGGAAAAAGTACAAAAGAATAGTGTGTCCACTAAACAAGGGACTGAACCATAAAGTACAGCTGGCATAATCATGAGCCAGATAAAAATACAATGAAGAATCCCATATACATGCTGTGCCTGGGATAACAGCCAGGACGTGTACAATAATATCTGAGTACATGAGATACAAATACAACCCAAATGCCCCCTGTAAATGGGGAAGGGCTCACAAAATCTGACTGATACATGCAAATCAAAGAGGCGCTGCAAGTGGCTGCGACCAACATCATCAAATATCTGGAGCTGCATCGAAGGCTGCAAGGAAGAGGTCATCCGGGCGTGTGGGGGGCTACCTGTAGGGCCACCCCCTCATGAGGGTTGAGACATCTCACACACACCCGGGAATCATCAAGAGCTACTGCTGGATCACTGGACCATCAAGTATACGGAACTCGAACATGCTGAAAGGAGGTGGAGAAACAATCAAGTCAAAGGGAAATGGGAGATCCCTTTGCATGATCCGAGGCACCGAATAAGAGTGGAAGCTGGAACCAAGGTACACTACTCTCTAGACCTGGCTTCTGGAAAGAATGAGCTGATGTCGACAGAAGGAGGTCCGCCATAGGTGAGGCAATGAGACATCCTCAACTAAGGCACGAGAGAAAATAGTGGAGCGACGGACAGACTGACACTAATGATGATAGGGAAATGGAAAGGACTGAGTAGCGAATGGACGACTTCCCTTGTTAGAGCATAAAGGGCATGAATGACCTGGTAGCGACTGACACAATATCATAAGGGATAGAGGACAATGGGACTGAAGGTCATAAAATGCGACACAAGAGAGAGACCAAGCAATGAAGGATGGATGGCTATAGTGGGGTACAAAGGGACTCGGGATAGACTCCATGAATGCGATGATGACTCAACTTGGATGCTCTAAACAAGGGCAACTCGATGGTGTTGCCACATAGTAAAGGCCTAGTGGGGAACCATGAAAACATGAGTACAAGATGGTAACTCATGACGAAAATCGACACGAACAAAGACAAGTAAGGAGGCAAAATGATGCCCCAAGTACAAGTGTCGTAAGTGAGGAAATTCGATTTTAAGGAGAAGTGAAGTGACCCTTCTTGGACAAAATGTGTCCTGGTGAAGTGTTAAACAAAAAAAACGAAAAAAGATGCTGGCTATCTAAAAGAAAATAAAACATGCATTTCAGACGGGAAATGCTAAGGGTAATATTTCTTAAGATAGAGTGCATTGCGAGGATTAGGAAGGGGGTTGCCTTCGAAATCCTCTAAGAGGTATGCCCCCTTAACGAGGTCCTTACTGATGATGTAAGGGCCTAGCCATAATGAGTCGAACTTCCCATGACCAAGGACATCATGGGCCTGGTCATAGACTAGAACAAGGTCGCCTTCGTGAAAAGTGCGAGGCTGGACTTTTCGGTCATACTGGGCTTTGGTCCGTTTCTTGGCTGCTTCCATGGTTTTCAAGGCAACACGACGGTCTTTGGAAGTGCGCTCGAGCATGATAAGTCGTTGTTCTAGAGGTTGGGTGTTGGGGAGAAGTTCGACGACCAGATGTAGGGAAGGGATTTCACACTCGATTGGTAAGACTTCCTCCTCTCCAAAAACGAGGTGGAAAGGAGTGAACCCGGTGGCGGTTTTAACAGAAGTTCGATAGGCCCATAAAGCAGGGAAGAGCATGAGGTGCCAGTTGGTTTTGTGCTTATTTACTGTCCGTTGAAGCATAGTATTGAGAATTTTGTTGACTGCTTCAACTTGGCCATTACCTTGGGGGTAATAGGAGGAGGAATATTGGTGCTCAAAACCCAATAGTGAGGATAGCTCGCGCCATATCTCATCTTCAAAATGTCTGCCATGGTCAGAGACCAGTTGTTTCGGAACTCCGAATCGAGCGATAACGTGGTTAAAGAAAAAGAGGGCCGCAGTAGCTGCTGTGTTGTTAAATGTAGGCATGGCCTCAGCCCATTTTGTGAAATAGTCGACCACCACGATGATATATTTGTGGTTACCAGCGGATGGCGGGCGACACTCCATAAAGTTGATGGCCGATTTACAGAAGGGACCGGTGGGGACGACCGGATGGAGGGGAGCTGGGGGAGCTCGCGCCTTAGGGGTGAAATGTTGGCAATTGGGACAGTGTTTGACTGCCTCAATGCAATCACTGAAGAGGGAAGGCCAAAAATACCCAGCGCGCATGACTTTCTGGGCAGTAGCAAGACCAAAGAGGTGTCCACCGCAAGCGCCGCTATGGCAGGCATTAAGGACTTGTTCAGCTTCAGCGTGTGTGAGACAACGATGAAGGACAGTATCAACCCTGCGACAATAGAGGTCGTCACTGATAAGGAGGTATCGGGGAGCTTGATGTCGGATGCGTCGGCGAGCCTCACGATCAAGGTGGGGGGCGAATTTTTGGGTTCACAAGTAAGTAAGAATATCGCCATACCACGGGTCGTCGGAAGTAATGGAAAATAAGTGTTCATCAGAAAAGTCATCATTAACTGGAGGGTCGTGCGATCCGGTAGGTAATTCAGAAATGAGCTCAGCGAGGGCTAAGCCTTTCTTACTCTTTGGTGTGACAAATTCGAGGTCGAATTCCTGAAGAATGACGACCCAACGGGCGTACTTCCCAGTGAGGATACGACGATTCAATAGGAAAGCCAAGGGGTTGGAGTTAGTCACAACCTTGGTGGAGCGCATGAGGATATAATGACGAAGTTTTTGGACTGAGAACACTACGGCCAACGCTAATTTTTCTTCAGGTGAGTAGGAAACAGGGGGCCCTACAAGGTTCTTACTGATGTAGTAGATCACATGCTCGATACCATTGTCATCTTCCTGGATAAGGACTCCAGTGACTGAATAGGTGGAAGCGGAGATATACAGGATGAAGTCCCGATCAAAGTCAGGAGGGCGGATCAAGGGAGCAGATGTGAGAGCCTGCTTGAGGGCATCGAAAGACTCATGAGCATAGGAATCCCAAATGAATGGGATAGTAGATCGGAGGAGTCTAAGGAACCCGTGTGCGGTGGTGGCATACTCAGGGACAAACCGACGAAGAAAATTAGCTTTGCCTTGGAGACTTTGGAGCTGGTGAAGGGTACGCGGAATGGGAAGTTCAAGAATGGCTTGAAATTTTAAAGGGTCAAGAGTGATACCATCCTTAGACATGATGAAGCCTAAGAGACAGCCGGCAGGAACGCAAAAAATGCATTTGAACGGGTTAAGGCAGATATTATACTTGCGACATTGGAGAAAAATGGTACGCAGATCATGGAGGTGCTACGCCCGATGCTTAGAACGTGCAGTGAGGTTGTCTAAATAAGCAAGGATAATATTAGCTAAGTCATGGAAACAAAAAGACATGGCCCGTTGAAAAGTGGTGCCGCCGTTTTTGAGGCCGAAAGGCATGACCTGGTAAGCAAAAGTTCCCCACAGACTAATGAACGTGGTTTTGAGTTGATCAGCAGGACGGATAGCAATTTGGTTGTATCCGGAGAAACCATCCATAAAGGATAGAACCTCATGCCCTGCACACTCGTCAATGATTTTGCCATTGAACGGTGTGGGGAAGTTGTCTTTGGGACAAGATTTTTTCAAGTCGCGAAAGTCTGTGCAGACACGGATGGTGCCGTGTTTCTTGAGAACGGGAACTGGGTTGGATACCCAAGTGGTGTATTCAATGGGGTAAATGAAACCAGCCTGCTTGAGCTTATCTATTTTGGCTTTGATAGCGTCATGTCTGGAAGGATGAATGGGTCTCAACTTTTTATGGACCGGTTTGGCATCAGGCCATGTGTCGATATGGTGTTCGACAATGGCGGGATCGAGTCCGGGCATTTCAGAATAGGACCAGGCGAAAATATCGTGGAATTCTTTGAAAAGCTTGGTGTAAGCTTCGATTTCTTTCGGGGTGCATTGGGCGCCCAAGGTGATATATTCTTTGATACCTGGTGTGACTGAAATGTCAATTTTGATGGTAGGAGAGATATTGGCCATGTTTCCTTCTTCGAAAGCATTAGGTGCAGGGATGGGGTTTTTGAACCAATCGACTGCATTGGGAATGAATTCTTTGGTTTCTACAGCAAATTGGTCATGGGACTGCTATGGGAGGAAGTATGCGCGATGGTGCATATCGTCCCATGGAAAGTCTGGGTTGGTCATGGCTTCCATGATGTCTTCATCGGACTGGAAGATGGGAAGACTGGAGGAAGAAAGGTCACCCGAGGAGGTAGTGATGTGTGACGGGTCATCAGGAGGAGAAGGGCTTAGATGTGCAATATCAACAGATCCAAGGTCAGCTGAGGAGCCGATAGTATCTTCTAGTTGAAGGGTAGGTGAATTATCTCGCAAGGACGATGACAGGTACAAAATCATCATTGACGGCTCTGTGGGCTCGATAGCGAGAGGATGAATGTGAATGGGAGTAGGAAGATCCTCTGGTCCTATCGAAGTGGCCTTGAATCGGCAGTACATGTCCAAAGAGGAACGATACTCGTCAAGGCGGGGACAGAGGTGGGTGTAATGGCCGTGGAAATCGCACAAAGCACAAGGGTGGTTTGTGCACAAGGTTTTGAGTTTTGGGATAGAGTTCGGGATAGTGAAATAGACTTCGGGGATGTCAGAGTCGGGAAACCTCTCGTTGACCAGAATCTTGAGGTGTGGCAATTCAGGACACATATGGGTGGCGTGAGCAACGATATCGCACAAAGCGCATTGGATAGCGGGCTTTGGCGGTCGTGGAGGGGTAGGGGTTGTTGGGGTGGCCTGGTCCTGATGGGTTGCCCCCTTACAAGCTTTGCCTTTCTTTCCAGGGGCTGGCACCACAGGGGTAGGGTCCTGTGGAGGTGCTGGGGGCCTGGAGGAAGTGAGGGGGACTGGTTGAACCGGTGTCAAAGCAAGGTAAGGTTTGGGGTGACCGGGAGGGGTAGCGGCTGGAGGGTCAATGTACCAGATGGGTATACCGAGGGTCAGGTCAGGGAGAGAGAGGGTGGCCATGACGAGGACAGAAAATACTCCGGGAGGGGGAGCCAGGAAAGGTATCTGCCTAGCAGGGTAATGACCAGGAGGGACGGCTCCGAGATGGTTAAGGCCCGGGGGAACTGATCCAGGAGGATAAAGGGGTTCAGAGGTACCAGCTGTAGGGAGAGGGCTAGAAGGAGGAGGTCTGGCTGGCTGAGATGAAGGGCTAGGAGTGGATTGCGGAGGGCGAGGGGGAGGTTGCTGACTAGACGAGGCAGGCTGCTTACGGGTAGCCTGAGATGATTGCATCATGCAAACATTCGATGAGCTGGGATCAGTGATGGGAGGAGGAGGGAGATTAGGAAAAGTTCCAAGCAAGGAGGAATCTTTGTAAACACCGGGGGAGACACTAGTCAAGGAATCGACGGTTTGCTTGTTGGCTACAGAAGAGATGGTCGTCTCAGGTGAGGTCTGAGATTTTGGCTCATGATATTTCAACTGGTCGATGGTGACTATCTTTCCATTATGGGGGAAAGACGTCTTGCAGAAAACCGCGGATGGGATACCAGACATAGCATAGGTGTAGCTTCGCCCCAATGGAATGTTGTAGTCTAGCGGGGCATCAATGACTTCGACGTCAACGCAAACAGTCTTACCAGTGAGGGTGATAGGAAAATTACGGAAAAGGCCAATGGGATGGGAAGCGTGGCCGTCCCACGCTCGAAGGGTGATCGTGGAAGGAGCCAGCTCAGGGGATCCGAGTTGCTTCCAAACTGAAGCGGACATCACACAGGTGGATGCCCCCTCATCAATTATACACTGGGAAACGTTGGTGTTCCGGATTTTGACTGGGATTTGGAAGGCGACGGAAGCAGGAAGAGGGGGATGGTCCGATTGAGTGGCGTCGAAAAAAATCATTTGGTCATTAGCAGGATCTACAACACCCACGACAGATAGTAGAGCCTTCTTTTGGGAAGGGCATGACTAGAGGAGTTCCAGTGTGGAAATGGCAGCAGGAGATTGCGCCAAATCATCTACTATACTATACGAATGAGCAGCTCGACCAGAAGCAGCGTTTCGACATAGGGGTCCCTTAGGAATCTTGGTATGGACCTCAAATTTTGGTTGAGGGATATGTAAGGGGCCATTAGATGTCGAAAGAGGCTCTGTAGAACCTGAAGATGGAGGCTCGAGGGCAGACTGAGTAGGAGGCTTGGGGTACTGGCGAGACCGAGTTTGAAGGTGAAGGTCGACGTTCGGGGAAGGATCGGAGTGCATCATAAGGATTTGGTAATCAGAGGAACCAGAGAAGGGAGGGGGAGTGGCGACCTGGCTGTCAGGCGGTTGGGTAGCTGTTGGGCCTCAATCTAGTCTCCTAAACTGAGTTCATTTAATTGTCAACCAGGATTTGTAAACTGCTGAAGTGAAATGTACCATATGTACCTAGGTGCTTGTTTCCTAGTGCGTTGTGTGTAGTGTTTTGTGATTTTTTGGTCTTTTATGATGTTTTTGGTCTTTTGAAGTTTTGTGTTTACAATGGAAATGTCAAAAAAAAACTAATGAAAAGAAATTGGTGGTCAAGAACACAGTTGAGCCTAATGTATGGAATGGAAAATGTAATCAAAAACACTGAAGCAACATCTAAACTATGACTGAATAGAAACAAGAGCTTAATGATGACTTCTTAAACAAATGACAAAAACTAGACTTTGAGAAATGATCACTTAAATATGCAAGTTTTCTAACTAGATAATTAGACACTAATCATGATGCAACATTCTATTCTAAGCTCATCTATTCCATGACTAATTCCTAGTTCAATTCTGCAATTTCAATTGAATGTCACAGAGCCTATACTCAAAGAGTTATTGGTTTCTTTTCAAGGTAGTTCTGTTGAGGAAGAGCTCTGTTTATGGTGAGGAATTTGCAGAGATATTTAAGACCTTGTAATGATGTTATCTTCTGTTCCTAAAGTTATGGTTCACTAGTGGTTTTCAGAACAAAAAGATATTTGTAAATAATGAAGGCTGTATTATGAATCCTATCAACTAAAGTGATCTACTGTGCAAAGGGTGACAATGTGACTATGAGATGTAAGTGCAATGAATTGATTTAAACATGACCTTAAGATGCTTCTAAACTAGAACAATATGAAACCATAAGCCATCATCAAACTTTGAAATGAAGTAACTGTTCATGAATTAAATGCAAATGAGACTCCGGAGTTGTTCTGACTAACATGCATTGACCTATGAAGTTACACAATCTGTTTTTTCATCATTTAGTGATATCTTGGAAGAATTCCTTCTTGTGGAAGGGGTAGAACAATTCTGACTGTGGACTTGTATGCAATTGAAAATAAATGAACTAAAAACAAATGAAAAACTAAGCTATCACATCACGGTCATATCTTGAACTTCTTAAGGATGTCTTGGAAGAATTTCTTCTTGTGGAAGAATGATTAGGACAAGTGCAACTGTGATAGTGAGTAACAAAAACTACAATTACTTCCTACAGTACTATAGTCATTCATCATTCAGTGTTATGATCTATTGGAAGAATGTCTTTTTGTGAAAGAACTGGAATGAATATAACCACAGTATCTAGTTAAAAACAAATACAAATTTAACTCCTATCCTACAATACCATAGTCATTAAACATTCATCATTTTAATCTGTTGGAAGAGTGTCTTCTGATGGAAGAACTAGAATGAGTACGATTACAGTATATAAAACAAAACAACTACTAATTCAATATGCAGAACGTAAAGACAGCTAGGAAAAACTTATCTAGTTTACGCAAAAGAAATCCGTTCAAGGGGCAGGGGCCCTCTACCACTTGACGGCATTCAACTCCAAATTTAATCACGCCTTCAAGATAATTTTGTCTGATCCATTAACGATGCAAGAGTCTGAACATAATGCTCTGTGTCTTCAAAGACGTAACACAGAGTTTTCACAAAATCTAGCAGCAAATCTAATACAAAATCTCTAACTAAGCTCTCGGCCTACTCAAGAGTTTATAAAGTAAATGCAAGTAAAAATAATTACAATAATTTAGGAATGATGTCTTTCCTTATCCAAATCATTTTAGGAGTCTTTGAGGTGACTGCGTGAAGGAGAAAAGACACCTGGACTGAGACAGTCCTAGTAGGAGTCTTCCTTCACAAATGTGTTCCCACGTGCATAACCGTACCCAGAATTCATTTCCTCTTCCATGACGAGCAACACACCATGTAGGCACGACGTGGATCATGCCCATATGCGTTTTTCCTCAAGAGGCCACCCGGAACATACTCAAACATAAAGGTAGCTGCAGAATCGCCGGTTAGCTACGGAATGCCTGCATTCTGCAGCTAGTTCCGGTCAAAATGCTTAACAATGGCAACAATCACAAAATTCAACAAGTCAGTCATGTAAACCATTCTAGAAGTAATTTTAACTATTTTTATTGATCAATTGGGTTCAAAATAGAAATGGACAAGGGAGAAATGAGGTAAAAGGAGGTGAAGGAAAACACAAATTTGAGGCTCAACAGTAGCCACGAATCCTTGCTGAGGGAAAGGATCAGTAAAAACAGCCGGTTGGGTAGTGGCCACATTAGGAGGAGCATGAGGGGAGGCGTGTTGTCCGCGCAATGTGGCTTGAGACTCCCACATCTACCGCATCTGGGGTAAAAAGGGACAATCGTGGGTGTAATGACCATAAACACTGCAACAAGAACAAGGCTTATTTGTGCGAAGCGGCCTGTCCGGCTTGGGCTGAGTGCCCTGTTGCTGGTTGGTAGTGTTAGGGTCCACACTAGGATTGGGTCCACGGGTACCAGGGGCAGATTGGTTTTGATTGCCTCTCCGCCTTCTTTGAGAAGAAGGGGGATTAGTCGCACCTTGCTGTGCAAATAATTGCCTCGAGGGGCCTCACAAGGGCTGCTAGGTTTTGAGGAAAGGAGGCAAGGAGATGGAAGCGCGATGCCGGGAGGAGCCGGCACACCAGATGTGACATGGCGGTGGGGTTGGGGCAACATTGAGGTAAGGTGGAGGTTGGGCAAATGGAGGAGGCGTGCCGTATCCCGGATACAGCACGGAGGGGAAGAGTGCCAGAGGTGCCGGTTCCCTCTGTGAGGCTATAGCGCAGCAGAAGGTTGGAGCGTATGGATGGGAAAGGGCTCAACGATACGTCATGAAATGAGATGCCTCGGGCGAGCAACACCAAGCCGAGGCAAATCGTGAAGAACGGTATAAACATAACCGTACTGAAAGCGTAGATCGTGTCATATTTCGTGCTGATATTTGGAGGGCGAAGCCAACAGTGAAAGTGAGAGGCGACATCTTTGCCGATAGGAGCTAAGAGGGTGTGAAGGAACCAGTCCATGTAAACCCGATCTTCGAAGGGGGGGGCTCGACATAAGCTTCGTCTTCGTCGCCATTCCTAAACATGGGTGGAAAGGCGGGTCGAAGAGGTTTGCTTGAATGAAGTCAAGAGCTCTGTGCCAGTATCGTATCGGAGAGGGAGCTGGAAATAAGATAAAAAGGCTTGGGAAAGGGTCGCAAAGGTGGTATGGGAAGAGGTGGCTTGTTCAACATACCATTTAGAAGCTTCGCCGGTAAGCGTGCGTTGGAACAAACGAAGACGGATGGAGTCATCGGTAATGGAATTGGAGGAACACCACATGTGGAAAGATCTGACATGATTGGTTGGATCTTCTCCAGCAAGGCCTTCGAACTTAGGGATGTCGGAGGGGAGCTTGGTTGGCATAGCAGGCCAACCAACATCGTGGCGGATAGGGTCGTTGATCAACTGATTGAAATCAGGGAGGCTGAGGCCTGCAATGTACGGCAGTAAGGGTGTGGCCGAGGTAGTTCCTGTGGCGGTTCCGCTAGTGGTAGGTCCGGCATTAGGGCCTGGAGCACCACCAGCGTTAGGCCCTGGACCAGACATGGTGAAGGTGACAGGGGGAGAACCAGGAGGAGAAAGGGAACCCGATGAATCAAGAGAGGAGTCGGAGTGTGGACTCGGAGGAGGACTGGCTCGACGACGGCGGGTCGGAGCAGGTCGATCGACCAGAAACTGAGGGTGAAGGCCAAGAAGTCTCCGGGAAAGGCGCCTTGGGGGCGCAATGACGACAGGAAGAAGAAAACCGACAGGGGCAGAAAGGGACATAATCAATTGAGGTCAAGGGCAGAAAAGGTGCAGTGAAAATTGATTTTAGAGTCTTTGCCAGGCGGTGTTGACAAGGCGCTTCTTCACTTAGGGTCAGTGTGTGGCGTGCATTAATTTTAATTTTTAAACCCTTTCCGTTTTGAGAGCAAGAACAAAGTGTGCTGTGTAACTGAAAATAAACCTACAGAGAACAGTATATAATGCTAAAATAACAGAAAATTAACAGTTACTTGTGCATCTATCTAACCCAAGAAGGTGGGTCTCTCAAAACTCAGCTAAAAAAGCAAAAAAATCTAGGCAAAACACATGGACAAGAGGCCAATAGATCTAAGGTCAAAAAGGGACAGGGATCTAGAGGATAAGGCTGCTGAAAAGAGGTGCAGATCACAGCCAAGAGACAGAGGCAAGGTGGCTGGAAAAAGGGAGGAAATCAGCAAAAAGCGAAAAGGACAGGGAGGAGGTCCTAAAGAGAGGTCCAAACAAAACAACAAGAGGTGATTTGAAAGGAAGAGAGGCTGACTTAAAGGGATCTGAAAAGGAGGTAACAGATCTGGACAAGGGGGAGCTGAAACTCAGAAAAACAGAGGATGAAACAGCTAAAAACTCTTCCACAAAAAGTGGAGGGTATTGAAGCCCTAGGGGGCTAGGTTCCCACTTAGATGAGCTAAAACAGATGAAAACTAGGTCAAAGCAGGCTGAAACAGAGGCTGGAAGACCCTGACAGAAGCTGCAGCAGAACCCATAAAAATTGCAGAAAAATCACTGAAAAAATGGCAGGTCGCAGGCTCTGACCTGTTTTCAGTGCAGGTCACAGAAAAGTGGCAGAAAAGTGCGACCTGGAGGTCCAGGTCGCAGGTTATGGGCCAAAAAGTGCGACCCCCCATTCCGGTTGTCTCGGCGGCAGATTTTCAGAAAAGTTACCGTCTCAGTTGCGGCTGGTGTCGCTTACCTGCGCAATAGGGCCAGAAACACACGGAAGTTAGAAATTTTAATGTTTTAGGGTTTTATGTGAGAAAAACAACATAAAAATAGGAAAAATAAACAGCTGAAAAGAAACCCTAGGGTCTAAAGTAGCTGGATATGCAGGAATATGAAAAACGACAGCGGTCGTAAATTAAAACCCATGTGGAGTCGCCATTTGTTAGTATGAATCCTTTGTCGAAGTGTACGAAAAAGGACCACTTTAGCTACGCATAACTAATAGCCCTAACAACAAAAGTGGCTGCCAATATCTTCAGATCTGCGGTTAGTTGAACATAAAAAGAGCTGCAAAAACCAGATCTATGCATGGAAAGACATTAAGCAGAAAAAATAAGGGTTTGCTCCATATACCAATAGACAAGACAAGAACAATTTTTGAAAGAATTTTTATATTAATTGGGCACTTGGGAGGAAAACAAGAAGGCGTATCCAATTCTCCTCAGTGGGATGGGTTCTTGGAAGTCCTCAGCGCTTCAGATCTAAGATTTCTCTCTCTTGTTGGTGTAGAAAACCCACACAAAGAATAGAACTCAAAGGGAGCTCACACAGCAAATGGTAGAAAAGAGTGACCAAGTGTATAGATCCAGAGTGATCTAATAGGCAACAAAAGGTGAAGAATGGTAGGAAAAACCCTCCTATTTATAACAAAATATTGGGTCATTCTAGATCTTGGTGCATGGGTTAACCAGATCTAGATCCACTTTTATGGAATATTTTATTATATTTGTTAGAGGGAAAAGGTATTTGACTTGGGTCAAATCCCTTAATTTGTCAAAAATAAATAAATAAATGATTTATTTATCTTTTTAAGGAAGCGGTTAGAAGATAATCAAATAAACAATGATTTATTTAATTATTTAAGGAAGTGTTTGAAAGATAATTAAATAAATAATGATTTATTTAATTATTTGTGGGTGATTTGGTCATATTTAACAAGGAATATTATCTAAATAAGGTTTAAATAATTATTCCTAGAAAATAATACGATAAATAAAGGTTTATCTAATTGATTTCTTTGATTTTGGGTTAAACATGACTGGGAATAATAATTAAATTATGGTTTAATTAATTATTCCATGAGGAAAATCAAACAAATATAGGTTTGTTTAATATTTCCTTTTGGGGTTTCCTATTTTAACATAGTGAAGGCAATTTTACTTAGGGTAAAATTGGTCTTACATGGTGTACTTTGGTCCATCTAATGATAATAGGTTAGATGACCAAAAAAAATGGTGTAACATTGATGAGACAGTTGGTGGAGTTGTGTTCGGTTTAACTTAGTTGAACTAGTTGTGTTTAGTTTAACTAGTTAATACACTAGTAATGAGTGGAGTGAATTAAATATTATTTAATTCACTAATTATTAACTCATTATTCAACTCAAGAACACATCAGTTCACTACAGTGCATGGACAGTTCAGTGGAGACCAGTGGAAGAGGTAGATGAAAGGGTGAGTTTGCTATTAGTTGCGACAGCAGTTGTGCATGAGATTTGCACAAGCACTGGAGGAGATTGCCAATGATGATTGCGCAGTTGAAGCCAAGGAGATTTGAACTTGGATCTCTCATTGAACCAACTTGCATTGCGCAATAGAGGCAAGCAATTAGTGGATGAGTTTTGAACCTGTGACTTGTTCAAAACTGAGCTAGTTTGTGTGTAACTTTTGAAGACAGTACTGAGTACTTGTGAGGAGTATTGTACTGAGATTGTTACATGTTTATCTTCTATTATAATATACAAATAGTTGGGGGTTTTCAGCTATAAGCTTTCCCCATTACATATTGTGTTTATGTGCGCATGCGACTGTTTCTATTTTCGCAAATTGTTGATCAAAAGTAGAAGAGGTTATGTGTTATGCATGAATTCGAATTAATGTGTGACCAGGATAATCTCAGTGGATAAATCTTCATTATTCAACAAATTTCTACAAAGTTATATTTGTTTATTATTATTGTTGGGTTTATCTTTGAGATATTGTTTGGTTGATTTTTCTAGATGGTCTTGTGGATAAAGAATTGGGTAATTGTACTCTCTCTTTGCTGAATAATTCAATGAAAATATAATAAGAAGAATAATTTGAAAGGGTTTTCCCCATTGTGGGGTTTTCCCTTGGTCTCTAACCAATCTTGGTGTCTCTATGTGTGAGAAAATTTCTTCTATTATTCCTTTATGTTCCGCTGCATTGATGATAGTATTTTTATTTTTATATAATTGCATATGTTGCTGAATAATGTTATGATGCTGATGCAGTGAATATAACGTGTAAATAATGAAATGCAATTATCTATTTAAGCAAAGAAAAATATATCCCTAAGAAAAAATAACATGGTATCATATATGGACTGAAGAAAAGTAATTGAGATCACCAATATAAATACACCATTGACGAGAGAAAGAGAATATGGAGGAGACCTAAAAGAATGCTAGGGTTTGAAGGAAACCCTAGGAAATATGGTTATTAGGGTTTTATGGTTATATTTATGTTAGGGTTTGGAAGAAACCTTGGAATATGTTAAATAATTGAGTTTTTGTTCTAGCACATGTGCCAAATTTGGTATAAACCTAGATGTAATAATCTCAACTAGGCCTGGTTGCTGTTGAAGACGATTGGATATATTTTAGGTGTAGGAATTTATAGTGTAAGTTCCTTAGATCAAACACAAAAGGTCACTGCTTAAAAATAGATCACAAATCAATACACCAGTATTTGATGTGGTTAAAACCCTCAAAGAGGGAAATAGTCCATGGCTTGAGCCAACGTGACCACTTCAGGCAATTTATTAATGCAAATAAAGAAAATTTACATAAGATTATCTCATAAATGGTTACTGGACAAATGACCCTCCATGCTCTTTAAATAGATATCATGGACCAATCACTTGTTAAGCCACAAATCACGTGTCGGTAATACCAAGGAGAGAATGAACCTTCAGATTACTACATATCGTGACCATCGAATTATAAGTTACAAAAGTACATATTAAAGAAACACACTTTACCTAACTTTACGCTAGAACAAGTTATACTTAAATATTTCCTATGTGTCGGAATATACGAACATTCCCCCCTTAAGAAAAACTTGTGATAGGATTGAAGGATTTAAAATTTGACACTATAGGACAAGGAAGGAGGCATTAGAGCCTATCCCCCCTTAATGATAAATTTCCAGAACTACAAGCGTAGATGGAATTTTGGTAAAATTCACTTTTGTGAGAGCCTTTGTAAAGATATCAATAACTTGATCATTGGTTGAACAATAGTGCACTTCAATAACACGCTCATGAATGAGCTTTCTAATGAAGTGCATGTGTAGCTCAATGTGTTTGCTACGCTGATGCTGAAATGGATCTTTGCATAGTTGGATGGAACTCTGATTATCACACCAAAGTGTAGTTGGATGATGCTGATGAAAACCAAAGTTAGACAGGATCTAACGAAGCCACAAGGCTTCCTTGCTGGATTCAATAATGCCACAATACTTTGCTTCTGCTCAAGAAGGAGAGATGACACTTTGTTTCTTACAAGACCATGTAATAGGTCATGAACCAAGAGTGAATGCATAACCTGCAGTAGACTTTCAATCATCAGGGTCACCAACCCAATCAGAATTAGTGAGACCAACCAATAATGGAGATGATTTTGCACTGTAATGAATCCTGAACTGAACTGTACCTCAAACATATCGAAGTATTCTTTTAGTTTCTTTCCAGTAATTTTCATGAGGTTTGTGCATAAGTCGAGAAACAAGATCAATGAAAAAGGAAAGGTCAATACGTGTATGGGTTAGATACAGAAGTTTACCAACAAGTTGATGGTATAAGGTAGCATCAACTTCAGAGGAAGTACAAGTGACTGAAAGCTTGACTCCAGACTGAAAGGGAGAAGGGGCTGGCTTACAGTCTTCCATGTGAAAGTGGCGTAGAAGATCACATGCATACTTGGACTGAGAAAGGGTAATACCCTCTTTGGATTGCAAGACTTGAAGACCAAGGAAATAATGCAAGTGTCCTAAGTCTTTCATTTCAAACTTCTTTTTGAGGCTATACTTCACATGGTTTATATGGTTGGAATTACTACTAGTAAGGATAAGCTCATCAACATAAAGAAAAGGGTTGATTAAGGACTTACCCATTTTATTGGTGTAGACAGTGTTGTCGGAATTACATCTAGAAAATCCATTATCTAAGAGAAAGCTATCCATTTTGGCATACCAAGCCCAAGGGGCTTATTTGAGACCATAGAGAGACTTCTTAAGGTGACAAACAAGGCTAGAGTATTTTTGGATAAATCCAGGGGGTTGTTCCATGTAGATTTATTCATGTAAGTCCCCATGTAAGAAGGCGGATTAAACATCCATTTGATGGACTTCCCATTTAAAAGAGGCAACAAGGGAAAGAAAAAGGCAGATATAATTCATTTTGGAAACAAGGGAGAAGGTTTTAGTATAGTCAATGACTTCAACTTGTGAAAATCATTTAGAAAAAAGGAGAGCTTTATGTTTATCCACTTTTCCATCTGGTGCAAACTTTGTTCTGTAAATCCATTTGCATCTAACAAGTTTTCTTCCCTTGGAAGAGGAATAATATCCCAAGTATTGTTTTTTAATAAGTAATGATATTCTTCATTCATCGCTGCATCCCAATATGGATGGCCTAAATCTTCTTCAAAGGTATCTAAATCATAATTTTTTGGAACTTAAGCCAATAAATAAGATGCTCTATCGAACTGAGAACGTGTACGACTTTGATCTGTAGGGTTGTTTGGTCAATTTAGTGTGTCCTAAATTGCTGCATTTAATTGTCAATCCGGGAATCGTAAGCTGATGAAGTGCGGCGCACTATATGTGCAAGATAACCTCTTTCTTAACTTTTTGTCGTTTATGGTCTTTCTAAGGTAAATTGGAAATTCTAAAGTGAAAAACAAGCTTGGTTATAATTGTTCAAGGAAGTGATATCCCCTATAATGATTTACCAATCTCGAAACTTTAAAAGCAAATTGAAATTACAAATGACAAAAGAAAGTAAACTGCTGAAATGAAAAGTGTTGTTAATCTAATGAATCAAAACAAGAAACTAGTGAATATGAAAACTAAACTATTCTTACTGCCAACTGAACACAAAAGAAACTACGCTTATGGAAATTCAAAATTGCAATGAAATAAATCTAAATCAGATTACATCAATTCATTTTCTGACCCTTCATCATTAGACCAGCTATGACTTGCGGAAGTAATCATAAACAACTTGTGTAGCTGATTATTTAATTTGCAGAAAGTAAACTAATACTAAACCATACACACATAATTCAATCCCTCGCCATCAGTCCAGCTGTGGCTTTCGGAGGCAACTGAAGATGTCATACATGATTTAATA
The DNA here is from genome assembly GCA_034641835.2 of Pinus albicaulis. NCBI lineage: Eukaryota > Viridiplantae > Streptophyta > Pinopsida > Pinales > Pinaceae > Pinus > Pinus albicaulis. The sequence goes on from CM076577.1 coordinate 1,241,780,202, forward strand.
TATCTAAATTTGCAGAAAAGAAACTAATACTAAACTACACATTTCATCATACAGCCCCTCACCATCAGTCCAGCTGTGGCTTTCGGAGGTAACTGAAGACGCTATGAGCAGCTTAATATATCTAATTTTGCAGAAAGGAAACTAATACTAAACTACACATTTCATCATGCAGCCCCTCACCATCAGTCCAGCTGTGGCTTTCGGAGGTAGCTGGAGACACTATGAGTAGCTTAATATGTCTAATTTTAACTACTGAATCAAACTACTGAATCAGATAAACAAAACTGAAATGCACAATACAAAACTGAAGTTAAACAAAGACTGTGAAAGAAAACTAGCAGCAGAATAATATCAGTTTCATATCATTAGCAAAAATACTATGAAAATGTCCCGGGCTGTCTACCTAAAACCTGCACAAGAAAACTGATCAGTGATTTAACAATCATAAAAACATAAAAGACAGGAATGCAATGGAAATTACAGAAATGTATGAACAGAAATGAAACAACTATGAAATATGAACATGTAATGGGTTATGATACAATGACTGCTTAAAGAAATGAAATGAAAAATATATACAGTAATACACAGAACCTCGGCTGAGCAGGGGCCCTCTACGCAGCTCTGGTATGATCTTCAAACACGAATTAAGTTATGAAACAGAGTTCTTCACATTAAAAAGAAAGTCATTACAGGCTGGTGGTATTACGGCTCAAGGCAGCGTAATCACCACATAACAAAGTACGCACATCAACTTAACAACTAACAACTATCAACTCACATTCACTAACTCTACGTGCGTATGCAAACGCTCTTTATAAAGCAATAAAATGTAACTGTTTCCTGAAGTTTATGATAGCAGCCAACACGTAGACCACTAAGGCCACGGATATAGGAGTATGGCCATGTTGGAAAACGGATCTATGGAAGGTGGGCGCTTGAATTCAACTCCAGAACTTTGCACAGATGTCAATTAACCTCCGCAAGCTTGGAAACGGCCGTATGGATGTTTCTATGCCACGAAACAGAGTCCAGCCGACATAGAACTCCACAATTGACTTCCACGTGGATGGCTTTGACCGCGGCTTTCCTTGACGAATTTACTTGAACCAATAGGACACGAACCATGTCCTTGTCATTCCTAGCCTGCCCATGTGGCTCGTTTCCTTCGTTGACACCTGCAACATTGATTTCCACAAAATAGCTGCGGAAAGTTGCAGCGGCTGCGGAAAGTGACAAGTTTCCGCAGCTGTATGAACAAAATCTAAATCAAATAGAAAACACAAAAACATAATTAAAAACCATGTTAGATACCCTTTTGCACATGATATTGACAATTTTGGAGGTTTAGGTGAGTGAAAAAGATGTGGAAAAGTGTATGGAAAAGAGGCAAATTCGGGACTCAACATACCCCCACTGTGAAGGTGTTGCATGTCCTCATGCAACCAAAATTTTGATACTCTTTGTTCAATTCATGTGCCTTGATACTTCAGCCAGCACATCTAACCCCATTCTCTTCTTCTTTGGTACTGCCATCATTCTGGGTTTCTTCATTAAGCACCTGAATTTGATATTCACAAGTGCTCTGCTCAATTTTTGGCATTTCCTTTTTAGCTTCTTATTTTTCTTTTGCCAAATACCCAAATGTAACATAGTATTGTCATGGATAATCTTGTCCAGTTTGCCTTGCTCTTTGAGTGTTTCATTTTCATTTTTGATATGCCGATTCTAAAGCTCAAGCTCAAAAATCTCCTGTTTTAATGACTGAACCAAATCATCCTGCAATGTATGAGGCTGAATAGAAGAGGTACTTGGGCCTGTGGCTGCCTTCTCCAGGGATTCTATATAGTCATAGACCTCCTGCTGTTTGGGGTCTACTTCCGGTGTCTTTTTCATTGGACTGTCCTCAAAATGCTGCAAGGGGGAATTATGTTCAAAATTTGGCTGAGGAGAACTTTCATCAATATTTTGCTGAGAATAAGATGGAGTACGCTCATTGTCTGATTGGGAGTGAAAGGAGTCAGGTTCACTAACTGACTGAAATGGACTATGGTCAGTTGGAGACTGTTCAGATGTCTCTTCACCCAAATCAATGAAATGAGGACCTCTAATTTGTGTTTTCTCAGTTTTCCCTTAAGCCTGCTGCTTCTCCTCACATGCTGTGGTACACTACCCTTTTGTTCTTGTTTTCCTGTTTTTGCCTTTTTGGATAGAGATGACTGTTTTTGAAGAAAAATTAATCTCTCAGATAGAATTTGGTGATCTTCTTCTTCAGAAGAAGAAGTTTTATGGACAGCCTCAACAATTTCTTTCCCTTTTGATATTTTTGGCTTCTTAGGTTTGATTTCCTTCTTCTTCCTTTTTACCAATCTCTCTTCTCTATCATTTTTCTTCATAGTAATAGTAGAAGTATCTTGGATTTCATCTACTGTTCTTTTCCTTCTACTTCTTTTTGCTGTGCTAGCTGCGGGAACTTCCTGTGTAGGAGAAACTTGGGTTTCAACATCCATTTTCTTTCTTCTACTCCTTCTAATTGGATTACCTTCAGGAATTTCCTGAGGTTCTTCAAAGAAGTTTCTAACTAGGAATTGTTCCCATGTATCTTTTCTTTCTTTTAGCTCATTTTCAATAAAAATTTTTATAAGCCCATGATGATATAAATGAGGCTCTACATCTCCTAGGTGTTTTTGCACAGTCACAGCCATTTTCTTCAAGCTATTGAATAGGAAATAAGGAAGATTGAGAGTTTGGTTTTCAAGGAAATTCATCTATATCCTAGTATGATACATGTACATAGAGCCAAAGCGGCCTTCACATGTGATAAATTTCTGAACAATGAGTAATAAAGTGGCCCATTCATCTTTTATTGCATGCACTGGGATTCCTCTTTTGAAAACAGTGATATCCATACCTTGATTTCGGAAGATTGTTCTCCATGCCTCATCACTGATACTTTTGTTTTTGAACCACCGTTCTCCTTCCTAAAGAAGTTCTGTGGCTGCTGCTATTGATGCTTCATTAACCAAAAACTTGAGGTCTCCCACTTCTGCTTCCGAGCCATCAAATGATCTTGCAAACGCTTTGGTAACTTCTCTGTGGTAACCCCGGAATTTCTGAATAAAATGCAGCCATTTAGCTTTTCTCAACATCTCTTTTGCTTGTGGAAATCCCTCTATGAACTTTGGTCCTTCCGGCTCTGCCCTTAATAATTTTCCCATTTTACTTCTCTGTGCTTCACGGGCTTGCCTCTGTGAGGGTTTAAGTGGAAATAGAACAATGGGATATACAGAGTCGAGCACAATGCTGTGGGGACGTTATCACAAAACGGAAATGAGCACCATACACAGAATGGAATAAGACTGTGGGTGAATATACGGGAATGAGAGTGAGCAAAAGGAACGGAATGGAGTGAAAGAGGGAATGAGAATGAGTAGAGTGAGGTTTTGTAAACACGACAGAGACACGACAAAGAGGTTAACAAAGCATAATGCATTCGGCCGCATTTTGAATTTTTGGTGGCTGTGTCATAAATATGAACACGTTTCAATCAATGATTATGAAGTTATGCGGCTTGTAAGAGTCCTTTGTCAACTCAAATACGTATCATTATCTACGGTGGTGATATTTGAACATGAGTGAGAGTCGGAATTTCAATAATGAAACCGTTTGTGAATAAATGCAAGAGGATAACATAGAGATCGTGGAAGGTTACGGACTGTCAATATAATCATTGCGCGTTATGGCTAGAGCTCATAGTTTAAAATTACATAAAAATGTGTTTTTTATACTATTTTAAATAAACTTTATTCATACCTTTGGAATCCTTGCTTTTGCCCTTGGTCTTCAACTGATTGATCTTCATTAGTGTCTTGAATGTCCCATTGATCCTCTCCTGCATTTTATTTCATAATTTATGAAAACAACAACTAACTGTACATTCTTTTTGAAAACAGAGTAGTAGCAGCTGCGGAATCTGCTTCTGGCTGCGGAAACTGGAGTCAGCTGCGGAAACAGATGTCAGCTGCGGAAACTGACACAGCTATTACTTGGCTGAAATAGAAATGAACAAATGACAAATGACCAAGTGGAAATGGTCATAAAAAGATTTTTATTGATGGAATGGATGAGATGAAGTGGAATGAAGTGAAATGAAATGAAATGAAGTGGAATGAAATGGAGTGGGTGGTGAGATGAAATGAAATAAAAGACATAATTTTTTTTGGAAAATATAGAGTGTCAGGTATCCCTGATTTTCACTCCATATTTTCTGTATAAGACTGCCAATCAATGATTGGTTTTCAGGCTTATACCATTTTTTTTCTCTTTTTTTTTTTTTTTCTTTTTTTTTTAAACTTGAAAAATAAAAACTAGCTTGGTAGAGAAGAAGGATTCTTCTGTACCAGCCTGATTGCAGAACTTTCTTGAAACAACTTGACAAAATCCTCTTTAGAGAGTGGCTTATGATAAACTTTCAATCTATGGCCATTCACTAAAAGAGGAGTTTGAAACTCATCGATGGTCTTGATTCTTACAGCTCCATTGTTAAAGACCTTGTCAATCTCATATGGCCCAAGCCAATGAGTCTGAAATTTCCCTTGAAAGTCTTTAAACTTGGAGTCAAATAACAACGCCCAATCTCCTTCTTGAAACTTCTTCTCTTTGATATATTTGTCATGCCACTTAGTTCTTTGATATTGAACTAGATCAGTTCTTAGAATTGCTTCTTGTCTAATCTCATCTAGCTCATTCAACTGCTCCATTCTATGCTTTTGGGCTTCTGATAAGTCCATTCCCAACTGAACTGCTATCTTGAAGGTCTTGACTTGGAACTCGATGGGGAACAAGACTTCTTTCCCATAAACAAGTTCATAGGGAGAATGTCCTGTTGTATTCCTCCATGTAGTTCTGTAGGCCCACAAGGCTTCTGGAAGCCTTTCTGCCCAATCTCTTCTATGTAGATGAACAGTTTTGGTGATGATACTTTCAAGAACTTTGTTTATGGACTCCACTTGACCATTTTCTTGTGGATGGTAAGGAGTAGATCTTTTGTGCTTGATTTTGTATTCTTCCATCAACTTCTCCACCAAATTTGATGTGAATTGGCTCCCCTGATCTGTCACAATTTCTCTTGGAACACCAAAGCGAGTAAAAATATCCTCATAAAGAAAATGAACAACTGAATTTTCAGTAGCAAATACTAATGCTTTGGCTTCTACCCATTTAGTAACATAATCAGTACAAACCAATATATACTTCTTTTGTTTAGATGGTGGATTAATAGGTCCAATGAAATCTAAAGCCCATTTTTCAAAGGGTTCAATGAGTACCTGTGTTTGCAATGGCATTTCATTTGAAAGGGTAGGTTTCCCTACTCTTTGGCGGCTATCACACCTTTTGAAATATTGTTTTGCATCTTTGAAGAGAGAAGGCCAATAATATCCCAAGGAAAGGATTTTATAGGCCGTCCTTTTGTCCGCAAAGTGTCCGCCGCATGGTTCATCATGACATGCCTTAAGAATATCAGACATTTCATCTTCCCTGACACATCTTCTGATCACAAGATCTGGCCCTGTTTTAAACAATTCGTTAGAAATCCATGAATATTTTGAACTCTCCTGAATAATCTTTCGTTTTTCCCTTGGAAATAAATGTGAAGGTAGTTTCCCTGTAACCAAATAGTTAGCAATATCTGCATACCAAGGGGTCTTAATAATTACTGCAAACAAGTATTCATCAGGAAATTTATCTTCTACAGGAGAATCTTCTTTAGTATTCTGAATCCTAGACAAGAAATCAGCTACTGTATTCTGTTTTCCTGGTCTATCCAACACATTAATATTGAATTCTTGCAAAAGTAAAAGCCATCTTGTCACTTTGCCATTAGTAACAGGTTTGTTCATTAAATATCTAATTGCAGAATGGTCAGTATGAATAAAAGTTTCATAGCCTGTTATGTAATGTCTAAACTTATTAATTGCATGAACAACAGCTAAGAATTCTTTTTCAGTCACAGTATAATTCAACTCTGTGGGAGTCAAATTTTTACTGGTGTAATAAATGGCATAAGGAATTAAATCTTTTTGACCCAACTCAGCTCCAAGAGCTGTATCTGAAGCATCTGTAGAAATATGGAAAGGAAGTTTCCAATTTGGTCCTCTCAAGATAGGTGCTTCAGATATTCTTGTTTTCAAAGTTTCAAAAGCGGATTGACAATCGGGATCCCATTTAAATTCACAGTCTTTTGTAAGCAACTTGAAGAGTGGAGATGCTATTTTAGTGAAGTTCTCTATAAATCTTCTATAGTAACCAGTAAATCCTAGACAACTTCTAACATCTTTTTGACAATTTGGAATAGGCAACTTGGAGATGACTTCAACTTTTGATCTATCAACTTTAATTCCATCTCCTGAAATATGATGTCCTAAAACAATCCCTTCGGTAAACATCATAAAGCATTTTTCATGGCTTAATGAAAGGTTTGTTTCTTTACATCTTATGAGAACTTTTTCCAAATTTTCTAATGCCTCTTCAAATGAATTACCATAAACTGTAAAATCATCCATATAAACCTCTACACAATCATGGATTAGGTCAGAAAAAATTCCTAGTACTGCTCTTTGGAATGTTGCTGGTGCATTACATAACCCAAAAGGAAGCACTCGGTAGGCAAAAGTTCCCCATGGACAAGTAAATGTGGTCTTATCTTGATCTTCAGGTGCTACCTGAATTTTATTATAACCACTAAAACCATCCAAAAAATGAAAAGTACTTTTTACCTGCTAATGTATCTAATACCTGATCAATAAAAGGCAAAGGAAAGTGATCCTTCAAAGTTGCTTTGTTCAACTCCCTGTAATCAATGCATACTCTCCATTTACCATTCTTTTTAGGTACTATAACCAAAGGAGAAACCCATCGGCTATATGAAATTGGATAAATGAAGTTTACATTGAGAAGTTTTTGGAGCTCTTCTTTCACTATCTCCCTAAGATTTGGATTCATCCTTCTTTGAGGTTATCTGATTGGTCTACTGTTTTCCTCAATATAGATATGATGGATGCAAGTCTTAGGATCAATACCCTTCATGTCAGTATACTCCCATGCAAATGCAGTAGAATGTTTTTGCAAGATTCTGGTTAGTTCTTCTTGTTGTGACTTCTCGAGATGTTTGTTGATATTCAATGTCTTTTCTGGAAAAATCTCAAAAGCAGAATTACCAAATTCTTCCATAGAGTAAAGAGACATTTGTCTTGATGATAAATATTCTATGTCAGATTCCAACTGAAATTGTGTGGGGTCATATTCTGAAGTTACTTCAAAATTTTCTAATGTGTTCAGAATTTGACTATCCTCACTGATTTCAGAAATGGTAAAGACAGGTTGTATAGTGTTCCCATCATCGACCCATTCATTGTCTCCTATTTCTGTAATTGCTCTTGCAGGAGGATACAAATTGAATTTCTTTGTCGAATTACCATTAGAAATGTACATGTCTCGAGATCTACAACTAATAAAAGCATCAGCTGTGGCCAGCCAAGGTCTTCCTAAGATAATTGGATGTCCTCCTAGATTACTTTTGGGAGTCAAAATCATAAAGTCTACTGGATATTCCCAAGAATCTAAGGAGACTGAAATATCCTCTAATACACCATCTGGTTTAATAACCGATCGATCTGCAAGTTGCAATAAAGTAGGTGTAAAAAGAAGGTTAGGAAGTTTTAACTGTTCCATAGTCTGTCTACTCATAATGTTGATAGCAGCCCCTAAGTCGATCAATGTGTTTGGAATTTCTATCCCATTTATATGTGTCTTGACAATTGGACTTCCAGGATCTACATACTTCTGCATGGCAATTTTTCCCATCATAATGTCTGAAATCTTTCCTACCAGGTGGATTCTTCTTGTGTCCTTTAGCTTTCTTCCTGGTCTTTTGAAACTCAACTCCTTTATGGTTTTTGCTAGAATAGGAATTTCTCGAATGGCTTGTAGCAATGGAATCTTGATACAAACATTCTTCAATTAATCTAGAAAGTCATAGTTAGGCAACAAAATTTGTTTTTCCACCCCCTTATCAATTTGTAGTCTTTCCGGAAAAGGAGGTGTAGATGAAGATACATGTTGCTCAACTATAGGAGTTGTGGATACTAGCTTTTCTTTTTCTTTTTGAATTTTTGAATTTTGAAGAGATTCTTCCTCAGAACCCTTATTGACTTGAAGAGAGTCCTCCTCAGAGGTATCTTGCTCTTGAATGTCTATAGAAGGTTTTTCTAAAACTTTACCAGATCTGAGTTGTACATCGTTGAGAGGAACAATCATATAGGTAGGAAATTGTTGTCCTTCTACCATATAAGTATTTTGAGGATTCTTATTGTTAGGATTTGGCAATGGCTGAGCTGGAAGTTGATTTGTCTTCTGTTGGTATGGGAGCATGAGTTCAGGATTTATATTTTGTTGAGAAGGTTGATGTTGTGGAAATGGCAATGAAAGTTGTTGTGGATTTTGGCTTGGAAATTGTGGAGCTTGTTGGTTTTGAAAAGATGGAGGATATTGATAAAATTGAGCAAATCTCCCATAAGGATTTTGCATCCCTTGTACCCATGGCTGATATGAGTTTTGATGTTGGGGCCAAGGTTGTTGCCAAAGAGTCCAATTTGGTGGGGTTTGAAGATTCATAGGGTTATTAAACCCTTGAGATTGTTGTCCCTGCCAAGGTCTCCTTGCGACAAAACAGAGAGATTCTATTGAATTTGGATCTTCTTGAAAAACAGCTTTGAGTCCAAGGATTGAAGGACAATCCTTGATTTCATGATTTTCTGAGAAAATCATACATGTTTCTACAACTTTTGCATCCAAGGGACATTCCCTTAAAGCATGTTTCTTTCTACATTTCGGACAAAAGATGGCTAAAGCATCTGTTTCTGCTTTCTGCTTGTTTTGGATTTTAAGGGTGTCTAGTTGTTCACTAAGACCCCTAAGATATCAGTTTTAAACTCATCAAGCATATTACCAATCTTTGTCCTACTTACTGATCCAGTTGCAGATTTGTTAGCCCTAATAAGAGAAGAATCCCTAGGCCCTTTTCCAGTTTTAGATCTTCCCCTTGAGAATTGGATACATAGTTCTGTTATATCATGAAATGGGAGTTGAGAAATGTCTCCTTTACCCATCATGTTTAAAATGTCTATCCATTCATCTCTAATGGCTTTTAATAGAAGGGCTTTCAAGGTTTCATTATCTAAGTTGCTCATCTTTGCTCTTTTCAAGTTGTATTGAAATCTTTCAATTAAGTCTTCCAAATTTTCATCTTCTTTTTGCATCATTTTGAATACCTCATCCTTGTGATTGGTGGGAATACAATAGTCCAAGTATCTATCCAAAAATGTTTGTTTCATATCATTCCAAGTCCTGATAGATTGAGTGGCTAATCCCATGAACCATTTCAAAGCAGATCCCTTCAAAGTTGAAGGAAATAGTTTGAGTTTTGAGAATCTTCCATATAGTCATAAGTTCGGCACACTACTTCAAACTCAAACAGAAATGTTTCAGGATCCTCACTTCGTAATCCATAAAAGTTAGGGAGAACAGATGGTGAAATATTTTTCATTGTTGCATGAGTTTCCTCATCAACTATAGGGAATCAAAGAAAATCGTCCCTATTTCTACCGTTATTTCCTTCACCATTGTTATCTTCATTATCTCCTCCTCCTCTACCTCCACCTCTATTTATTACTTCCTCTGCCATGATAGTTTCTTTAGAGTCCTTATAGTCCTCTAGTTCTTCTACCAAGGAAGGATGAGAGAAAGTCTCTTTGTTGACTAAGTGGGTTTTAGTAGGTGGTGTAGGAGAATCTTCTAATTCAGCTGTTCCTTGACTTCCAAAAATCTTAAGGCTAGGGGTAGATGATGGTGAATCTGGTCTATGCCTTGAAGAAGATGGAGTTATGAAAATCGAACTCTTGGCTTTAGCTATAAACCTTCCCCTAGAATCTCTTGCTCTATGCATGTCATTTTTATATATTTTTTTAACAAAAGTTGGGCTAATAATTCTCTTTCTGATCTTCCAGATCACACTAGGTGCAAGAAGAGAGCATACTTAAGAAATTACTAAACCAATAACTCTCTTTTCTGATCCTCCAGATCACACTAGGTGTAAGAGGAGAGCATACTTCAAGAAGTTATCAAGTTTTCCCTTCTTTTATGATTTTATGTTTTTTTTTTTTAAGAAATTGGCTACCTAGTTACACTTCCCCGGCAACGGCGCCAAAATGTTTGGTCAATTTAGTGTGTCCTAAATTGTTGCATTTAATTGTCAATCCGGGAATCGTAAGCTGATGAAGTGCGGCGCACTATATGTGCAAGATAACCTCTTTCTTAACTTTTTGTCGTTTATGGTTTTTCTAAGGTGAAATAGAAATTCTAAAGTGAAAAACAAGCTTGGTTATAATTGTTCAAGGAAGTGATATCCCCTATAATGATTTACCAATCTCGAAACTTTAAAAGCAAATTGAAATTACAATGACAAAAGAAAGTAAACTGCTGAAATGGAAAGTGTTGTTAATCTAATGAATCAAAACAAGAAACTAGTGAATATGAAAACTAAACTATTCTTGCTGCCAACTGAACACAAAAGAAACTACGCTTATGGAAATTCAAAATTGCAATGAAATAAATCTAAATCAGATTACATCAATTCATTTTCCGACCCTTCATCATTAGACCAGCTATGACTTGTGGAAGTAATCATAAACAACTTGTGTAACTGATTATTTAATTTGCAGAAAGTAAACTAATACTAAACCATACACACATAATTCAATCCCTGGCCATCAGTCCAGCTGTGGCTTTCGGAGGCAAATGAAGATGTCATACATGATTTAATATATCTAAATTTGCAGAAAAGAAACTAATACTAAACTACACATTTCATCATACAGCCCCTCACCATCAGTCCAGCTGTGGCTTTCGGAGGTAACTGAAGACGCTATGAGCAGCTTAATATATCTAATTTTGCAGAAAGGAAACTAATACTAAACTACACATTTCATCATGCAGCCCCTCACCATCAGTCCAGCTGTGGCTTTCGGAGGTAACTGAAGACGCTAAGAGTAGCTTAATATGTCTAATTTTAACTACTGGATCAGATAAGCAAAACTGAAGTGCACAAGACAAGACTGAAGTTAAACAAAGACTGTGGAAAGAAAACTAGCAGCAGAATAATGTCAGTTTCATATCATTAGCAAAAATACTATGAAAAATGCCCCGGGCTGTCTACCTAAAACCTGCACAAGAAAACTGATCAGTGTTTTAACAATCATAAAAACATAAAAGACAGGAATGCAATGGAAATTACAGAAATGTATGAACAGAAATGAAACAACTATGAAATATGAACATGTAATGGGTTATGATACAACGACTGCTTAAAGAAATGAAATGAAAAATATATACATTAATACACAGAACCTCGGCTGAGCAGGGGCCCTCTACGCAGCTTTGGTAACGATCCTCAACACAAATTAAGTTATGAAAACAGAGTTTTTCACATTAAAAAGCAAGTCATTACAGACTGGTGGTATTACAGCTCAAGGCAGCGTAATCACCACATAACAGAGTACGCACATCAACTCAACAGCTATATCAACTAACAACTATCAACTCACATTCACTAACTCTACGTGCGTATGCAAACGCTCTTTATAAAGCAATAAAATGTAACTGTCTCCTGAAGTTTATGATAGCAGCCAGCACGTAGACCACTAAGGCCACGGATTTAGGAGTATGGCCATGTTGGGAAACGGATCTATGGAAGGTGGGCGCTTAAATTCAACTCCAGAACTTTGCACAGATGTCAATTAACCTCCACAAGCTTGGGAAACGGCCGTATGGATGTTTCTATGCCACGAAACAGAGTCCAGCCGACATAGAACTCCACAGTTGACTTCCACGTGGATGGCTTTGACCGCGGCTTTCCTTGACGAATTTACTTGAACCAATAGGACACGAACCATGTCCTTGTCATTCCTAACCTGCCCATGTGGCTCGTTTCCTTCGTTGACACCTGTAACATTGATTTCCACAAAATAGCTGCGGAAAGTTGCAGCGGCTGCGGAAAGTGACAAGTTTCCGCAGCTGTATGGACAAAATCTAAATCAAATAGAAAACACACAAACATAATTAAAAACCATGTTAGATACCCTTTTGCACATGATATTGACAATTTTGGAGGTTTAGGTGAGTGAAAGAGATATGGAAAAGTGTATGGAAAAGAGGCAAATTCGGGACTCAACAAGGGTCACTTACAAGAGAATCTGCAACATCCCGAGTAGAGCAGACCCATTTTGGAAGCTTTGGAGTTGAAGGAAGATCTTGAGGAGGTCGAGGAGGATTTTAATCCTCACTGTCATCATCCTAAGTAAAAGGAATGTTGTCAGAAGTAGAAGAGATAGAGAGAGATGGCACATATGCCGAATTAGGCTCATAGGCCAAAGGTGGCACACCCACCAAACTAGGCTCGCAGGCCTATATATCTTCATCAAACTTAACATCTCTTCTAATGATTACATTTTTGGATTTAGGTTGAAGAAGTCTATATCCTTTGACAACTTCAGAATATCCAACAAAAATACAATTTTGACTCTTAAGTTCTAAGGATTTATGTTTCTCATCTGGAATATGGGCCCAAGCTTCACTTCCATAAAAATGAAAGTGACTTACATCTGGTTTGATTGAGCTCCAAGATTCTTTTGGAGTGATATTCCTTAAAACATTAGTAGGAGTATGATTTACTATGTAATTTGCACAGTTAATTACTTCTGCCCAAAAATTAATAATAAGCCGTTTAGATTGAAGCATACAATTAGCCATTTATTTTAGAATGCGATTCTTCCTTTCAACTATACCATTTTGTTGTGGAGTATACATAACAATATGTTGCAATTGAATGCCATGCATAGTGCAAAAGTTGATAAATTTGTTATTAGCATATTCTCCTCCATTGTCAGATCTTAACTTAAGAATTTGATGTCCAAATTGTTTCTCAACAAAGGCCTTAAAGGCCAAGAGCATGTTAAAAACTTCACTCTTGAGTTTTAAGAAGTATACCCAAGTGCGTTTGGAAAAATCATCAATGAAAGTTAAGAAGTACTTGTATCCAGAGAAAGAAACAACTAGAAGTGGACCATATAAATCACTATGCACAAGCTGCAAAGGGGCTGAAGCGTGCCAAGAGGCACATTTGTCAAAACTATCTCGATGATGTTTTCTGTGTACACAACCGGGACAAACACCATCTCAGCAAGATACCATAAGAAGACCTATCACCATATTTTATTTACATAGAGTTTGAAGAGAGTGATAGTTTAAGTGATCAAATCGCTCATGCCAAAATTTTCTCACTTCGTCATTATGAGAAAAAAAAATGGAGGGAAGACTTGATGACCCAAAGTTATCAAACTTATACAACCTTGTGGAATCATCGACAGTGCCAGTAGCTAAAATATGTCTAGGATCTCTTAGGTCCTTAATTAAAACATCATGAGGTGATAATTCTACGATTTTCCCTTCACCTGAATGAGTTATCTGATAAACATATAGAAGGTTGCAGGACAAGGTAGGAACACATAATACATCATTAAACTAACCATTATCTAGATGAATGATTCCATTTCCTACAACACTAAGGGACCTATCATCACCAACATAAATATTTTTGGTGTTATAATCATTTAAAGAAGAAAACATGGCTTTATTTTTGGCCATGTGGTAATAGGCTCCAGAATCAATGAGCCACTCATGAGAATGAGAAAAAGAAGATACATTGAATGCATAATCATATATTGATGCTTGACAACCACATGCAGAAAGTTCCATTCGTGAAGATAAAGTTGAAGAGTTCTCCAAATGGATGTTGTTGTTCTTCATTGTTGCTTCCAAGGCTTCCATCTTCTTAAAACATTTTGACTCTACATGGCCATCACGATTACAAAAGTTGCAATGTCTATCTGTCTTCTTCCCTTTGTTTTTATTTTCCTTATCAATTTTTTGAGTTTTCGGCTAAGAGTGCTTAAGACCCTTTTTTGGTTTATCACCATTCTTTTTAAGATGCTGCTTCTTAGGATTCTTTGGATTTGGTTACTACTGGGATGCTAAGGCTTTCTTAGAAGATTTTTAGTATTAATAAGACCAAGGTGTAAGAGTTTTTATTTTTCTCTTATAAAAGAATCACAAAAGGCATCAAAAGAGGGGGAATTGTAGGGTGGTCCTTGAGCAATGAGGGTTTCTCTAATGGAATGGAAGGTGGAAACAAAAATAGAGTATGCAGGAAATAAATTAGCAAGAATGGAATAGATAATAATACCATATTACTTTTTGACCTTACAAACTTCTAAGAGAAGTCTAAGGGTCTTGAATTTGGACAAAAAATCTTCAATAGAGGAGAAATTATTGGGGTCCAAAGTAAGCAACTCATTTTCAAGTTGGTGGGTTCTGATTTCATTTTGAATGCCAAAAACAATATTTAGCTTTTTCATAGATTCATATAGGGAGTCAATTTATTGGGTATAAAATCTAATATCTTGAGAAATGGACATTCCTATCAACCCTCGTGTTTGATCTTGTTTATTTTCCGATTTAACCTTTTTATCTTCATCGGTAGGTTTATATTCTAGTCTTGAGGCTATTCTATAAAGCCCTTTACTTCTAAGTAAGTCTACCATGTAGGATAACCATTGGAAATAATTGGTGATGTTAAGAATAACCGAATATGTACTTTCCATTTTTAAAAACTAAAGCTGTAAAGGTTGAAACTAACTGTTCTAATGGAAATATATTGAAAAATTAGTCCTATTAAAAAACAACGGCTTTGAAAACGACTTCCGAATGAAGAAGTTACGCCTTTTTGAAGAAAAGTTGTAGTAGATGTCAACTAGTCACGTGATAGGTTGAAAGTTGATGATGAATTTGTACTTAAAAAACAAAATATTCCCCTTTACAAACTTAATATAATAAGCTCACATTAAAAAAAAAAATTACCACTTTATGTGAACCACTTTTATATATAAGTGAGAGTCATTTTTTACAATGTTACTTTATGAACTAATGACTGAGCAGATTGTAACTTAAATAAAAGATAAAGTGACTTTACACTGTAAGTGACTCACTTTTTATAATGGGTGAGAAACACTATTACATAAAGTAATTTTAAAGCATTAGTTACATGTGCTTTAATAAAAAAATAACTTCACAAAAAACTTTTAGAAAAAATAACTTGACAAAAAGACTTGAACCCAAGACCTCTATTCTAATAAAGTAACTTTTGACAAAGTGAACTACTTAAAATATTTAATAATTTTTGGAAATGAGGAATGTTTTTATGTGTATGTTCTTTTTCCTACAAAAAAAAAGAAAAAAGAAAAAAAAAGATTTCTGGGTAGTCCACCTGGAAATTAAATATTTTTCTCACTATTTCTGATTTCTCGAGATCGCACAAAGTCGCGAGGAAAGAGCATACGTAGGAGATAA
Source organism: Pinus albicaulis (assembly GCA_034641835.2). Lineage (NCBI taxonomy): Eukaryota > Viridiplantae > Streptophyta > Pinopsida > Pinales > Pinaceae > Pinus > Pinus albicaulis. The sequence goes on from CM076577.1 coordinate 1,241,795,721, forward strand.
ATCTCATCTTTATGTTTCTGGTTTGCTAGATCACACAGAGCACAGAGAAAAGATCATACACAAAGAAGAGGGTATAAGTCCGGTAATTAAAAAAATGGCTGTAAATTGAAATAAATAAAGGGATAAATAAATATAACTGCAAAAAATACTTTATACCTCTAGATCTAAAATGGCATAGCTAGGGAAATCAGAAACATTTTCGCATGAAACGAAAGGGGTTCCTCACTGGAACAGAGGCTCCAAACACAACAAAGCAATTCTCTCGCACGAAAGTGGTTATAAATATTAGATCTGGAAAACAACCATCACATGCAATCAAACCATCTTCAGATTTAGATTAACAACAGATGCGACTCTCAAACAAATCTGATAACATGTAGGAATTTATAGGGTAAGTTCCTTAGATAAAACACCAAAGGTCATCGCCCACAAAAAAATCACAGATCAGTGCACCAGTATTTGACGTGGTTAAAATCCTTAAAGAGGGAAATAGTCCATGACCTGAGCCAACGCAGCCACTTCAAAAAATTTATTAATGCAAATAAAGAAAATTTACATAAGCTTCTCTCATAAACGTTCATCGACCAAATGACCCTCCATGCTCTTTAAATAAATATCATAGACCAATCGGGTGTTAATCCATAGATCAAGTGTTGGTAATACCAAGGAGAGAATGAACCATCAGATCACTACTTATTGTGATTGTCGAATTATAAGTTACAAAAGTACACATTAAATAAACACACTTTACCTAACTCTACTCTAAACCAAGTTATACTTAACTATTTCCTATGTGTCAGAATATCCTAAAAGAAGGCAACATTGTTATATGGGCAATGAAAAGTAATGACCCTTGAAGGTTGGTTCAAAGGTAAGTACCTTTTAGATTTATGCTATTCCTTGTTTAGATTTATTGTTTAGATTATTACTTGTACTTTTTGCATGAATACTTGAGTGTCTAATGCTTCTAACCTCTATATGAGATGTGATAAGAAGATCCTCACCTTCTTAAGGATCATCTAAGGTGCAGGAAAAGAGAACTAGTACAAAAGAAGGTACCTAATGAAAAGGTTGTAAAGTAGCATATGAAAATTATGATATGCAAGTAAAAGCTACAAGTTTCACATGTATCTGAATATTTGGAGGTATGTATAGTGCATTATTTTAGTATTTTAGCTGCAATATTGGATGGCAAGGTAAGAGCTGAAGTATGGCAAGAATATCACCTTCATATTAAATTAAGTTTGATTTTTGGCACATGTAATATATTGACACTCTTAATATTTGGAAAGAATTTTACATTTTATACATGATGTCACTACAAGGAAAAGACCCTCTAACGGATGTTTTTGAGGAACCCCTTATAAAAATACCCCAGGCATCCGTTTCTAGCGAAGGTTAGTAGAGGAGGTTAGCAGACGGAGGGTTTTGCGGATGTTTTCCGCTTGGTGCGCTTATCATCCAAACCACACTAGTTCACTCAACAAGAGAAAGCACCGGTGCGCACAAAACATTGGAACACTGAACACCATGCGCTTCGTTCACACCCACCCAGTGCATCGTATTACTGTAGAGAATCGGTGCTTTAGAACTCTTCCACACCGGTGCGCCATAAAACACCGCACCAAAACAGAAATCGCCCGGTGTGGTATTAAGAATCTGCACCGGTGCGCCTATAAAAGCACATGCACCAGAATAGGGTTAAATAAAAAAAAATTACGGCCAAAAAATCACATTTCTCATTTTTCTCAGTGTTCCAGATCTCTCAAGCATCGATGCAATTTATCCTTGTTTGAGCCGCCCTGACATCGGTGCTCCCATTTCACCCATTGCACACACTGCTGCTGTGCATTTTCCACCAATATCTTGCTTGCATTTTGCAAAATGGTGGGAAAATTTACTTTTGCAAATTCTACAACCAATATGCCTCATCGACGACCAAATGTACATTTATTTTTATTGTTTTTCCATAATCAAGTTTTTTAGTGGATTATAATTTCAAATAACCTTAAAATTAACCATTTAAAATAGATTTTTTTTTTTTTGTTGCACAGTGCGCTTGAGCTGTTTGGCTCGCACCGGTAAGCAGTGCCGCCTATAAAATTTACAGGCCGCATTGCAATAGGTGATAACATTATCCACACCATTTCTATGGCGGTACCAAAAGGCGCACTATGTTATTTTAAAATTAAAAAAAAAATGCGGTGCAGTCATTTAGTCGGCTGCACCGTTGACCATGTGGAATAGTGGCAACACGGTGCATTGACAGAAATATCCACCCCGGTGTTTGTCAGCGCACCACATTCAGCATTCCGACAGGGTCAACGGTGCGGCTTGGTAAAAGGCCACATCGTTGACTATGTAATTAGTCAGGAGGTTGGTGCACTGACACAACTATATGCACTGAGGCATATATTTTAGTCAACGCACTGCACTCTTGAGACCGTACATAGTCAATGGTGCTCTGAAAATTTTCAGGTGCACCGCCTACAGTGCGTTAAATGTCATTTGGGGCACTGCCTCTGATGCACGACAAACAAAAGATGCACCGGAACCGGTGCATGAATGTTTTTTGTGGCCCATCGACTGTTCTATTTTTTTTTTTCAAAAAAAATTATATATGTATATTCCTAAATACATGTCTCATTAATAAAAAAATTATATTTTATTTGTTAGTCATTCAAAGAGAATATGGGGAATAACAACAACAACAGGTGGAGTAGTATGACATGGTTCGCTTGTGGGAGGCACGATAGAGGGGGAGAGATACTTACACCCTATTACAACAGATACCCAGAGGCTCCTACGATAGGTAGGCCTCCTCAAGTTCTATGAGGAGGCTATTTCCCTAAAGGGCTATGGTGTGTTTTAGAGACATATTATCCGCAGGTGGAATGCCCACCGATAGGATTTCTAGGTTGGTACTAACCAGTGGTACACGCCCACTGAGGAGGATATATATTTCATTACAGGGCTATCGAGGAGAAGGGTGGATTTTTCCTCATTCCCAGAGGTTCCAATTGGCTGTGTAGTAGGGAGTCATTTAGTGTACTCCCAGAGATACATTGGAGCTTATGTATTGTCTCCTTTAGATTTTCAGGTTGCTAGAGGTCAGTTACGTATTGGTGCATTTGGTAGTGAGGAGGTGCAGTGCCTCTCACTTCTCATTCCAACCATTTCACACAACACTAGTGACAGGAAACACATTAGTTTCTCGCTTCTATATTATGTTTATTCTTTAGTATAAGAGCCACGACTTCTCAGGTGGTCTGCTATTTTTTTGCGGCAGTTCTATACAACCTTAGATAAATGTCGTGCTCATGCATAAGGGAGGGTAAAATTCCCTTTTGCTTCAGAGCCTTTTTGTTTATTTTTCGAGAGGTTTCCAGAGAGGAGGCCTACTTTTGTTCGATAGCCTCGTAGGTCAATGTTCGAGGCACATATGAACATGTGGGGGCAGATGATGCCTAAGAGGGGCGAGACTTTGTTTCTAGCGAGGATATCACATGATGCACTGGAGTTTCTAGCCAGTGTTGATGAGCTGCATCTATTCATTATGGTCCCATATCCTTATGCTAGATTGGATTGGCAAGGGTGTGCCAACATCCTCTTTACAGATGATGATTCACCAGATGATAGAGGTAATATTACTGTTTTATCTAAATTTATTCTAACATGTTCTTTAACTTGTTTTAATTAAATTGTGTAATGAAATTGTCTAATTATAATTGTGTACTTGTATATATTTTGTAGACATTGGGTCTTTTGATGGAGAGGACATGTCGACACCACCAAATGATCCAGGTGTGGATCCTTATGACGATCAAGGCATGCCAGATGTTGAGGATCATTAGGAGGCCAGTGCAGAGAGACCTGCTTCTGTTGGTACGTTGGTACCGCCTTTTTCTAGGTGCGGTCGACTTGATACTAGATATTGGATGGAATTGGGTGACCAACTCACTGCATTAGATGTTGAGGTGAGCATCAGGCCCGCTCATATGAAAGACATACATACTAATGGTAGGCTGTTACAGATGTGGAGAAGCATGCCGCGTGACATGTACAGGTTGATGTGCCATGTCGTAGGAGCTATGAACTTAGTTACGTGTCTGAGGAGGACCGTTGCATGTTATAGGCGCGGCCGAGACGTAGGACATGATCGACAGTCTACGAGAAGCGACTCATCATCTCATGATCGTTCACCTCGCGCTGCGCTAGACGAGAAACCTCCACTAGCATCTAGCAGCAATCATCATGGAGAAGAGGTTGGACCATCGACCATGTCCTGTCAGCATCCCGGAGCATCCAACAGTACTCATGATCATGAGGAGGCTGGACCATCGACCGTCGAGGCTGCACCATTGACTGAGTAGGCCTCGACTAGTACTGCTATTGATGTTGTACTACCAGCTGATCCATGACATTTATATTATAGTTGTATATTTTTAACATTATTCAGTTATATATATATATATATATATATATATATATATATATATATATATATATATATATATATATATATATATATATATATATAGTATATGTATTTTATGTTCATGTTGCAGTTTCACTTAATTACATGTTGGTGATCATCATGATGTGTATATTGTTATGTTATGTTATGTTTGTTCATTTAATGTGCAACTTGCAGATAGAGGTGTATGTGATAGCATGAGTTATTTGACATGAGATGTATATTTGATGTTTGTGTTGTGATGATGTTATACAATGCTAATTGTGTTTTGTTAGATGATCATGATCACGATGATGTTAACGAATTTGAATGTGTTTTTTAGTCAAATATGATGTTTTCACGATGGTTATCATGATCATGATGTTTATTAATTAATTTAATATTAAATGACCATGATATTTATTAAATATTATGTCGTGATTGTAATTGAAATAAAAATTTTAATTGTATGTAAAATTGTATTTGTAATTTTAACTGTAATTATATGTAAAATATTTAATGTAAAATTTTAATTGTAATTGTAATATTTAATTTATTGTGAATTGTAATTGATATTGTATATATGCAAATTGTAAAATTGTAATTGTAAATGTAATTCTAATTGTATGTAAAATATTTGTAAAATTTTAATTGTATTACTGTTAAATGATTGTAATTGTAAAATTTTAATTGTAATTGTAATTGTATGTAAAATTCTAAAATTGTAATTGTAATTCTAATCGTCATTGTTTGTGAAATTGTAAAATTGTAATTGTAATTTTATTGTAATTGTGTGTAAAATATTTGTAAAATTTTAATTGTATTAATGTGAAAATTTTAATTGTATTAGTGTGAAATGATTTTATTAAAATTTGTAAATTTGTAAATTTGTAAATAATTGTAAAATAATAAATCTAGAATAATATGAATTTTTGTAACATATTAAAGTTTAGAAAATAATGCAAATAAATTCATGTACTTTAGAATTATCATTATTTTATTATGATCTCACATACAAAAAAGAAAGAACTTTATACAGTACACCATTTCTAGCAGAGATTCCTGGTTTTTCGTCTGGTGTGCTTATCATCATAACCCGCATTGGTGCATCTTAGTACTGTAGCGCACCGGTGCTTCAAAATTCTTCCGTACTGGTGCATCATAAAACACCACGCTAAAACATAAACCACGATCTTACAAAACCGCACTGGTGCGTAGTATAAAACCCCGCACACCGGAACAGTGTTAAAAAAAACCTTGCGCGAACCAGGTATGTCATTGAAATATATTTTCTAAGAAGGAAAATTTATTCTGTAAAGTGCAGTATTGGAGCAGCGGAGGGTTCGAATCGCGGGCAATAATTTTTCTGAGGAGATGAGGGTTTGAAAAGACGAGAGTTCGAATTTTAGCTGAGAAGTTTATAGAAGAGAAAATGAGTGATTCAAATAGAAAGATGGACAAATACACTTACAGGGATGTAGACGGCTACAGAGATCGATAGAGTACAAAAGAAGAAAAGGTTTATGAAAAATCTAAGAAGGGCAGTCGAGAAAGCTCAGTTGAGACTAGAAGAGAGCATTCGGTTGAGGCCGACGATAGGGTTAAGAGGTCCCATGATGGAGAAAGGGAGAGCAGAGTTGATGGTAGAGAAATAACTATCGACACTCTGGAAACTAGAAAGGTGAAATGGTCCTTCGAAAGCAAGGAGTCCTATTCGCTAAGGGTTGTCAGAGAGAGATCAAATGAGTCTCTTGAATGAGATAAGAGATCACATGAAGGTAACAATTCTCATTCTTGAAAGGATGGCAGGGAAAGATTGGAAAGTAGAGAAAGATCAATCGAGGCAGTTGATAAAGCCAAGAGGCACCATGAAGGGAAGGATTCTCATTCCCTTAAGGATAATAGAGAAATATCAATTGACGTTGTTGATCAAGCTGGTAGGTCCCATGAAGGGAAAGATTCTCCAGAATGCGTTTAAAAGCAACTGGGAGTATTGTCCGAGCTTCGGTTGGCTTACATAAAATTTTACCGACAAAGCTGACATTGCATAAAATCACATCTTCGGCTTTTAATTGAACCTGAATGGCATATCTAACTTGTCTGAGCTGTGGTCCTGTGGCTAATGAGGAATATCACATGGAAGGTACCCAAAAATCCAATTTTTTTAAAGTATAGGTGAATTAGCACTTATCAAAGAATGAAATTCCGAACAAAATACGAATAGGATACACTTAAGGATTCCCTGGTTCCATTTTTTATTGAAAATGATGCTCTCTCTGGATGAAACTAGCAAAAAGTCAGCCTGTATTATAAATGGAAATCTAGTGACCATTTCTGTGGGAAGAAAAGCATAGATATCTGTAGCTACCATATTTCCACCTGCAAATCAGTGTCCCATTGGAAAAGATAATGTAATAGCCCATTTTGAAATGTCTTTCCTCTGATTAAACCTATACTCATTTTCTACCATTCCCTCCACATGTAATAACTACATTTTCAAGTCGAAAATCGGTCTTCTTCTGCTAAAAAATGTTGAATGAAGGACTCGTTGTCATTGCTCCCAGAACATTCAAGGTTAGTTTCTCGTAAAACAAAGATTGTATAAATTTTTTTAGGATCAAGATAGAAAGCACAAAGGAGAAAAGAGGAAATTGGATGCCAAGATGGAGGAGGAACTTAAAAATGAGCAAGCAGATCATGGGTCAGCAAGCAGGTCATGGGGCACCTTTTCTCGTTACAGGTTATGGAAAGGTTTAAGTTTCTTTTTCTGAAAGAAGAAGAGGTGTAGTTTTGAAAAGAAATGGCCCAAATATTTTCACAATGAAATGTATATTTCCAAATTTCGATGCCCCAACCGAAAATCGGTGCTAATGTACAGATAACCACACCGGTGTGTTCCAGTTGTTGCACACCGATGCGTTTTAGTTACTATGCACCAGTTTCATGTTACCAATGGACGCACCAATGCGATGCTATAATTGATGCATCGATGATGAATAAACAGAAATAAAAAAAGCGCAACTCTATTTTCTTTAAGTGAAAAAAGCGGCAAATTGAAAAATGGGTAGCAAAATATTTTCGAAAATCTAATTTCATAAAAAAATTCTTTAAATACTAAAATTTTTTCATTATTTCACTATTTTTAATAAAATTTTCAACCAGAGATTTGCAGGAGACATACCTAGAGCAACAGAGCATGAGAGCACTATGGAGCAGTGAAATATGTATGAACAGAAGTATTCAGACAATTAGAATCCAAACCTCTGGTGATTCAAACCCTGTAGCATAGAATTTAAAACGTTATCGTGATTAAATTTGATTTTTTTTTTTTTTCCTACATTTTTATCCATTTTTACCCTAAACCCTTCATTTTTTTTTTTGTTTCTGCCCTTTCTTCTCCCTGTTTCTGTGATTTCAGAATTAGGGCTTTTCATTTTAGATTGACATGCAACCCATAGGATGAATTACATATTCGGATCCCAATCCATGTTGGCCCTTGCATGAATTTTTGAAAAAAATGGATTTTTTTTTTTATCGGTGCACCCTGCGTAACCTAGTACACCGGTGCGCTTTATTATACAACACATCGCTCAAGTACTCTGTAATAAAAAATTTAATTTAATTTTTTATAATCGGTGCACCATATCTAAAATAGGGCACGAGTATGCTATGTTACGAGGATATCACCATACGATCTATTATACTGTTTGTGCGGTGCGTTTATAATACCCCCACGCACCGACGTCGGTGCGTACAACATGAAAGGTGTACTGGGTTCTTGAGATTTTTTTTTTACCTGAAAAGTTGACAATTTATTTATAAATATATTAATGAATGATATGGTACATGTTTCAAATTGATAAAGAAATGAATAACAAGAGATCAAGTAACAAAAATACTGATAACACATCAAGAAAAGAAAAAAGGACAAGTTCTTTGTAAATTATTTACAAAAAATATTGTTTTTGAACTATATGTAAGTTTAAGTAATATGTATTGTTTACTATGTATCATGCCGAGCCACAAAATGACGAAGCTCGATAAGATTATTTCAGATCTAGGACCAGAAGAGCGTAAACGCTTGATGGAAAAATCACAAAAGGATGAATCAGGTGAATGAAAAAATACTATCGATCCAATATGAGTTTCTTTTTTTAATTTTCATTAATAATATACTTAAAATTATTGTATAATATATGTCAAACAATCTATTAATTCACATATGTTTATTGTTCTTTAGGGACCAACAACTCAAAAAAGGAATGTTGTTCTAAGAAAAGAAAAAAAATAGAACATGCAAATGAAAATGAATTTCTCCTTAGCGAATCTAGAGTGGTGCTAGAGGTTAACGAAAGGGGGAAATTTTTTTACAAAATTTTGAGGGATCTAGTGAAACGAATGTATAGATGTTCTTTCCACTTACAATAAAAAAACCAATCCAATGGTTCTAAGAACCAAATTTTATCTAAACCACAAGAAGATTTTCCAGAGAATTGGTCAATGAGACATGTCAGACTTTTAATAGAAAAAACATACAAAAAAAAGAAAGAAAGAATGAAAAAGTAATATTCCTTTAAATGTTTGTTTATAATTATTTATAAATATCACTTTTGTTATATTTACTTTTCATATATCAATATAAAAATTAAATAGTTTATTGTCATGTTACATTTTCAGGAAGATTATGAAAATCTCAAAAGATGAACGAGATGATATTAGAAATATGCCAGTAGGAAGGTCCAAAAAGGTGTACAAGGAGATGGTCAAAGAAATGGAAAAAATTGCATCGCAGGAGGAGCCATATCAACAACAACGTGCTTCAAATGTAATATGTAATCATTGAATTTTTCGATCATTAGGTATAATAAATAAACAATTTAGCATTAAATATTAATTTTCAAGAATTTTATTGCAGAAAAGAAAATAAAATGGAACCCATTCAACACATAAAATAGGACGACAAGGAACAAAATGGTTGATATTTAAGTTTGTGAGTAATTTTTACTTCCTTATAACAACTTAAATAGATTTATTTTTTGTAATTTTTAAGTTGTTTTACAAAGATCATCATTGAATGTCTTCAAACAGGTGTTAACATACAAATAAAAACCATGAAACGAATTGATTGAAATTGGGTTAAATATGGGTTGTGAGTATATGTTGGCATATTATAAATTAATTGTGGAATTTGTAAGCATCTATTGATCTTGTTTTACTTAGCTCTGTCTGTAATTAATAGAACAAAAAAAATCTTTTATATTAAATATATGATTTGTTATGGGGTATAAAGCTTGTAGGAAACAAAGTATGGAACTGTGCCAACAGATGAAATTTGAAAGATGGCATGGTACATGGTTTTGAAAGAATGTGTATAGTTTATGAGTCAATTGTTGCTATGGTATGTCATTTTTATTTTCGATTTACATTGATGTATATTATTTAATATTGCAATTTTCATTATTCTCACCAATGTAAATACACTCATTTCGGTTTATTTTTATGTTTGTAGATGGAAGGTGAAGAAGAAGAAAAAAATCAACACCGTGAACAAAACATTCATGAAAATAACCCAAGTCATGGAAGTAGCTCTAGCAGTGACATTAGTTCAAGCGAAGAATGATGATAACTATGTTGTATATCAAAGCAAGGCATTGTATTTTTTGAAATATTTGTTTGTGAAATCAAACATTTTGTTTAATGTAATGGACATAGTGTCCCAATTGAAAGATAGAGGGATACCAATAATGTTGATCAGGGGCTAACCCAATATTGCATGGTAATTTTGACCTACCAAATTAATATATTCTAGGTCAATAATGCTTTTGATGGTTTCTACTTGTTGAGATATTTCCGTTGATATATGTCACACCATGTAATTCTTCACGGTTTGAGAGATATTCATGTTTGAAGTTTGTACCCCCAGTTAGTGGGCTAAAAGTCCATGGTGTTGGGGCATGGGTCATTGAAAAGTAATAATTAATATTTTTTAAGCTCCTAAAATCCCTCCCACATTCACTTGTTGAAGCCCCTATAAATTTAAGAATTCATATAAATTGTTATCTTCATTTCCTCCTTATGCAAGGGATTCGGCCATATGAAATAGGTCATCGTGGAATTTTCGCTCTAACGTTTTTTCTATGAAGGTTTAGAAGTTGAAATTTTTATGAGCCAAAGAAAAAATCCCGAGGAAGCTGCAATAAAAATTTCAGATCAAGGTGCACAACATTTTTGGAGATATGATCTGTGGAAGTCAGGGTTTGTGCAGGCTCCTGAAATTCATCTCAAAGAAGCGACCTTGGTAAATTCGTCATAAATCTCTCTCTGAGTATCGGATTGGAATTATGTAAAGAGTGGTGGATAGTGCACAGTCTTTAATTTTCACTATATCAATTTCAGAGACAAATGAAGAAACAATGACATGCGGCATGCCGTACAAGTGCACTCTGCTGAAACAATCCTTAATTAGGGCATTGTGAGAGATTGGGTATAAATCTCTCTTGAAGAATCCAAATTGGTTCAGACCTGTGGAATTGGAAAGAAGACTCAGAGGACTACTACAGGACCAAAAATATGATATTAAGGATCTAAAATAATAGAGATACACTAGATTCAATATCGAGCTCCTAGAAGGCAAGAAAAATCTAGATCATGTGTTGTCAAGGATTGCAAAGGACTAGACTTTCTATGGAAAAAAAGCAAAGCAAGGTGCAACAGAGGGTAGTATGAAAAGAGTAGCAACCAAGGTGCATAAAAACAGCAAGAATTTCATCATATGAAGTCTTCAAGTGGGCAGCACTGCATACAATCATTGTACTTAGTCATTGTAAATACATTATTGTACAAATTGTACTAGTGTCTATCCGCTGAGGGTTGAAGAGGCAATGTTGGGAGGTCTAAGATCATCATTAGGTGGTTGTGTCAAAGTTGGGGTTATGGTCTAGTATATCTTTTTCTTCTGCATCATTCTATATCATTGTAAAGTAGGCCATTTTCCCTGGTACGTGAGTCCATTCTTCTTTTATTCTTCTATAGGGTGGTAGGGTGGTGCTAGGGTGAGTTGTATCTCATTGGGTGTTGGGGCATCCATTCAGTTGACTCCTGAAGAATATAGGGCGTTGGAGAGTCCATCCAGTGGGAGCTAGAGAAGAATGCTTTTCTAGATTCTAGGAAGTTTGAGCTTTATTTTCAATTGGAGTTGAATATTAAAGAATTATTAGAAAAAAATTAGGTGGTTTTTGTCTCGGAGTGGGTTTCCACCTTAAAAACTGTGTGCATTTGTGTTCCTCTTGTTTTCTGCTATCATTGTACAAACACTGATAATAATTGAAGATTAACTAATGCTCTAATTGAAAGGAATACTGATTCACCCCCCCCTCAGTGTTTCCAACAATTGGTATCAAAGCTTGGTTCCTTCAATAGCAGTTTAAGAGTTGGAAGGAGGTCATGGAGCATACCAAGAATGGTGTACCTATATTCAATGAAAATAATTATGCACTTTGGAAAGGAAGAATGGAGGTCTATCTCTTGGCACAAGGTTACGAAGTATGGAACACTGTTCAAAATGGATTTACATCAACCGTGGATGAAAAAGGTAAGAATAATTTGGTAAATGATGCAAAAGAAAAGAATATTATTATCAGTGGAATTATTGAATCTGCTTATCATAAGGTGTTGGGTTGTAAAACTACCAAAAATGTATGGGACAAGCTTGAGAATATATATGCAGGTGACTCAAATGTCAAAGAAGCAAAGCTTCAAATCTATAGAGCAAAATTTGAGCAACTCGGAATGAAAGAAGATTGCAACATTGCTGCATACTTTCAATACGTTGATGAAATAACCAATACTCTAGAAGGATTGGGAGAGCCAGTTGACGAGAAGACTATTATATGGAAGATTCTTAGAACGTTACCAGGGAGATTCAACCCAAAGGTATCGGTCTTAGAATACAGTGCAAATCTGGACAAACTCGGCAAAGAGGAATTACATGGAGTTCTCATAGCATATGAAATGAGACTTGATGAAGAAGAGGGTACTTCGCATCTAGAAACTACGTTCGTTGCATATAAGAAAACCAATAAGGATAAACAACCTTCAATTGAAAATACATGCACCTGCAAGTGTTAGTATGAATCTTTCGTCGTAAAAGATCACTTTAGCTATGCATAACAAATATCCCTAACATCGATTATGGCTGAAAAATATCTTTAAGTCTGCTGCACAAATCCAGATCTAAGCACAAAAGACATTAAGCAGATAAAATATAATATGGCTCCATGCATCCAATAGACAAGACAAGAAAAATGTATTTAAAAGAATTTCATATTATATTAAAGAATGGGGCACCTGAGAGGAAAACAAGAAGGGTGCTTTTCGATTCTCCTCAAAGGGATGGGTTCTTGAAATTCCTTAGTGTTTCAGATCTAAAATTCCTCTCTCTTATTGGTGTGGAAAACCCAGACAAACATAGAACTCAATGGGAGCTCACAAAGCAAAAATGGAAAATGGTGACCAAGAGTAGATCCAGAGTGATCTAATGCAATGGAGGTGACTAATGAATGGGGAAAACCCTTCTATTTATAAAAAAATATTGGGGTGTTCTAGAACTCGGTGCATGAATAAAATATTATTAATCAAATTCTAGAATCACCCTTTAGTAATATTTTATTATATTTGTTGGAGGGAAAAGGTCTTTTGTCTTGGGTCAATTCCTTTATTTATAAAAAATAAATAAATAGATGTTTATTTATTATTTTAGGGAGATGGTGGGAATATAATTAAATAAATAATGATTTATTTAATTGATTAAAAATAATTTAGTCAAATTTAACTATGAATATTATTAAATAATGATTTGAATAACTTATTCCTAAGAAATAATTAAATAAATAATGATTTATTTAATTAATTTCCTTGTTTTGGGTTAAATATGACCAAGAAATATGGACAAATGTTATTTTACATGGTGAAAGAAATTTTACTTAGGGAAAAATTGGTCTTACATGGTGTACTTGAGTTCATCTAATGATAATGGGTTAGATGACCAAAAAAATGGTGTAACAGATTGCCCCCCAACGTATGAGTGTTAGGAGAAAATTGTATGAATGAAGTACGTTGTAAGAACTCAATCACTAGACATCAAGAGGGAAGTGAGAGAGAGAAATATAAGGTAGTCTAATGTGCTAAAGGACTAGACCCAGAGGAGACGAGACTTATAGGTGAAACAAGTCTCTAGGTGATGAAGTGGTACTAGTGTTAAAGGCAGCGGGGGAGGCATACCTATGCCTACCGAGACAATAGTATAAAGAATAAGGTGCCTGGAAAACCACGGAACGAAATAATGAAGCATGTGCTGGCCTAAACATGAGCCAGATAAATAAAATGATGAATCCCACATACATGCGATGCCTGGAATAACCTTTAGGACTTATACAAGAAGATTTTAGTACATGAGATAAAAATACACCCAAATGATCCCTACACACGGGGAAGGGCTCGCAACATCTGACTGGTACATGCAAATAAAAGAGGCGCTGCAAACGGTTGAGGCCGATATCATCAAATGAGAGGAGCTGCAGCAAGGGCGGAAATGAAGAAGTCATCTGGGCATGTGGGGGGCTACCTGCAGGGCCACCCCCTCATGAGGGTTGAGACATCTCACACACGCACAGGAATCACCAATAGCTGCTGCTGCATCACTGGACCATCAAGTGTATAGATCACGATCATGCTGAGAAGAGCTCGAACCAAGGTACACTGCCCCCTAGACCTGGCTTCTGGAGTAAATGAGCTGATGTCGATAGAAGTAGGTCCGGCATAGGTGAGGCAATAAGGGAATCCCACTAAGGCATGAGGGAAAATAGTAGAGTGACGAACAGATAGACACTAATGATGATGATGGAATGAGGGATATGGAGAAGCGTTTGGACGACTTCCCTTCTTAGAGCATAACGGGCATGAATGGATTGGTAGCGACTGACGCAATATCAAGAGGGATAGGGGATAAGGGTACTGAAGGCCATAATGTGCGACATGAGAGAGGGACCAAGCAAGAAAGGATGGAGGACTATAGCAGGGTACAAAGGGACGCGGAATGGACTCCATGAATGTGATGATGACTCGACTCGGATGCTCTAAACAAGGGCAACTCGATGGTGCTACCTCATAGTAAGGGTCCAATGGGGGACCATAAAAGCATGAGTACAATAGGGTAGCTCATGACGAAAATAAACACGAATGAAGATGAGTAAGGAGGCAAAGTGGTGCCCCAAGTACAAGTGTCGTAAGTGAAGAAATTTGATTTTGAGAAGAGGTGAATAGACCCTTCATGGACAAAAGGTGTCTTGGTGAAGTATCAAAACATGGAAAACTAACAGATACCCATTTGAGTGCTTGGTGAGAGCTTTCCAACGGTGTGGACGGTGTGTTAAACGGGGCTAGGGTTTGGTCGCAGCGGGCGAAAGAAAAAGAGGGGTTTTCTTCTAATAAGACGTTTTCCCTCCAAAATCATTCATTTGCTTGTGTAGCTGTGGTGAATGTGGAGAGGAGAGAAGGCCCTAAATCTTGCGGCGATCGTAGCGGACAAACCGACCGTTGGAATCGTGATCCGTCAGTTGCAGGTAAGAGGCCTAATCCTTATCTTTTTTTTTATGGATTCAAATTGCATATTAGGGTTTTAAATCTCAGTAACTTCCCCTACTTCATCATTACGGTCGGGTCGCACTTTTTGGGGCAAAAAATGCAAACTGGGACGTAGGTTTTGGCCTGAAAAGTGCGACTTGGCCCAGGATTTTCCCAAAAAGTGCAACCTGTTAGATGTGGGAGGTTTTAGTGCTGTTATGGGCTGAGATTCAGTTTTGGTGTAAATTAATGCAGGTTTTCTGATCTGTAGAATGATAAAAATGATGGTTTTGTGCAGATATGGAAAATATATGGATCAAGTGGAGAGAGAGAGACTTCGGTACATTACGGATGGAAATCCAAGCGGATCAGGGTGTCCGTCGTGCACTGGCTAGGTATGGGGTTCTGAAATTTTTGGAGAACCCTTTGATGAGGGTTGGAGAGCCCTTGTTGGCCCGGATTATCAGTTATTTGGATCCAGATCATGAGGCGTTTATAGTGTAGGGGCACAGGATTGAGCTGATGGTCCAGGATCTGTATTTCTTGACTGGTCTCCCACCATTAGGGATGGTGGGAAATACGTAGCCAGTGTTAGCACGGGGGCGTAACATTATGGAGTTTTTTGAGCGACATTTTCGACCAGGTGTCCGAGTCAAAGGGACTCGGATATCCATTGGGGATCTAGAGAGGTTGGAGACCTGGGCAGTGGCCGCAGCGGTGTTGCGGATCTTTGGCAGCTAGGCATTCCATCACATCACTAGAGGGCAGATGATGATTGTAGAGAGTGTGTTGGGGGGGACCTACTATGGATGGGCCCAAATGATGTTGGTGTCAATGAAATGATAGTTGTCGCTATGCAAGCGGCAAGTGAATCATGATTGTGCCTATGGGACGATTTTGTGATCTTTCTTCTTTAAGAAGATCCTGACCTTGCAACCTCATATACAGTTACCTGATGGAGGTCCGAGAGAGCCCCAGGATCTGTATTTCTTGACTGGTCTCCCACCATTAGGGATGGTGGGAAATATGTAGCCAGTGTTAGCACGGGGGCGTAACATTATGGAGTTTTTTGAGCGACATTGTCGACCAGGTGTCCAAGTCAAAGGGACTCGGATATTCATTGGGGATCTAGAGAGGTTGGAGACCCGGGCAGTGGCCGCAGCGGTGTTGCAGATCTTTGGCAGCCAGGTGTTCCATCACATCACTGGAGGGCAGATGATGATTTTAGAGAGTGTGTTGGGGGGGACCTACTATGGATGGGCCCAAATGATGTTGGTGTCGATGAAACGATCGCTGTCGCTATGCAAGCGGCAAGTGAATCATGATTGTGCCTATGGGACGGTTTTGTGCTCTTTCTTCTTTGAGAAGATCCCGACCTTGCAACCTCATATACAGTTACCTAATGGAGGTCCGAGAGAGCCCCGGATGCGTCGGTGGGGATGATTATTGTGTAGAGGAGGGGGAGGGGCAGTCGGACGGGTGTTCCGACCATAGTTCTTCGCCCATTGGGATCAGATGCCATTATACATAGACGACTATCCCTATAGTGGGATGAATTATTGGGGAGATCCGGACTTGCCGCTTCCGCCTGGTCGGGTGTGGGGGCCCGATGGTAAGTGACAAGAAACTAATCTATTATGTGCATTTTAGAGTTTGTGACTAGTATTCATGGTACTAATATTTATATTTTTTGGGAATGCAGATATAGCTCCGGTAAAACCGGCTGGATATATGGGACGACCGGTAGCAGCAGGAGCTACCGGTGCAAGTGGATCAAGGACAACACAGAATGAGGATATGGCCGCTCTGTTGGAGGACATCCGTCGTAGATGTGAGGGGCTGCTGACCGGTGTGTCGAAGCATGGTTGGAAAGATTTAGACGACCAGTACATAGAGTTATGTATTGGGCTACCCTCGGAATGGCGAGGTATCATGCGACACATGGCGATGGCCGGTCAGACTATGCGTGTTCTACGAGCTGTGGGAGCAGAGTCGTTGGCTCGGGATCTTCCAGAGAGTGATTAGATGGAGGGCAGGTGGTGCCCCCTAGTGTTGATGTAGGGGCAAGTGGTGTCCCCCATTTTTGCAGTTTTGTTTTTTGTACCATGCTATGGGCATGTCATATGTTTCAGAGAAGATGGAATCTAAAAACACATGTTATATGATATATATGATTTATGTAAATTTTTTTGATGATGTGAAATGTTATTGTCTTGTGTGTGATAAATGCCAGTCTAGAACATGATTTGCGATTTGATCTACGTAGTGATTTTTATGTCGAGGGATATGGTTGAAAGTAATGAATCGAAATTCACGTGTCAAAAGTTTCACTCGTAAATATTGTCTAAACAGGATAGGGTTATGCACACGATAGACACCATTAAGTTGTAAGACAAGGAGCAGGGAATCTAAATGAACATGAAGATGGAGGATGTGATGAGAGAGGGAATTGACTAAGAGGCCATGTACTGCATCATATTTGGCCTGATTATTGGTGGCATTAACAATGCAGATCTGATTTTCAAGAACCAGGGTATGCAAGGGGGTAAAGATGGCCCATGTTGCTGAAGCAAGATTCTGGGAATAGTGACTTGCCCCATCAGCATAGCCAAGATAATGGGTGGAGGAGAGGGTCGATGTAACCGTGTCGCAAGACAAGAAATGGGAGGGATGAGAAAAAGGATGGCAGCGTGAGGAGGGGATAGACATCCACTGATGGCTATGGCAGGGAGTAGTCTGGGTAGGAAGTCTAGGACTCATAGATTGACGAGAGGGAGATGAATGAGAGCTATGGGATGAAGAGCGGGAACTCATGCTGCGAAGAACATCGAAGATACGGATGGGATGATCATGATTATGGGAGGAAAAGGAAGGGTCAAGGAGACCATACGATGCTGCAAAGTTACCTAAGTCATCATTATAGGAAGACAGGTGCAGATACGGGTCATCACGGGGAATGACAGAAGAACAGGTAAAAAGATGGTCAAAACATGAAGAGCTCGAGAATGTGTCTGAAGGAGGATCAAGGAGAACAGATGGAGTGGATTCAGAGGGAATGTACACCGAGGGTCGTGCGGATGATGATAGGTATAGGAGGGGAGCAGCAGGTTCCAAAATTTCAACATTAGGGGGAGGAATGTCAATGGTAGCAAGGGGATCCTCGAGTAGACCTGACGCATATTGAGTAAGGATGGGAGAGGCAGATTGATTTTGTTCAACTTCGTACTCGCGAATGACCTCTAAAGAGGCTCGGTAGTGCATGAGGTGAGGAAAATGGTGAGAGTAATGGCCATGGACACCACACAGAAAACAGGGTTTGTTGGTGCAAAGAATATTTGTGTTCTTGGCTATGGATGAGGAAGAAACGGAGGTTTTAGGGACCGTAGATTCAGGGAATGCGACTTTAACCACGGGTTGGATACGGGGCAACTTAGGACAAGTATGGGTGGGATGACCGATACCATGACTCAAGGCACAAGGCTTGGCGGGTGGGGGAGGGGTAGGGTCGGGTGCGGTGGCCTTGTCTTTGGATGCCCCCTTTCAAGTTTTTATTTTCTTGCCTGTAGTTGTCGCAGCGTGGGGAGGGTCCTACGGAGGGGCTAGGGGCACTATAGTGGTGGAAGGAGCGAAGGGGATTGGTTGCATTGGTGTCACAACTATGTATGGTTTGGGGTGGCCCAGTGGGGTCTCGGCTGGAGGAGTAAGATACCATACTGGAATTCTCAAAGTTAAATTAGGGAGGGAAAGGGTGGCCATGACAGGGACCGACTAGACGTCGGGGGGGGGGGACCAAGGAAAGGTATCTGACCGGCAGGGTAATGACCAGGAGGGATGACTCCCATATGGTGAAGACCTGAGGGAACCGACTCAGGAGGGTAGGGAGGTTCCTGAGTGTGAGGTGGATGGGAAGGTCCAGGCCAAAAAGGTTCGGTCAACTAAAGCAAAGGGCTAGGAGCAGGATGCGGTGGGCGAGAGTGAGGTTGCTGACCAGCCGGAGAAGGCTATGGAAGGCCAGCCTGAGATGATTGCATCATGCAAACATTCACTAAGCTGGGGTCAGAGACAGGAGGAGGGGGAGGACCATGAAAATTTCCAAGCAAAGAGGAGTCTTTGTAGACGCCAAGGGAAACACTGGTCAAAGAATCAATAGTTGGTTTATTAGTGACAGTAGAGATGGTGGACTCAGGGGAGGTCTGAGATTGTGGTTCATGGTAGGTCAACTGGTCAATGGTGACAACATTTCCATTATGAGGAAAGAACATCTTGCGGTGGACTGCGGATGGGACGACAGACATGGCATAGGTGTAACTATGCCCCAAAAGAATGTTGTAGTCAAGAGGGGCATCAATAACTTCAACGTCGACACAAACAGTCTTGCCTGCAAGGGTGATAGGAAAATTACAGAATAGGCCAATGGGCTGGGAGGCATGGCCATCCCACACACGAAGGGTGATTGTGGAAGGGGCCAACTCAGGGGATCCGATTTGTTTCCAAACCGAAGCGGACATTACACAGGTAGATGCCCCCTCATCAATAATACACCGAGCAACATTGGCATTTCAAATTTTGACTGGGATTTGGAAAGCAACTGAAGGAGGAAGAGGGGGATGGTCTGACTGATGGGCATCGAAAACAATCAATTGGTCATCATCAGGATCTACAGCACCCACGGTAGATAGTAGAGCCTTCTTTTGAGAAGGACACGACTGGAGGAGTTCCAATGTTGAAATGGCAGCAGGAGATTGTGCCAGATCCTCTACTATACTGTATGAATGGGCAGCCCGACCATAGGCAGCATTTCAGCGTAATGGGCCCTTAGGAGTCTTGGGATGAACCTCGGCTTTGGGTGGAGGGATTTGCAAGGGACCATTGGGTGTTGACAGAGGCTCAGTAGGACCTGAAGAGGGAGACTCGGAGACAGACGGAACGAGAGGCGTGGAATACTGACGGGACCGAGTTTGAAGGTTGAGGCTGACGGTGAGAGGTGGGTCAGAGGCCATCATGAGAATCTGGTAATCATAGGAACCAGAAGGGGAAGGTTGGGTGGTTACCGGGGCATGAGGTGGTTGAGTGGCCATGAATCCTTGTTGAGGGAAAGGATCGGTAAACACAGTGGGTTGAGAAGTAGCTGGAGTGGAAGGGACATTAGGGGAGGAGTGTTGTCCCCGCACGCTGGCCAGAGTCTCCCACATCTGCCGCATTTTTGGTAATAATGGACAATCGTGAGTGTAGTGACAATAAACACTGCAACACGAACAGGGTTTATTGGTGCGAAGCGGCTTGTCCGGCTTGGGCTGAGAGCCTTGTGGCTAGTTGCCAGTGGTAGAGTCAATACTGGAGGGATTGGATCCACGATTACCAGAAGCAGATTGATTGCCTTTTCTCTTTCTTTGAAAAGGAAGAAAATTAGTTGCCCCCTGTTGTGTAAATAATTGCCTTGGAGGGGGTAGTAAGTGCGGTTGCAGGGGTGGAGAAGGCAAAGGAGTGGGAGGTCCAAATGCTGGAGGAGTTGGGACACCAAGTTGTGGATATGGATAAGGGGTAGGATGGGAAACATTGAGGTAAGTAGGAGGGTGGGAAAAAGGAGGAGGCATGCCGTAGCCTAGATACATGCTACTTAGAGGGGAAAAAGTGCTGGAGGGGCTGGCCCCTCCTGGAGGGAAACCATAGCCCACAAGAGGTTGGGCAGAGGTATGTGAGAGGGCTCCAACAATACCGTCGACAGAGTGAGAGGCCCCCGAGGCATTAGGGCCATCGAGCTTGGGGAGGTCAGGAAGGATGGTATAAACATAACTAGATTGGGCATAGATAAGGTCATATTTCAAGGCTATTTGGAGGGCGGCTTCTTCGGTTTGGGGAAAATGGGATGCGACATCTTTTCCAATGGGAGGAAAGAGAGAGCGAAGTAACTAGTCCATGTAAACCCGATCTTCAAAGGGGGGGGGGCATGACATAGGCTCCGTCTTCGTCGCCATTTTTGGACATGAGCGGAAAGGCGGGTCGAAGAGGATTGATGAAAATAAGTTAAGAGTTTAGTACCAGTGTCGTATTGGAGAGGGATCTGGAAATAAGATAAAAAGGCTTGGGTGATGGTCGCAAAGGTGGTATGGGAAGAGGTGGCTTGATCAACATACCATTTAGAAGCTTCACTGGTAAGCGTGCGTTGGAACAATCAAAGACGGATGGAGTCATCAGTGATGGAATTGGAGGAACACCACATGTGGAAAGAGCAAATATGGTTAGAGGGATCTTCACTAGCAAGGCCTTTGAACTTGGGAATGTTAGAGGGGAGCTTGGTTGGCATAGCAGGCCAACTGACATCGTGGCGGATAGGATCGGTAATCAGCTGATTGAAATTGGGGAGACTGAGGCTGGCCATATAAGGGAGCAAAGGGGCAGTCGAGGTAGGTCCCGTAGTGGTTCCACTGGAAATAGACCCAGTAGTAGAATTGGGGTTGCTGCTGGTAGTAAGCCCTGAAGTAGACATGGCGAAAGTAACAGGGGGAGAAATAGGAGTAGGGGGAGAGCCCGAACAATCAGAAGAAGAGTCGGAGTGCGGACTTGGGGGAAGACTTACTCGATGATGATGGGAAGGAGGAAGTCAACCAACCGTAAAATGAGGATGAAGGCCAAGAAGTCTCCAGGACAAATGCCTTGGAGGTGAAATGATGATGGGAAGAAGAAAACCGACAGGGGCAGGGAGGGGTAAAATCAAGTGAGATCAATGTCGAAACAAGAGCAGAGAGGTGCAGTGTCAATTGATTTTAGAGGCTTTTCTAGGCGGTGTTAACTAGGCTCTTCTTCACTTAGGGTCAGTGTGTGGCGTGCGTTAATTTTAATTTTTTAAACCCAGACGTTTTGAGAGTAAAAGAAAAAGTGTGCTGCGTAACTGAAAATAAATATGCAGTAAATAAGACTAAAAGAACAAAAAATTAACAGCTACCAGTGCATCAATCTAACCCAAGAAGGCGGGTCTCTAAAAACTAGTCTATAAGAGGGAAAAAACTAAGCAAAGCAGGCTAAAAAGAGGCCAATAGATCTAAGGTCGAGAGGGACAGGGATCTAAAGGAGAACTCTGCTGAAAACAGGTGCAGAGAACAACAAAGAGGTAGAGGCAAGGTTGCTGCTAAAAAGGAGGAGATCAGCTAAAAATAGAAGGGACAAGGAGGTGGCCCTAGAAATGAACCCAAAAAAAACTATATGAGGTGATTTCAAAGGGGGAAGAGCTGATCTAAAGGGATCTGAAAACAAGGTATCAGATCTGGAAGCAAAAAGGCTGAAACCCTGGAAATTTAGACTTCTGAAACAACAAAACTCGCCCACAAAAAGTAGAGGGTAATAGAGCCCTAAGGGGAAAGATTCCCACTTAGTTGAGTGAAACAGATTAGAAACAGGTCTAAACGGGCAGAGATAGAGGCTAGAAAACCCTGACAGAAGCTTCAAACAAACCCAGAAAAAGTGTTGGAAAATTGAAAAAAAAAGTGCAGGTCGCATTTTTTGACCTGGTTTCAGTCCAGGTCACAGATTTTGGGCAGAAAAGTGTGACCTCAAGGCCAGGTCGCACTTTTTGGGCCGATAAGTACGACCTGCATATCCGGCTCTCTCGATGGCAGATTTCAGAAATATTTGTCATCTCAGCTGTGGCTGATGTCTGTCACCTGCGCAATAAGGCCAAAAACACACAGAAGTTAAAAATTTGACTCTTTGAGGGTTTTAGAGGTGGAAAGCACCATAAAAATAGGAAAAAAAGAAAATGGAAGAGAAACCCTAGGGTCTGAAACAGCTAGATATGCAGGAATATATAAAACGACAACGGTCGCAAAAGAAAACCTGTGTGGAGTCGCCAATTGTTAGTATGAATCTTTCGTCGTAAAATATCACTTTAGATATGCATAACAAATATCCCTAACATCGATTATGGCTGCAAAATATCTTTAAGTCTGCTGCACAAATCCGGATCTAAGCACAAAAGACATTAAGCAGATAAAATATAATATGGCTCCATGCATCCAATAGACAAGACAAGAACAATGTATTTAAAAGAATTTCATATTATATTAAAGAATGGGGCACCTGAGAGGAAAACAAGAAAGGTGTTTTCCGGTTCTCCTCAATGGGATGGGTTCTTGAAAGTCCTCACTGTTTCAGATATAAAATTCCTCTCTCTTATTGGTGTGGAAAACCCAGACAAACATAGAATTCAATGGGATCTCACAAAGCAAAAATGGAAAATGGTGACCAAGAGTAGATCCAGAGTGATCTAATGCAATGGAGGTGACTAATTAATGGGGAAAACCCTTCTATTTATAACAAAATATTGGGGTGTTCTAGAACTCGGTGCATGAGTAAAATATTATTAATCAAATTTTAGAATCACCCTTTAGGAATATTTTATTATATTTGTTAGAGGGAAAAGGTATTTTGACTTGGGTCAATTCCTTTATTTATAAACAATAAATAAATAGATGATTTATTTATTATTTTAGGGAGATGGTGGGAATATAATTAAATAAATAATGATTTATTTAATTATTTAAAAATGATTTAGTCAAATTTAACTAGGAATATTATTAAATAATGATTTGAATAACTTATTCCTAAGAAATAATTAAATAAATAATGATTTATTTAATTAATTTCCTTGTTTTGGGTTAAATATGACCAGGAAATATGGAAAAATGTTATTTTACATGGTGAAAGCAATTTTAATTAGGGAAAAATTGGTCTTACATGGTGTACTTGAGTTCATCTAATGATAATGGGTTAGATGACCAAAAAAATGGTGTAAGAACAAGTGTGAAGAAAAGGGAGATGATGAAGAAGGTCTTTTAGATGAAGAATATGCTTACTTCACGAGAAAACTACAAATTGGTAAGGGAAAATTCAAAGGTAAACTTCCATTTATATGTTTCAGCTGTAATGAGGTTGGGCATTTTGTAGCAAAATGTCCAAACAAAAGTAATGGCAAATCAAAAAGAAAGAAAGGCTTTAAGAAATTCAATAAGCAAGGATCCAAAAGGAACTTTCTCTCTAAAGAAGATAGCTCATCATCCAATGAAGGCAATGATAGTGAAGAAGAAACCAATGAGAGAGTATTGTTTATGGCCAAGCACAATAAACCCAAGCAAAATAAGCAAGAGGTATCAAACAATGAAGAAGAAGGATGGACCATAGACGAATTTTATGAGGAAGCAATAAAGCTTATAAAAGATCTCAAGGTGGAGAAGATCCGTTCCAAAACTCTTGAAGAACAAGTTCAAGGTCTCAAAATTGAAGTTGAAGAACACAAATGCATTGAAGAGTCACTTCAAAAGAAGTTGGAAGAAAGAAACCAAGAAAGGGAATAATTAGAAGCCCAAGTAGTCTCGCTACATGAGGAAGTGAAGAAAGGAAAAAATATCCAAAACTATGTCAACAACTCAAGGGCATTGGAAGAACTCATCAACAATCAATGATCTTACAATGACAAAAATGGCATCGGTTACAAAGAAGAAGAAGCAAGACCTTCTACAACAAAATACAATGAACCTATGAGATCTGACATGCATGTAGACTTCATTGGACAAGATTCGCAAGAACAACCTTGGAAGACAATTCCTCGACGAAAATTTCCATCCAGGTACCAACATATTATTTATGGCTATTGTTATTCATGTGGAAAATTTGGTCATAAAGCTGTAGAATGTCGCACGTACCCTAGGAACGAATACAATTCCAGGAGATCTGTCAAATATGAACCTCCCAGGGCTCAGCGAAACATCAATAGATTTGAACATTTAAGAAATAATATTGAATGTTACAAATGTCGCAACTTTTGACACATAGCCAAAGATTGCAGACTTGAAAATCCTCCAGAAGAATATTCGAAGCCACAGAATGAACGAACATGGAAGAAGAAGAAGAATGATAATCGTGCTCTTGCTCTCAAGGCTCAAAAGAACAAAGATGTGTGGTATGTTGATAACAATTTCTCAACGCATATGACTGGAGATAGAAATAAATTTGTATCTCTGAAAGAGAAAAAGGATGGAACCGTGTCCTTTGGAAATGATGGATCTTCAAATGTTATAGGATCAGGTACTGTCACTCTTGTAAGCAAAGATTCTCTAGCCAATAATGTTCTATTGGTTGAAAACATGAATCACAATCTGCTCAGTGTTGGACAAATGTGTGATCAAGGACACACAATACTATTCAACTCCACGAAATGTGAAATCAGGAAGAGCGTGTATGGTGAAATTGTGGCTACAGCAAGTCGAGCTCCAAATGACATATATGTTTTGGATGAAGCAACTAATTCATGTCTAATAACTAACGAGGATGATATAATAATTGGTAGCAATGATGATTGACTAAGTAAGAAGTTTGCTACAAAGGTGCAAAGTTATTTCAAGATGTCTTTAATTGGTGAGCTGACATACTTCTTAGGGCTTCAAATATCTCAACAAGAGAAAGGAATATTTATATGTCAAGCCAAGTACATCAAGGAAATGCTCAAGAAATTTAAAATGGAAGATTGCAAATTGAGCATAGACGACTCATCTAAGGATGTGGATCAAAGGTTGTATAGATCTATGATTAGTAGTCTTCTAAATGTAGAGCCTCCCAACCAGATGTTATGCAAGAATTTGGACAAGTAGAAAGATTCCAAGCAGCACCAAAATAATCACATATTAAATTTTCGTCAGCATTGGAATATCTTCGCTAGAAGCTTGGGATTCTCCCAAGTTCTCGTTAGATTTTCCTTTTTCAGAATATAAAGGGGGAGTGGAAGTGTGTACAGGTCTGCAGGACGGTTGTGTTCAGTGCCAGTGGAAGTGTGTAAAGGTCCGCAGGATGGTTATGTTTTAGGGGGAGTTAGCCTTTTCCATTGATGTCAAAGGGGGAGAGAATGTTGTAGGAAGAGGTGTCATGATCATAGGGGGAGTACTTGTGTTGCCATCAATGCAAAAGGGGGAGATTGTTGATCAGCGGTTGTCATTGATGTCAACCCAAGCAGCACTAGGGGCTAACTCAATATTGCATGGGAATTTTTACCTATCAAATTAATATATTCTGGGTCAATAATTCTTTTGATGGTTTCTACTTGTCAAGATTTTTCCATTGATATATGGCACGCCATGTAATTCTTCACGGTTTGAGAGATATTCATGTTTGAAGTTTGTACCCCCAGTTAGTGGGCTAAAACCCCATGGGGTTGGGGCATGGGTCATTGAAAAGTCATAATTAATATTTTTAAGCTCCTAAAATCCCTCCCATGTTCACTTGTTGAAGCCCCTCTCAACTTAAGCATTCATATAAATTGTGATCTTCATTTCCTCCTTATGCAAGGGATTCAGCCATCTGAAACAGGTCATCGTGGAATTTTCACTCTAACTTTTTTTCTACGAAGGTTTAGAAGCTGCAATTTTTATGAGGCGAATTAGAAATCCTGAGGAAGCTGTAGTAAAAATTTTAGATCAAGGTGCGCAATATTTTTGGAGATATGATCTGTGGAAGTCAGGGTTTTTGCAGGCTCCTGAAATTCATCTCAAAGAAGTGACCTTGGTAAATTCGTCATAACTCTCTCTTTGAGTATAATATTGGAATTCTGTAAAGAGTGGAGGATATTGCACAGTCTATACTTTTTGCTCTATCAATTTGAGAGACAAATGAAGAAAAAGTGACACGTGGCATGCCGTACAAGTGCGCTCTCCTAAAACAGTCCTTAATTAGGGCATTGTGAGAGATTGGGTATAACTCTCTCTTGAAGAATCCACATTGGGTCAAACCTATGGCATTGGAAAGAAGACTTAGAGGAATACTACAGGACCGAAAATAAGATATCGAGGATCTGAAATAACAGAGATACACTAGATTCAATATCAAGCTCCTAGAAGGCAAGAAAAAGCTAGATCATGTGTTGTCAAGGATTGCAAAGGACCAGACTTTCTACGGAAGAAAAGCAAAGAAAGGTGCAGCAGAGGGTAGCATGACAAGAGAAGCAAGCAAGGTGCATAACAGCAGTAAGAAGTTCATCATATGAAGTCTTCAAGTGGGCAGCACTGCATATAATCATTGTAAATGTATCATTGTACTTAGTCATTGTAAATACATTATTGTACAAATTGTACTAGTGTCTATTTGCTAAGGGTTGAAGAGGCAGTGTTGGGAGGTCTAGGATTATCATTAGGTGGTTGTGTAAAAGTTGGGGTTATGGTCTAGTATATATTCTTCTTCTGCATCATTCTATATCATTGTAAAGTGGACCATTTTCCCTCGTACGGGAGTCCATTCTTCTTTTATTCTTCTATAGGGTGGTAGGGTGGTGCTAGGGTGACTTGTAGCTCATTGGGTGTTGGGGCATCGTTTCAGTTGACAACTGAAGATATCGGGTGTTGGAGCGTCCATCCAATGGGAGCTAGAGAAGAATTCTTTTCTAAATTCTAGGGAGTTGGAGCGTTATTTTCAATTGGAGTTGTATATTAAAGAATTATTAGAAAAGAATTAGGTGGTTTTTGTCTCAGAGTGGGTTTCTGCCTTAAAAACTGTGTGCATTTGTGTTCCTCTTGTTTGCTGCTATCATTGTAAAAACACTGATAATAATTGAATATTAACTAATGCTCTAATTGAAAGGAATACTGATTCACCCCCCCACCCCCCCCTCAGTATTTCCAACAAATAACTGTCCCATTTTGTATGACAAAGAATGTCTTATATATATATATATATATATAGAAATATATATATATATATATATATATATATATATATATATATATATATATATATATATGTTTTAATTTATTATATTACGTTCTCCATTTTCATTCTCAAATGCACTAATAAAACTTTAATTCATATGAATATTGCTATAAGATATATATATGTCGACTTTTGATGAATAATGAATTTTAAAAAATCACAATAATTATGATATGATATTAAAAATTAATCCAAAAATCACATTCAAATGCATTAATAAAAATTTAATTAATATGAATATTGTTATAAGATGTGTCGACGTTTGATGAATAATAAATTTAGAAAAATCACCATAATTGCATTGTCACATGTCAAAGTTTCTAAAAAATACAAAATGAACACCGGTGCGTGTCAGTTACTGTACATCGGTGCATTTGTATGCTACAGCACACCAGTGCATTTCTACGACCTATGGGCACCGCACAAATACCAAAACTAATTAAAAATCTTAGTGCATTTGTGCGATATTGCGCACTGGTGCTTTTATGTGAGACTATGCATCGATGCATTTATACGACATATGGGCACCGCAAAAATACCAATACCAATTATAAATATTGGTGTGTTTGTTTGATACGATGCACTGGTGCATTTCTATAAGTCTACGTACCGGTGCATTGAGACGACCTATGGGCACCACACAGATCCCAAGACCAATTGGTACGGTCCCATGCATTGTATCACTTACACTGCGACGGTGTGGTTTTATACCATGACGGCTCGATGCAGGAACCTTCGACCGCCCTGGGGCCACCATCTAGATGACATGCACCGGTGCGTTGAAACCTTAGTAGCGCACCGATGAAAAAAACATTCGTAATAACCTCAGGCCACCCAATATTTTTAGTTGTGTTGAAATTCTGTTAAAATATCTGCCAAAACCTCCGTAACCATAAACGGATGTTGTACCAAATGTTTTTTTGACAATTTTGATCAATTTTATAACACTAAAAACCTCCTTTATAACCTCCACTAGAGGGTCTTTTCCTTGCAATGTGTATTTCCTGAAGCATGCTAGATACAATGATTTTGATCTATTATGATTTGATACTATTGTTAATGCTTGTAGCCTTGAGATGAAAGTGTAACAATAAGATGGATACTAAGGCTCTTATTGTTGTCCTTGGTTAGGTTTTGATAAGTTTAGTAAATTTGGTAGTATGACAAAATTGGATGCCCTAAATTGATGGTTAAGTAATATGATAAATAATTGATATAGTGATTATGATCCCTGAAGTATGTCGATACACTTGTTTCGATGTCATGTTCATATGTTATAATGAAGTAGATGATGCTAATATGTTATGACTATGATATATATATATATATATATATGTCTAAGAATTTGATATAGTTTGATTTCATGATAACAGTTCTGCTGATGCTGACAATACTATGATAGTCTGGTTGATGTCTTGATTAATGCTAATGGAAGTGGATTCCTATTTAGAGGAATAAAATCTCCATAAGATCCCAACACCTATTACTATTTGTAAAAAATGAATAGAAGACACTTAACTGTCGAAGGAATAATTCTAGTCATGAATAAACATATGATTTTGTGGAATTTCTTCTTGGAAAGTTATGAACTGAGTAGAGAAGGTTTCTCCTAGTCCAAGCCTTAACTGTTGGGAGAAAGACTTAATGGTTCAGTTATAAGCCTCCCAACTGCATGGAATAAGGCCTATGGGTGTGGTTGATCTTGTAGGACACAAAAACTAAAATATTATGCACAATATTAGGAGCGCAATAGGAGTATGATAGACCTACAGACATGGAGTAGATGATGGAGAGTTCTGAGCATGGAAGCTTTTAATATCTACATAATGTTTGACTTATTATAGAGAATGTGAATCTCTTGGTTAATCTTGTGTTTGCAGGGGACTAAAATATGGATATTAGTATGTTGTTTGCTTTGACTTGATCATTTGAGCTAGTATATAGCATTATTTGGTAACAGTTTCAAGGGATTGGAAAAATTTGGCTTATTGAATTGACTAAATATAGGTGGGAAGTATTGGAATTGTGACATGCTACTTGACAATTCATAGATATGTTTTTTGATTATGGATTGATTGAAGTCATAGTGATAACAAGTTAGGTTTTTGATTAGAATTAGTTCTTGATAATGATGATTTTCCTTGATGAGGAGACATAATTGAGTTTTTATTGACATCAATAGATTTTGGCACATTGATTGTAGTATAAACTGTTATGATTAAGTATGCAATGATTTGTATTGTGGAAATCTCTCAATGAATTGAAGAAAAATATACAACTTATCCTTGATGTATAATGAAATATATAATTCATATTATGATTATGTGGATGACCTGATGAATATAAGTATTATATTTTAGAAATAATTGTATGGTTTGAATCAAGCTTCCCGAGGTTGGCATGTCCACATTGATAGATACCCGGTGAAGCCTGGAAGATGTGCCGATTTGAACCTTTACTTCAAAAGTGCTCCAAGGTGTGCCTTTGATTTTGGTTTTATATGTTGATGATCTATTCTAGACATGTAACAAGCTTATAATGACTAAAGTGACAGGGAGTTGGCCTCTAAGATCAAGATTGATGACCTTGGCATGATGCACTATTTTTTAAAATTAGAATTTTGGAAAAGGAAAATATGTTTTGAATTTATTTGGAATTATGGAATGAGACATCCTGATGGAATTGAATTTCAAGAAGTTATGCAAAGGTATTGCTGAATTGGCAGCTGTCAATTGATTGAAGAATTGATATTCCTCGTAACACCCATCTAGACATATGTTTTGCAAAGAAAAACTTGATTCAATTCATGATTGAGCCACTTCATACACATTGGGTTGTCGACAAGCAAATTTTTGAGATATGTTCATGGGAAGATCATTCTTGGTCTAAGATATACTACAGGAGATGTATGATTACTTGGATACACTCATGTTGACAGAAAGAACACTTTTGGGTGTTTCTTTAGCTTGGGATCACTTCTCCCCTTGAATCATACCTCAAAATATGGACTACTTCTTAAACAATACCAATTGCACTAAGAAATAGATACAAATTGGAAGTTGTACCGGGTAGCCTCTTATAGATCTTTCTCAAAAGAAAATATCCATTTACACACAAAGGCTACTCCATAAGAGCCCATACCCTAAATTGACATAATGATACCAATTGAAGACTAAGGGACATGAAGTATTATACCAACTGTGTTTCATGAACACAAGACTGCTAGGCATAATCAAGCTCACAACTTAAATGAAATAAGGGTATTTCATCCAAGATGAAAACCTTTCATTTCCTGAGAAATATTTCTTCATGAGGCTAACAATTGTTTCCTACTACTGCTTAATAAAGCAGCTCCGCCTAAGCCAATGCTATTTGGTCCCTTTCATTTGCTTCCTCACTTCTATGTGGGACTGATCCTGTGGACCTGACTTGATTGTGGGCTTCTGTTCATTCCACACTTTTGATGCAACTCATATTATTCTTCCCACAACAGAAGATATTGTTGTGTACTCCCCATTAACTCATGTTGGATGCGACCCTCCTTTCTCTTCAATGTAGATACATTTGAAATAAGCAAATACATTATTGTAATCAACATGGGGCTCGGTCATACCTTCATTGTTAAGATGCATGTCACTGATATGAGATTTTATGCCTGCATCTAACCTATTTGGCCTCCTTTGAGGCCATTCTCTTATTTTAATGAAGAGAAACATAGGATCTAATCCCCTTGAACAAATCATCCTCATTCTTCATCCAAGCCTTCTTTGGTCGAGCCTGACAAAAGTATTACTATCTAGCTTATTATTTTCCCATGTTTGGGATTTCTCTTGGCTCCACATGGCCACAGAAAAATCCACCCTTAGCTCCTATTTCTTCACCCAAATCCTCTTACTGCATTTTTTCAATACAGCTGGGTTTTCAACAAGAGTAGGGGGATTATTCTTCTAATTTCTTCCTCCTCTTTTCATCTTTCTCTTTTGACACAAAGCACTGAAGACAAATTTGTATTCCTCTGCTCCACTATTTCTTCTCATCCTCAATGGAAAACTTTCTTCATTTTTCTAAATCATTTGAGAAGAAAGATTTATTCTAGTATATATGCAGTGTGATACCTCATGCCTTCTCTTGCTATTGCTCCACACAATTTTTTTTCTTGCATTCCATCTAAAATATATGGCTTTATGTCAAAAATTATTGCAAGAAAAAAATACCCATAAAAGGGATTTTGAGAGCTAAAGAAAACTTTACCTTAAGGGCTTTATCCTTGACGGGGAAAGGGCCTTTTTTGGTTCTCCATATACCTTCCATCGAAGTTTTCATTATTGCATTGCATTCCATATTTTTGCTGCTTGGATTTTTTTTTCCGCTCTCCTCGATGCTGAGAATTTTGTTGCTTCCTTTTCTTCTTTTGCTATTGCTGCTATCCAACAAACTATTTTCCTTTGTTGTTGTTGGAATTTCCAACTACCTCACTTGGATAGTTGAACCTTCAACCTTTTCCTTCTTGCTATCCTCAAACTTATGATACTAAGACAACTCTTTATTTTACTTTTCTAAGCCATGTCTCAATGAGACTACTTAAACTTGTATTATTTCATAATGAGCTTCCTTCTCACTCAATTGATTGGTTAACATCCCATTCAATCTGCTAGCCTCTACTTGTTGAGCATTTAAATCAACTATCGTTTTTCTCAACTTCTCATTCTCAAGCTCATATTCGTGAAACTGCTCATTTTTCTTGAGATTTTCTTCTGATAGCTTCTTAATCTCTTTTAGATAAGGGATCAACTTCTTACTCAAATAGATCCTTTCATCTAGATCCTTTCTTTGCTATCAAAGGTGCTGAATGAGACACCATAGAGATATAAAATCATCTCCGTGTCCATGGAATATTCCACAGGTCCGAGGATTATTCCATCTTAATCACTTCCATTGATACCCCTACTCTCTTTACGTGATATACTCTCTTCTTCTTCAAAACATCCCTCATTTTCTATTGCTAGTAAATTAGGTCCATATTCATTACCACTACTAGATGCATGGATATCTCTATCCTCAAGTGATTCACATGAACATATAGATAATGAATAACCTATCTCTTTCCATTCATCACAAATAAATAACTTATATTCTGAGTCACAAGCGCTCTCATCCAGGTATTCTTCTTCACCATACTTGGAGTGAATATCAATAGTTTTCTCAAAAGAAGAAATTTCTTCAATATTTTAGGCATCTTTCCTTCTAGATGCCTTCTTCTTTTTCTCCCTTTTCTTCTTATCACCAACAACTACATGTTATAGTTCACTACTTGAGCAGAAAGGTTCATTGACCTCCTCTTGAGATGTGTACCTTTCTCTTCCATATAGACATTGCAATCTGTCCAACATCTCCTTTGGTGAATCAAAATTACTCACTTTATCAACATCTGGCTTAGATAGCCCTTTCATGATAATATCCTTGGCTTATATATTGAACTCATTCCTTTCTCCATATATCACAAATATCCAGATGTATTCATTGACTATCGTCAAGTATGCTTCCATTCTAATATTCCAAATCTCATACTTTGATCCATTTAAAAATGGAACTCCTACTGTTAGCCAAGTTTGATTAGCCATTATTTCCCTTTGATCTACCTTTTAGCGATTAAGCTATTTTTGAAGGAACTTGGATCTGATATAAATTATTGGAAACAATTTTAATACTAAAAGGGGGGGTGAATTAATATTAAGGATAATTTTAAATTTTATGCCAATTTATATTCCTCATTCAAACTTGGCATCCATTATATGAGATAAATCATTAATAACCATAATAAAAACCATATGAATCAACACAAGCATACACACGTGACATAGAGGTTTTATGTGGAAACATTTTTGGGTAAAAAAACACCAAATATTTTTGTTGTTATTGATGTAAAATAAGAGCACCTACTCTATTACATCCATCTATTTATGAGCCACCACTCACAAGAAGCACCAATTCCCTTTGATTATTTTCTAGCACCCACTAGCAGGAAGCACCAACTCCCTCCATTTTTAGACACTTGTCCAACTTACGAGAAGCACCATGTGAAACAACAACTTAATTGATTTGTTGCAAGCACCAATTTGCAGGAGGAACCAAACCCTAAGCCTTCTCAAACACCCACTAGATATAGAAGCACCAACTTCTTGTATGTAGGTTCCAACCCACACTAAAATAGGAACTCAATGTTCATTGTAATTGGAAGCAATGTTGCCTAATATTAGCTTTGTTTTTCCTCAACCCTTGGCCCACACAACATTCTATTTTATTGGCCCTCTGCACACTCTACAAAAACTCGTTGTTCCACTCAAAAACCCACTAACACACTACCCACGCAACATGCCATTGTTCTTGACCCTATGCTCTTCAAAAACATACATTCAACACTCGAACTTATTCCTTTGCTTAGACAATTTTTTCTTTTAGCTCAAAAATACTGGCTCTCTCAGGGTCTTTCCTCTGCATAGTCACTCTCCGCTTTTTTCTACAGAACAAACTCACTTGGCCTCACACAAAACATCACATTCACACACCAATATCTCCTCTGAGCTCACTCAACAATTTTACATTCCCCTACTTGCTCAATGGAAATCATTGGTTTTTTTCCTCTGCTGCACTTTTCTTAGTGTTGTCTATGTTAACTATCATATTTGTCATCACACTTCTTGAGTGTACTTTTGCATGGTTCTCCATTCTGCTGGTGTGTCTGATTTAACACTAGGAATGGGCTCCTGAGTGATCTCCACACTGGAAGTTAATTCTTAGTTCACCTACACAGTCCAACCAGTCTCTCCATAATGATGTAGCATTTGAAAATTTGCTACTGTGATCATATTAAATGCGGAGCATGGGATTATGAGAATTTTCTCCTATACCTGAGGCTCTGACCTTCATTTAATCCAATGAAGCATGTATGGGAGAGCATATATGGCTTATTTGAACTTAAGACATGCCTCAACACTCTTCTGAAAATAATGTTCATTTCTACCTTGAATCGACGATCTCTTCCTTTGTCTCTTACCTACGAAAGTCATCATTACTCCTGCGACAAAATATCCTGCTCTCATTTACTCTCAGCTACCAAATCATCCACCCCTTAACACCTCTGTGATGCAGTATCAGAGACAAAACATATTGTAAATTTATTTAGAATATGTTACGATATAACAATATTTCGATTGCCTTTAGCCCTTTTTTGCTTAGCCCCCCTTATTGTTTTTCCTCCATAGCACCAGGTGTGGTGATCAACGGCTTAGCGCTTAGGTGCTAAGGCCTCTAGAATCCTACTGGGGGCGTATCCCTTATTGTATTTTCTCTTCATCTTTGGGTTTTCTAAGATCCACGACCAAATTACATTTAATGTCGGAAGCACCACATATCGTAACTTTTCTTAAAAGGAAATTACATAGGAGTTAAGATATTTTCTTAATTCTGAAATACTTCATAGCACTTGGGTGCTAAGCCTCGTCTACACCCTTGGTTTTTTGGGTCTCCCACGACTATGTGGTAGTCACATCAAAAGAAACTTTCAATGAAACCTTTTCAAATTGTAATTACACAAGAGTTTTGAGAACTCCAACCTTTGATATGCTGACCTATGAGATGATGTAATGTTGTTGTCATCATTTCCACGTGATGCCTCCTTAGTGGTGACATGTGTCACACGGATTTTCCTCATTAGGCCACCCAAAATGCTAAATATAACTGTTAGGTGCCCTCTTTACTGCCACATCATGCTGACATCATCTTCCTCGTCAGCTTCTTAGGACCAATAAACTACTTCCATGTGTCCTATAGGAGGAGAGAGAAATGGTCCCTCAGTCCTTTGGTTTTTCAACGAATTCGTTTGTAATTATTATTTCCTTGCAACCACGACACTTTCAAATAATTGCAATTATAAGGACTTACGAAATTCCTAGGTTCCGATGGTCTAGACCTTCTGAGGTTGTAACCTACTCCGACCTTCGATATTTTTCCTAATATGATTTCAGTTTCTCTGAGGTTCCAATATGACCAACCTTTCGATATCGGGTTCCTTTCAAATAAACCATCGAGGTATTGATTTTCCAACCTTTTGATATCTGACCTTACGAGGTCCCGAGCCTCGGAAATTCCACGGTTCCGAAATTCAGGGTACAAAATTTGGCACAGATGCCTTGGTATCAGATCAAAATATTCCTAAAAGGGAATTTTATTGAGGATAAAAAGTTACGAGGTCCCGATATTCATTCCTTCAATCAACTTTTAACTCTGGTATCAGGGCTTAAGGCACCAAACTTTAACTGGGAATAACTCTTGAACTAGGAGGCCATTTGCAGACTTCCACATACTATTGGAAATATATTTCAAATAAATTTCCAGTGGAGAAGATGCAATGTAGACTTTGAGCCATTATCTACCTGAAAAATGGCTGCAAAGGATTTTCCATTCTTTTCACCTTGACTTTTCTTCTTGTTCCTAGAACCTGGACTCCCAACCATCATAGTCATCATTTTATGGCTTCTCCAATAAGCCTGATACTACAGTGATTATCTACTAGAGACTGCAACAACCATAGGACTTCTCCTGAGATTTAAAAATTAAGCACATAAAACTAGCCTAATGATCATTATAGCTAAGTTAGGGGACGTCAAAGACAACATATACCACCACAAACATCCATGTTGGCTTGGTTATTATTAATGCCAATACTCTTTCCAACAGTCAGGAAATGCCAACTAGCCAACACATCTCCCAACATGATTTTTGGCACCAATTCCAATACACTTGCATCCACTAGCCATCCAGATAATTCCAACTGTCCAACATATTACATGGAATTAAACAAAATATTGCTTAAGAATAGGTACCCCCTACCCAGGAAAGATGATTTTTTGGATGAATTACAATGAGCGAAATACTTCACCAAGCTAGAATTGAAGTCTGGATATCACTAGGTTTGAGTCAAAGAAGAAGATATATGGAAACATGCCTTCAAAGACAAGAAAGGTTTGTATGAGTGGTTAATCATGCCATTTGGCCTATGAAATGCACTAGCTACATTTATGAGGTTAATGAATGATATACTGCACCCTTTTATAGATTCATTTGTTATTGTATATTTGGATGATATACTGGTATACAATGCTACCTATGAGGAACATGTCTCACATATGACACAAGCGTTAGAGACATTAAAGAAGCACCACCTGCTAGTAAATCTCAACAATTGTGAGTTTTCACAACAATTGTTATACGTGGAGGAGAGTTTAAGATAGATCCCGCTAAGATGGCGACCATCATGAAATGACCAGTGTCTCTTAATGTTTTTTAGGTTAGGAGTTTTTTTGTGGTAACTCAATACCAGAGAAAATTCATAGGCTCATTTTCAGTGGGGAAAGTGTCATCAAAGGGCCTTTGAGGAGTAAATTAAAGAAGAATATCATTCAAGAACCATTTGTGACATTACCAAAATTTCAACAACATTTTGAAGTTGAGAAAGATGTGAGTGGGTATGCTATGGGAGATGTATTGATGCAGGGAGGAATACTTTTATGTTACCATTATGAAGTATTTGATCGGGAAGTTCTTAACTACCATACCTACAACAAATAGTTTTATGTCCTAGTGAAAAATGAAGAAATGGAAGCACTATCTAATGGGGAAGGAGACAATAAATCCACACAAATCACTAGCCACTATAGTATCTACAGGCCCAAAGTAAGCTACAACATACCAGGTGTTATAAGTGGATGCATTTTCTATAACAATTTCGTTTAGTGATGATGTATAAGAAGAGAAATGCAAACAAGTTTTCTATCATGCTTTCAATTCCACCAACATCAAATATCACAACTTTGGGAACTCTGATGCACATGGAGCCATTCACCCATGCTGCATATAGAGATGCATATTCAGAGGATGAAGAGTTCAAGGAGTTGTTTCAAAAATTGTAGAGTCAAATTCATGTGCATGATGGCGGCAAAACCATTGAATACCATCTCCGTGACATGTTACTCTATAGGCTGGACCAACTATGTGTTCCTAAAGGTGAGCGATTTTAGTTGATTAGAGAGGCTCACACCTCGAAGGTTGTAGGGCACTTTGATGTAGGGAAGATAATGGTAAACATGTGGAGGTATGTGTATTGGCCCAATATGCAATAGCATGTATCTAGGTTCATAAGAGGATGCATGATTTGTTTTACTAACAAGCCTAATAAGAGGAAACATGGTCTATATCATCACTTACCTGTACCCACTCATCTGTAGGAAAGCATTTCCATGGAATTTGTCAGAGGTATACCAATAACCAAGAAGGGACATGACTACTTTTTCATGGTAGTTGAAAGGTTCAACAAGATGTGTTTTCTGATGCCCTATAAAGATAATGTCAATGGGAAAGAAGCAACAAAATTGTTCCTTGGACAGGTCTAGGTGCACTTTGAGTTACAAAGGAGCATCGTTTGAAACATGGACACAAGATTTGTTAGTGTATTATAGACTAAATTTGTGGAGAAGATGAGACATGAAGTTAAAAAGGTCTACAAAATTCCATTCATAGACAGATGGGAAGAAAAAGGTAGTCAATAGGACTTTGGTGCAACTTTTGAGGGGTTACAGTGATAAGCATCCAAATACCTAGAATGAAAACCTGATATATATACAACACTATTATAGTAGATCAATACACACTTCTAATAGTAACTCCCCATTTCAAACTTTTTTTTGGATATTTTCCACATTCACCTTTGGATATTTCATATGGGAAACAAGAAGTAGTAAGGGAGGATATTACAAGGGATACCTTGAGGGCTGAAAATTTGTATAGAAGATCAAGGATGTCTATAAACAGGTACAAGGGAAATTATAGAAGTCATAGGAAAAATACAAGTCCCCACAAGATTAACACATAACATAGAAGTCATTCGAGGTGGGAGACAGAGTATGGTCATACTTGAACAAGGAGAGGCTACAGGGTACTGGTAATAAAATAAAGGCTTTGTGGTATGGTCCTTTTGAGGTAATATAAAAGCTAGGAGATAAGACCTACATACTTAGTTTACCCCCATGCATGTGCATTTACTCAGACGTGAATGTGGATAATCTGAAGCTATATGAGCTTTCCATGCTAGATTAGGTAGAGGAATAGGTCCTACCTTTTGTAGAATATTTGGAACCAGATGCTCAGGAAGAGTTAACAAAATATACAATTATGTAGAAGAGGTGTAAAAATACAAGAAGTTAGCAACATGATCTTTGGTAGATTGGGTTAAAAGGACAACTTCCAGGAAAATCTAAATGGTACACTAGAGAGAAGGTGGAGGAAGAATTCCCTCACCTCATTCAATAGAAGCTTTTGGGGACCAAAATCCTCCCAAAAAGGGGAGGTATCATCCATATTATAGAATTATATTGTTTTCCATCCATTATGATGCTTTTAGAGTGGAAAAAGTGGAGGAATAAGCTCACAATTCCATTTTACTAGTGGGACCTAGTTTGTCAAATTAGGGTCTAAAACCTTCCAAGAGAATTTTGAGGCATAAAACAATGTTTTTGGGGGTGAATTTTTTTTTCTTTAGAACAACACCATTTTTTCATATTCTGCACATAGATGTTGAATTTTTCAACAAGAAACAATGAAATTGGCATCCAAAAACAACAAGCAGCACCTACACTAGGTGTGGGACCAGGAGGTCCAAGCAACACCTACACTAGTGTGGGACCACAGGTCTTAGCAGAACCTATACTAGTGTGGGATAAATTTGATGCATGTCTATTTTAGTTATCCCTTAATTAAGATGGACAACAAAATTTAATCTACTCTCAAAATAACTTGTAATAGTTAAATGAGTGTGATAAACTCATTCAACTCATGAATTTCGAGTTAAGGGTAGCTGGTGAGGCATGCAGAGTAATTCTAGTTGTAATAGATTTCGAAGTGTAGTGGTGCATTAGTTAATGCAGGCTGTAATCAATTTAAATCAGTTAAGTGTATTTGAGTTAAAATCAGTTTTGCTAGTTGTAACTGTTTTAGATACACTAGTGAGAGATGAAGTGAATTAAATATTATTTAATTCACAATCAGTGATCTCACATGCAATTGAGGATTTACTATTATTAGCTGCATGCATGTCAGTTCCAGTGGAGACCCAGTTGAGATGTAGGTGAAAGGGAAGTGTGACTATCAGTTGTGATATTAGCTGACTTCCTAGATACAATTAAAACACCACAGGATGCCCATGATATTCAACACAATTGAGGAAGGCTGAAATTCCTAAATAATAAGGATTGCATTCATTAGGGACTGCATGAGTAAGGAAGGCTGAAGAGAGGCTAAGAATTGGCTAAGTATTGGCCCGATTTTTTCTGGATCAATGTGAGACAATTAGCTAAATACAGGAGGGTTCTTGTGAGAATAATTGTATGTAATTGTTTCACGATTACTTGTGGAATATACAATATATTATAGAGGGGTTTTGAGTAGCAAGCTTTCCCCGAGAAATTATCTGTGTTTTGGTTTGATTGATTGTTTCTTTGCTTCATGTGATTGGCGATTGCGTTTAATTTCCACAATTGATTTGTATAAGAGATTCAATATTTAACTTTCCTAAATTGTTAGATCAGATTGAATCCAAGATATACATGATTATTTTATAATTTCTGCATGGTATCAGAGCATAGAAAATCACAATAGTGAAGGAGGAGCTGAGTTTGTGATTGAATAGAATTCGAATTTGTAGAAATAATTTCTTGGTGCTACAATTGATTCATGATCGAAATGGCTTTCAATGGATTGATATTGGAGAATGCACTTGAGGGAAAATATAACTATATTGCTTGGAAATATAGGATGGAGGTAGTACTCAAAGATAATGGCTTGAAGGAATTCATTGATAATGATGTTCCTAAACCCGCTGTGACAAATGCTGCAAATATTGATGCATGGAAAAATAAAGTGGCAAGGGTGAGGAGGATCTTATTGAAGAGAGTACAAGACCACAATGTCTCAAGCCTCCATGGGAAAGCCACACCATATGCAATGTGGAAGGCTTTTGCAGATCTATTTCAAAGCTGTAGTGACCATAGGAAATTGACGCTGAAAGATAAACTCAGGAATATCAAGATGGAGAAGAAGGACACTATTCTGGTATACTTAAAAAATTTAAAAATTTTTGTCCAATGTCAAGATGAGATTGGAAGTGTAAGAATTATTGTCTCTGATGATGATTTGGCGAGCCTATCTCTCCTAGGACTTCCCAAGAGTTGGCACAGTCAAGACTTTGTCAATGGAAGGGAAAAGCTTCCAGATTGAGAACGACTGTGGTTAGATTTGGTGTAGGGGGAGTTTAGACGGAATACCGGAGATAGATCTTCATCTAAGAATGAAGATGAAGAATATTGTGCTTTGGTTGTCAAGGCGAAGAAAGGGAAAGGAAAGAAATTCCATTACAAATCTGAGACCAATGATGAAGGCAAGGAGTGCGACATGTCTAGAGTGAAGTGTTCTCACTGTCATGAGCATGGAAATTATGCTACTAACTATCCACAAAAGAAGAAGAAAAAGAAGGATGGAGGATATACAGCTGGTGAGGCTTTGGCTTCACAATTTTAGCTTTACTTCTCATTGATCACATGCATGGTGTTAAGTGCATTGGGATCAGGGTGGTACTTGGATAGTGGTGCATCTTTCCACATGACGGGTAACAAAGAAATTTTCAGTATCTTTGAGGAGAAGGACCTCCAGATGCATATCGAAATGGGTGATGACAGGCAATACAGTGCTACCGATATTGGTACCATTACCTTTCGGAGATATTCAGGTAAACCCCTTCAATTAAAAGATGTAATGCATGTACCACACTTAAAGAAAAAATTAGTTTCAGTTGCATTGTTGGAGGATAAAGGCTATGATGTTGTTTTCAGTGAAGGAAAAGTTTTCCTTCGACACAAAGCAACAAGACAAGCCAAGGATATTTGGATTCGTGTGAAGAATATCTATAGACTTGATATAGATGCGATTTATAAAGAGCTTCCAACCATTGGGAAGTTTCAGAAAGCCATGCAATTGACCCTTGAGAGGGAGCTAGATTTGCATGCAGGTAAGGAACTCTTGGTTCCAAAGAATGAACCTCAAGATGTGGACCAGCCACAAGATGAGGATCATGGAGCAGTATAAAACATTCAAGCAGAGAAATTTTGAGTCGGATGGGTAGAGGGAGTGCATGCAGCTATACCTCCAGGTGTGAGGTGGGGCGACATGCAAGATTAATCCAAGAAGAAATTTGGGCACGGTCCTAGAGATGGTGCATCTCATGGATCAAACCTAACTACGAGGAGCCCACAGTACAGTATTAGCAGGATCAGTTAGATTGATGCAGTCAGATGTAAGGAGGACATAAATAAGATTGACATGTGTTGGATACTAAAGAGAAGATCAGAGTTGGTAGTAGTGCAGAGTGCATGGATGTAGATGTCAACAATGCAAAGAATCCAATAGACATGTGCAGTAGCTAGCAACACTCAGAAAAATCTGATGATAGATGCATTATACTGATTCAGTTGTTTGGAGGCTATTCAGTTTCGGAAGTGTTGCATGCAAAGGTTGCATGTGTGAGAAACACTAGAGAAATGTTGCATGCAAAGGTTGCATGTGCAAGAAACACTAGAGAAGTGTTGCATGTCACATGTAAAGGTTGCATATCGCATGCAAGAGGTGCATGTTGCATGTAAGGACATTCATTTCTTTTTGAGAGGGAGTGTTGAAGTTTTCAACAAGAAACGATGAAATTGGCATCTAGAAACAACAAGAAACACCTACACTAGGTGTGGGACCAAGAGTTCCAAGAAGCACCTACACTAGTGTGGGACCACAGGTCTTAGCAGCACCTACATTGGTGTGGGATAAATTTGGTGCATGCCTATTTTAGTTATCCATTAATTAAGATGGAAAATAAAATGTAATCTAATCTCAAAATAACTTGTAATAGTTAACTAAGTGTGATAAACTTAGTTAACTTATGAATTATGAGTTGAGGGTAGTTGGTGAGGCATGCAGAGTAATTCTAGTTGTACAGAATTTGAAGTGCAGTGGTGAATTAGTTAATGTAGGTTGTAATCAGTTTAAATCAATTAAGTGATTTAAACTCAGTTGTGCTAGTTGTAACTGTTAGATACACTAGTGAGAGATCAAGTGAATTAAATATTATTTAATTCACAATCAATTATCTCACATGAAACTGAGGATTTACTATTATTAGTTGCATGCATGTCAGTTCCAGTGGAGACCTAGTTGAGATGTAGGTGAAAGGGAAGTGTGACTATCAGTTGTGATATTAGCTGATTGCCTAAATGCAGTTAAAACACCACAGGATTCCCATGATACTCAATGCAGTTGAGGAAGGATGAAATTCCTAAAGAATAGGGATTGCATTCATTAGGGATTGCGTGAGCAAGGCAAACTAAAGACAGGCTGAGAATTGGCTGAGTATTG
Organism: Pinus albicaulis; assembly: GCA_034641835.2. Taxonomy (NCBI): domain Eukaryota; kingdom Viridiplantae; phylum Streptophyta; class Pinopsida; order Pinales; family Pinaceae; genus Pinus; species Pinus albicaulis. The sequence goes on from CM076577.1 coordinate 1,241,839,045, forward strand.
GGCCGATTTTTTCTAGATCAATGTGAGACAATTAGCTGAATATAGGAGGGTTCTTGTGAGAAGAATTATATGTAATTGTTTCATGATTCCTTGTGGTATATAAAATATATGATAGATGGGTTTTGAGCAGCAAGCTTTCCCCGGGAAATTATCTGTGTTGTGGTTTGATTGATTCTTTCTTTGCTTCATGTGATTAGTGATTGTGTTTAATTTTCGCAATTGATTTGTAGAAGCGATTCAATATTTAACTTTAGTACATTGTTAGATAGGATTGAATCCATGATATACATGCTTGTTGTATAATTTCTACAATAGAGACATTTCTAATGACACAAGAATCGCCTTAATCGGATTTCTTATGCAAAAGTTATGCCACTCGACAGTTGACATTCCTGTTTTGTCCACCATAATTCGAGAGGATGTCACACCAACCTCCATTACTCAAGGAGAAGGGGATATACACATGATCATGGTGAAGAATAATCTATAAGATTCCATATTGTAACTTTATTTAAGATTTTAGGCAGTCAAACCTAACCATTAGTAGGCTATCAGGCTGTGATATAACCGGGCCACTAGGAGGAAAAGGTGTTCCATTCTTTTCAAGTGCATTTTTTCCATATATGAGAAAGAATAACAAATATGGATAGGGGGAAAACACACAAAGAGGAATTTTGCACTATAATATCCCACAGGCCACATGCCATACTTCTTTTTGCTCACAACAATTTTCTATTAAGAGAAAGAGAGCAGAGCGACCTCACCTTTCAACTGGGTTTTTTCTCTCGAAAGGTTTTCCTAGGTTATATCTTGTTTCAAATCATGATTTGCGAGTTTTTATTTCACCATTCTTTATTTTTTGCACATTTTTAATTTGCATGCATACACATATAATAGTAATCTATAGATCCAAAAATCTAAAGAGAAATAAAACGCTAATAGTGCAGATTTTAGATTTTTAAGTATAGTTTTATTAGATATGTTGTGACAAAATATCTAATGGAATATCTGCGACAATTTATGGATCATGGCTTTAAATTTTTCTATAAGTTTCAAGGGCACAACATGGAGTTGACAAGAGAATTTTCCCAAACTTTTGATAGTGGGAGTACACAAATTGGTAATCTAATTATTCATCGTTCTGAGTACACATTGTCTTAAATCACTAATTTACCTTAGATGGGAGAAAGACAGTTCAAGGAAAAACCCATAGAAGAGAAGGCTTGAACCCATTTTCTCAATATATCTAGACAAAAACCTAAATAGGCCACAAGAGTCTCAAGATTTTGGCTGGAAAATCCATAGAAAGACTTAATTTTTCTCATCCAGAAGTATAAAATTGTTGAGGATACATTTAGTGAGATGATTTTATATGATATAAGTTTGTTGTTGCATATTAAAAAACATAAAATTGTCAATATTCCTTACTATATGTTGAGCAACCTAACAAATATGGCCAAGGCCATCCAAAGGAAACTAGGAAATGAAGACCGAAGTCTTTACCTTCATGAGCTTATTATGATGATTGTCCAATATGAGTTGCAGAAGAACGATATCAATTGGGAATTGTTTCTCGTTGACAATGGGTTTTTGGAAGAGGTAAATAAATAATATACCATAAGTAAATCTAAAGAAGAGCCATAAGATAAATCTATACAACAAATAGAATCAAGGAGGATAGTTTCTAGGGGTTAAATAAAGATGGAAATGGAAAATCCTAGAACACAAATAGTTATATCAAAGAAGGGTCACTAAAGCTATGACCAAGCAAGTCAATAGTCAAGGTAAAATCGTCAATAAAAATGAACAAGCATTTGTAAAGGTTACTAAGAGGTCAAGAAAAAAAAATCTACCCCTGTAGCATCAACATTGGAAATTGATAAGGATCAACATATTTTATATAAATATATTGAATCTTTAAAGGCAAAGGAAGGAGAACAATCCACATTTGTAGAAGCAAAATAAAAGCACTTTACATTTGCAACGCAGGAAAAGGAACCATCACCATTTGAAGAAAGGGAATTTTCTACCTTTACAAACACTTAGCAAGGCACTCCTCAATATTCCAAAGGAAAATCTCCTATGTCATTTTCAGAGATAGATATGAATAAGAAGAAAACAGAAATATTAAAAAGAAAATTTGAAGAAATGAAAGTCCGAAAAAGGTATATTGAAACTAAAAATGATATGCTCACCCTACAAAATATAAACACCATTGAATAAAGTGAAAGATTAAAAGAATAGACTGAAATGTAACAAAAGGAAAACAACCTCATATTAAAGCAAGCTTACCATTGATACAAACAAAGACAAGCACTAAAGGCTAAAAATGAAAGTTTGATGGTGAAAGTACTCATGTAGACACTAAGGAAACCAATACAAACGGGGTGTGCATTGAAGCAAGGGCCTTGTAAGTATGAGAAAGACAAAATTTTGATTGCATGGCAATATGCAATACATTCTTTTGCGGGAGATGTCGGTCCTTAGTTTTGTCGCTAAAAATCCACTTAAATAATTGCGTTTTCAACCATATTTACCTTATTTTCATTCGCTTTTGCTTCATTTTACTCACGTTTTGTCCAATAAAACCAAATAAAACCAAATGGTATTCATGTTTTTTTTTTTATCTTTATTATTTGGCTATTTTTATGGCTATTTTTAAGTGTTAAAACATCGGTTTGACTAAATTTTATAAGAAGTAATTCGATCTAATCATTTCTTTTCCATTAAAATATTTTTAGGTATTTTAGAGAAAATTTGGAACATAGGTTTTGTTCCTAGTGTCCACGAGAGGGACAACCTCTTCTTGGATCTGCGAAAATCCACATACAAATTCCCAGTCAACACATGGTCAATGTTGCGATGTAGAGAAAAGCATGCTTTCACAACAAACATATCCACCTACGTTTCAACAATCCACAATTTGATACGATTTTGGTTTCCATAGAGGTTGAATCTATTGGAGAGAAATGCTAAATTGGTCATTTTTTTAGCTTATGGGGATTATTAACATTTTAGTTTCATTTTTTCTCTAATAAATATACATACAAGTGCAGATATGGGGATTAAGTTTTTTTATATAGTCAAACTTTTAATTAAGCGTTGTACTTGTCTTATTTAGTATATATACAATATATGTGAGGTTTTACAATCTATAATTTTCTTAGTGTGTGCAAGTCAAAGCTTGGATGGTTCCCGATTTCTTGGCACGTGCACCGAATTTCTTTCTTGTGTATATAGCCTAGTTTTTTGTACATTGTGTTGTTGGTAAATATTTCTTTATTTTCTCTTTAATTTCCTGTTACATGTGTAAATTAACATTTTTTTATGTGTAACAACTATTTCCTTTGATTCAGTGTAGAATTTTATTTTAAAAACAAGTCTAAATCTTTCTTTTCTGTAATGACTGTAATGGTTTGAGCCCCCGGGGGCCAGCTCAATTGGCAATGGCCAAGAAAGTGAAGTCTTATGTGTGATAAGGTTCGAGGTTTAAATCCTCCCAATTCACCTATACTCGTGGAAGTGGCATATGAAGGAACCTAGAAATTATAGTGGTAGCCTTTGGAATTGACCTTGTGTCACATGAGTACGAGACCATCCCAGTTGTTGATTCCTCTGGATACAAAAAAAATGAATTAATGGAATGGTCTAAAAAGTCTTGTTGCAATCTTATTTCACCCATGTGAGTAGAATAAAAACACTACAACTTGATTTTCCACTTGGTGAGAACCCAATGTATGCTTAATTAACTAGCTAAACCTAAGTCCATTTCTTTGATTTAATCTAAAATAAACTTTCAGTTCAATGGATAAGTGATTAGAATTTATTTCCAAATCAACAATCCCCACGTGTGATACTTTCGAGGCGTGATATCCAGCAACCTAGATTTATACCTATGCAACATTTGGTATCCTAGATTAGAATATATTAGTTCCATTTTGTCTTGAAAACCACATTGGTAGCCTAGGGCCTTGTTTTACATTGTAATAGTTCAAGTAGAATTAGCTTTGATATCAAGTTAGAATTTTATAGTGTTTCCATTGCAATGACTTAATGTATTTATAACTTGTTTAATCATATATATTGAGATTTAATTCTATCCTCAATCAAAGCTTGCATTTCATTCTTAAGCTTGAATTCCATTCTTAGTTAAAGTTTGAACTTCATTATCATCCGAAGCTTGTTTAGTTAGCTTTCATATGTTCTTAATTTTAGCTTGATCTCATCTTTTACTCAAACATTAAATTAACATTCTTTACTAGTCTTTTAAATATCATTGTTCATTTGAAATTTGATAATATATTCATCCTTATTTAAGCTTAATATTTATTAAGGTAACCCATTAGGAAACTAAGCTTATTATTTCACATATATTTAGTGTGCTTTATCTCTTTACAAACCCAAGATTAATATGATAAATGTCTTAATTTATGCAAGTAAATTAAGCATAACAATGACATTGCATGCATCCTAATGTGTATTCTACATAACACAAAAAATATTGCTTAGAAGTATGATAAAGGTAAAGCATAAACCTTCCCTCTGCAATACTTTTGCAATGCATATATTTTTGTATTTTTTAGATTAAGCTAATGTAGTCTTCAACAACCTTTACATCAATGGTGGCAAAAAGTGATGGTTAATGGAACTATTGAAACAATTCAATGTCATAGAACCTAGGACACTTATTCATCAATCTAGGTGTGTAACACTTCAAAGGAATTGTGCACTATGTATACAAACTACAAGAATTTACTCTATTAATGAAGTTTTAGATAAACAAAATAACCATCTATAAGTCAAACATCTAAGCTTCATTCTACTTGCTCTAGGATATTGGCATAGGGACCACCTCTTCTTATTTTTTGATAGTAGTTAGGTGGACTAATACCAATCCCAACAAAGTGTAAAACAAGGGGGGATGACAAAGAAAAGGAAAATCAACATATGTTGCCTAAATATCATAATATTAAGAAAACTATATCAAACATGATACCCATGAATCATGGTGTTGGTTACTACAAATTAAGGGAATGAAACACTGTGAAAACTATGAAGTGGAAATATTTAGAATGAACTAAATGGTTAATAAAATAATTTACTAAAATTAAATGAGTGCAACAATAATTAAACCACAAAATAGAAGAATGATAACGTAATAATGTTTTGTGCCCTCCTCTTGAGTGGGCCCTAACTAAAGGAGTTCAAAAAAATAGAGAAAATCATTATTAAATATGAATTACAATCTCTTTTTTTATTCAAAGGCTCATTACATTACATTACACAACAAGTGCTACAATTATTGCTCTCTAAACTCAAGAAATGATCATTGAATAATATGCAAATTCGAAATCGGAAATTAGGGACCCTATTTATATTATATCTTCCTATATAAATACTCACATTTCTTCTAGAAGAGACCTAAATGACCCATCGAATCAAATCCCTAACTAATGTGGGGGGGAGTGATAATGACCCTATTCCTATTACGAAGTTGCAATTATGCAATGGGGGCCTTTCATTCCTTTTGCTTCTATTCAATTTGAATTGCAAATAAGTTTGGGGGAGATTGAGTTGTACTAGAGTGAATGTTCATCCCCCATAACATGGTAACTTGTTTAGTCTCTTCCATTGATGTTGTAAATAGCCCCAAATTTTCTTCCTTGGTTACTTTGACCCTAGTGCTTTAGTTCAAAGGGAAGCATGCTATGTGATGATCTTCTAGTGCATATTTCAAGGTTTTGATGAAATGTGCAATAAAATTTACCTCATCGCAAAAAATTATTAATACTAATAAAATCCAAACCACATAACTATTTACCTACAAGGACTTTAGACATCAAGCATTAAGTTTGCATCCTTTTGAAAATAAGTCGAATCCATTCCCTAATTAAATATATGCTAGCGAAGATCTAATTGACCATTGGAAAATGGAAATGATTAAGAGGTATTAAGTTTAATAGGAAAATATACCAATGTATTATGGCAAATAATCGAAAATAGATGGTAATTGGATCACAACCTTAGGGTCCATTAGTATAGTTGTTTCCATGTAATGTATTAATCATTATACCTTTGTGGGTAGAACATTATGCATTACCTTCATGTAGTTACACCACATAGTGATTGACTCAATATGCTCTTTGCAGTGTTGGTTGTGGGATTTGTACTGTCTTTATATTTAGGGATATTTTCATGGTCACAACCTTTATCTCCTCTGCACCACTAAATTTATATGCTTTGAAGTTGGTCTAGAGTGTGTTAAACCATTTGTTGAGCTCTTCACTATTGAATTTTTCGTCAAACATGGGAGAGATACAATCAATTTTCTACTTGAGTGGAACATTGCTACCAAAAAAGCGTGATTTATGATTGGAAGATGTTTTAGGTGCAACTTTAGACATAAATTTACGAAATAGTTCTATAAACTAGTTGTATATTTCCTTGTGTTAATTTTGAAGTGATTGATTGATTGTTGCTTACATAGTACTTTCATCAAGGCTAGAAAAGTTGGTGTTCGATTGGTGTAACATGTTATTTCAAAATGCATTCAGTGCATCGAGAGCTTTGAATGAGGATTTGAGATTTGATCAACAATATGCTTCTTGTACTCAAATATGGTTCACACTAACATTGAACTCGAGCTAATATGTAGAATTTGGTTCAATCAATGCAAGTGACCAATGAAACAATAAGACACTAATGAGGTGGGGGGAAGGGTGAGTACATGCACATTTATTCCAAATATCACATGGAAAGGAGGGATCAATGTTCCTATAAGAATGTTGTTTTGTGGAGACTTATTGCATAAGGAAACCAGGCAATATGCTTTGCAACAAGGATAAACTTAGTTGCGCTATCATAACACAATAGGAACAAAGTTATTGTGCACAATATTTAAGTAAAATCCTGTAGACTAATAGAAATATGTAATAGCGAATGATTGAATCATGTGATAACATGATTGAACAATGATCAATGCTAATAAAATACAAGTTGTGTGTATATTATTACGAGTGATAGTAAACTCATGTGTGCATAGTGTATAAAACAATGAGACAATAAACACTAATGCCTTGAAATATAAATATTCACAAAAGCTCATAACTTTTTATTTCTTAGTACAATATGGAGAAAAGCTTACAAATTAGGCAATAATCTCAAGATGGGAAATACAAAAGGCATCCCATAAAAAAAAACCAAATATATAAGATATAAGCTTCAATTGATATGACTTAATGCCATTATAAAACTGCAAAATTGCATGTTGCGACTGTGAAGTTTTGAAGTAGCTCTCTATGTAATGTTATGATTGTGAGGTTAGACATGAGGAACAAGAGAAGAAACTCAATAATGAATTGATGTTGAATAAACAAGATGCAAATCAATATCTACATAAATCACAAATGATAAAATGATTAATTGAGACAATTCCTAATAACAAGCATCATGCATAGTGAGAAAGGGGATCGCTACCATATTCTTTAAAATAAGATTAGATATAATATATACTTAATTAATCAAACTTGATCACTATACTAAGTGTAAAGATTAAGGTTATATGGTCCCTTTGGTTATCTGATCATATAACTTATTGTAATATTTATAGAATGTAATGTAACATAAATATGCTGCACTAAATTACATTTGAGTGTCTTGGAAACTTTGGTATAATTTTAATTACGATTGAGTGTCTTGGAAAATTGGTCAATAAATTATTATGAAAAAAATTTGGTACGATGGTTTGGCGCTACCCAAAAATGAGGAAAACAAAAATATCTAATAAGAAAAAGGTTATCTAATACCAATCTAATGAGACAAAAGCTATTAAATTCTAAGCACACTTTTGATCTTCCTAATACAAATCAAAACCATACAAATGCACAAACCATGAACCGCCTAAGCAATTTGTTGAAAGCATAACAACTCAACTGTTCTGTGCAAATAATCGAAGAGCAATTGCAATAGTTCTCATAATTTAAAAAAAATTGATAATAAAAACACCTCCGCACCTTTCACTTTATTGTTTTATTTCAAGATTCTAATTTAGAACAGTCGGTGGATGGTAGGTGTTTCCACAACTGATCCCGTTCAATTTTGGGTAGTTGCTGGAGGTGGTTGTTAGATGCAATCTGTTCGTATAAGTAGAGTGAGAGAACTTAAAGAGGAAATTCCGCATAAATGAAAATAGTGACTGGAGGTGGTTGTCAGACTTATGATCTATTCATATTCGTATAAGTAGGGATAGAACTGCTCCCGAATAAGTAGGGATAATTTAGTAGTTTAATTAGATTGTTTTTTGGTCTTGAAAATTATGAAAATTCTGGTAAGATTTTAAAAAAATTAGACAACTCCATATATCAACCACATAGCCAAATTGGGTATTACACAGACATTATTGAATACAACACATAAAACTTGTATTAAACTTGTACTGGGTCCATGGAGTCATTGCTCTACGCTCAAGCGTATGATACAATTCTAATACCGAAATTTGGGAGTTTCGTAACTTTGTAAACACAGTATCAAAGAAAGAACATCAAGTACGCAAAAGGAATCCTATAACCAGCCAGCACTGCCAGCATTACAACAGCAACCCAACTCTTTGCTTTGCTTGGTAGCCAAGACTGTTTCACCAACACCCACTGAACAACCAGATATATAGAATCACAATCAGGGCCACCTAATCCCTCCATTATAATTAATCCTTTCAAGCAAAAGCTCATCTGATATCTTCTCTTCACCCCTCATCATATTTGGTTTTCATGAACATGGAGTTTGCTAAGCAAAAAATTTCAGTTAGTTTGGCTTTCATACTTTTAATTCTTGAATTCATACCTGCTGTGACAGATGGTGCAGAATGCAGAACCAAGTTCAGAGAAATGGGGGAAGTAAAAACATACAAGAAATGCATGGATCTGCAGACTCAAGGAGCCTCTATTGCTTGGACACTGTTTCCCCACAACAGAACTTTGGATATAGTCTTCTCTGGTCAAATGATATCTTCATCAGGATGGATAGGATGGGGGATCAACCCTGTGGCTCCCAATGTCATGGTGGGCACCAGAGCTCTGATAGCCTTCAGGGATCCCTCAGGATCAAGCGTTGTCCTGCCTTATTATCTGGATGAAAAAGTTAAAAGCCTGCAGAGTCCCCTTGTCTCTAAGAAAATCGATCTTCATGTACTCAGAAGCTCAGTGGAGTTGAGCTCTTCCTCTGCAAGGATCTTTGCCACCATAAAGTTGAGTTTCAATCATAGTACTTCTCTTATTAACCATGTGTGGAACCGAGGGGCTTCTGTGCAGGGCTATTCGCCTGCAATTCATGGGACCAGTGTTGAGGATCTCAGATCGACAAGGACTGTTGAAATGGTGTCTGGTTCTGTGAGATCTAAAGCAGGTAATTACCTTGAGCTTTGGTCTAAGTTTATTGGATTTTTTTGCCCTGAATATTATCAGAATGCTTTGAGCTTTGGTCTAAGTTTATTGGATATTTTTGCCCTGAATATTATCAGAATGCTCTTTAGCTGATTTTTTTTTTTGAGATATATCCTAAGTTTTTTTTCCCTCTTTTACTCTACTGATTTTCCCACATATATTGAAGTTACCATTTATCCAAGCTGCATGATTGAAACACCCAATAACGGATAGCTTATCTCTGGTTAAAGATTCATGATTTTGAATATGATATAGCTTGGTCTCGATTAAGAATTCATAGTTTTGAGGAAGCTGTTTCAGTTACATTCTATTTTAAATATTATTATTTTTTAAATTTACATTTCTCATAAAGATGTATTTTTTTAAAGTGAGGGTGATTATTGTATTATTAAAATTATGAATTTAAATTATGTATATATATAAACACTCAAGGATTTTTTTTTTCAAAATTCCATCTATCCTAAACTTTAAATTGATCAAAATTATGAATTTAAATGCTCTATATAAACACCCTTCGTCCCAGAAAAAAGGCTTTAAGTTAATCAAAATTATCAATTTAAATTCTCTATATATAAACACCCATAGTCCCAAGGAAAAAAAAATTGTTTCGAAGTTCCATACCCTCTCTCAAACATTAGAAGCTTTAAGCTGATCATCACATATAGGGCTTTTATATTTTATGGGTTTTGAATTCAAATGTGATTGAAAGTTGTAAATCTTAATGTTTGTAATTGAGGATTATATATATATATATATATATATATATATATATATATATATATATATATATTTTGAAATTAAAAGTTTTGAAGTTAAATTAATTATTAAATACATATTATTGGGTGTTTTAATTTGTAATGATATTTTAATTTGAAATGATATCTTTAAACTTTGTTTTAGTATATTTAAATTTATAAAAAGTATGTAATATGGTTTTCAGGATTCTAAAAATGTTATATATTTATATATAAAGTTTTAAAGTTAAATTAATTATTAAATATATATTATTGGAGGTTTTAAATTGAAATGATATTTTAATTTGAAATAATATCTTTAAATTTTGTTTTAGTATATTTAAATTTATGAAAAGTATGTAATATGGTTTTATATATTATTGTAGGTTTTAAATTGAAATGATATTTTAAAAATATTTTTAGTATATTTAACTTTATAAAAAGTATATTGTGTTATTAGTTTAATGTGAAATTTAATTTTATATTGAAATATTTTTTAAATTTAAATCTAAATATATTTATAAAAATTTAATGTCTTATATTTTAAATCTTTCAAAATATTGATATAAAAAATTAAAATGTTTTGACCAACAACCATTAATCAAATATTTCATATATTCATATTAATTTAAATATATTTAAAATTTAAAAATTATATTTTAAAATTTTAATATTAATTAATTATATTTTTAATGAATATTAATGATGCCTTTTTAATCATATTTATTATATTTAATACATTAATTAAATATCTATTAAAAGTCATAATATCCTATATATAATTAATTGTCATACAATGTAATGTTTGATTTGATTTTTAATATGCAAGAATATATATCATTTCATTTTTATATCAAAATTTTAGGATTAAGTTATTTTGATTATTTGTGAATATTAAATATATATTTTTTCTTGTTTGTTTGTGTAGGGGATACGATTTTCAGTCGTGAGAACTTGATAACAGCACATGGAATTCTTAATAGTATATCATGGGGATTCCTTCTATTACTTGGTGTGATAAGTGCTCGTTATCTCCGACAATTTGAATCTTTGGATCCTGCTTGGTTTTATATCCATGCCACTTTACAATTAGCAGGATATGCCATGGGAGCAATGGGATGGGCCATCGGAATGAAGCTTGGAAAACAATCTATAGGCGCAGTGCATGATTTTCATCGTAAACTTGGGATCACTATCTTTGCGTTGGGATCTATTCAAATATGTGCTTTGCTCTTTCGTCCCAAAAAGACCCATAAGCTCAGAAAGTATTGGAAATCATACCACCATTTTGTTGGCTACACTTGTGTGATCATAAGTGTAGTGAATGTATATGAAGGGATTAGCTTGCTGCAACTTTCCCCAGATTCTTATATCAAGTTGGTGTATAGTTTGACTCTTTCATCTTTGATTGGAGTTTTCGTTGTTTTAGAGGTAAACAACTGGATTGTATTTTTTAAAAGTGTAGATGAAAAGGAAAACAACACATTGGCTGTCAAAATGGAAAACTAGTATGTATAAAGGGCTGAGAATGTTAAATATGGACTGAGTTTCATGGCATTTTGGTGCAAATTTCATGGTGGGTATTTTGTTTTATTTATTATTATTATTATTATTTTTCCTGAAAAGATCTTTGTAAATAATAATGCTTAGCTATAATGTAATTATTAATAGAATTTAAAAGTCATTTAGTGGATACCTTATAAAATCCTTAACTAATATTTGGTTAAAGAGACAATTTTAATGGTCCTCATGATTTATGCTATAACATGATTTTTTATAATAATAGCTAATGATCGCCTTATGAATAAATAAATGTTGATTTAATCGAGCTTTTTATTTTTATATTCTAAAAAATAATAATAAATTGAATATGATTTTGTGGTCAATAATTTGATTAAAATTTTAAATTATTGTTAATACTAAATATGGATTATGGTTTAATTATAATTATTTTAGATATTTTTTTTTTTTCCAAATAAAAAAATAAGTTGTTTTATTATATAAGTTGTTAGCCACTTATAATATTTTGTTATACCAAAATGTGGCTAAATCTGTTTTGAGCCTTCAAGGAACAATTTTTCATTTCTAAACACTGTTGGCTCTTGAAGACTCCTTATAGGCCTCATGCCTCTGTCCAAAATCCTCATTACTGTTTCTCTTAATTCTGCTGATTTCATGTAAGAAACTGCTGAAGAAACCATCATTTTTTCCTTTTCTCCCACTCATAGCTAACCTTCATTTTCTCCCCCTTTTTTCTCCATATTACTCCTCTACTTTTCATAAGTTTCTCCTTCCATTCATGAAAATCCCCCTGACATGGTTTGAAACTTCTTTTTGAGCTGTGCCGAAACCCCCAAATCCATTTAAAAACCTTGAAATTTTTCATAAAAATACAAGTATTATGACTATGGACTTAAGCCCCTTTGGGCTAAGTCCTAAACCACTTCCCCCACATGCCCGTGTGCTGGGACCAAGCGCTTAAGTCCCGAGCGCTAATCGCAATCGAAAGGTCGGGCGGGTGAATTTTCCTTTGTAAATATCAAAAAACCCCGATGCGATTTTTTATAACGTTAAGTCCCGCGATATGTTTTACACCGTCGATCTATGGTCCCGATCCGATGGTGGAGCGCTAATCGTAGCCCCCTGCCCGATCGCAATCGCAACACTCATGTTGTAACCCCCGATTGATCGCAAGCCTTCTTCTCCGACCTCCGATTGCGATCCCCGATTACATCCCGACCGTTCATCCTTCCCGCGATCTGACGGCCAGCGCTCAATCGCATTTCCCCTCCCGATCGCAATCGCAAGTCTTGCCTTCCGATCCCCGATCGTGTCACCTCCCGATTTAATCACAACCATCCATCTCCCAGCCGATCCGACGGCCATCGCACACCCGCTCCAATCGCAATCGGAACTTTCAATCGCACCCTCCTTCTGCGTATTGCGATTGCGATCCCCCGATCCAATCTGAGCCGTCCGTCCCGCCAGATCCAACGGTTCGGTTTCATCCTGCTCCTCTCCCATCATCCTTCTCTACTGCCTCTCCGATTCCATCGCAGCCGTTCATTCCTCCCCCAGATCAACGGCTATCGCTTAATCGCTCCTATCCCCCGATCATCGCATCACAACTTTCCCCAACTGCGCAATCGCATGCACCTACCTGCCACCTCCGATTGCGATTACCCCGATTCAATTCCCACCATTGATCTGAGTTTTAGATCAACGGTCCGCGCATAATCGCGTTGCGTGATTCAATCGCTCCATTTACTCGCTCCCCCCCGATTGCGCTCCTCCGATTAGATCTGGACCGTCCACGTGTCCAGATCGGACAGTCCAAAACCACCCCGCCTTATTTCTTCTCCCCGCTCTCCTTTACCTGTTCTGCGTCGATCTACACCGTTAGATATTTTTATCCGACGGCTACGCTCCTCCCCCGCCACCTGAAGCAGTTTAAACCTATTCCCGCAGGATTTCTTAACTGTTTTTGTGTTTTGCAGGTGTTTTAATGGTTCTCCATTATAGAATGAAGGAAAGCCGAGGGTTGGGAAAGACGTTTCCTGCGCCTTCGAGCTATCTAAAAGAACCATTCACGGGCTCTGTATCAAATGATTTATCAATGTTTCATGAGCATTGATAACCTAAAGAGCCCTGCGCGGCCCTGCATATCGACAAGACTCTGTTTTATTCGAGAGAACAGTTAAAGAGTATCAGTTTTTGAAGACAAAGCACAACAGATGAAGATCGAAGACAATTTTTATAGGGATTACGGCTAAGACAGTTATCAAAAGCCTAATCCCCAATCTAAAACACAGTTTAAAAGCAAAACCTAAAAGTGTTCGTCAGACGTACCACCTCCATCGCCATACTTTGAGGCAAATTGATTCCTCAGCTACCACCGAGCCACCTGTTGCCTCAAAGCATTCAAACAGAGGCCGAAGTTATCGAAGAAAATCTGATATTCACCTCCAGCGCAGCCAAGGAGTTACTCCACACAGCGTACAGAGCCTCAAAGTCAAATAAAGTTCCCACTGAGCTTTGATATTTATTGTAAAAAGGTTAATACAGTGATCCACCTGTAAATTTCTCCTTCAAGCCCCTCAAAAGGCCGAGAAGTCTTGAACCTGTATTAATTATCCTGAGAGATATTTTCTCAGATCACCTCCTCATTCTTCTATAAATACCTCAGAAGAAGATGAGAAATTGTTGGTTTCAGAACTTTGAAATACACTTGAGCTGGAGACTTATATTTGTACATAGTGTTCACTGGCCCTTGAAGCTCTGTTTGTGATAGAGTAGTTAGGCTGAATAGTTAAGATGATTGCTGAACTGAAACATTGGACTTGAAGACTGTAACTGGTTTGACATCAATAACAAGCTGTTTCTTGGGATCCTGGTCTATATTACTGGTGAAGTGCCTCTTTCTTTGTTAATTGTTTTTCCTTCTACGTATGCCATATTGTTCATATTCTGCTGTAAAGAACAGTATAAACAGGGTTAGGAACTACTCTATATCAGTAACCTTCTCTGGCTGAGAAATCTTTATCTTGATGTTTTCTTCAGATTTGTTTATTTAAGAATGATTCAATACAGTTTAAACAGTTAGGAATGTTGGCGTTCCTCGTCCTTCTGTTTGCTCAAACATTGTTCTCGAATGTTATTTCCATTATTTGCTATTAAAGTTATACTAGAGAAGATATGGTTTGCCCCGATTCCTAGATCTTTTTCTCCAAAGGCAGATTCTGAAAGTTTCCCTTGGCGTTGACTGAAAGCAGACTAGGTTTAAAAGTACTTTATCTGATCTTAAGTTACACTTCGTTTCTCTTATATGTTTTCATACTTTCTGAAGGTGATTATGTGGATCACTGGATTGTTTGTCAATTAAGCTACTTTAATAAGAACTTGCCCAAGAAGTCTATGGTTAGCCCTGTCCTTGGTTGGTTTTAAACAGTTACTTAAGAGGCTTTTCTTGTTTGGACTGACTATAAATCCTCTGAGAAATTATTATCAGTTTCCACCCCTCCAACACTTTAATGTTTCCATTCCATCATTTTAAACTCAGCAATCTTGTGGTATAGATGACTTGCCCCTTGGATCACTCTTGATGTTGTTGCTCAATTAAAGCCCAGATATGACTCCATAGCCCAATGGACTAAAAACCAGCGTTATATCTATCTATCTGCCAAAACTGTTCTATGTGCTTGCAACTTCTCACTTTTGAAACTTTTTACACTTAGGACTTTCCCCTCAAGTAACATTTCATGCTCAACCATCCAAAACAAAACAAAACCCTTGGCCTTCATAACTAGCCTAATATCATTACCTTAAGCTTTTCAAAGACAATATCCATCTTTGTGCATATTGGAGAGATCCCTCTCCAGATTCAGGAGGGCTAGATCCTAGAATCCCAAAGTTGGTTGAAATGATGTTAACTCTGTGATTGGACTCTCCCAATCTTGCTAATAAATTACAGAGACCTAACATAAGTAACAATATTACATCAACAAATTCTTAAGGAATTTTTGTGGTATATGGTCCCATGTTTTCTTACACAAAAGAATCATGGAATCTACAAGTTTTTCCAATAAGAAACTCATAAAGTATAAGAACATTTGAAATATACAAAGCAAAAATACGAGTCATTAGCATCCTAAAGTAAATTGGTCTAATAATTGACAAATACTGTAAATTTCTAAGTATATCAATAACATGTACTATTAGTATAATGTCATCCACATTTTCATAAATGAAGTGATCTTAGTCCAAAAATAAAGAAAAAAATTCAAAAATCATTTCTCAATCTTGGAGCCAAGTTGTGTGAAATTTGAGGAGCCTTTTGGGGACTATTCAAGGATTCTCCAAGATCATCTATCCATTTCCACTCCAACCTCCAAGAGACTATAACCTCCGAGAGACTATCTTCCTCATGATTTTTATCCCTATAAATATGGGTGAAATTTGAGGAGCCTTTTGGGGACTATTCAAGGATTTTCCAAGATCGTCTATCCATTTCCACTCCAACCTCCAAGAGACTATAACCTCCGAGAGACTATCTTCCTCATGATTTTTATCCCTATTTTTGATGTCTTGATAAAAGAGTGTAGTTTGCATAGTGAACTTCCTTGTCATCCAATTGATTGTTAGAAGAGAATCACCATAAACATGAATAATTGGAATTCCTTTTTTCTCTTGCAATTTGAAGAAAGAGTTTTAAGGCCATCAATTCAATATAATTGTATGTGGTTGACCTAAGATCCATTAAAAAAAAAACAAAGGAGATATCAAAGAGATGCAGTATTCCAGTTTCCCCTCCCGGGAATGGGTTCCCTTATGCAACTCCATAAAAAAAACCCAAAGGGAGTCTTTTTGGGGATTTTGGGCATGAAGGAGATATTTTGAGGAAAAGAAAAAGGATTTGTCAAGCTCTGAATAACATAGCGGGTATGGGATGGAAATGAGTCTCCAAATGGAAAATGGTTCTAAGCAAGCCCAATACACTAGGATGAGATCATACGAAGAGCATTTATATTTTCGTGAGAGGGCTAGATAGACAATTTTTTAGGGTTGAAACAATGAAGTATCCTTCCCATGAATAGAGAATTTGACAGATCTCTTAAATTTTGACCAAAATTATTTTATGAAGGGGAAATCCAATATGAGATATGAATTTATTTTAGAATGTTTTTTGTGGTAGGTTGCATCTTCTGGGCCCGATGAAATTCCTTCTTTGAAATTTGATCCAGACATATGCAGGAACACAATAAAATACATAAATACACATAAGCGTAGAGATGGAACATAAATAACAATTCATTTCATTAATATCAAATAAATGAAATATGCTTATAGAAAGAATGGAAATAAACTAGCTAGGGCATTGGTAGCTTATCTCTGAGAAGAGATGTGGCGACTACATGCATTTGAACTGTGTGACAATGAGGCTCAAGGGCCTTTTTATTATTGAACAATATTAAAAAACCCTAAACAACCAAAACCATAACCCCAAAAGATGAAACACCAAGTATTTGTGGGCCCCGTTGGGGTTATTTGGGCAACCAACTTCTCAGGGTCATAACTTGGTCATATTATCTTAGCTTGGCGCTTACATTATATCATTGTAAATATCTCTATGAGTAATACATGTTTGCTGCAGGCCCCTTCCTGTGGCTACAAGCTTGCTGTAGACCTAAGAAAATGCCGTTAAGGGGGTCAAAACTGCTCTGGAAGTTCAGGACTTGAAAAACTGCTAAAAATAGTAAATGCTGCTATAAAAAAAGGAAATTGATGAAACTGACTAGAGATCTAGGTGGAATAGGTGGGTGGCCACCAATATCCATCTGGATCACTCCTCCCCTCTTAGGAAGTAATGGCCCCCATTGCGTGCAGAGCCTCCATGAGGTGAAGAAATTTCTGTTAAACCTGGTCCTTGGTGAACCACTTTCCCTAGTGGAGGAGTTGGCCTGCTTTGACAACTCGATATAGCTAGATCCTCTCCTAGGGGGTGTTATTGATCTGTGTGTCCATGATCTGATTAGTTGTAGCTTGTTCTATGTAGGTTGGGTTTAACTCTGTTGGTATGAGTTGTTTTGCAATGTCAGATGTGTCCAGTAGAGGTGGAAAGTAGGGCCGAAGGCGGTGCACATTGAATAATGGGCGCATACCAAGGAATGGTGGAATAATGAGATTGAAGGTATTTTCCCATACAACCTTGGTGATGGTGTATGGCCCATATCAGAGTAGGAAAATCTTGTGGTGGGGTCCAGCGAGGCACTCCTTCTGCAAATGTAGCCACATTTTGTTGCCCATCTGGAAGTTGAGTAGCACCCTATGTTGATCATGTCGCTGCTTTTACTCCGCATTGGCTCTGTCCAATATGTCATGAAACTGTTTGTGGATGTGCTGAATGCGCTCAATGAATATGTTCACCTTGTTAGCTTCAAACTATACATGATTCAAATCTGCCTGAGTAGCCGCAAATTGCATGGCTACATTAATGAGAGATAGTTGCTAGAATCCCAAGCCCACCTGAAAGGGGCTGTGGCCGAATGAGTTGTAGAGAGCCCGATTATAGCTGTGTTGTACATATTGGAGGCTCTCATCCCATGTACGTGGATGCTTTTATTTGTACATGTGGGGAATGTGTACGATCATCCTGTTGACGACCTCTGTTTGTTCATCAATTTGGGGGTGGAAAGTTGTGGACTTGGTGAGCTTAGTGTCCAGCATCAACTAGAGACTGGACCAAAATGTACTAAGAAAGATGCTATCCCGATCTGAGATGATAAATTGTGGGATCTGTTGGCTTGAGGGGTCCTGACCCAGGTTCAAAGTTTATCGCACAACCAACAAACCCTCTAACTACTAGCCCTTTCGGCAATGACCTGCTTGCACAGATCAAAGTATCACCCAAAGTAGTATGGGGGGTGTTGGAACTAGGTTTCCGCACCATGAGGGATAAATTGATGTGGCAGCCCTAAACAAGTTTATAATATAACTTCTTGCAGATTAGGAACATATGTGTGAATACATAAATCAATACCTATCAGATCAGCTCATCGTAAATACAAATAATGCATATAAGATATGGATCACAAGTCAACTTCATCGCAGATAAATTACAAAATCAAATAAAGTGCAATAACTCAAGAATATATATTCATGTACTTCATCATCAACATATATTCATGCATAAGAACATATTTACTCGCGCAGATATAATAGAAGTAAAGCAACCTCAAACAATAATAGTAAACCAATAGTTCAGACACATAACACAAGTGGTTTTCCAAAAAATTCTTTGTATTATATTCAAAAGTTATATACAATCAGACTTTCCCTTTATAATTACCTTTTGTGCAAACAACCAGCAGAGTCTGCACACAGCCAGGACTAGGTCGCCGTGCACAAAACCAGCAAGAGCCTTTCTGCCCAACCCAGACTGACAAAAATGTATCATAGAAGCATAAACGTACTTAGATCCAAGAAATTATGATTGACTGATTACTTACTTAGAATCAATATATCTCTATTTATATTCATCTAGCGTGCAGATACTATGGTCTCAAACCATGGTTTGAGACCCACAGTTTACCCTTACAAACCATTTACATAAAAGAGGGACTTTGACCTGCCCCAAAGCCCTTTTACCTTTCCAAGCAACGTGCATATCCAAAATTATATACAAAAATTTACTCAAAATTTTCCCAAGGGGACCTTGCTCCAACAGGCCACTAACACAAACCTGTGACTCGACCCAAGTCACTATGGGGTCAACTCCTTCATCTTGGCTTGGAGCGCATTGAAATATTTTTTCAGTGGTAGCATCACCTCTAGACTCTGCGCATCAACTCCTTGTACTTTAATGACCAATTTTTTTGTAGTGGGCCCTTCAGTGGCCAGTTCAGTACTTCACTGAGTTTGCTAAAGGGTCTTCAATGTACCATCTAATGATTGTGACAATTATAGAGCTTCCTCGGCCCACGGCTGCATCTGTGCCTCAAGAAAATTTTCTCTTCGACGTAGGTCCTCGATTTTTGTCTGAAGCACCCGACCCTCCTATAGGCAGGCGAGGCACTATGCAATCATAAGGGTAGGGGCTGCCATCTGAATATCAACAAAATGTTTCTCCTTGACACACAACTCATTGCACAACTACTGTACCATTGGATAATTCTGAGCCGAAGTCAAAACACCCATGGCTTCATCCAAGAGTTGACCACACTGTGTGAATGCAACAAGAATTATATATGTGGCTTGTTTGACCTCAAAAACCCTCTTTGGTATGAATTTCGGCAGGGTTTCTGGCTGCAACTTTAACTCTAAGTCAGCAATATGGTGTTCAAATTCAACTCAGACGGTTTGGAATTCTGCGTGCGAGGCCTTTAATGTAATGGGAAGCCCTTCTAATTTCTCTGCTGGGGCAGCTATGGCGGGGTCCGCTGGCACGTCACTGCAGCTTGGTTGATATTTTCTTCGAGTGCAGTGCACTGAACCTCGACTACTCGGCATGCTTCGCTAGCACTCTAGTATTTATGCTGAAGGTCTACTACGTGCTGCTAAGTTTCATTTATATTGTGGTAGGCACAGGCTTTGTGAAAATATAGCTCGTCCATGATCATGTTGTGGACCATATGAAATTTCCCTGTAGGTAACACAGTCAAATCAATGTTAATTTCCTGAAGGCTTTGAGTTGCGCACGCAACAACTAAGACTCAACTCGGATGGCTTGTTCAGAGATCTGAACCAAGTGGGCTTCTCTTATTGAAGGCAATACTGTTGTGATGGGCTATGTGCTGGTAGCAGAAACACTTTCTTGTAACTGGATCGCTTGTGCAATGCTCGCTTGAATCAGGCTCGTTTGAAATTTGAGCTCTTGGATGCCAACTTGCATAACATTGAGCACATCCTTATACTGCACTTCTATGTCCATCCACATATCTTCAGTTGTTGTCATTACTGTGTTGGATATTTCATTGAAATCATCTTCGGTCAATGTCATCTCTTCTTCTCTAGTGGCCTTAGAGCCCTTTCGTTTCTTCCTGGATCATCCCATGGCCTGAGAATCGCGCTTTCTGCCCTTGGAATTCTGAACTTCAACATTCTCCTCTGTCTCTTTAGGCACATCACCATTCTTCTCAGAAGAAATGTCTATTTCTAATTCAATTGTTTCTCTGGTTGTAGTCGTCATGGGTTCTACTCCGGTGGTTTTCATAGCAGTTTGTGTACCAGTGCGAGGTTTGGTAGGCATCGTCAGAATAGATTTAGATGCACTTTCCACAGTGCACAGCTCCAGCCATGTTGCTAGCCACTTCGCTGTGACGCACAACAAGTCACCCTCAATGACGAGATAGGGAAATTCGTACCAAACTCCAACTACGCCCTTTGTGCAAATGTGAATGTTGTGGAAGGTGGCCTTAAATTATGCAATCAACTTGTACTGTTCATACAAAGTTGGAGAGATCCTTGGTTTGGACTGGATCACTTGAAATATAGAAGTGTAGAATAAGACCCAATATATCTTGTTTTCCATAATGCGCGTGGGGACGGAGGAACTCCATAGTGTGGCGTACAATGCGAATTCACATATTTGCAGCTTTATTCAGGGAACTGCCTTTCCTCTGGGGTATTCTATCCAATCAGGGTTATCAGTAGTAGGAGCCAAGCATAATAAAAGTTCTTTCCCTCCTCTTGTTTTTTGTGCACGTTCTCCAAGAAAACTTTGCATAAATATTGTGCTCAATTTTATATTACTCCCTTATCGCGTTTTCTTGCAAGTGCAATGAATTGCACAGGAATTATTTTTAGGTATACACTTCTGCATCATCTTGCAGGCCAAGATGAGCATCCCAAATTGAATGGCCAGGTCATTGATTTCGCTAACCACAAATCCTCTGTTGTGGCGCGACACCTGGTAAGTCGTTTTGATTTTGTCTGCAACCTTCTTTTCTTGTGACATTCCTCAAAAGTCATCCATGGGATCTGCACCTTGGTCAGGCAGGCAGGTGATTCGATGGATCAGTGCGACATCAATGGGTATGCGCTCTCCCAACCATAAGGCTTCATCATGTACTAGCACGAACAATTGGCATACACATATATCATTTATCGGGCTACGCCCAAAATGTGGGACCTAAAGTACATTCAAAAGGATAGCCTTGTGCAGGCCCAACCCCCATCTTTACATCTCCACATGCACGAGCCCCCCGTCATAGGGTACACAGTCTAGATAGCACTCAGGTGTAAGCTTGGAAAACTTATCAACATCCTTAAGGTCCCAATCCTCCATCTTTAGTTGTGCACTTTAGCGAACATATCGCCTTCAGGTGGGACATTATCAGAAATTGGGGGCATGTTAATATAGGACCAAAATTTTTCAAGATACTTCGGGACCTTGAATGTCACCTTGCGTGGTGTGAAATAGGTTGGAAACCGTGAGAATGGGGCCACTTCGACCACATCCTCCTCCATAATGGTCTCAGGGAGCTCTACCATGGGTCTCTTCTGGCGCTCAGTCACTGTGGAGCGTGGCTTTGGAGTCTTTTCCCAAGGGGATTTATGGGTCCCCAACGTCTAACCCTTCTTGGACTTCGTAGGTGCAGATGTCTCACCGATCGACGCAACAGGATCCTCTTCTGGGCCCGTAGCTGTCATACTTGGTAGGTTAACGTAACCAAGACCCTATGGTGCAACTCCTCCTTGAATCCTGGATCTAAACCAGACATAGACAACAAATAATATGAAGAAATCAGAGAGCTCAAGGTAGACAATTCATACAGAAAGAAAAGGGAACTATTGCGACCCCATAGGTCATATTTATAGTTTTGGTGTGTCTTCAACAATCCCTTATGCATTAATGCATCTCCATAAATGAAAAAATAGTTCCAAATCTTGTAAAATCCTCTCATTAAATTCAACCTAGATTCTCCCTTAAATGGTAATAAAACTGTCTTTTCCAGATTGTAATATTCCCAAATGGGAAAACTCAGCAACACATGCATAAAAAAAATGCATTTTCAAAAATATATGCTATAAAATTCAAAATAAACCCTTGGATCCATTAGATATAACATCATAACACCTAAATCCAAGAGGAGATCAGAAACAAATCATAATATGTGAGGTAAACAAGCATCCCACACCTAGTACAGCCCAAAAGCACTGAAACCCCAAAACTACTGCAACATAGAATAAATGCATAAAGAGACAATGAAGTCTAATGAGGGTTTATACTAAGAAATTATAGAGACAAATATATCTGCTCATATATTAATCAATAATACTCAAAACATGAGATCTAGTCTCCTTTTTACAAATCCAGGAGAACCTTGGAAGGGTTTCTAGGAATACATCCAATACAAATGGTGATCTACAGCCCAAGGACTGAATAATCACTGCAAACTTAAGCACATGAAGATAGGAGGCTGAAATAACATAGATCTGATGTAGATCCACTCCAAGGTCTCCTCCAATGAAAGGTTGAACCCTTCAATCACATGAAAACACTCAAATAGAACCACAAGATACCTCACTAAAGCTGCCCTCCAAAACAACGCAATTCCAGACTGAAATTACGCTGTAGGTGATGGAAATAGATTGGCCTGATGCCAAAGATCTGAAATGTGCTTAAGAACCCTCCAAAATGATCTCTTAAAAGAAGGAATCCTTCCTCCTATGAAAAACTAGCTCCGGAAGTGGGTTTCTCAACCCTCCACTGCAACACCCTACAAAACAACACAATATTCTGTATAAACTGCGCTGTAGCTAAAGACTAAAGCTTTTCCGGAATGCTAGATGTGTGGAGTGATAGATCAGGACTCTCCCAAGAGGCCTCTCAAGGAAAGAGATGGAATTTCCTAAATAGGAAACCCTTGTGCTAAACAACACCAACAATCTTAGCTAAACAAATGAAGAGAGAAAAAGTCTAAACAGACATATCAAAATATAATTCACAAGCCTCCCCATATGGCTGCCATCCTCTTCCTTATAAACAATGTGAGATTTCTCACCTTGGGTCCCACTCATTAGGGTTTCCACCATCACACAATCAATCTCCCTCCAAAACTGCGATGTCCCATCATTAAAGCCACTCCTCCATGACAACGCTGTTTGATTTGGTCAAAGTTGACCTCTTCAACCCGCTCCAACCCTTTTCATACCTAAGGGTCTTCAATCCATGATCCAGGTGGATATCGGTGGCCACCCACCTATTCCATTTGGACCAGCACCATCAATTCTTGCAGCTTTTCACATTCAGCACAACTTACTATTTTTAGCAGGTTTTCGGGTCCTCCACTCTCGGAGCCGTTTTGGGGGCTTAATGATCCAGGTGGATATTGGTGGCCACCCACCTATTCCATTTGAACCCCCATCTTCGGTTCTTTCAATTTTCAAGTTGCAACAAAACTTACTATTTTTAGCAGTTTTTCGGGTCCTGAACTTCCGGAGCCGTTTTGAGGCCCTAAACGACATTTTTTGGGAAAACGGAGAGCAACATGGGTCCATGGACCGATGTTTCTTGTTCAAAAATTGAAGTCCTCGGATAGATCTTTCTAACGAGCTATTGAGCGCGTCAAACGGAGATCGAGTGCCAAAGTTATGCCCCCGGGAAGTTGAACCACCAATTTACCCAAACGGGCGCCCACAGTTTTGGCGCCTCATCTCCTACGGTTAGGTTTTTGGACGTTTTAGATTCTACATTGTTTCTCAACAATAAATAGGCCCTCAAGCCTCATTGTAACACAGTTCAGAGGTCTGTAGCCATCACATCTCTTCTCAGAGATTCGCTACCAGCACCCTAGCTATTTTATTTCCATTATGCCTGTAAGCATATTTCAGTCATTCTTTTATTAATAAAATGAAGTGTTATTTCCACTGCATCTCTGTATTTATGGTTATATGTTTATTCTGTTGCGTTCCTGCATAAATCCGGATCAGTGGTATCAGAGCGGGTCTACTCTTTCTTTGTTTTTCTTTGCATGTCCCCAACGCGGTCAGGGTATAAGGAGTTAGGGCTCGATCTGGTTGAACCCTTGCAAGATCAGCCTCGCAAACCCCGACGACCTCCCATGGCGGAAGAAAAGAAAGACGAGGGAGCAAGAGATCCTATCAAAATACTTCTCGAGGAGGCCCTCGAGAAACAAAGGAACGCGATGATGGATAACTTTGCTCAAATCCTTCAACGACTGCCCACATATGGCGCATCTGCATCCAACAGCCACTCTGGAGGTGCCACTCCCTTCAAGGTACGGGTAAAATTTGACATTCCTATATTTGAAGGAAAAATAGATGCAGACACTATAGACAGATGGTTAAATTTGCTGGAAGGGTATTTCTTGGTCCATGACTTCTCTGACTGAGAAAAGATTATTTTTGCACTCCTCAAAGCTGCCCCCCATGTCAAAGACTGGTGGGAAACCTACCGTGAGCAAGAGGGCGAAGGGGAACCCTCTCTGTTCTCGGCCACACCCACTTGGAATTCGTTCCGAGACGGCATCAAGGAACAATATTACCCGGTGGGGAGCTATGAGGACAAATACATCCAATGGACCACGCTGCGGCAACAAAAGGATCAAGATGTGCACGAACTGACGAATCTGTTCCATACCCTGCGCACAAAGTTGGGTATTAAAGATTCGGAGAGACATTTGGTGCTCAAGTACCGCGGCTGTCTGCACAAACACATTCAGGAGGAAATGGAGTTCCTCGACATTACATCGCTTGGCACGGCATATCGCTATGCCGCCAAGATCGAGCAGAAATTTAAGCAGAAAAAGCGAGACTTTGGATCTGCGAATCCGAAAGGTGCCCTTGAACCGAAGAACAAGGGGAAAGGCCAAAGCAATGCGACTCAGAACAACACCACAAATCCAAAGAAGGACACAGGGAAGTGGTGTGAATTTCATAATAGCCCCACTCACAGCACAAACGAGTGTCGGGCCAAACAATCTTTGGTGGCTGAACTAAAGGCACCCGAATCAGATGCATTTTCTGATCCTGAGTTAGAACCAGACAAAGGTAATGACAAAGGGAAACAGATCATTGATGCGGATCCCAGTGCCATTGTTGCCACCACCAAGATCCAGAAGGAGGGTCCAGAGGATCCAGAGGAGGGGGAGCGCCTCTTCCAGTCGCGGATGTGGGTGAAGGGTTCTCCGCTGCAGTTTCTCGTCGATAGCGGAAGCCAAAAGAACCTCATTTCAGCAGACGTCGTGAAGCGGCTCGGCCTACCAACCATAGCACACCCGCAGCCATATACCATCGGGTGGCTCCACCCAGGGAGAGATCTCCGCATCCGCCAGCAGTGTCGCCTTCCATACAGTATCAAGCCATTCACGGATGAGGTATTGTGTGATGTTTCTCCTCTTGATGTAGCTGATGTATTATTGGGCCAACCATACTTGTGGAGGTGACATTCTGTGTATGAGTCTAGGCCTCGTGCTGTTATTATTACTTTGGGAAATAACTTGTACAGGATACCGGAGGTAGTACCGCCTCTTGCCATCTCTTTGACTACTGCAAAACAACGCAGTAAGATTGTTTCCCAGACCAGGAAATTAATTTTCCTTACGACTCACTCACAGGGAAAGAAGAATATTATGGCCACAACCTCGACACAGGGCTCCCTTTCATGGCTGCAGCAGATGGACAAAGTCATGGAGGAATACGATGACAATTTCTCCTCACTGATAGAGGTTCCTCTACACTGTCAGGACAAGCACTCCATTGATCTGACTCCTAATGCACCACCACCTGATGCTGCCATACATCCTGCAACTACACATATAGAATCCAAACATGTACTGTATGAGGCTGATAAAGAAACCAAATTTACTAAACGCATCCAGCATGTCCACCCGCAGGTCCATGACATCTTCAACACATCTAATACTCGGTTCAACAGAATTTGCCTCATCTCATGGAGGATCTCAACGCAATGGGGACCATTGCTTCCTAAGGAGGGAGGAATGATCCAGGTGGATATCGGTGGCCACCCACCTATTCGATTTGGACCAGCACCATCAATTCTTGCAGATTTTCACATTCAGCACAACTTACTATTTTTAGCGGGTTTTCGGGTCCTCCACTCTCGGAGCCGTTTTGGGGGCTTAATGATCCAGGTGGATATTGATGGCCACCCACCTATTCCATTTGAACCCCCATCTTCAGTTCTTTCAATTTTCAAGTTGCAACAAAACTTACTATTTTTAGCAGTTTTTCGGGTCCTGAACTTCCGGAGCCGTTTTGAGGCCCTAAACGACATTTTTTGGGAAAACGGAGAGCAACATGGGTCCATGGACCGATGTTGCTCGTTCAAAAATTGAAGTCCTCGGATAGATCTTTCTAACGAGCTATTGAGCACGTCAAACGGAGATCGAGTGCCAAAGTTATGCCCCCGGGAAGTTGAACCACCAATTTACCCAAACGGGCGCCCACAGTTTTGGCGCCTCATCTCCTACGGTTAGGTTTTTGGACGTTTCAGATTCTACATTGTTTCTCAACAATAAATAGGCCCTCGAGCCTCATTGTAACACAGTTCAGAGGTCTGTAGCCATCACATCTCTTCTCATAGATTCGCTACCAGCACCCTAGCTATTTTATTTCCATTATGCCTGTAAGCATATTTCAGTCATTCTTTTATTAATAAAATGAAGTGTTATTTCCGCTGCATCTCTGTATTTATGGTTATATGTTTATTCTGTTGCGTTCCTGCATAAATCCGGATCAATCCAACTTTTGTATAGCTTCCTAAACTAATTCACATTCATACTAGTTGTCTTAATTTATGGTTCACTCCCTCCATTCCATCTCAGTTGACTTGGCCAAACTTGACCTTTCTTCATGCATTAACCCTTGTTTACACATGAGGGTGTTTTCTCCAGCTATGAATATGATCCCCTTTCACATTAGAAGGATTTTATTGTTTCTAAATAGATTCATGGGCCTCCCTACCCATTTATTCATCTAACTATAGGTTAAGAGAAAAAATTAATACTCCAATTAGCTGCATGCTAATTTTGGCATATTATAGTCCTCCCCTCCCAGATGTTTCTTGTCCTCAAGAAAATACAAGGATAGAACTAAAGAGCCTCCTCTCCTCCTCCTGTAGCATCCTCGTATGATAAATTACTCCAAGGAATAAGATGTTGTCTCATCAATAAATCTCCATGTTTCCCCTCCCAAGTATGCAAGCTAGCTTTTGGGTGAGCATCCCAAATAGCTATCATAATGTAGAAGTAAAACATCCATGGAGGTAACAATGTGCTGTCTAGAGGCCTCGTTGAGGCATGAGATCTAATATATATTGGGTTCTATCATCCCCATGTGAATGTCCCATCCCCAAGCTATCATCCATACAAAATGAGCCACCCTCCAAAATGGTAACTCATGAAAAATCTCCTCCACCTTTGGCTCCTGCAATGTAGGTGGGCTGAATAAATGAACATGGTAGACAAGATAGCCTACCCCACGCTATCCCTCTCTCCACTTATGATAAGTGTAGAGTAGTTGCTGATATTGGGCTGCAATAATGTTGCCTTCAAGTGGCAAGAAGAAGACTGGATCTCCAAATATCCTCTCTCTAATGTCATGAATCATGCTGGCCCAAACCATCCATACAAAATGAATGGCACATCATCACCATATGGCATCCAAATCAGAAAAAAATGCTGAAGGTTATGTGCAAGTTTGAATGATACCAATGGTCTCTCAAGTGGATACAATGTAGTCTTTCCAACTGCTGTTTTAGAACATCATGTGGCAAGTGGTCCTCCAACAAGATAATAGTTGTGCATGTTTGCTCATCTACTATGAGGTAGTAAATAGCATTATATATCAGCTGAGCACAATAAGAATGACAACATACTTGTCCAAAGTCATATAGAGAAGGGTTATCTCCATCATAAGTGTTGGTCCTAGAATGACTATGAAACCCAAAATTAATCTTGCCCTCTTGTGTGTTAGCCACCAATAAAATTTGTCATATCAAATGGTGGCTAAAACATTTTTGGAGCCTTCAAGGAACAATTTTATTGCTAAAAGTGTTATCTCTTGAAGACTCATGAAGGCATTTGGCCCTTTTTTCAAATCTTCACTGTTGTTTCCTTTTCCAAACTCAGAAATTCTGCTAATTCCATAGAGAAAAGACTGCTGCAAAGGCCATTTTTCCCTTCCCTCCACCTCAAAACTAACCTTCATTTTGCCTCCTCTTTTCCTCATAAAATTCCTCTATTTTCCCTTTTTTCCATTTCCCCCTTCATAAAATCCACATTACAAAGTTTAAAAATTCTTTTTGAACTTTGCCGAAACCCCCAAATCCATTAGAAAACTCTGAAAAAATCATAAAAATACACTTTCTATATTATAGTATTAAGCCCCTTTGGGCCAAGTCCTAACCACTTCCCCTCCATACGCCTTGGTGCTGGAACCAAGCACTAATGGTCCCAAGCGCTTATCACATCAGAACAAAACGCAACGTGCAAGTATTTTTGCCTTACAAAGTTTTCTGATGTGATTAGCCCCTTGTTTTATAAACCCCGATCTTATTATCGCCTCATATAACCTTTTGGCAAGCAATCGGGCGCTAAAACATTGTATAATTCCATATTCGATGCATTTTTCCCTTTGTTAATTCATAAAACCCTTCTTCCTAAAGTTTGGTCTAAACGCGCCCATACAATGTTTTTTAATGAAAAAATGGGGAGATTGAAAGACCCACATCAAAGGTTCCGATGCGATTGAAGCCCCATTGTATAAACTCCGCCCCCTCACTTTACTCCATATAACTTGTGCTCAGGACCAAGAGTTAAAAGTCCCCAAGCACCAATCACATCGGATAAAATCTAAATGGGTAGATTGAAAATCCCACAGGTCTGATCCGAAGTTCCGATTGCGATTGGCCCTTATATATATAAGCCCCGGGCCTATTATCTTTCATATAGACCAACAGCCCCGCACTCGGGCGCCAGACCATTTTCATATATATATATGTCTCGCCCCGATACATAAAACCTTTGTTTTTATTAAATTTTCGGTTTTCATATACTATAAAGGGGTTTCTGCCGGCACATGTCTCAAACCATATCCGTCGTTGATCTTGAGCTGATCAAACGGCCCTCACATGATCGCATCGCAAGTTTTTTGTCGAGCGCGTTAAACATAATGCCTCCCCCGATTGGTCAACCCCCGATGAGTTCTCCGCCGTCGATTTGATTTGCAGATCGACGGTCCGCAGTTAATCGCATCGGCGCTTCCCGAGTTTCTCCCCCCTCTGATCGCCGAGCCCCGATTGCATCTGGGCCGTCTACGTGTCCAGATCGGATGGTCCAGATTGCATTTCCTGACTTTGGTTTAAATGCATGCACCCCGCGTTCTAATGTTTTAGGCCAAATCCCGACCATTGATCTCTGCAGATCAACGACCCTCATTAACCTTTTCTCCGCCTTTGTATATTTTTCATGTGATTCCCAGATGCAATATCTGCTGTTGATTTTTAGATCCAACGGCTTATATTAAACCCGACAGCCCTGCCTCCTGTGGGTCCTGCCTTCTTCAAAGTTTGATCTCGACCGTCTGTATTACATCCAACGGCTCAGATTGAAACCGCCCTGTCTCCTATCTTCCGCGCATCATATCCATATCACGCTCATTCTCCTCCGTTGGATTTGAGGTCCCAGATCTAATGGTCCACGTTCCATATCGCATAACTTTCAGCGCGAAGGATAATTTCCCAAGGGCCGCGTGATATTGGTGGTTTTGAAAAGCCACTTGTCAGGCGGGAATGCATATCACGTTCAAAAAGGCAAAATCGCCCCCCCGCCTTTTTCTCACGTGAAAACAATGGTTTTACCTCCCAAAACCACCTTCCCCATTTCTATTATGTTTTATCACATGCAACTCCCACCGTTGATCTCTGAAGATCAACGGCCTAGATTTAATCTGGCCCTACACTATCACCCTCCACCCTCGCCAAAGGTTTTTAACATAAAATCTCCACCGTCCATCTCGTGGGCCGATCTCATCCGACGACCCACGATCATCCCGAACCCCCAACTCTATTTTTCACCATATTTCCTCCGAAACAAAGGTTTTAACCCCATTTCTTCACATTTCTTCTATTTTCCAAACAATGTGACTCCTTCACACTGTTAAATCACAACCAATCCCGACCGTTGATCTCTGCGCAATCAACGACTCTGACTTAGTTGACACCATTGTTCTTTCCGAACAGTCTTGATTCGATCTCCACATCAGATCTCCACCATTGGATGATGCCATCCAATGGCCACGCTCCTCCCCTCAACCTCCTAAGCAGTTTTACCACCTAAACACAGGATTTATTTATGTTTATTGTTTTATGCAGGTTTCTATGGTTTTCTCCGTTATATTAAAGGAAAACCAAAGGCTGGGGATGAAGATCCCTCAGGCCTTTGTGCATACAGAAATATCATTACACGAGGTTGAAACTCCAGGTCTTGTCAATGCTTCATGGGAATTGATGCCATATGAGCCCTGTGCGGCCCTGCACATTAACAAGACACAGTGTGATTAAATCAAATTAAAAGAGTATCAGTGTCGAAGACCTACCACAACAGAACTGAAGATTGAAGATGGATTCCATAGTTTAATGGATTACGGCTAAGATTGATTATCAAAGGCCTAATCCATTAAATTAAAAAATAATTAAAGGGGAAATCAAAATATCATTAGACAGAAAGGCCTCCACCACCACAACAGAGGCCAATTGATTCCTCTCAGCTACCACAATGCCACCTATAGCCTCAAGCATTCAAACAGAGGTCAAAGTTATTGATCAGAGAAAAGATATTTGCCTCATCACAACCAAACAGTTAATTATGCCAAAGGAACTTAATGCAAAAAATATCAGTAGAGTTATTACTACATGAAACAAAGCCTTAAAAGTCAACAAAAGCTCCCACTGAGATTAATTATTAATGTAAAACAATTAATATAGACAGATCATCTGTAAACTTCTCCATTGATCCCCTCAAAGGCCGAGAAGCATTAATCTATATTAATTGAACTTGGGAGATCTTTTTTCCTCCCACCTCCTTATTTCTTCTATAAATACTCCTGTAGAAGATGAGAAAATGTTGGTTGCAGAACTTTGAAATATACTTGTGCTCGAAATTTCTAATTGTAAATAGTGTTCAAAGGCTCTTGAAGCTCTGCTTGTGATAGAATAGTTAGGCTGAGAAGTGAAGATGATTGCTAACCTGAAACACTGGACTTAAAGTTGTAACTGGTTTTAAGCATCAATATAAGCTGATTTATGGGATCCTGGTCTATGTCGACGGTGATGTTTTTCTTATTGTAAATCGTTATTTTATTTCTATTTTCACTTTGTCCATCTTCTATGATAAATAAAAACAAGCATAGAGTTAGTATTTACTGTATATCAATACCCTTCTCTGACTGATAAGCTTTATCTCCATGTTTTCTTCTAATTTGTGTTGTTTAGGAATGATTTAATTCAGTTTGAGTAGTTAGGAATGCTGGCATTCCCTCGTCCTACTGCCTTAACTAATTATTATTCTTGAATGTTATTTTCAGTTTATGTTAAGTAGAGATGAACTAAGGAAGTTATGGTGAGCCATGTCCTAGTTTTATCCCCTAAGACTGTTTGAAAGTTTCCCTAAGAGTGTGTTGAAAGCTGGCTAGTTTCAAAGTACTTACCAGATCTTAGACCATTCTTCGTTATCATTTGTGTTTCCCTTTGTGTTTAAATGTTTTCTATTGGAAGTATATCAAAATCTGGCTAGTTTCTAAGTACTTACCAAATCTTAGGTTGCTTTTATGTCTTTCTTAAGTGTATGTCAAAAGCGGCTAGTTTCAAAGTACTTACCAGATCTTGGGCTGCTCTTTGTTCTTTAGTTGTTTATTTCCCCTTCTTTTTGTATCATTTCATTCCATAAAATCAACTTTAAAGAGATCCTTAGACATATATGACTTGCCCCATGGAACACTCTTGAACCTGGTTGTTTCAATTCAACCCTATTATGAATCCATAGCCCAATGGACTAAAACCAGCATTGCATCCATCTTTTTAGAAAAAGCTTGTTCTATTTTATTGCAACTTCACACCTTTGAAACTCTTTCCATTTATGACTTTCCACTCAAACAATAATCATGCTCAACCATCTAAAACAAACAAAAACCCTTGGCCTTCATAACTAGCCTAATATCATTACCCAAAACTTTAAATACAAATCCATCTTTGCACTTATTGGAGAGATCCCTCTCCGGATTCAGGAGGGCTAGATCCTAGAATCCCAAAGTGGTTGAAACAGTGTTTCTCCCCGCGGTCGGACTTTTTCCAATCTTGCTGATTACGAGGAGCTAACATTTCTGGCGACTCCACTGGGGAAATTTTTGAGTTCATAGTT
Source organism: Pinus albicaulis (assembly GCA_034641835.2). Lineage (NCBI taxonomy): Eukaryota > Viridiplantae > Streptophyta > Pinopsida > Pinales > Pinaceae > Pinus > Pinus albicaulis. The sequence goes on from CM076577.1 coordinate 1,241,872,114, forward strand.
GCTTGGCCAAATTTTATAGACTCTTTAGTTTTCCATACAACCACAGAAACTCAGAAACAACACAAAAATGTTTCATATATGTATTCAATAAACATGGTGCTGGACCATTAAGCCTTTTACCTCCTTAGGAGCTAAATCTTCCACCTAGCGACTCCATACTCTGAAACTCCCAAAAGACCAAATGACTCCACTGGTAGAAGACTCTGAACTAATTGAACATACACAGTGACCTATTTTCTGATTTACAAACATGGATTTAGATATAGACCCAGATGAAAAACATATGATCATGATGGAAAAGATGATGTACATGCTTGGAAAGAGAATGGATAGGTTGATGGCTAATTTAAACGCTGGAAATCTAGAGCAACATATACCTTTCCCTAATCAAACACAAAATCTACCTCGACAAGACATGTATGATCCACAAGATTACAAAGAGAATAAACAAGAAATCATGATGGAAAAGATGATGTAAATGCTTGGAAAGAGAATGGATAGGTTGATGGCTATTATGAATAGCAATGATCTAGAGCGAGCTACCTTTTCTCTTGATCAAACACAAGCCCAATCACCTCAAGATCAAGACTATGACCAAGACATGTATTATGATCAACACCTTTTAGAATATGATGAGAAAACTTACAAAGAAAGCAATGAAGAAGGTTGTCAACAAAGTTTAAATTGCCTTCCTATGTCTTGTACAATGCTGATAAGAGATCTTCATGACCGAAACACAAATAATAATAGTGAGCAGTGCTTCAAGGAGACAAGTAACCATTTGGAAAACATGAAACCTGAAACTGAGGAGACACCAACACATATAGAAAACCTCCCTTTGTTTTATAACTCAGTTCAGTTTATACAACAAGAATGGCATCCTGATAACGAGGAGAAAATAACTCATGAACCCGATGTACAAACTCAATATCATACTAATCATGAGGAATTTTTTGAAACGCAAGAAGATCAGGAAACAACAGAAAATCCTCAAATTTTTCCTGCAAGCACAAGTCAAGATCCCCTAGAAGAGGCCCAAGAGAACATCCAGCCTCAGAATCAACTTTTACAAGACGCAGAGAGCTGCTGTAATTCTGTTCAAAGGGACATGGAAATTTTTTTCCCGTTAACAGAAGAAGAGATAAATCAGACTGTTAATAAACAGTCAGCCTTTGAAACTTATTACAAAACTAATACTCTTGTTCATTCACGTAGAGAACTCTATTGTAAAGATGCAGAGAGTTCTTTTGTTGGTCATAAAATACAAGGTAGCTCTTCTTCTGTTTATACTCAAAGAAATATCCCTCCTTTAACAGAAGAACAAATTGATCAAATACTAAGTAAATAGCTACCCTCCAAACCATCATCTAAGCCAGACATTCATGAACATGGTGCCTATTCCACAGAACAATCCAATGGCACTCGAGACAAAGAGGATAGTAAAGAAATCAATGATAATATTGAAACTAGTCCTCTTTGGAATATGAATTTTGATGGGTTATGTACTAAAACTAATGCAGGTGCAGGAATATGGATTTACAATACAGGAAACAATTATTCTGAAGCATATTCATACAAATTTAATTTTCAATGCACAACTGACATAGTAGAGTATGAGGCACTTCTCTTAGGGCTACACTTATTGAAAAAAATAGGAGCCTAGAAGACAACAGTTCACAGAAATGCAGAGTTGGTAATTAGGCAAGTGAAAGAAGAATGCATGGTTGAACATCCCAGACTTAAAGCCTATAAGGATGATACCATAGATTTACTGAAATCTTTCAAATATTTCCAACTTATCCTTGTTCCTAAAGACCAAAACAGTTTTGCTAATGGATTAGCCCTTGTGGCTAGTACATGTCTAAGACCTTGGGAGAGCAAGCAATATACAATTCAAGAAAAATTCAGACCAGCTGTCCCAAACACCAAAAGATACTGGCAAAACTTTGAAGGAGAAAAACAAATAAAAGACTATCCTGCTGAGGATATACCATCTTTCCAAGAAGAGAATTCTCCCTTCACTAATGACAATCTGTCATCCAAAGAGCCTGAATTTATAACAGAAGCAAGCATAGATTTAGAGAAAGAAGATATTTCACTGCTTGCTATTTTGCAGGTTAAGGATGATGATACTTCCAAGCTGCATACTGACAACGCAGTCCTCAAAGCTGAAGTCTTGGAAGCAGACAATCTACCAGACATGGAGGACCAGAAAGAAGAGAAACTTCATCCTTTCTTTGTTGATCCTTTGGACGAGTGTGTGGAGGTCCCAAACAGCTCAAATTATCAAGAATGGATCCTTTGCAAGAGCCAGAGACATGAAAAGCTGTCATCTCCTGTGATAGTCTTGATTTTTGAAGATTAATCTTCAAAATGTACTATGGATACTTCTAACAAGCAGCCATAGTTTCTTCTTCTTTATGACATTACTCAACTGGCTACATTGGCACTTTTGTATCATATGAAGATGTAAATACTCCATGTTAGAATAGGTTAGATAGGAATGTCAGTATAGCTCAGTTTTGAGCATTTAGATAGTTGTTGATTTTTGTCTTCGAAGAAAAATAAAAAATACAAAAACAACAAAAGAAAGAAAAGAGGGCAGATTGTAAAAACAAGAAAGGTATAGCCCCATGCCAAAAAAAAAGAAAAGAGAAACAAATCTGAAAGTGTGCAAGCTTAAATGCCACTCCTGAAAAACACACTTCTAATTAGTCAAACTGCCTAATCTTGACTAATTATTTTTAAATTTACTGCTGATAGGATAGTGAATTCGATTTGCCAAACAATTTAATCTTGGCTTATCAGTAGGTAGATTAGGCTAGAAATTAAAGGTTAAAACATGCTCAAAATTTGAACCTAAGATTTCAAAGGAAGAATGACTCAAAACTGTTTAAATTTCTGAGTCAAAACAGAGGAAGAACTAGTTCTAATCAGCTCAAAATATGAACCAGTTTCTAAAGAAAAACATCTTAAACAGAAAATAAAAAAAGAGCTGAAAAAAGATGAAGGAAGTGCTTTGAAATTTCATATCTTAAGCCTTCCATTTTGATTTATTTTTCTGCAAAATAATGTCTATGTGCAACTTGTTTTTATGCCATAGATCAACATCAAGTTAGACTATTCAATCCTGACTTGTATGCTTTTAAATTTCTGTTTTAGAAATTAGAGAATAAAAATATGTTAGACTGTTTAATCCTAACAGATTGGTAGATTAGGTAGAGAAGAATATGGACTCAACTGTTTAATCTGAGTCCATGGAGAAATAAGGAGTAGAAATAGATTAGTTTTATGCTTTCAAAAGAATAAAATGTTGTGAAAAGAGTTTGCCAATCCAAGTGCACTCTAAAGAAGAAAAGATGTTAGATTAGTAGGATCGGGTAGGTAGAAAGTTAGTATTGATGAAGTACCATTGTTTTCCATGGCTGCTAGCATGTTTTCAGAGCAAAGGAAGAACATCCAAGCAAAGAAAAGAAGCCCAATGGATGAGGCACTGATCAGCCTCCTAGAGAATGCAAGTCTGAAGTTCTTGATGCCTTCAAGAAGGCACCATCCCCAAGTGGAGCCACTGTTAGCCACCAATAAAATTTGTCATATCAAATGGTGGCTAAAACATTTTTGGAGCCTTCAAGGAACAAGTTTATTGCTAAAAGTGTTATCTCTTGAAGACTCATGAAGGCATTTGGCCCTTTGTTCAAATCTTCACTGCTGTTTCCTTTTCCAAACTCAAAAATTCTGTTGATTCCATAGGGAAAAGACTGCTGCAAAGGCCATTTTTCCCTTCCCTCCACCTCAAAACTAACCTTCATTTTACCTGCTATTTTTCTCATAGACTTCCTCTATTTTCCCTTTTTTCCATTTCCCCCTTCATAAAATCCACATTACAGAGTTTAAAACTTCTTTTTGAACTCTGCCGAAACCCCCAAATCCATCAGAAAACTTTGAAAAAATCATAAAAATACACTTTTTGTATTATAGGCTTAAGCCCCTTTGGGCCAAGTCCTAACCACTTCTCCTCCATACGCCTTGGTGCTGGAACCAAGCACTAATGGTCCCAAGCGCTTATTGCATCGAAACAAAACGCAGCGCACAAGTCTTTTTGCCTTACAAAGTTTTCCGATGTGATTAGCCCCTTGTTTTATAAACCCCGATCTTATTATCGCCTCATATAAACTTTTGGCCCGCAATCGGGCGCTAAAACATTGTATAATTCCATATCCGATGCATTTTTCCCTTTGTTAATTTATAAAACCCTTCTTCCTAAAGTTTTGTCTAAACGCGCCCATACAATGTTTTTTAATGAAAAAATGGGTAGATTGAAAGACCCGCATCAAAGGTGCCGATGCGATTGAAGCCCCATTGTATAAACTCCGCCCCCCCTGTACTCGATATAACTTGCACCCGGGACCAAGATTTAAAAGTCCCCAAGCGCCAATTGCATCGAAGAAAATCTAAATGGGTAGATTGAAAAGCCCACAGGCCCAATCCAAAGTTCTGATTGCGATTGCCCCTTATATATGTAATTCGTGGGCCTATTATATTTCATATAGACCAACGACCCCGCAGTCGGGCACCATACCATTTTCATATATATATATATATATATGTCCCACCCCGATACATAAAACCTTTGTTTTTATTAAATTTTCGGTTTTTATATATTATAAAGGGGTTTTCGTCGGCACATATTTCAAACCATATTCGTCATTGATCTTGAGCCAATCAAATGGCCCGTGCATGATTGCACGCAAGTTTTTTGTTGAGTGCGTTAAACATAATGCCTCCCCTGATTGGTCAACCCTCGATGAGTTCTCCACCATCGATCTAATCTGCAGATTGATGGTCCACAGTTAATCGCATCGGCGCCTCCCGAGTTTCTCCCCCCGCCAATCGCCGAGCCTCGATTGCATCTGGGCCGTCCACGTGTCCAGATCGGATGGTCCATATCACATTTCCTGACTTTGGTTTAAATGCATCTGCCCCGCGTTCTAATGTTTTACGCCAAATCCCGACCATTGATCTCTGCAGATCAACGGCCCTCATTAACCTTTTCTCCACCTTTGTATCTTTTTCATGTGATTCCCAGATGCAATCTCCGCCGTTGATTTTTAGATCCAACGATTGATGTTAAACCCGACAGGCCTGCCTCCTGTGGGTCCTGCCTTCTTCAAAGTTTGATCTCGGCCGTCCGTGTTACATCCAATGGCTCATATTGAAATCGCCTTGTCTCCTATCTTCCACGCATCATATCCATATCGCGCTCATTCTCCTCCGTTGGATCTGAGGTCCCATATTTGACGGTCCACGTTCCATATCACGTAACTTTCAGCGCGAAGGATAATTTCCTGAGGGCTGTGCGATATTTGTGGTTTTGAAAAGCCACGTGTCAAGCGGGAACGCATATTGCATTCAAAAAGGCAAAACCACCTCCCCTGCCTTTTTCTCACGTGAAAAAAATGGTTTTACCTCCTGAAACCACCTTCCCCATTTCTATTATGTTTTATCGCGTGCGAATCCCACCGTTTATATTTGTAGATCAACGGCCCAGATTTAATCTGGCCCTACACTATCGCCCTCCATCCTCGCCAAAGGTTTTTAATGTAAAATCTCCACCGTCCATCTCGTGGGCCGATCTCATCCAACGGCCCACGATCATCCCGAACCCCCAACTCTATTTTTCACCATATTTCCTCCGAAACAAAGGTTTTAACCCCATTTCTTCGCATTTCTTCTATTTTCCAAATAGTGTGACTCCTTCACATTGTTAAATCACAACCAATCCTGACCGTTGATCTCTGTGCAATCAACGAATCTGACTTAATTGACACCATTGTTCTTTCCGAATAGTATCCATTCGATCTCCACATCAGATCTCCACCATTGGATGATGCCATCCAACGGCCACGCTCCTCCCCTCAACTTCCTATGCAGTTTTACCACCTAAACACAGGATTTATTTATGTTTATTGTTTTATGCAGGTTTCAATGGTTTTTTCCATTATATTAAAGGAAAATCGAAGGCTGGGGATGACGATCTCTCAAGCCTTTGTGCATACAGAAATATCATTCCACGGGGTTCAAACTCCACGTCTCGTCAATGCTTCATGGGCATTGATGCCATATAAGCCCTGTGCGGCCCTGCACATCAACAAGACACAGTGTGATTAAATCAAATTAAAAGAGTATCAGTGTCGAAGACCTACCACAGCAGAACTGAAGATTGAAGATGGCTTCCATAGTTTAATGGATTACAGCTAAGATTGATTATCAAAAGCTTAATCCATTAAATTAAAATATAATTAAAGGAGAAATCAAAATATCATCAGACAGAAAGGTCTCCATTGCCACAATAGAGGCCAATTGATTCCTCTCAGTTACCACAATGCCACCTGTAGCCTCAAGCATTCAAACAGAGGCCGAAGTTATTGATCAGAGAAAAGATATTTGCCTCAGTGTAGCAAAACAGTTAATTCTACCAAAGGAACTTAATGCAAAAAATATCAGCAGAGTTATAACTACATGAAACAGAGTCTTAAAATTCAACAAAAGCTCCCACCGAGCTTAATTCTTAATGTAAAACAATTAATATAGACAGACCATCTGTAAACTTCTCCATTGAGCCCCTCAAAGGCCGAGAAGAATTAATCTGTATTAATTGAACTTGGGAGATATTTTTCCCTCTCGCCTCCTCATTTCTTCTATAAATAATCTTGTAGAAGATGAGAAAATGTTGGTTGCAGAACTTTGAAATATACTTGTGCTCAAAACTTCTGATTGTAAATAGTGTCAAAGGCTCTTGAAGCTCTACTTGATATAGAATAGTTAGGCTGAGAAGTGAAGATGATTACGAACCTGAAACACTAGACTTAAAGCTGTAACTGGTTTGAAGCATCAATACAAGATGATTTATGGGATCCTGTCTATGTTGATGATGATGTTTTTCTTATTGTAAATCGTTATTTTATTTCTGTTTTCACTTTGTCCATATTCTCTGATAAATAACAACAAGCATAGAGTTAGGATTTATTGTATATCAATACCCTTCTCTGACTGATAAGCTTTATCTCCATGTTTTCTTCTAATTTGTGTTGTTTAGGAATGATTTAATTTAGTTTGAGCTGTTAGGAATGCTGGCGTTCCCTCGTCCTATTTCCTTAGCTAATTGTTATTCCTAAATGTTATTTTCAGTTTATGTTAAGTAGAGATGAACTAAGGAAGTTATGGTGAGCCCTGTCTTAGGTTTATCCCCAAAGACTATCTAAAAGTTTCCCTAAGAGTGTGTTGAAAGCTGGCTAGTTTCAAAGTACTTACCAGATCTTAGACCATTCTTCGTTATCATTTGTGTTTCCCTTTGTGTTTAAATGTTTTCTATTGCAAGTATATCAAAAGATGGCTAGTTTCAAAGTACTTACCGGATCTTGGGTTGCTTTTATGTCTTTCTTAAGTGTATGTCAAAAGCTTGATAGTTTCAAAGTACTTGCCAGATCTTGGGCTTCTCTTTGTTCTTCATTTGTTTATTTCCCCTTATTGTTGTATCATTTCATTCCATAAAATCAACTTTAAAGATATCCTTAGACATAGATGACTTGCCCCATGGACCACTCTTGAACCTGGTTGTTTCAATTAAACCCTGTTATGACTCCATAGCCCAATGGACTAAAACTAGCATTGCATCCATATTTTTAGCCAAAGCTTGTTCTATTTTCTTGCAACTTCACACCTTTGAAACTCTTTCCATTTAGGACTTTCTACTCAAATAATAATCATGCTCAACCATCCAAAACAAACAAAAACCCTCAGCCTTCATAACTAGCCTAATATCATTACCCAAAACTTTAAAGACAAATCCATCTTTGCACTTATTGGAGAGATCCCTCTCTGGATTCAGGAGGGCTAGATCCTAAAATCCCAAAGTGGTTGAAACGGTGTTTCTCCCCGCGGTCGGACTTTTGCCAATCTTGCTGATTATGGGGAGCTAACATTGTGGAGCAATGCACTGTACATATATGGTGAGATAATGTAAATACTCAATGAAATGATCAATAAGTACATAAATACATTTCTTACTGTTATCACTCAAAAAAAATCAAGCATCATTTTGACAAGGTTACATAGGTTCATGGGTCAAAATAAGATTTTCAAAGTCATTTTTGAGTTTGACCAAGGGAAATTATAATTTTTTTTATAGTTTGTACCCTTAGGTCCAAATACACTCATTTTTAAACTCCTTCAAGTCAAATCATTCATCATTTTCCAATTATTTTCATTTTCCAATTTTTTTTGTACCGAAAGTGCCAAATTAGCCAAGAATCCCTATTTTCGTAGCGCATCTAGTGTAAAAAAGGCAGAAAAATGATGGCGGGGTCACCTACTTACCCCGCAGTCTCCACTATCAATGCATCTAAAATGCTTGCACTCAATTTAATGCTCAATCCAAATTTTAATCTGGGCAAATTTTTAAAATATATTTGGAAGCTTTAATATCTCAAATCTGAGATTTGAGATATTAAATTAGAATTCTCTTATGGTTATAGACTTACTCATCACAAGCCAGACTTATAATGCAGAAGCTTTTTCTCTAATTACAATTTCTATGGTTTAAACTATGACCAAAAGCACTTCCAAAACTTTCAAACTCTTATGCAGAAGCTCTCTCTCCTTTTATCTTCAAATGAAAACCTTATTATAAACCCACTTTATTGAAATCGAATAATATTTGAGTTTACCTTGACTCAATGTTGGATTAAACCCCAAAGGTGCTCTCACCTTATGGAAATCTGAGTTTCTTTTTATAAAAACCAAAAGTATGATATGGCCACAACTTGTCAATTATCGTGTATATGACTTTCTTTTCCAAACGCTCACAGAACACTTCATTTTATATTGAAACGTTCGACCTATAATAAAAGTATTTATATAATGACCCACGACTTTATAAACTTACCACTGTTCAAGAGATCAAACCCTTTTGACTGTCATGTGCGACTTCAAACTCTGGCGTTAACTTCCCTGCAATTCCACAATGCGATTGTCATTGGATCCTTCGCCCTTCAAATCGAACGCAAATCGCATTTTTTTCCCCACGGAATTTTAACACTAAAAAAAAATGCGAAATAGGTGGTAATTGAAAGCCACCTTATGCCACATGCCCTCCAATGAACGATATCGTGTTTTTTTTCACAAAAACAACTTACCACCTAAGAGGCAGCGCGATACTGTCGGTTTGATCTTCGAAACCGCTTTCACTGTTCAGCTTGCCGGTTCCACACTTCGTCTTCATGGTTCCGCCGTATCTCTAGTTCATAGTTCTGCCTTCCATGTTTATATCTGTGTTTCGAACAAAGACTTAAACTCTCTGTGTACTCGTTCCCATGCCATTCTCGCTGCAAGTTCTCACTTTCGTTGGAAAATACAACCCCACAACTTCAAATTCAACTTTATTCCTCTGCATATGAAACCCTTTCACAATTTCATTGTTCTATGTCTGGTTCTTCAATCATGGAATGAAAATTACCGAATTTTGAATTGAATTCTCTGTTTTTGAAAGCTTTAGCACAAGAATGGTTCTCGATTTATGCAATCAAACCAAATAATTTCTTACATGAATTCTTATCAATATCAGAATGGTTCCTGATACTATTAGGGCCTCTTCTTACAGAGCTAATGCGCCTTTAATTCATACATAGAGACTAATATCTTACTGCAATCGATTTTTCCATTCTCACCTTCAAATCGAATATCATGATGCAGATGTGAATCAAATGGTAGAGAGTTGGTCATTAACCATTAACCAGAATGAAAAAATGTCTTCACACAAATGCAACCTCGATTATACAAATCCTTACTGTTCCTCGATTCAAATCACTGATTTCATAGCATCATCTCAGAGCCCTGTTCAGGGTTTTATCATATACTTATTGAAACCAAGCATATTCACACAGAACTAATTCCAACGATATACATCTGATTTAGGGTTAACTCTTATATATATATATATATAAATGAAGTCACTTACAGTACATCTGGCCTGATCTTCAATCGATGGCCCTACTAAAAAATTCACCCGAGGATTTTCAAACAACACTCTCCAGCTCTCCATATCTATCCTTGATGCTTACATTTATACAAAAGATTAATGAATCGATTCAGCTTCTTTGACAGTTCTACAAAACTCTTAAAATTCTCAAAGTCCTAAATTAGCCTAAATCCCCAGATTTACTGACTCTTCATATTCCTGACTAATTGACTTCTCTCATATTCTCCAATCATTTGGAAACATTTACAATTTTCTCTCTATATTTAATTTAAAATCACTCAAATATTAATAATTACATAAGAAAAAAAAACATGAGACCCCCCTATGTCTATTAGAATACAAAGTATTTTCTTGGGCCTAATGCTCTTGCATCAGACTCCCAAGGTTAAAATGATTCATGATCTCCTGATCATGTGCTTTTAATTTCCGCCATCCTGGATCCCACACTTTGTTCTATAGCTGATCATCTTCTGCAATATTATTCTTCTGCACTTCTCCAGGCTTCCATATCTTATTCTGTCTTGCTCCACTGGCTGCACTTTTACATTATATTTCTGTCTTTCTTTTGCTGCTACTTCTGCTTCTTTGGTTTCTTGCTGATGTCTTCTTCTCGAACACTTTCATCATCAGCCTTCTTATTAATTCTATTTCCCTGTCTAACATGTTTTCTGACTGTTGGATACTGCTCCATCTTGATTGCTGAACTTCTACTTTTGCTTCTGCTTCTGCTTGCTGAGTTCTTATTTTCTAAAATCTTACTGTTGATTTTTCTTGCTGAGCTCTCACACTTACTCTAGCTCTAGCTCCAGCTTTAACTGCCACCTTTGTTTCCACCCCATCATCCATACCCTCTTGTCTTCTGTGACAGAATTTTTTTTCTTGATTGTCATTTATGACAATTTCTTCATTCTCTGACTTCAACAATTCTCTGGACTGGTATTTAAATTTCCAGTCATTGTCATCATCTATTTTCCTCTCTTTCTGGACCAAACATTATTTAGTCCTTCCATCAGTACCTGCAATCATAAAACAACTGTTAAAACAAAAATCATAAGGCCTTAGTGCCTTTCTTTCCTCTGCCAGCATTTCAGTATGTTGTCCTGAAATTCCTTCCTTCTCTATCAGCACATCAGTATGCTGATTCACCTTTCCCAAAGAATTCTCTGAAGAATTCCCAAGACTGTCAACAAGTCTTTCATTCACACCATCTGCCTCCATGATGGTTTCCTGTTCACTGTAGTGAACTCTGCCTTCTGCAATCTCTCTTTCATACTCTGAATTCTCCAAAAAGTATTCCAACAATGCAATTTCTCTATGGCATTGTTGAAGTATTTCATCATCACTTACAGTCCCTGCATTCATACACGAACTTTCAGTTTGTAGGCCACAAGCTTCAACAGTCTCAACTGATGTTTCACATATCAGTTCTTCAAATTGATCCTCTCCTTCTTCATCCACAAGAATTTCTCCCTGTGCTGCAACAACTTCAATCATAAGTACATCACTGCTTGCTTTAGTCAAGAGACATTTCCAACATTGCATTTTTCTTCGGAGTATCCATCTTCTGAGAGATACTTCTTCATACTTGTGACAGCTTCACAATATTGCTCATCCTCCTCTACAAAACCTGTAATCACACCACAATTATCAGATTAAAAAACAAAAGGCTTCACATCATCTAGCTGATCTGGACTTGTCCAATAACTCAAGAAATCATCAATAATTTCCTCTTTAGCAAGACAAACTTCTTGCTGTCTTAAAACTCCACCATGACTCATAATATCTTTTGCAGATCTCCATTCTTCATCTGTGTTCTATTCTGCTTCACAAACAGAAACTTCTCTTCTCAACTCAGCTGCTCTGAGTTCTACATATTCCAATTGTGTACTCCTCCTCTGTTCAAGATTTCTCAACTTTTTTGCAAACATACAAAAATCATTAGATGTAAAGTCATTTGACCTCTTGGCCTCACTTGAAGTTTCAGTCTTCAAGTCCTTCTCCAAATACTCAATCATCTTGATTAGTCTCTCTTTCTGCTGAGCATGTATCATCTGCTCTTTCTTCATCTGTAGCCCATGCCACTTTACTTTCTTCTTCATGAGCCAACCAACTCTATGGCTTTCCTCTATCATATTTTCCAGTTTATTAAACTATTCTCTGATCTTAGCTACCTCTTTCCAATATTCTGCATCAGTCAATTTCTTCCTCATGCCATTTGCCCTGGCATCGTCTTCCTCTTTTCTGTTGTGGCCTCTCTTAGAACCCCTGTTATCTCTTCTATGACTTTTGGAAGTCATATTCTCCCCCATAATGAGTTCCTCACTTATCAGCTGCACCAAGCCTCTGCAACAACAAGCTCTCATGCTGCCACTTACCTCACCAATCCTTTCCTCCGGACCTGGGCTTTTGGCAAGTACTGGTCCCCTATTTGCTGGAACCTTCTAAGCACTCTCTTCTACTCTCTCTAGGCTTCACTCTACAACTTTTCAAGAACACATATTTTCTTCTTTCATCCAACCTCTGTTGGGAATTCTCTAGGGTTTTCCATACTTTCTTCTTCACTTTAGAATCCTCTACTGGACTCTTTCATCACTGCTCTCAAAGCTGTGATCTGCTTTTGCTGAGATTTCTTCAATTTCCTGCACTTTGCATTTGAAAAAAAAATTATTCAAACAAAATCAAAATTACCTCACCTTCAGAGTTTTTTCAACATCTAGTTGTAATTGCTTCCGCAAATCCTTCCAATGCTCTTTGTATGCTGCAATCTTTATCAATTTTCAAAAATCTGATTTCTTTTCATCACACATGCAATTAATAAAAACTTTGAACCTTCAAAGAGCTATTCTAGCTCTGATACCACATGATGGCGGGGTCGCCTGCTTACCCCACAGCCTCCACTATCAATGCATCTAAAATGCTTGCACTCAATTTAATGCTCAATCCAAATTCCAATCTGGGCAAATTTTTAAAATATATTTGGAAGCTTTAATATCTCAAATATGAGATTTGAGATATTAAATTAAAATTCTCTTATGGTTATAGACTTACTCATCACAACCTAGACTTATAATGTGGAAGCTTTTTCTCTAATTACAATTTCTATGGTTTAAACCATGACCAAAAGCACTTCCAAAACTTTCAAACTCTTATGCGGAAGCTCTCTCTCTTTTCATCTTCAAATGAAAACCTTATTATAAACCCACTTTATTGAAATTGAATAATATTCGAGTTTATCTTGACTCAATGTTGGATTAAACCCCAAATGTGCTCTCACCTTATGGAAATCTGAGTTTCTTTTTATAAAAACTGAAAGTATGATATGGCCACAACTTGTCAATTATCGTGTATATGAATTTCTTTTCCAAACACTCACGAAACACTTCATTTTATATTGAAACGTTCGACCTATAATAAAAGTATTTATATAATGACCCACGGCTCTATAAAATTACCACTGTTCAAGAGCTAGAACCCTTTTGACTGTCATGTGCGACTTCAAACTCTGGCGTTAACTTCCCTGCAACTCCACAATGCGATTGTCGTTGGATCCTTCACCCTTCAAATCGAATGCAAATCACATTTTTTTCCCCATAGAATTTTAACACTAAAAAAAACGTGAAATAGGTGGTAATTGAAAACCACCTTATGCCACATGCCCTCCAACAAACGATATTGCATTTTTTTCACAAAAACAACTTACCACCTAAGAGGCAGCGCGATACTGCCGTTTTGTCTTTGAAACCGCTTTCACTGTTTAGCTTGCCAGTTCCACACTTCGTCTTCATGGTTCCGTTGTATCTCTAGTTCGTAGTTCCGCCTTCCACGTTTATATCTGCGCTTCGAACAAAGACTTAAACTCTCTGCGTACTCGTTCCCACGCCATTCTCGCTGCAAGTTCTCACTTCCGCTGGGAAAAAAAACCCCACAGCTTCACATTCAACTTTATTCCTCTGCATATGAAACCCTTTCACGATTTCATTTTTCTACATCCATTTCTTCAATCGTGGAATGAAAATTACCGAATTTTGAATTGAATTCTCTGTTTTTGAAAGCTTTAGCACAAGAATGGTTGTCGATTTATGCAATCGAACCCAATAATTTCTTACATGAATTCTTATCAATATCAAAATGGTTCCTGATACTATTAGGGCCTCTTCTTATAGAGCTAATGCGCCTTTAATTCATACACAGAGACTAATATCTTACTGCAATCAATTTTTCCATTCTCACCTTCAAATCAAATATCATGATGCAGATGTGAATCAAATGGTAGAGAGTCGGTCATTAACCATTAACCAGAATGAAAAAATGTCTTCACACAAATGCAACCTCGAGTATACAAATCCTTACAGTTCCTCGATTCAAATCACCGATTTCATAGCATCATCTCAGAGCCCTATTTAGGGTTTTATCATATACTTATTGAAACCAAGCCTATTCACACATAACTAATTCCAATGATATACATCTAATTCAGGGCTAAATCTTATATATATATATATATATATATATTAAGTCACTTACAGTACATCTAGCCTGATCTTCAATCGATGGCCCTACTAACAAATTCACCTGAGGCTTTTCAAACAACACTCTCCAGCTCTCCAGATCTATCCTTGATGCTTTCATTTATAAAAAAGATTAATGAATCATTTCAGCTTCTTTGAAAGTTCTAAAAAAAGCTTAAAATTCTCAAAGTCCTAAATTAGCCTAAATCCCCAGATTTACTGACTCTTCATATTCCTAACTAATCGACTTCTCTCATGTTCTCTAATCATTTGGAGACATTTACAATTTTCCCTCTATATTTAATTTAAAATCACTGAAATATTAATAATTACATAAGAAAGAAAAAACATGAGACCCCTCTATGTCTATTAGAATACAAAGCATTTTCTTGGGCCTAATTCTCATGCATCAAAAGTGCTACAAAACTACCGAAAGTTATGAAGCAAAAACTCTGTTTTCTGGTTTTGATCAGTCAACTTCAAAGAAGGTTTCTCAGCACAAAAAAGGTATTTTAAGAAACTGAGAGAGATTATTTTCAAAAAAATATCAACTAACAATAAAATCTCTCACTTTTCTCACAGGTGTGATCAGTTGGGAGATACAAGGCTTTCTTTGAAGCCTTATTTTCAGAAAATAAAGTTTTCCTGTTTTACACATATTTTTCAAAGGAAGTTTCTAGACAACAGGAGATGTGTTTCACAAACCCAAGAGAGGTTTTTATTAAAGACATAATGGCCTACAAAAACCTCCTTCAGTTTCTCAAAATAAATCATGGATGAGGAGATATAGGCTCTGTCCCAAGACTTATTTTTCAGGAAAAAAAACAGGAGAAATCTGCAAGAAATGCCTCAAGGAAGCTAAAATGAGGTTGGTTTATGGTTTGTATGGTTTTTAGATGATGATGACAGGTTATATTTTGAGTTTTTGGGCAACCAAATTTTTCATTTGACAAATTTATGAAGGATCTGCATACTCAGCAGTTTCGTAGCGCATTCAGTGTAAAAAATTAGAAAAGCGCTAGGAAACTGCTGTAGCTTCTTTTCTTGCTTATTTTGATCAGTTTTTGAAGGGTTGAAGAATGAATCAAGAACTGAATTTTCTATGGAGGATGTATTAAAGGGTAATTAAAACAATCTTGGAGGAAAGAAGTCAAATATTTGAAGAATAAAGGTTGAAATAACAACGCTACGAAAGCGCTACGAAACTACTGTGTTTTCGTAGCGCAACACATTACAGCCTTTTTGAACAGTTTTGAAGTGGTTTTGGACAGCTGGAGGTTATGAAATAGTGATGGGACATGTTAAACAATTATTCAACAGCCAAGGACCATGAAACAAAGATTAATTTATGGTCAAAATGTTCAAAGAAGTAAAAATATCCCATGCCTAAAAAACAGGGTATGGTTTCCTACTTTTGTGGAGGTCAACAAAGTGGTCATGAAGAACTTAATATCATTATCCAAATTCGACCATGTGATGATACACTTTTCAATGATGTATCAATTAGATAAGGTTTTTAAAGATAGTAATAAGGATTTTGAATCCTTTTTGAAATAGGACTGTCAAGTAGGATAGGTTTCTGTTTGTCATAAATTTTATGTTTTATGGTTATGCAAGGTGTCAGTGGACATAAATTCGATGTATCTAGCCTAGAGGAAGATCATCTGAGGATGTAAGAGGTCTATTAAAGGCCATTGGGTCGAATTCGTCAAGGGTTGGAAAATTTTTGGCAAAATTTCAGCTTATGGTAGGAATGTTTCAGCTAATACAGAGATCTGTTACTTCAACAACTTGAGATTCTGAAGGAGTTTTAAGTGCTTTCTTATTCTATTTGTGCCTCTTATGTATCCCAATTGTAGTGGTTTTCACTTATATTACTCAGAATTCATCTATAAGATGCTTTGACTTCCTTTATATGTGAATTGACTGTGTATACTCATGCTTTATTTGTGTGTGTCCCACTTCTAGAAACTCTGAACAACCTCAAGTTCCATGTCAAGTAACTCACTGAATCACTGAAAATTTTTAATCCATAAGCCAATGCCTACATACTGATATTATTTTCAATCTACACTCATCAGGTTGGAAAATGTCATTTCAGCAGATTACTTTTGTAAAGCTTTGGATTTATTGATATATACAAATGCAATACAACTTTTCTTGACCTAAGATTCTTAGTGTTTTTCAATGAGATTATGTCCTATCTTTGAAATTTTATTTTCTTCCATAGACTTAATGCTTATTACTCAGAATTCATGGTTTTTCATGCTCTGACTTACTTTAAGTTTTGAGCTATGGTGAATCTCTTTTAATATTCTCCTTCCAATACCTTGATGTCTCATTACTCAGAACTCATGTATCACATGCTCTGAATTCCTTTTAACCTCAAGTTATTGGGATTTTCCTGAATGTGTTACTTTTTCATTGAAACATACAAGCCTCAGCTTTCACAAGGAGAGCCATTGTTATCTTTATCCCTGTCACTGACTCCATAAGCCCAATGGTAGCAAGCCTTTATCTTTTCAACCTGCAAACATACACAACCAAGACACAAACAATAGAGTTAGCCATCTATCTATATATTTATTCCATATCATTAAACCCTTGAGAGAGCCCTCTCAGATTTAGGAGGCTAAGCCTCAATCACAAGATTGGTTTGAAATAGTTACAATGAGATTGTCTGATCAACAGCCAATCAGGTACGATTTTTGTGATAACACTTACCATGCATAGTGAGTACGCTGAAACTGAGGTCCATGGATAAGTCCTCCCATGAGTATCTTCTCATAAAAGTCTGCAAAGTGAAGGGATGCATAATCCCTTTTGAATACTCCATCAATAGAAACGTACCCCCAAGTGACAACACTGTTGGCCTTAGTGATAAGGCTCTTGTCACTCCAAGACTCCTTTCTTTGACACACCATATGCCAAAGTCATCCACCATCATGCTGCTATGTGTGGTAATATCCTTCCTATGTGGAAGTACCTCCTTATCCTCCAATGTTGAAGGGTATCCTCTTTTCATTTTGATTGTGCCATCCCTTCCTTCGAAAATATCATGCCAAGTATGGGAAAAATTCTGCCCATACTCTCCCAAGAGTAGCCAAAGCAAAAATAACTCTTGTTTCTCCCTCACATATCCATCATACAAATAATGAGGTGAAGATATGATGATTGCCATGAAGAATGTCATATCAACATAATTCATCCAAACTCCTTGTTGCCATATGATGCAAGTGTCTTGCCAAGTTTCCTTCACCAACACACCCTTTGGAGAAGGATATGTCACATGATGGCCAAAATCCTTCAAGAGTAGCCAACTCAGCCATGCCTCCTGCTTCCCGATGTCATAAATATGCAAGTGGCTCACCAACCTCTTGCTCACCATCCACACCCATTCACCCACATGTGGATGTCTCCCTTCATGCTCCATCTTGGTACTCCTCCAATGAAGACTACCATTCTCCCACATCAGATTTTTACCTTTGCATCTCATGGGATGTTGAAATGAAACCTCTTGGAGATCTCATAGAGAAGATATCATACCAATGACCATATTGAATCCATAGGGAATCAAGTATGCTAAAATAAAAGTCTCCTCATAGAGTTGTACAATGCTCAACAAGAGAGACCCATCACAATGCTAGAAAATGAGAGGACTCTCATCAATCATCTGCTCCTCCCATGTCACACAAGTGCAATGGCCATCAGAATGCTCCACCAATAGCTGAGCTCCCAAATCATCATTGTTGCTTAATGACAATGCTGTTAATATCCTCAATGGTGTATTTGTTGTCTCATGCTCCAACTCAAGGATGAACATAGAGTTCTGCATTGGATTGCCTAAGATAAAGCTCATCCCATCCTCCAAAAATCCATACCCCAACCTCAAGTGTTGTGTGCAGCTCAATAATGGAACATTAGGATGATGGTTAATCCCTTCCTTGAACAATTCAAGGTTGCACAATGCAGTGCCATTTTACTGCTCCAAATCAGTAGTATGTGTTGACCCTTGGTCATGCAAAGGCAGATTTCCACAACCCTCCATAAGATTTGTTGAAATAATAGAAAGTGGAAATCCATGCATACCTTGGTGAAGCTTGGGAAAATCTTGTATGGATACAAGGGTTCCTCCTTCCAATGTGTTGGCTCCCCCAACTATTGAGGATGATGGCTGCTCCTCCATAGTTGTGTTAGCACTGGTACAAGTCTCCTCAAGTGGTGGTGAAGGCTCCTCCCCCTCTGATTTCTTCTTGTCAAATATTTTGATCACCCTTTGAGTGAAATCTGCAAAAGTAGTTACTCTTGCATGACTCAAATGGATGAACCACCAAGTGCTTGCTTTACCCTCAAGGTGCAGCACTGCAATCTCAACAATCTCTCTTTCTACCACTGTATGTAGTAGGAAGAATGCATCTAGCTTCATCAACCAAGCCTTTTTTGTACATGTGGATGATCCATCAAAAGTAGAAAATAGAAATCTATTGCTGCAAGGCCTCCTTTCTTCTTCAAGATGAATAAACTAAGGAAGATTTAGAGTTTCCTTGAAAGCTCTAGGTTGAGACTTGTATTTTGCAAGGTATCCACTCAGGATCTCATGTTCCAAGTGCCCTCCATATCCATCCCTCTTGTCTTCTTCCTCAAAATGAAAGGGCATAGTGTATTTCTTTGGATCTCTTTGCAACAATGGTTCTTTCTTCTAATAATATGAGGTGCATGGACCTTCCTCTTCTTGAAGCCCTCTAGAGGTTTCATTACATCTCTTCTCTTTCATCTGCTTAACCTCCTTGGAGAGGTTCTTCATAGATCCAAAAAATGATGATACAAAGCTCATTCTTCCCATCATTCTGATATTTTCCTTCTTCTTATTATTCTCCTGATAGCATAATGGCTGAGATCCACATACTGAGCCAAGATTATGCTTTGATACCACTGTAATATTCCCAAATGGGAAAACTCAGCAACACATGCATAAAAAAATGCATTTTCAGAAAAAAAAAATGCTATAAAAATCAAAATCAACCCTTGGATCCATTAGATCTGACATCATAACACCTAAATCCAAGAGGAGATCAGAAAAAAATCATAATAGGTGAGGTAAAGAAGCCTCCTACACCTAGTACAACCCAAAAACACTGAAACCCCAAAACTACTGCGACATTGAATAACTGCATAAAGAGACAACGCAGTCTAATGAGGGTTTATACTCATAAATTATAGAGACAAATAGATCTACTCATATATTAATAAATAATACTCAAAACATGAGGTCTAGTCTCCTTTTTACAAATCCAAGAGAACCCGGGAAGGGTTTCTAGGAATACACCCAATACAAATGGTGATCTACAGCCCAAGGGATGAATAATCACTACAAACTGAAGCACATGAAGATAGGAGGATGAAATAACATAGATCTGATGCAGATCCACTCCAAGGCCTCCTCCAATGAAAGGATGAACCCTTCAATCACAGGAAAACACTCAAAGAGAACCACAAGATCCATCACTGAAGTTGCCCTCCAAAATAATGAAATTCTAGATTGAAATTACGCTGTAGGTGATGGAAATAGATTGGCCTGATGCCAAAGATCTGAAATGTGCTCAAGAACCCTCCAAACTGATCTCTCAAAAGAAGGAATCCTTCCTCTTATGAAAAAATAGCTCCGAAAGTGGGTTTCTCAACCCTCCACTGCAACACCCTACAACACAACACAATATTATGCAGAAACTGCATTGTAGCTGAAGAATGAAGCTTGGCCAGAATTCCATATGTGTGGAATGATAGATTGGGACTCTCCCAAGAGGCCTCTCAAGGAAAGAGATGGAATTTCCTAAACAAGAAACCCTTATGCTAAACAGCACCAATAATCTTAGCTAAACAACTGAAGAGAGAAAAAGTCTAAACATACATATCAAAATTTAATTCACAAACCTCCCCATATGGATTCCATCCTATTCCTTATAAAAAATGTGAGCCTTATCACCTTGGGTCCCACTCATTAGGGTTTCCACCATCACACAATCAATATCCCTCCAAAACTGCGTTGTCCCATCATTAAAGCCACTCCTCCATGACAACGATGTTTGATTTGGTCAAAGTTGACCTCTTCAACCTGCTCCAGCCCTTTTCATACCTAAGGGTCTTCAATCCATATTTTGTATATTTATCTAAACTCACATTCATATTGGTTGTCTTAATTGATGGTTCACTCCCTCCATTCCGTCTCAGTTGACTTGGTCAAACTTGACCTTGTCTTCATGCATTAACCCTTGTTCACACATGAGGGTGTTTTATCCATATGATCCCCTTTCACATTAGAAGGATTTTATTGTTGCTAAACAGATTCATGGGCCTCCCTACCCATTTATTCATCTAACTATAGGTTAAGAGAAAAAATTAATACTCCAATTAGCTGCATGCTAATTTGGAATTTTACACAGATTTACTGTTCCAACGGCTATATTTTGGCACCTCTGCGATCCAGTCAACCTCCTCGCGCAGCTACCATGTGCACATCACACCTTTTTGTGCATCTGCCATCCCTTCTGTGTAGATCCAATACTCCAACCATATAGTCATTTGGTGTGCGCAAGGAGAGGGTCATCCTTGTATGGCTTCAATCAACTTCCATTGACATACCTGGGGAGATATTCTCCTCTCAACGTGGCCAAGTGCACTGCACCTCCATTAGTGATATCCTTAACAACATATGGCCCTAACCAATGCATCTTGAAATTACCTGGGTGGCGCCAAAACTTGGTTTCATATAGCACGACCGAATCATCTTACTTAAAGACCTTCTATCTGAAGTTCCTATCATGCCAGGCCTTTTCGCACGCCTTTTGAACTTGTTGGTGGAAATTGGCAATAAAGCGATCTTCTTCAAGTGCAACCAACTGTGGCAACTGTTCCTTCAGAATCTTATCGCTATGTTGTGTTAGCTTATGAGTTGAGTATGGGTATGCCTCCCTTAGTGAAAACATGTCATGATAAATGTATTGTAACAGATCAAGCTCGGTGGTTCTACTTGATCCCTAGTTATGACAAGGTAAAGCAATTCAGTCATCAATCATCACCTCTGACTTTGCACTTTAGGTTGGAATTCTATTATAGGCCATTTTTTCACATCTGATCAAGTGAGCCTCCTAATGGGATTAATCAAAATCTTATTCCCCCTTTTCATCATCTTTCACAAATCCCTAACAATGTACCTTTCATCCTCCATAATTTCAGCCCTAAATTGCATCATTTGAGCCAGTTTTAGGACCAACGCTACCTGTAATCCTACTGGGTTGCGACCACCTACAGGATGCTCCACTCTGGCCAGTGTTTTTCATCAATAGGTTGCTCCCATTTTCACATGCATTGGTTCTAGAAATATGGGAGAATGATCGGGACTCTAGAAGCTTCACTTTCTAGGAGTTTCCAAAATTTGGTTCAACTTCTTACCTTGGATTAAACATTTGGATTCTATCCTACCCTGATTTTGAGTTTTCACCACTTATCCTTTGATCATATCCCTCCATGAAAGGTGGATCTAAAACCTTAGAATGGTAATTGGATAAGAACTCCCAACTTACCCTACTCTCCTATTTATTTACCATCTTGCCTATGCAAAGGATAGAATGAGGAATGAGTGAATAGTTGGCTTTGGATAATCATCGATCTTATGCTGTTGTAGTGAGTGTTTATTATCTCATGAATTAGGGTTATTAGAGGTGAATATTGTGAAAATGAAAGGACATGCTAACAAATATTAGGATATCTTCTATAAGATCAACTACTACTTATGCTTGTAATCTCTTTCTATTTATATTAATGCAAAAAATTATGTTTTTTTCCTATATGTGATGTTGATTCATGTATTTCAGTACCACGTTGATCTATTGAATAGAGTAGTTAGATGATACTAAATATCTCGTAGTTTCTTGTCTTGTGTTATCTGACTCTGTGGGTTATAATTTTGGCAATCAGAGCTTGAATTGAAGCTTCCAAGCTAAAGAAAGAGAAAAGTGAGCAACATGTTCCAGGTAGGCTTCACTTCGTCATCTATTTACTTTAAGGAAAATCATTTGGTTCATTGGATCTCTGTTGTTTTAGGTTGACCACCAAACCTAGGGGAGATACTTTTGTCTGCAATTATAAATCCTATATAACAATGTTAGTGTATGTGCTACCAGTTCAACATACAAACTACCAAAGATTAGGATGCTTACCACAATATCCTTGAAGGAGATGCAATGTTTTTATATTCACTAATTCTTTCTGGCCGTCAGCTTGTGAATGAAATATTGTTCTCTTCTTCAATATTTTTTCCGTGAGTTCCCATAAACTTGACCAAAACTTATCGATAAATCAAGAATCTCGATCAGAAATAATTGAAGTACGTAACCCAAAATGAACCCATGCATTTTGGAAGAACATATTTGTAGTTTTCTAGTTGTGACATGTTTCTTGCAAGGCATCAACACACATATTTAGCTAAAATGATCCACTACAACATATAAATAATCATAAAATTTTCTAGACATTTGTAGTCCCCCAACAAAATCCATAGAAACACTTTCCCAAAGGATGAGGAGGGATAAGAAGTGGAGTGTACAATTCCAATTTCCTATTACTTTTCTTTGCTTACTAGTAGTGCACATAGAACATCCTTTTACATATATAGGTACAGTTTCATTCATACGATGCCAATAACAATACCTTTGTAGCTCATCAACTATTTTCCCTACACCAAAGTGACCAACAATAAGAGAAGTATAGGCTTCCCTTATGATATTAAATATTTCACCATTTGGAATACACAAATTTCCAATATGATACAAAAATTTGTTATGAACATGATAATCCAACTCTTCAACATGATTTCCTTGACTCAAAGTTGCATAAACATATTTAAAATATTCATCTTTAGCATATTTTTCAATATACCTTTAATGCATTATTGAGTTATTATTAAGAATGACCTATGCATTTTTTTTTGTTGGTGAAAAGAAGTTTTATATTATCAGTTTGAAATTTAAATCACACAATATCATAGTTACATTACATCTGAGCATCCCAAGCTTCAAAATAAACCAGGATGAAGGCCTTCCAAATAGTAATCTTAGGTGCAAGACAAGGAAAAAAATGCTAATTATTATTTCTAACACAAAATTGGCAAAAAGAAGTACAACATAAAGCATCATGGGGGGGGAGGGGGGGTGGGGGGGATTAGGAGGAACTGTTGGTGGCACTACGAAGAAGCCTGCACAGTTGTGGAAATGGTAGTTAATATGTTCTACTTGGATTTCCAGCGCTTGGAGGTGGTCATGGGAGTGCCTCAGCTAGTGTCTTAGACTCTTTATAGCTTTGAGCGTTTCATTCTACATATGTTGAATATCATTTATGTATGAAATAAGTTCATTTTTTTATTCATAACTCTGCTCCCGCATGTTTTCCAAATTGAGATGAATATGTTAGAGCTGGGCTGCAATCACGTCCAGGGTGACCGTGGCATTGAATTTTCCTGGATAGCGATCTGGAGAGACCTCCATCACTGCCACTGAGTGTTGGCTCTCTTTGGACTCCGAGTCAGAGCTCGGTTCTCCATTCAATGTCCTTTTCTCCATGTTGTGCCTGAGACCACCTCTGCAGGCTCTGCTTCATTGTCATGGAATGTACCCACTTTTCTCACTCCATTCTACCACTGAGCTATAATTCCCTTCTCCCACATAGGATACCCCACCCCTATTCAATTTTCCAGTGCGAAATCCAACAACTCGGTAATTTCCACCGATGACGGTCAGCTCGCAAGAACACACAAAACTTTTGAGTATCCAACTCCCTCCCCTTCTTTCTACAAATAGATTCCAATACGAGTGCATGCACCAGGGAGTCAAGACTCCTGCGTGGCACCTGATACTGAGCCAACACCACTACCCAGCCTCATCCATGATAACCACAAGCCACACCACCACACAGTACCATTCATTATTCAAGATACACATCCAATTAGGCTTCCTTTCCACCACCAGCATAACGGGAGCTGCTTCCACCATGATGCACTTCACATCAAATTCTAGATTTCCAGGATCCCATGGTAAAAAGCAACACCATACCAAATTACCTACCTCCCTATCCTTCCAAATCATACCCTGTGAATGAGGCTCAAGCCATGGCTTGAGAGCAAATGCCATGAAATAGGGTGGTCTATATCACCTCCAATTTGCCATCACCCAAACGTTGTGGAATGCACTATGGATGCCCATCACCCTTGCTAATATCTAGAGACCAACACGATGGTTCACTAATCGATGAGCCATGACCTCTTTTGTGCGAGAGCTATGAATTCTCGTTACTAGCGGGTGCCTACTCGTCGGACCCTCCCTCGTTTACCACCACCATTTGGCAAGTTGACATGACACCCCCATCCAGGACTCTGATGTCTGCTTCCATAATGGACTGTAGGGTTTCTAGCTCGCCTGGGTCAAGATATGCCTTAGAGATGACATCTGTCTAAGTAGCACGAAACTCACGCTTAGGTTCATTCGTGCCTCTATTTGCTAGCCAATCAACATCCTTGTTCCTAGATCGTAGCACATGATTTGTGGAGGTGTATTCCAATTATTAGAGGGATATTTGAATACGAGAGAGTTGGGCTTCCAGCCGCAAAAGTTTATGATCCATTTATGATCTTCTGAACCATGTCCAAAATAAAGCGAGAGTCCCCAACAGTGCGAATTATTTCATAACGGAGGTGTGAAGCCAATATCAGATCTACTTCAAGACCTGATAGCTATGCCACATTGTTTTTCGTTTTCCCACTAGATCCTGCGAAGGTTTCACATGGGTATCCTAAGGAATCACACACAATCCCTCCATATCCTACAGGGCCTGGGTTTCCTTTAGAAGCTCTGTCGAAATTTAACTGAATGCACCCTTGTGGGGAGGAGAAAAGGAGGCAGGAGATTGGGGAGGAGAGTGTCTGCCTCGCACAACATGGGGATGAACCAGTGCAAGAGAAAGATTTATTAAGGCTAATATGCAAGCTTCCAAAGGATTTAATTCATAATTGGTTGGGTCCCAAATCTTAGATAAAATGGTTTCTCGAATATTGTTTAAAGTTTGGGACCATAGAAGAGGGGTTGAGGGAGGATTTCCTTCAAATATGGAATGATTCCTTGCTTTCCAAGTGTTCCACATAAGTAATCTCGGTGTTAGCCACCACGCTCTGCTTACCACCAAATTTGAGAAGTGTTGCATTGGCCATTACGAGAGAATGGTTTTGAAGTCCGCCGGATGATGGTCTATTGGGCCAAAAATGGTGGAGGCTTATGCCCAAAATTCACCGGTTGTGGAGAATTATGTGAGAATATGAAGCTATGTTTCCTCCTCCTGTTGGCAGAGTGAGCACATGGAAGGTCCAATAAATCCCCACTTTAGGAGACGGTCCCAAGTCAACACTTGTTTATGCCCAACCAACCAAAGGAAATGTGCCATTTTTGGCCACTAGTTACTTGTCCAGATCCTCTTCCATATGATATTTTTTTGGGGGTATCTGTGCTATGATAAGATATTTCTTCTTAATAAAGAATCCACATGTCTCGACTGTCCCCATCTAATATTGTCTAGGTTATTGGATACATGAATTTACTTCTGCTGCAGGTATGTGTCTAATTGATCTCCTAGCTACGGAGGAATTTCTACTAGCCAATATTCTTTCATTTTTCAACACTGCCATCCTTCGACATTAGGATGCGTCTTCTAGTAATTTGCTACCCGGGTGGCCAAGATCGAATGGAGGGTTGGCAAGAGATCAACCAAATATTGGTCATGGGATAAGCGAGGAGATTGCTGACAGGAGTCCTGCTAGAACCATGTTGTCCATCCATCTTTTACTTCCCAGAAGAAATGATCCCTAATCAAGTCATTGTTGGTGTTAGCTAAATTATAGATAGTCGAACCAATGCGATGATGAGGTTCAAAAATCAACTACTCCTTTGTTTTCCCATGTCCATATTTTTGAGTCCAAATTATCTTCCAAAGTTATTCTCCTCCTTTTATCCATCTCCACCATATATATTCCCCCAAGGTGGCATTGAGAGTTGTTGGATCCATCAAGCTAATTCCTCCCATGAATTTTGGGAGGCATAACTTTTTCCATGCCACTAAAGGCCATTTCTTGTCCTTGGATGGACCACTCCAGAGAAATATTCTGAATATAGCTAACAATTCTGAGTAGATGCATTTAGGTGTGGGGAGGGCATACAACTGGTAGATAGGCATAGCTTGTAAGACATACTTCAAGAGCGTCGCTCTTTGAGCCAAGTTAAGAACACTGAAGGTCCAAGTTGAGAGCTTACTGGAGAGTTTGGAACACAGGTCTAATTTCCAGGGGGCAACAAGGAGTGGGTTGAAAATAAGGGGAACTCCAAGGTATTTAGAGGGGAGGGACCCTATGTTGAATCCCATGATTCTAACCAAGAAAACTTTCACAGGCCTAGGAGTATGGAAGAAGTAGATATTCGACTTGAGTTTGTTAAGGAGCACACTTGAAACCTCTTGGAATTCTTCCAAAATGGTGTTTAGCCAAGTCACTTCCTGCATCGTGGCTTTCCCGAATAGGATATTGTCATAAAAAAACTGCTGGTGGGTCATATCCACATTTGTTCCAGGAAGATGGAGGCCAACCAACAAGTTGGATTTCTTAGCTTCTTTTATTATCCTCCCCAAGCCTTCCACAAAAATAATGAAAAGGAAAAGGGAGATTGGGTCCCCTTGCCATATTCCACAGGATGATATGAGGGTTGAGGTGGGAGCACCATTAACTAGAATTGAAAATAATGGGGTGGAGATTGATCTAATCCACTAGATCCATCCTTCCACAAAGCCAAAGGCCCGTGAGACGACCAATATATAATCCCAACTCAATCAGTCATAAGCTTTGGATAGGTCAAGTTTCAGAGGAATCCCCCTAGACTTGTGTGACTTCATGGAGTGAATGGTTTCATAAGCCGAGACGATCCCATCTAGAATTTGGCGTCCCTCCAAAAATCCCGATTGCTCATGACTGATAATGTGATGGAGAAGGGGTTTTAGCCGGTGAACCATGAGAGAAGAATAGATTTTATAATTCATGTTATAGAGAGAAATGGGGTGAAAGTCACTCAGACCTGTAGCCTCCCGGGATTTTGGTAGAAGGGTTATAAAAGTGGCATTTAGGTCGGATCATATCTGTCGTAGTTATCATTATTATTCCAATAGTTCCTAGATATCCTAGCTGATGAAGATCATCCAACTTTGAATAATTCCGCGGTGAACCCATTGGGGCCAAGTGCCTTGCTTAGGGGCAGGGCCTTAACCACATCTTACACCTCATTGAATTTAATAGGGCTAAGGAGAACCTCATTTTGCTCGCATGAAACCAAATAAGGAATGTGATGAAGGACCTTCCTCATGGCATCAGATCGATCATAGCCTTCATATTTCACCAAGGAGGCAAAGAAAGATTTCAAATCTTCCTCTATATCTTCATATTTTTCAAGGATAATGCCATCGCAACTCTGCATATGTATGATTCTATTGTGATGGAGGTGGTTTATCATAGATTTGTGGAAGAATTTGGAGTTCCACTATCCCTCTCACAGCCATTGGATCTGTGACTTCTCGCGCCATAAAATCTCCTCCTGTTGTCTTCTTTCCTCTAGATCCCTTGAAATGTTCTCCTCTACTTCTGCCAACTCCTAAAACCGGCTATCCCAAATGATGGTGCTTTCCTCTTTTTCCAGGAGTTCCTCCAACTTACGCTTCTCTTCGAATATGTTTCCAAACTCTTCGGAGTTCCATATATTGATATGGGTCTTTAAGGCTTGGAGCTTCTTCTGAAAGGATTGCATCTTGTTGCCTTTTGGGTTGGCCATAGATGTACACGAGGTTTCAAGCTTGTCCAAGAACCCCGAATGGTGAAGCGAACAACTCTCAAACCTAAAGGGTTTTTTCCGTGGGGTGGATGATGAAGTCATATCTACACTAATAGGCCAATGATTTGATCCCGTGGATGGTAGAATCTCAATCGTTATCCAAGGGTATTGTAGCATTAGATGCTCACATAGAAGGAATCGTTCCAAAATACATGCGATCTGATTGGGGCCTCCATGACGATTATTCCCAGTATGGAGGCCTTGGTGAGGGAGGATGTCAAATAGATGTTGATCGTCAATGGTGTCATTAAAAATTTGAGCCGAGGGATCTAATTTGCAGACTCCCCCTCTCTTTTCATCTAAATTCATGATCATGTTGAAATCACCCCCCAAGATCTAGTCCTCGTGAGCCCAGGATCGGCTCAGTCCTTGCAGATGAGACAAGAACAAGGCTTTTTCTTGAGGCGTGGGAGGGACATACACTACAGTTAGTCTCATCCACCATTGTTCACCGATCAAGAAAAAGGATGCTAATAGAGAGAACCTAGTTCCCACTCACTTTTATAAAATGAATTTATCAGGATCCCACAAGATCACAAGACCCCCAATAGCACCAATCGCCTCTATAGTTATGGCCCGACTATTCTTCCAACAATGCATGATATTTTCCTTGAAATTCTCTGTGGTTGTCTTGGTTTCTTGCAAAAGGAATATATCTAGTCTATACTTATCAATTTTATCTTTAAGGGAACTGATCTTCCCTGGGCTATTGAAGACCCTTATGTTCCAAGATATGATGTTGATTGGGACGGAGGGGCTGATATGGGAAAGTAATCATCAGTTGTCCCATCTGCCCCGAGTTCAACAATAATTATCCTGCTTCTCGAATTAAATCAGTTATTGATTTCCTTCCTTTTTTGCTTCTCTTTAGTCCTTCGGGATCAACAGGGGCGAGGGTCATGACATCGCTGTCTTTACCCACCCCTTTCATATCTGAATCCAAATGGATAGAGTGAGCTGAACATTGAGTAAATAAGTGACCAAAATTAGAAAGTTGATTACCTGGGATTTCCTTGACATCTGCCTTGCTCCATATCTTGAATATCTCCAACATTTTCTTTTCCTCTGCTCCTAGTTTTTTATGTTTCTCCTCTGCTTCCAGTACCCAGGTTGTGTTGACGAGGATATATTTGACCCCTTGATCTTCCTCTGTATGTTCTGGAAGTTTTCTCTTGGTGGCCATCTTTTCTCCTAGTATTATGAGTTTTTTATCCACCTCCATGGACTAGGGTATTTCCTTTCATGAGGATGGAACCTCTTGTCTATGTACTAGGGCTAGATATTCAGATGCTAGGACTGCAAAAGGGTTGTTTGATCTAGGAGGTTGTGATGAAGTAGGAGATTGCAGGGTCTGTTTTGGCCAGGTTTGGGGAGCCTCTTGATTCTCAGGGCGAGTCTGAGGATTCACAGATGGGGGGCGGTTTGGACAGGGACATTAACCATTCAGTTGCTGAAAAGCCGCTTCATATCATAATTGAGCTGCAAATTTTTCTTCTTCTGCAAGGGTCAGTGGATAGTCTCGGAAGAGGCGACCATAATAATGAAATCTCTGACATTTAAACAAAATGTGCTTATAATCGAGTGGATTTGTGCTGGTAGAATCATGATAGATCAAATTTATGGATTCAGGGAGGGGTTGGGAGATATTCATATACGTAGATCCTGGCATAGGCACCATGACGCCTTTGGTTTGTAATCTCGGATATCTTAAAAAATTGTTCGATATAGTTACCAATCCCTTAGAGGATGTCTAGCTCCCAAAAGTCATTCGGTAGTGAATACAGTTGAATATAGACTGGTGCAATTATTCCTTATCCAGGTTTATCATTCTTCCTAAAACCGAAGGAAGAGGCCCGTACTACCCATGAAATATGGCTCATTCTCAAATATTCACTTGCTATCTTTGAGATCCTCAAAGATATTAGTGAAAAATCATTTGGATCAGATACATAGCTCAAACTATCCACAGAGAGCCCATTTGTGTTGGATACAACCAAGATTCCTTGTTCCTTGGGCCATATCCCCCAAAATTTCCAAATTATAGCATGGTCCTTCATATACTATCGATCTTTGTCCAAAAAATTGTTTGTAATGACAAATTTCGGATTGATCACTTCTTTAGGCAGGCAGCAGTTGCAGCCTTTTTTGGCTTGCCATTGAGCCCCCATCATTGGGGTTTCTGGTGTGGCATTAGTGTTAGTTGATCCACTGTTTGGGCATTCCTAGACGAAATGGGTTCGATTCACAACATATTTGAAGGTCGATGACCCCTCACACTGTGGCAAGGGTCTAGTCATTGTATGGATCTGCCTCCTGTCAGTGCAACACTGAAGGGCTTGTGCACATGCATGGTGCAGAGGTAAACCCTATCAGAGAAATTTTTATCTTGGCTCTTAGCCCTCAGGCTCCCTTACACCATGGTGTAGAAGAATGACATATGAATTAATAATAGGGCTTGATAACATATCTATAAGTTTGTTGTAAATACCTTTATTATACCCAATAACCAAATGAAATTGTTGCAGAAATCCCATCCATCTGAAATGTCTAGTGTGTTGTAGCCTAGTTTGTGATTGTAAATATTTCAAAGGTCAATGGTAAACATGAATAGTCATTTCTTTACGCATGAAATACTGCTTCCATTTATTTATTCTTTTTACCAAAGCAAAAAATTATTTATCATAAATAGGATAGTTAATTATTGCATTGGAAATGGTCTCAGAATGATAACATACTGGCTTACCATGTTGCATCAATACTGCTCCCATAGCATATTCGTGTGCACTATTTTGAATTTCAAATGGTTGCTTGAGGTTTGGAAGTGCTAGAACTGGTGATATAGTACTTTTCACTTTCAAATGTCAAAGGATTTCTACTGCTTTCCTCCTCACTGAAAAAGCTGCATCACACTTATCAAATCATGTAATGGTGCAGCTGCAATGAATGAGAAGTTAGCGATACATTTTCTCCAATATTGGGTTGCTCCAAAAAATCTCCTAACTTTTGTTACATTGTTGGGTTTAGGAAAATTCACAATAAAATCAACTTTCGAGGGATCAATCTTCAATTCACCACCTTGTACAATATGACCTAAGTAAACTAAAGAGGTTTTCCCAAATTCATATTTAGACATCTTCAAATACAATTTTTCCTTTTTCAATAAATCTAGAACTTTCTTTACATGTTTGACATGCTCTTCACGAGTGTTGATAAAAATCAGAATATCATCTAAGTAGACTATCAAAAAATCATCAAGGAATGGTCACAATACATCATTCATAGCTCTCATGAATGTAGCAGGTGCATTACAAAGTGTAAATGACATAACTAACCATTCAAACATTCCTTGTTTTTTCTTAAAAATAGTTTTCCAAATATCATCTTCAAAAATCCTTATCTGATGATAATTGCTTCTCAAGTATAACTTAGTAAAATAAACAACATAATTTAACTAATCTAGAAAATCATCAATGTGACGAAGAGGATAACGATTCTTTACCGTAATCTTGTTCAAAGCTTGAAAATCCACACACATGTACCATATTTCTTCAGAACCAAAACAATAAGAGTCCCACAAGGAGATGTTCTAGGTCTGATGACCCCTTTGTCAAGAAAATCTTGGATTTGCTTCTTAATCTCTGCATTCTCAAAAAATGACATTCTATACATGCCAATATTCAGAAGTGGTGCATCCTGCTACAACTGTATCTCATGTTGGATTCCTATTTTTGGAGGTAACCATTCAAGTTCCTGAAACATCTTGTCATAAGTATTGACAACTTCATCCAATTCATGCTTGAGTTTAGAATCACATTCTGAGAAAGCTTTAAATTTAATAGTATCTTTAGGTTTAATTATTAACAACAGAAAATTCTTACTAACATTCTCAAACCTTTTCATTTGACTTGCACTAACAAGAGATAAGTTCATCTTCTTGCTATATGTTTTAACAATATACTCAACTCCATCTTTGAAAATATTATATTTTTTCTCATGACAATAGAATATGGCTTTTCGGTCATATAAATATGGACTCCCTAAGATAATCATTAGAGGAAATTTTAGGCTAAACGTTCCCATGAAAGTTTCACGTAATTTCCATGTCATAGTATGTAAACCATTCAAAATCATTTAAATTTAAAAAGAGGTACATGTAAATATTTTGGAGGGAAAAGAGGAGAAACTACTTTTTTAATTGTATTTTTAGATTATATCCTTATAGGTTGAATCAAATGCCAATTCTATACACTTGTTGGATGCATAATTAAATTCTACATCCAACGAGTACCCATCGTGCATACTTTTTAGAAGACCCACATTGACAAAAATAAACATACATTAAAAAATGTGTTAAACACGTTTTTTTAATGTATCTTCAATTTTATCAATGAGGGTCTTCTCAAAAGTATGCATGATGGGTACTTGTTATATTTTGAATTTCGTTCTATGTCCAATGAGTGTATATACTTGAAATTTGAGTAAACTTATAAGGAGATAATCCAAAAATATAATTAAAAAAGTAGTTTTCTTCTTTTCCCTCAAAAATTCATAAATATTATTTTATTATTTTTCCTTTGGAGGACACTTTTGTGTTGAAATTTCCTGTAATTCCCACAAATATCAAGTGGTACAATATCAAGCTCTACCTCATCTATAAAATTAATAGTGATGGTTAATTTGGAATTGTCACATACCCAACCTAAAGGGTAAGGTTTTGTATGAGGTGTAGTTTCTAAAGTAAGTTTCTTGATAATTTCTTCATGATGGGATCAATAAACATCCTATTTCTCCTTGTAATCATCTTGCGGAAATCCCTAAGAATGTAACTTTCATCCCACATAATTTTAGCCCTAAACTGCATCATTTGAACCATTTTTAAGACCAATGCTCCCTGTAATCCTACTGGGTTGCAACCACATACAGGACACTCCACTGTGGCTAACATTGATCACCACAGGTTGCTCCCCTTTGCCCCTGTGTTGGTTCTAGAAATACGGGGGAATGATCCGGATTCCAGAAGCTTCACTTTCTAGGAGTTTCCAAAAGTTGTTTCAACTGCTTACCTTGGATTAAACATTCGAAACCTATCATACCTTAGATACAAATCCTTATCATAAGTTGGATAGTTAACTACTGCATTGGAAACAGTCTCAGAATGATAACATATTGGCTTACCATGTTGCATCAATATTTCTCCCATAACATATTTTCTTACACCAGTTTGAATTTCAAATGGTTGCTTGAGGTTTGGAAGTGATAGAACTGGTGCTATACTGATTTTATCTTTCAAAGTGTCAAAGGATTCTTGTTTCTTTCCTCCCAACTAAAATACCTATTTCACACTTATCAAATCATGTAATGGTGTGGTAATTAATGAGAAGTTAGCGATAAATTTCCTCCAATATTGGGTTTCTCCCAAAAAACTCCTAACTTTTGTTACATTGTTGGGTTTAGGAAAATTCACAATAACATCAACTTTGGAGGGATTAATATTCAATTCACCACCTAATACAATATGACCTAAGTAAAATAAATAATTTTTCCCAAATTCATATTTATACATCTTCAAATGAAACTTTTCCTTTTTCAAGATATCATTTAAATAGAATATGAAAACATCATCAAGGAATGGTCGCAATACATCATTCATAACTCTCATGAATGAAACAGGTGCATTACAAAGTGTAAAAAACATAACTAACCATTCAAACATTCCTTGTTTTGTCTTAAAAGCAGTTTTCCAAATACCATAATCAACAATTCTTATCTGATGATAAATGCTTCTCAAGTATAACTTAGTAAAATAAACAACATAATTTAACTGATCTAGAAAATCATAAATGTGAGGAAGAGGATAAAAATTCTTTACCGTAATATTTTTCAAAGCTCAAAAATCCACACACATGCACCATGTACCATCTCTCTTCAGAACCAAAACAATTGGATACCCACAAGGAGATGTTATAGGTTTGATCACCCCTTTGTCAAGAAACTCTTGGATTTTATTCTTAATTTCCACATTCTCCAAAACTGACATTCTATACATGCCAATATTTAGAAGTGGTACATCTTGTTGCAATTGTATCTCATGTTGGATTCCTCTTTTTGGAGGTAACCGTTCAGGTTCCTGAAACATAGTGTCATAAGTATTGAAAAATTCAACCAATTCATGCTTGATTTGATAATAACATCCCAAGAAAGCTTCAGATTTAGTAGTATCTTTAGCTTTAATCATTACAACATAAAATTCTTACTAACATTCAGAATCCTTTTCCTTTAAACTACATTAACAAGAGATAAGTTCATCTCCTTGCGAGTTGTTCTATCAACATACTAAAATCCATCTTTGAAAATATTATATTTTTTCTCATTATAATAGAATATGGCTTTTCGGTCATATAAATATGGACTCCCTGAGACAATCTCACTAATATCAAGTGGTACAATATCAAGCTCTACCTCATCTATAAAATTAGCAGTGATGGAAAATTTGAGCTTACATTTTCTTATCACTTGAAATTTGGTAACATCACATACCCAACCTAAAGGGTAAGGTTTTGTATGAGGTGTAGTTTCTAAATTATGTTTCTTGAAAATTGCTTCATAGTGGGATCAATCAACATAATATTCCCCCTTGTCATTATCTTGCAGAAATCCCTAAGCATGTACCTTTCATCCCCCACAATTTCAGCCCTAAACTGCACCATCTAAGCCAGTTTTAGGACCAATGCTCCCTGCAAGCCTAGTGGGATGTGACCACCTACAACATTCTGCAATGTGGCCAGCATTGGTCACCAGCAAGTTGCTCCCCTTTGCACCTGATTTAGTTCTAGAAATCCATGAGAATGATCGGGATTCTGGAAGCTTCACTTTATAGGAGTTTCCAAAAGTTGTTTCAACCGTTTACCTTGGATTAAACATTCAGATCCTATTCTACCCTGCTTTTGAGTTTTCACCACTTATCCTTTGATCCTATTCCTCCATCAAAGGTGGATCTAAAACCTTAGAAAGGTAATTGGATAATAACTCCCAACTTAACCTACTCTCCTATATCTTTACATCTTGCATGTGAAAAGGTTAGAAAGAATAATGAGTGAATAGTTGGCTTTGGAGAAACTTTGCCCTTATGCTGCTGTAGTGAGTGGTTATTATTTCATGCATTAGGGTGATTAGAGGTGAATATTGTGAAAAGGAAAGGAAAAGTTAACAACTTTGAGGATATATTCTATAATATCCATTGTTACTTATGGTTGTAATCTCCTTCTATTTATATTAATGCAAATAATTCTATTTTCTCCTATATGTTATGTTGATTCATGTATTTAAATACCATGTTGATCTATTTAATATAGTATTTAGATGATACTACAGATCTTGTAGCTTCTTGGCTTGTGTTATCTGATTGTGAAGGTTATAATTTTGGCAATTCTGAGCTAGAATTAGAGCTTCCAAGCTAAAGAAGGAGAAAAGTGAGCAACAGGTTCCAGGTGGCTTCACTCTGTCATCTATTTACTTTAAGGAAAATCATTGGGTTCCTTGTCTCTCTATTGTTCTAGGTTGACCAAAAAACCTAGGGGAGATAATTTTGTCCACAATCGTAAATCCTGCATAACAATGTTAGTGTATATACTACCATGTCAGCATATGGACTACCAAGGATTAGGATTCTTACCACAATATCATCGATGGAGATGCAATATTTTTCTATTCACTACTTCTTTCTAGTCGTCAGTTTGTGGATGAAATATTGTTCTCTTCTTCAACTTTTTGTCTGTGAGTTCCCATAAACTTGACCAAAAATTATCGATAAATCAATAATCTCGATCATAAATAATTGAAGTACATAACCCAAAATGAACCCATGCATTTTAGAAGAACATATTTGCAATTTTTTCAATTGTGACATGTTTCTTACAAGGCATCAACACATATTTTTTCCGAAACGATCCACTACAACATATAAATAATCGTGAAATTTTCTAGACATTTGTAGTCCCCCAAAAAAATCCATAGAAACACTTTCCCAAAGGATGAGGAGTGATAAGAAGTGGAGTGTACAATCCAAATTTCCTATTACTTGGCTTGGATTGCTAGTAGTGCACATAGAACATCATTTTACATATATTGATACATTTTCATTCATACGATGCCAATAAAAATACCTTTGTAGCTGAGATACTATTTTCCCTACACCAAAGTGACTAGCAATAAGCGAAGTATGGTGTTAGAGTGCAGCCCCCTGGGTTACTTTTTTGGGTTAATTTTCTCTAATTTTTGTTGTATGTGCTGCGTGCAAATGGTCAAAAGGGATTTGAGGCGGGTCAAAGTCCCTTAATGATTGTAATGGGCTAAAGGGAAAAACCATGAGTCTCAAACCATGGTTTGATACAAAGGTATGTGTGCGTCTATGATAGTATAAATATATCAGAGCAAGTCAAGTAAGGATATAGATATGTATGGATGTTTTGAGTAATTTTTTGATATAAGTCTGCATTTGTATGGGTAGAAAGGAAAATGTTGGCTATGTGTGAAAAGACCTAAGTCCTGAGTTATGTGAGGACTCTTATACTGTGTGTGCAGAAAGAAAAATTGTACTGAATTTCATATCTCTTAATAAAGAAAACAATTTTGGCGAACTTGGATTCTTATGTGGTTGACTGTATTGATTATATGTTATTTGCTATAGATCTAAATCTCTTATGTTATTGTATATTTACATTTGTAATTAGTTAATTTCATATATGCATGAATATTAGAAAATTTTATATGATTAGATATTAATGAAGTACCTTTAGCTACTGTGCAAGGAATATATTGAGGTATTCTATGATAATGTGATATCCCAAAATGGGACTGCTTAGCAATGCATACTAAAATAATGCATTTTTTAGAAATGTATGCAATGAAAGTTAAATGAAGCTCATGGATCCCTTAGATATGATATTATAATGACTAGATCTGAAAGGAAATAAAAAACAAATCACTATTGCATAGTTAAACAGGTCTCCCATGCCAGAAATAACCCAAAATCATGCAAAAGTAGGGACTGCAACCATGTATGAAAGTTGGAATACCATGACAATGTTATTTTATTACCTTTGCAACAACATTAGGTTGTACATCAGATCTAGAGCAAGTATGTGGACAAAAGGTTAGATCTATAGCAGATCCATGCACTATACAAGCTCTTTTATCAATCCCCCTTAGGGTTTTCAGCAATACACCATATACAAAGGGTAGATTTGAGTTCTAAGATTGCAGATCTATGGAAATATTCAGATCTAGAAAGTGGATATGATCTGATATAAAAAATAAACTGATATCCTCCAACAGATCTCCACAGTGAAGGGCATATCCCCAACACTTAGAAAATGAGCTCTCCAAATGGTGCACTGAATCACCCTGCAACAGCTCCTTCAGAAATTACGCAAATCTGGATTTATTTTGTGCTGTAGGGGACAAAATAATGTTGGCCTACAGCCAAGATATGAAAATATAGCTCAAAACCTTCAATACTGTCCTCCCAATGGATTAGAACCCTTCTCCATTGAAAATAAGTATTGAGATGGCCTAGATATGAAGATCTAGCCTCCACTTGCTGCAACTTACTGAAACATGCAAACCCTCAATAGGATCTGCGCTGTGAAAGGAAGATGAAGCTTAGCCTCAAGCCAGATAGTGGACAATATGGTGCAATACTCTTCCAAGATCTCCTCAAGGAAAGAGAAGGAATTCATAAACAGGAAGACCTTCTGCTATACAACACTCTATCTCAGCTAAACAGCCAGAGAAAGAAAACATGTCTAAACAGACCATATAATCATAAAATCATAATCATAAGCTAACCCCATATGGATACCATCCTACCCATTATAAACAATGTGAGCCTTCTCACCTTGGGTCCCACTCATTAGGGCTTCCATCTTCATGTAATGAATCTCCCTCCAAAATTACGCTGTCCCCATTAGTCTTACTCATCTTTTTACAGCGCTGTTTGATTTAGTAAATCTTGACTGGATCAATCTTGATTGGATCTCCATGCAAATTATTCTTCCACACTCAATGTGGCTTTATTCTATCTATCTAAATATATCTATATTCCCACTGAGTTATCTTCATTAATGTTTCACATCCTCCATCTTAAATTAGTTGACTTGGTCAACTTGACTTTGTCTACATGCATTAAGCCTTGTTCACACATGAAGGTGTTTTTATCCAGTTGTGAATATGATCCTTTCCCCATTAAGAGGGTTTTTATTGCTGCTAGAAAGACTTATGGGTCTCCCTACCCATTTATTCATCTAACTATGTGTTTGGAGAAAAATCAATATTCCTAATAGCTGCATGCTAATGTAGGAATATTACAGTCTCCCCTCCCAAATGTTGCTTGTCCTCAGGCAATTGCAAGGATAGAACTGAAGAGCCTCTCCTCTTCCCTTTGTAGCATCATCAAGTGATAAGTTCCTCCAAGGAACAAGATTCTTTCTCAACAATATGTCCTCAAATTGTTCCTCCCATGTGTAAAAGCATGCCTTTGGTGAAAATTCTAAATGGCTCTCAACATGTAAAAGTGGGACATACATGGAAACAACAATATGTGGTCTAGAGGCATTCTTGAGGCATGGAATCATAAATATATTTGGAATCATCATCCCCATGTGAAGCTTCCGTCCCCAAGCTATCATCCATAAAACGTGAGTCACCCTCCAACATGGTAACTCATGAAATATCTCCTCCACCTTAAGCTCCTGCAAAGAAGGTGGGCTACATGGCTGAATTTGTGGGACTAGAATGTCCATCCCACGCTGCTTCTCTCTCCACTTATGATATGTATGGGGTTACTGCTGATCTTGGGCTGAAATATCATGGTCTCCAATAATGATCCAAGTTACCCCACCAATCAAAACATCCATGAAGTGCCTCTCCCAAGAACTCAATTTCTCCAAATGGCTCCTCCCATATGAAGACAAGGAGTGTAATATGGCAATCATGGTTTGCCCATTGTTTCTCCTAAAACATGTAACATATGAAGTATGGAGAATCATACTCCCAATGGGCACCTCCAACTCTTGTGCCATCCTCCCAACAAATATTCCCATAAACATAAGAACATCATCAATATATGGAAGCATAAAAAAATGAAAGCAAGCTGACATATGACAACCAGGAGGTGGATCATAGTTCCATTCATGGAACCAGTGCAGTGCATCCCTTGCCTGCCTGAATACAAAGTATAACAAGTCTCTCTTTAGCCACTTTTTTGCTGCCACAATCATCCTACAAGATGAATTCATGAAAGTAACATTTGGTGCCAATGGTGCACACCAAAAATCATGTGGCATTCCCCACAATCCACAAATAGAATGGCCAACATCAATGCTACAAATGGCCTCAAGTACATCCCAATAAAATATACAAGAAGGAAAGACCCTCCTTGGTACAATATGATGCTCATAAAAAATAAAGGAGTATAAATCATAAAGCATAAATATACATCCTCTATCATGTACTTTGGTCATTGAGCTGAAATGGCTCAATTGAAAGTTCTCCCTCACTTAAAATGAGTAGGGAAGTGGTTGTGATAACCTATCCATCATCATCTAGGCTATGCATCTCTCCATATGCTGATATACATCCTATTGGACTCCCTCCCAAGTGAACTCCTCCATAAAGGAATGATATGCATCAAATTGCATGGAAGGAAATCCCACAAGTGCTGCATGTAGATCTCTCTTCTTATTATGGAAAATCCAAGTCAAGAAGATAATATCATGGTAATAGATGTCTCCATCCACTACTCCATCAAACTCATCTCCTAAATTCCCATCAAGTGCATCATATATGAAGTGATCCTGGGAATACTCCATCAAAATACCTAGGCTCCCAAGTGACAACATTGTTGGCCTTTGTAATAAGGCTCTTGTCATCTCATATCTCCATCCTTTGGCATCCCATAGGTCAAAGTCATCATCAATAATAATGCTGCTATATGTGAGAGATCCCTCCCAAAGTGGAAGCACCTCCTCATCCTCCAAGGTTAAAGAGTAGCCCCTTTGCACCATGATAGTGCCATCTCCTACTCTTGCAACATGATGCAAAGTATGGGATAAGATCAGCCCATACTCTCTCAATAAAAACCAAAGCAACAATAGCTCTAGTTTCATCCCCACACCATCATCATATAATTCATGGAGCAACAACATGAGAGTTGATATGAAAGATATCACATCATTTCAATACACCCAAACTCCTTGCTTCCATATGATGTAAGTGCCATGCCAAATTCCATCCATCCACATACCCTTTGAAATAGAATGTGCCATAGGATGAACAAACTCTTTCAAGAGTAACCAACAAAGTATTGCATCTTGTTGTCCAGTGTCATAGATATGAAAGTGGTTTCTCAACCTCTTTCTCATCAAAATCACCCATCCAACCCATGGTGAGTGTCTATAATCATGTCCAAAATTGGCATCCCTCCAATGGAGAATACCATCCTCCCAAATCAGATTTTTGTCTTTGCATCTCATGGGATGTTGAAATGAAATATTCCAAAGATCTCCAAATGAAGACCACTAATCAATGACCAAGTTGACCCCATAAGGATCCAAATAGGTGGTAGGAAAAAAACCTCCCATCATGATGTGAAAGATCCATTAAGAAATATCCATCACAACCATGAGAGATGTTATCCATCATAAGATGTCCTCCATCATCTACCTGATCCCCCTTTTTTATATATATGGGAAGGTCATTGGAATGTTCCAATGATGGTTGGGCCCCCAACTCATCACTTTTGCTAAATGATAGCGCTGTTGATTTCCATGATGGTGCAGTTGCTGCCTCTAGATCAGATCCAATGCTGAACACATAGTTTTTCAATGTATTGTTCAAGACAATACTCACCCCATCCTTCAAGAAAATACATTCCAACCTCCAGGGTTGTGTGCAGCTCATCAATGGTACACTAGGATGATTGTTTTTCTCCTCCTTGAATGAATCAAGGCTGCTCAACGCAGTTATAATATTCCAGATTAGGAACATCTCATGAATCATGCATTAAAAATGCACTTACAGTAGCATATAAAATAAAATAGTAAAATTATCACTTGTATCCCATATATACATCCATATATCATCTAAATACAAGAGGAGATCAGAAAGAAATGAAACTAGGTGGGTTAAATATACCTCCCACACTAGTGTAGTTGAAAATGACTAAAAACCCCAAAACTGCATTTTACCGGAGTTGCTGGATGAGTGACTGCACAGTATTATGAGGGTATTAACTCAGAAAATAAGAATAAAAATAGATCTAATCATATATTAGACAATCATGCTCATAAACTGAGATCTAGTCTGCTTATACAAAACACAAGATAACCCGGCAAGGGTTTCTTGTCAAACACTTTGCATACAAAATGTGATATTTAGTAATTTACTGAATCACCACTGCAACACTAAAGCACATGAGTGTAAAAGGCTTAAAATATGTCTGATCTAATGTATATCCCTCAAGGTATTCCTCCCATGAAAGGATTAACCTCTCAATCATAAGGAAACTCAGCAACGGAGCCACCAAACCATGCAATGAACACTGCCTCCAGAATAATGCATTCCCTAGCTGGAACAGCATTGGGAATGTATGGGAAATGTGTGGTATGATACCACAGATCTAAAATAAGCTCCGTAG
Source organism: Pinus albicaulis (assembly GCA_034641835.2). Classification (NCBI taxonomy): domain Eukaryota; kingdom Viridiplantae; phylum Streptophyta; class Pinopsida; order Pinales; family Pinaceae; genus Pinus; species Pinus albicaulis. The sequence goes on from CM076577.1 coordinate 1,241,914,315, forward strand.
ATCTCCAAACAGGTCCCTCAAGTGAAGGAAATCTTCCTCCAGTGAGAAACTAGCTCAGAAATCGGGATTCCAATCCCTTCCAATGCTGCACCTAGCAACAATGCACAATCTTTGGAAAAAATGTGCGGATGAAGATGGCTGAAGCTTGGCCTAAAAACCTGATGTGGAATGATGAATTCAAACTCTCCCAATGGGGCTCCTAAAAGGAAAGAGGTGGGATTCCTGCCCGGGAACACCCAGTGCTAAACATCACTGCAACTCTGCTAAGTAGAAAAGCGGCAACAAGTCTTGGCAGACAAGAATAATAATCTAAGACACGAAGAATAATGCTTCCATCCTCTTCCTTATATAGAATATGAGTTTTCTTGCCCTTGGCCCCACTCAATTAGGTCATATCTATCCAAAGATACATCTCCCTCCAAAACTGTGTTATTCCTCCTTGGATTCCTCCTCCTCTACAATTGCGCTGTTGACTTAGTCAAAGAAGCTTGATTTTACCTCTGTTCACACATGGAGGTGTTTTACTAAGCTATAAAGAGTGTCTCCTTTCACACTTGGAGTGTTTTTATCCTCCTTAGGAGACTTATGGGCTTTTCTACCCATTTATTTACTGACTGGAGCTGCTGCTAACTCTAATGTTCCATTTAGCTTTGAGGCTAAAATTTTGGAACATTACTGTCCTCCCCTACAAAATTTTTGCTTGTACTCAAGAAAATGCATCAGGAGAGAAAAATTCCTCCCATCCTCCTCATGTGGCCTCCCATCAATATCCTCCATCACTGCATCCAGAGAATCTGCAAATAAACTGCAGTCCAATGTTTCCTCCCAAGTGTGCAAAACCAAATAGTTTACATCAATCAAAGGTGGAAAGTGTGAATGGAAACTTGCTTGATGTCTCATGGCCTCCACAAAGTGGGAGTGATGACCAACATGGTGAATGAGTGCCTCCCTCACCCATGCTATCATCCAAATTAAGTGAGTCACCCTCCAACATGGCAACTCATGAAGAATCTCCACCACCTTTGGCTCCTGAAATGTAGGTGGGATGAATAAATGAACATGATAGGCAAGAGGGCCTATCCCACGCTTTCCTCCTCTCCAATTATGATAAGTGTAGGGGGCATGCTGATCTTGGGCTGCAACAGGATTACCCTCCAATGGCAAGAAGAAGATTGAGCCTCCAAGGACTCTTCCTCCAAATTCATTAGACATGCCAACCCAAACCATTCCATTCAAGATGAATGGCACATCATCACCATTTGGCATCCATATCAGAAAAATGCTGAAATTTAGGTGCAATTTTGGATGGTACCAAAGGTTCTCCAAGGGGATATTACGCAGTCTTCTCAACTGCTGCTTGAGAATATCATGTGGCAAGTGGTCCTGCAACAAGTTACAAGATGTATATGTATGTTCTCCCGACATGGGGAAGTAAGCATCAATGTCTATCAGCTGTACATAGATAAAATAAAAATACACTTGCCCAAATTCATGTATAGATGGGCTACTATCATCATAAACATTGGCCATAAAGTGACCATGAAAACCCAAAATACTCTTGCTCTTTTGAGGAGCAATGCACTTTTCAAACATGGTGAGAAAGTAAAAATACTCAATGGAGTAATCAACAAGTAAAGAAATGCATTCCCTACCATACATAGTGATTTGGATGAAAGTGAGGTCCATTAATAAGTCATCCCATGAGAATCTCCTCATAAAAATCTACAAGAAGAAGGAATGCATCTTCTCCTCGGAATATTCCATCCATAAGAACATACTCCTATGTGACAGCGCCGTAGGCCTTTGTGATAAGGCTCCATGACTTCTTTCTTTGATATCCCATATGCCAAGGTCATCCACCATCATGCTGCTATGTGAGAATATCTTCTTCCTACATGGAAGTCTCTCATGATCCTTCAATGATGAAGGGTAGCCTCCTTGCACCATGAATGTGCCTTCCTTCTCTCTAGAAATCTCATGAAAAGTATGGGAAGAGTTTTTCCCATACTCTCCCAAGTGCAACCATATCAAAAACAACTTTTTCTGCTGCCTCATCTCTCCCTCATACAAGCCATAGAGTAGGATCATGATGGTCAACTTGTATGATGTCCCAAAAAACAGTTCAGCCATGAAGTGCCTCCTGAAATGTAAAGCATATAAAGTGGGGAGAATCATGCTCCCAATATGCACCTCCAATCTCAAGCCCACTCTCCAAACAAAGCTCCCCATGAACATATACATATCAGTAATATATGGAAGCAAAGTAAAATGAGAACAAGTTTCCAAGTGACAACCGGAGAGTGAATCATAGTTCCTCTCATGGAACTAGTGCAGTGCATCCTTTTCCTGCATCAAAATAAGAAATAACAAGTGCTTTATCAGCCACTTGTTTTCTTCCACAATCATCTCATAAGATGAAAACATGAAGTTACAATATGGTGTCAATGGTGGACACCATGAAACATGTGGCTTCCCCCACAAACCATTAAAAGGATAGCCAAAATCAGTGTTACAAGTAGCTGCAAGTACATCATCATACAATATACAAGAAAATATAATTATTCTTGTTACATCATGCTGCTCAAACAAGGAAAATAATTACAATAAAAAATGTGAAATTATACCTCCTCCATCATGTACTTGAGATCTTGAGCTGAAATGGCTAAACTGGAAATTCTCCCTTACTCCCAATGAGTGGGAAGGTGGCTGTGACATCCTCTCTATCACCATCTGGGCTATGCATCTCTCCATATGCTGAAATATGTCATGCTGAATGCCCTCCCAAGTGAACTCCTCCATCAACTGGAAATATGCATCAAGGTGCATAGAAGAGAAGTCCTCATGTGCTGCATGTAGCAGCTTCTCCTTAAGACTAGAAGATATAGTCAAGAAGATCCTGCCATAGGAATAGATGACCACATCATCCACCATGTATCTCTCATCTCCATTCGGGTCATCAAGATTCATGCATGCACCAATATCCTTGGATTATTCTACCAAAAGCTGAGATCTCCAATAAGGATCAATCCTCCTTAGAGACAACGCTGGTGATCTGGCATGTGAAGCTCTCCTCATGCTGTTGCCTGCTACTTTGACATCCCCTATGCCAAATTTCTCCTCCAAACTCCTCACCTCTCCAAAACCCAATAGTGGTGAACTCAAAGACAAGATATCTCTCATCAATTGTAGATATGGTGGCCTCCCTGGTGGAATGCCTCCATGTAGTGAGACATCAATGTCAAGAGTAGAATGTACATATGATTGGGCAACCTTGCCCTTGCCCTCATTGTGCAAATCAGTCTGCCTCTTCCTTGCATTATATTTTTGAAACAGAGAAGGGTGTGTGCTCCTCATCAACTGATGTTGCTTTTCCTCCCTACCTCCTCCTTCCAGCTGCAATGCTGCACAATCATGCAACTCACCGATTGTGCTTGGACCTCTATGTATGAGATCCTAGGGAACTTCTTGTAAGGATACATCTCAACAATTGGATCCTCTTGTGAAAAAGAGATCCCTCTGCCCTCTTGTTAAAGAATATGAATTGGAGATCTTGCTTCTAACAATGTGTAATGCAAGATGTTAGCTTCTCCCATGGTTTTCTGAAGTGGATTTTCCTCCATTGCATGCAAGGGTTTTGTTTTCTCAAGTTTTCCTTGCTCATGTGTCTTAGGAAGTTTTTCACCAAACCTTCCCATCAAAGTCTCTATGAATCTTGCATAAGATGAAGTGTTTGCATTATTTAAAGAACAAGTTTCAAAAACCCACCATGCATGAACCTTACCTTTGAAATGCAGTGCTTCAACTCTGATGGCTTCATCTTCGGAAATGTGGTGCAGCTGTAAATAGGAATCTAGCTCCTTCACCCAAGCTCTAGCTAAACATGTAGGTGATCTGACAAAAGTAGATAGATGAAATCTATCTGCATCCTGTTGCTTTCTCTTCTCCACCTGGATCTTGAAAAACTCTTGGAAATCAGTATGATCTGTAAACCTCTCAGTTTGAGATTCATACTCCTGCAACAAATCACTAAGAGTTCTCCTCTTAGGAATTTCTCCTCCTCCCATACATCTCAAGATAGACCTGGGCACTTGAATGCAATGTGCATCATGGTGTGTAGCTACATGCTGACACTCACCATGTGCAAATCTATATTCAGCTCTAGATTCAACCTCCTTTGGAGATCCCATCTCCAATCTCATTTTCTTCAGCTCTCCTTGAAAGCTCTGCATAGATTTTGGAAGAAGATTTGTCAGCTTGTATTCCTTTTTCCTTTCACATACTGAAGATTTATAGCTTCTGTCCATATCTCCTTCCTCTGATAGTTGGATCTCACAGGCTGAGCCAGAGATCATGCTCTGATACCACTGTAATATTCTAGATTAGGAACAACTCATGAATCATGCATTAAAAACGAATTTCCAGTAGCATATATAATAAAACAGTAAAATGATCACTTGGATCCCATAGATACATCCATATAGCATATAAATACAAGAGGAGATCAGAAATAAATGAAACTAGGTGGGTTAAACAGACCTGCCACACTAGTGTAGCTGAACATGACTAAAAACCCCAAAACTGCATTTTATCGGAGTTGTTGCATGAGTGATTGTGCAGTATTATGAGGGTATTAACTCAGAAAATAAGAAGAAAAATATATCTACTCATATATTAGACAATCATGATCAAAAACTGAGATCTAGTCTCCTTATACAAAATAGAAGATAACCCGACAAGGGTTTCTTATCAAACACTCTGCATACAAAATGCGATATTCAGTAATTTACTGAATCACCACTGCAACATTGAAGCACATGAGTGTAAAAGGATGAAAAAATTTCTGATCTACTGTAGATCCATCAAGGGCTTCCTCCCATGAAAGGATGAACCTCTCAATCACAAGGAAACTCAACAACGAAGCCACCAAACCATGCAATGAACACTACCTCCAGAATAACACATTCCCTAGTTGGAACAGTGTTGGGAATGTAAGGAAATGTTGGTATGATACCACAGATCTGAAATAAGCTCTGGAGCTCTCCAAACAGGTCCCTCAAGTGAAGGAAATCTTCCTCCAGTGAGAAACTAGCTCAGAAACCGGGATTCCAATCCCTTCCACTACTGCACCCAGCAACATTCCACAATCTCTGGCAAAAATGCACTGATGAAGATGGCTGAAGCTTAGCTTGAAAAAATAATGTGGAATGATGAATGAACACTCTCCCAATGAGGCTCCTCAAAGGAAAGAGGTGGGATTCCCACTCGGGAACACCCAGTGCTAAACAACACTACAACTTTGCTAAGCAGCAAAGCAGCAACAAGTCTTGGAAAACAAGAATAATAATCTAAGACACGAAGAATAATGATGCCATATTATTCCTTATATAGAATATGATTTTTCTTGCCCTTGGCCCCACTCAATTAGGTCATCTCTATCCAAAGATACATCTTCCTCCAAAACTGCGTTATTCCTCCTAGGATTCCTCCTCCTCTACAACTACGTTGTTGACTTAGTCAAAGCAGCTTGATTTTACCCCTGTTCACACATGGAGGTGTTTTATTAAGCTAGAAAAAGTGTCTCCTTTCACACTTGGAGTGTTTTTATCCTCCTTAGGAGACTTATGGGCTTTTCTACCCATTTATTTACTGATTGGAGCTGCTGCTAACTCTAATGTTCCATTTAGCTTTGAGGCTAAAATTTTGGAGCATTACAGTAGTGAAAGTTTGCTGCTCTAGATCAGTAATATCGTTTGACCCTTGGTCATGAAATAGTTCATTCCCATCATCCTCCATATGGTGCATTGAAATAACAAGAAAAGGAAACATTTGCATACCTTGCTACAACTTGGGAACATCTTGTACTGCTACAAGTGTTCCTCCTTCTGGTGTGATGGCTTCCCCAACTACTGATGATGATGGTTGCTCTTCTATAGCTTCATCAGCACTGGTACAAGTCTCTTTTTCTTCATGCATCTGTAGAATGGTGCATGGGACTCTAGATATCAAGAGATCAAGATCACTTTGCAAAGGTGAAAGTGTCCTTCCCCTTAAAGCAAGCGCTCCTGCAATAAGAGGTGGTGAAGGCTTCTCCTTCTTCTTATCAAAATTCTTGATCAACCTTTGAGTAAAATCTGCATATGCAGTCACTCTTGCATGACTCAAGTGGCTGAACCACCAATTTTTAGCTTCACCTTCAAGGTGCAACACTGCAATATCAACAGCTTCTTTCTCTACTACTGGATGTAGAAGAAAAAATGCATCCAACTTCTTTCCCCAAGCCCTTGATGTGCATGAGGTTGACACATCAAAATTATACAATAGAAATCTATTGCCCTTCATTCTTCTATTGCTGCAAGGTCTCCTTTCTTCTTTGAGATAAATGAACTTTGGGAGAGTTAGATTCTCCTTGATAGCTCTAGTTTGAGACTTATATTCTACAAGATATTCACTTAGAATCTCATGAATAAGTTTCCTCCATATATATGCCTCTTATATTTAGAAGAAAAGGCCATAGAATGTTTCTTTGGAGCTCTATGCAATACCATATCTTCTTTTTGCTTATAGGAAGTACATGGACCTTCCTCATCTTGAAACCCTAACGTGGTTTCACTTCTTTCCTTCCTTCTTCTTTTCTTGACCTCTTGGGTGAGGTCCTTCTTAGATATGAAAAGAGATGAGATGAAACTCATTCCTCCCATTATTTTGATCTTTTTTTTCTTCTATAGCATCTTGGCTTGAAACTCACAGGCTGAGCCAAAGATCATGCTCTGATACCACTGTAATATATCAAAATGGGACTGCTCAGCAATGCATACTAAAATAACGCATTTTTCAGAAATGTATGCAATGAAAGTTAAATGAAGCTCATGGATCCCTTATATCTGATATTATAATGACTAGATCTGAAAGGAAATCAGAAACAAATCACTATTGCATAGTTAAACAGGTCTCCCATGCCAGAAATAGCCCAAAATCATGCAAAAATAGGACTACAACCATGTATGAAAGCTGGAATACCATGACAACGTTATTTTATTACCTATGCAATAGAAGTAGGTTGTACATCAGATCTAGAGCAAGTATGTGGACAAAAGGTTAGATCTATAACAGATCCATGCACTATACAAGCTCTTTTATCAATCCCCCTTGGGGTTTTTAGCAATACACCATATAGAAAGGGTAGATCTAAGTTATAAGACTACAGATATATGGAAATATTTAGATCTGGAAAGTGGATATGATCTGATATAAACAATAAACTGATCTCCTCCAACAGATCTCCAAAGTGAAGGGTAGATCCCCAACACTCAGAAAATCATCTCTCCAAATGGTGCACTGAATCACCCTGCAACAACTCCTTCAGAAATTACGTAGATCTGGAATTATTTTGCGCTGTAGGGGACAAAATAATGTTGGCCTACAACCAAGATATGAAAATATAGCTCAAAACCTTCAATACTATCCTCTCAATGGATTAGAACCCTTCTCCATTGAAAATAAGTATTGAGATGGCCTAGATTTGAAGATCTAGCCTCCACTTGCTGTAGCTTACTGAAACACGAAAACCCTCAACAGGATCTACGCTGTCAAAGGAAGATGAAGCTTGGCCTCAAGCTAGATAGTGGACAATATGGTACAAGACTCTTCCAAGAGCTCCTCAAGGAAAGAGAATGAATTCCTAAACAGGAAGACCTTGTGCTAAACAACACTCTATCTCAGGTAAACATCCAGAGAAAGAAAATATGTCTAAATAGACCCTATAATCATAAAATCATAATCATAAGCTAAACCCATATGGCTGCCATCCTCCTCCTTATAAACAATGTGAGCCTTCTCACCTTGGGTCCTGCTCATTAGGGCTTCCATCTTCATGCAATGAATCTCCCTCCAAAATTACGCTGTCTCCATTAGTCTTACTCATCTTTTTACAACGTTGTTTGATTTAGTCAATCTTGACTGGATCTCCATGTAAAGTCATCTTCCACACTCAATGTGGCTTTATTCTATCTATCTAAATAGATCTATATTCCCACTGAGTTATCTTCATTAATGTTCCACATCCTCCATCTTAGCTTAGTTGACTTGGTCAACTTGACTTTGTCTACATGTATAAAGCCTTGTTCACACATGAAGGTGTTTTTATCCAGCTGTGAATATGATCCTTTCCCCATTAAGAGGGTTTTTATTTCTGCTAGAAATACCTATGGGTCTCCCTACCCATTTATTCATCTAACTATGTGTTTGGAGCAAAATTAATATTTCTAATAGCTGCATGCTAATGTAGGAATACTACAGATAATATGTGGAAGGATTAGATATGTTATCTATGTCTACGCAAACTAGTTATAGTATCTCCATTAAGTCTGATTAGGGCCATCACATAAAAAGATTCCTCAGGGTGCAAAAACCTTGTTCCAACACCCACTCATATTGCTTTGGGTGAGACTTTGGTCTGCACAAGCAGATCACTGTCGAAAGTGCCAGTAGTTGGAGGGTTTTGTTAGTTGCACGCTAACTCCAAACCTGGGTCAGGACCCCTCAAGCCAAAAAATGGTTTTGTTGCTGATCTAGATTCATGCATGAAAAAAATAATATAAAGAAATAAACATAGACACAGAGATGCGATTGAAATAAAACTTCATTTCATTAGTAACAAATGAGTGAAATATGATTACAGACAAAATGAAAATAAACTAGATAGGGCGCTAGTAGCTTATCTTTGAGAAAACATGTGGCGGCTGCATGCCTCTAAAATGTGTTACAATGCGACTAGTGGGACTATTTATTATTGAGAAACAATGGGAAACCATAAACATCCAAAAACCTAAGCCTAGGAGATGAAGAGCCAAAACTATGGGCCCTGTTTGGGTAAACTGGTACATCAATCTTCCTGAGGACATAACTTTGGCGTATGATCTTTGTTTGACCTGAAAAATACCTCATTAGAAATATCTATCTGAGGAATACAAATTTTTGTGTGAGAAACATCAAAGGAACATACATGTTTCTCCTAGTTTTTCCAAAAACCGTAGTTTAGGGCCTCAAAACAGTTTCGAAAATTTAGGACTCAAAAAATTGCTAAAAATAGTAAGTTGTGATCAGACTGAAAAAATGAAAGAAATGATGGTGGGGGTCCAAATGGAATATGTGGGTGGATACCAATATCAACCTAGATCATTCATCCCCCTTAGAAAGAAATGGTCTTCATTGCGTTGAGTTCCTCCATGAGATGAGGAAAATTCTGCTGAACTTGGTATTGGATTTGTCAAATATGTTGTGGACCTGCTAGCAGACGTGCTAGATGCATTCAATAAATTTGGTTGCTTTATCAACCTTAGATAGTACATGTGTGGATTTTTTCTGTGTGGTCACATGAGGTATGGAAACATCAGGCAGTGGTGCGCCTAGGGTCAGATCAATGGAGTGCTTGACTTGACAGTGTAGAGGAACCTCTATGGGTGAGGAGAAAATGTCCTCGTATTCCTCCACGACTTTTTCCATCTGCTGTTGCCATGCAGGGGAGCCGTATTTCAAGGATGTGGTGGCAATCTTCTTCTTTCCTTGTGGGTGAATTGTAATGAAAATAAATTCCCTGGTTTGGGAAACTATCATACTACGTTGGTTTGCAATAGTCAAAGAGATGGCAGGAGCCGGTACTACCTCCAGTATCCTATACAATTTATTTCCCAAAGTAATAATAACAACATAGGGCCTAGAATCATACACATCTTGTCGCTTCCAAAAGTATGGCTGGCCCAATAATACATCAGACACATGAAGAGGAGCAACATCACACAATACCTCATCCGTGAATGGCTTGATGTTGTATGAAAGGCGACACTGCTAGCGGACACAAAGATCTCTTCCTTGGTGAAGCCACCCAATCGTATATTACTGTGGGTGTGTTGTGGTCATTAGGCTGAGCCGCTTCACGACCTCTGCTAAAATGAGGTTCTTTTGGCTTTCGCTATCGACAAGGAATTGCAGTGGAGAACCCTTCAACCATATTTGCGAATGGAAGAGGTGCTCCCCCTCCTCTAGATCCTCGGGATACTCCTTCTGGGGCTTAGTGGTGGCAACAATGGCACTTGGATCTACATCAATGATCTAATTCCATTTTTCATTGCCCTTGTCTGGTTCTGACTCAGGATCAGGACATGCATCTAATTTGGGTACCTTTAGTTTGGCCACTAATGCGTGTTTGGCTTGACACTCGTTTGTGCTGTGAGTGGGGATGTTATTAAATTCAAAACACTTCCTTGTGTCCTTATTTGTATTTTTGGTGTTGTTTTGAGTCACCCCACTTTGGATTTTCCCCTTGTTAGGCAGTTGGGGGGTGCCTTTCCTTGGCTTCGGATTCACAGATCCAAAGTCTTGCTTCTTCTTTTTGAATTTCCTCCTAATTGTATTTGTGCAAACAACTGAGGTACTTGAGCACCAAGTGTCTCTCTGAACCTTTAATACCCAAATTTGCATGCAGGGTATGGAACAGATTCATCATTTTGTGCACATCTTGATCCCTTTTCTGTCGCAATGTGGTCCATTGGATGTACTTGTCCTCATAGCTCCCCATAGGATAATATTTTTCCTTGATGTCATCTTGGAAAAAATTCCAAGTGGGTGTGGCCGAGAACAGAGAGGGTTCCCTCTCATCCTTATGCTCACAGTAGGTTTCCCACCAGTCTTTGACATGGCAGGCAGCTTTGAGGAGTGCAAAAGTAATATTTTCTCAGTCGGAGAAATCATGGACCAAGAAATAACCTTCCAGAATATTAAACCATCTATCTATGACGTATGTATCTATCTAGCCCTCAAATACAGGAATGTCAACATTGAACTATACCTTGAAAGGAGAGGTGCCTCTAGTGTGGCTACTGGATGTTGATGCATTGCTAGTGTGCTTCCGTTGAAGGATTTGGGCAAGGCTATCCATCATCGCGTTCCTTAGTTTCTCGAGGGTCTCCTTGAGAAATATTTTGATAGGATCTACTGCTCTCTCATCTTTATTTTCTTCCACCATGGGAGGTCTTCTGGGTTTGCAAGGTTGATCTTGAAAGGGTTCAACTAGATCGAGCTCGAACTCCTTATACCTTGACCTCATTGGGGACATGCGAAGAAAAACAGAGAAAGAGAAGACCTATTTGAAACCAATAATCCAGATTTATGCAAGAATGCAATAATATACAGAAATAAACATAAACACAGAGACGCAACAGAAATAAAACTTGATTTCATTAATAACAAATGACTGATATATGCTTACAGATATAAAGAAAATAAACTAGCTAGGGCGTTGGTAGCTTATCTCTGAGAAGATATGTGGCAGCTACAGGCCTTTGAACTATGTGAAAATGAGGCTCAAGGGCCTATTTATTATTGAGAAACAATGGAAAACTATCAACATCCAAAAACATAACCCTAGGAGATGAAGCGCCAAAACTATGGGCTTGTTTGGGTAAAGTGGTACACCAATCTTCCCAGGGATGTAAATTTTGCGTATGATCTCAATTTGATGCGCACAATACCTCGTCAGAAAGATCTATCCAAGGACTACAACTATATATGTGGGAAAAATTGAAGGAACTTACTTGATGCTCCTAGTTTTCCAAAAAATGACGTTTAGGGCCTCAAAATATCTCCGAAAGTTTAGGGCCCGAAAAAAAAAATGCTAGAAATAGTAAGTTTTTCTCAAACTGAAAAAATAAAAGAACAGATGGTGGGGGTCAAAATGGAATTGGTGGGTGGCCACCAATATCCACCTGGATCATTCCTCCCCCCTTAGGAAGCAATGGTCCCCATTACTTTGATTTCCTCCATGAGATGAGGCAAATTGTGCTGAACTTGGTGTTGGATTTGTCAAAGATGTTGTGGACCTGCTGGCGGACATGTTGGATGTGTTCAATAAATTTGGTTGCTTTATCAACCTCAGACAGTACATGTGAGGATTTGTTTTGTGTGGTCTCATGAGGTATGGCAACATTAGGCAGTGGCATGCCCGGGTTCAGATCAATGGAGTGCTTGACCTGACAGTGTAGAGGAACCTTTATGGGTCAGAAGAAAATGTCCTCGTATTCCTCCATGACTTTGTCCATCTGCTACTACTGTGTAGGGGAAACCTATTTTGAAGATGTGGCCACAATATTCTTCTTGCCCTGTAGGTGAATTGTAATGCAAATAAATTTCCTGATTTGGGAAACAATCTTATTGCATTTTTTTGTGGTAGTCAAAGAGATGGTAGGAGGCAGTAATACCTTCGGTATCCTGTAAAATTTATTTCCCAAAGTAATATTAATAGCATGAAGCCTAGACTCATATAAATCATGTCGCTACCACAAGTATGGTTGGCTCAATAATACGTCAGACACATCAAGAGGAGAAACATCACACAATACCGCATCTATGAATGGCTTGATGTTGTACAGAAGGAGGCAATGCTGGCAGACGCGAAGTTCTCTTCCGTGGTGAGGCCACCCAATGGTATGCAGCTGCAGGTGTGTTTTTTTGGTAGGCTGAACTGCTTCATGACCGATGCTGAAATGAGGTTCTTTTAGATTCCATTATTGACAAGGAATTGCAGTGGAGAACAATTCACCCACATCTATGAATGGAAGAGGCGCTCCCCATCCTCTGGATCCTCCAAATCCTCCATCTAGAGCTTGGTGGCAGCAATAGTGGAAATAGGATCCGCATCAATGATATTCTTCTCTTTTTCATTGCCCTTGTATGGTTCTGACTCAGGATCAGGACATGCATCTGATTTGGGTGCCTTGAGTTCGGCCACTAATGACTGTTTGGCTCGACACTCATTTGTGCTGTGAGTGGGGTTGTTATGAAATTCACACCACTTTTCGTTGTCCTTATTTGGATTTGTGGTGTTTTTCTGATTCACCCTTCTTTGAAATTTCCCCTTGTTTAGTGGTTTGGGGGTGCCTTTTCCTAACTTCGGATTCACGGATCCAAAGTCTCGCTTCTTCTATTTAAATTTCTGCTCGATCTTGGTGGCATAGCGATATTCTATGCCAAGCGAGGTAATGTTGAGGAACTCCATTTCCTCCTGAATGTATCTCTGCAAAAAACTGCAGTACTTGAGCACCAAGTGCCTCTTTGAATCTTTAATACCCAACTTTGTGCACAAGTATGGTACAAATTCGTCAGTTCATGCACATCTTGATCCCTTTGTTGCCACAGTGTGGTCCATTAGATGTACTTGTCCTCATAGCTACCCACAGGATAATATTGTTCCTTTATGTCATCTCGGAATGAATTCCAAGTGGGTACAACAGAGAACAGAGAGGGATCCCTCTCATCCTTCTAATTACAGTAGGTTTCCCACTAGTCTTTAACATGGGGGGAAACTTTGAGGAGTGCAAAAGTAATATTTTCTTGGTCAGAGAAATCATGGACCGAGAAATACCCTTCTAGAAAATTCAACCATCTATCTATGACATCTACATCTATCTGTCCTTCCAATACATGAATATCGAAGTTGACCTGTACCTTGAAAGGAGAGGGGCCTCAAGAGTGGCTGCTGGATGTAGATGCGCTACCGGTGGGCAATCGTTGAAGGATCTCGGAAAAGCTATCCATCATCATGTTCCTCTATTTATCAAGGGCCTCCTCGAGCAATATTTTGATAGGATATCTTACCCCCTCGTATTTCTTTTCTTCCGCCATGGGATGTTTTTTGGGTTTGTGAGGCCGATCTTGCAAGGGATCAACCAGATCGATCCCTAAATCCTTATAACCTGACCTCATTGGGGACATGCGAAGAAAAATAGAGAAAGAGCAGACCGATATAATACCATTGATCTGGATTTATGTAGGAACACAATAATATACATAAATAAACATAAACACAGAGATGCTGTAGAAATAAAACTTCAGTTCATTAATAACAAATGACTGAAATATGCTTACAAATATAATGAAAATAAACTAGCTAGGGCACTGGTAGCTTATCTCTGAGAAGAGATGTGGCAGCTACATGCCTCTAAACTATGTTACAAATAAGCTCAAGAGCCTATTTATTATTGAGAAATAAATGAAAACCCTAAACATCCAAAAACCTAATCCTAGGAGATGAAGCTTCCAAACTATGGGCCATGTTTGGGTAAATTGGTACATCAATCTTCTCGAGGACGTAACTTTGGCGTATGATCTCTGTTTGACAGGCACAATACCTCATTAGAAATATATATCTGAGAACTAAAAATTTTTATGTGAGAAACATCAAAGGAGCTCTCATTTTTCTCCCTGTTTTCCCAAAAAATCGTTGTTTAGGGCCTCAAAACGGCTCCGGAAGTTCAGGACCCGAAAAACTGCTAAAAAGAGTACATTGTGCTCAAAATGAAAAACTGAAAGAACCGATGGTGGGGTTAAAATGGAATAGGTGGGTCGCCACCAATATCCACCTGGATCATTCCTCCCCCCTTAGGAAGCAACGATCCCCATTGATTTGAGTTCCTCCATGAGATGATGCAAATTTTGCTGAACTTGGTATTGGATTTGTTGAAGATGTTGTTGACCTGCTGGCAGACGTGCTGGATGTGTTCAATAAATTTGGTTTCTTTATCAAATTCAGATAGTACATGTTTTGATTATGTTTGTGTGGTTGTATGAGGTATGGAAACATCAGGCGGTGACACTCCTGGGGTCAGATCAATGGAGTGCTTGACCGGAGAGTGTAGAGGAACCTCTGTGGGTGAGGAGAAAATGTCTTCATATTCCTCCACGACTTTTTCCATCTGCTACTGCCGTGAAGGGGAGCCCTATTTTGAGGTTGTGGCCACAATATTCTTCTTGAACTGTGGGAAAATTGTAATGCAAATAAATTTCCTAGTGTGGGAAACAATATTGCTGCATTGTTTTGTAGTAGTCAAAGAAATGGAAGGAGGTAGTACTACCTTCGGTATCCTATACAATTTATTTCCCAAAGTAATAATAACAGCATGAGGCCTAGACTCATACACATCATGTTGCTTCCAAAAGTATGTATGGCCCAATAATATATCAGACACATTAAGAGGAGCAACATCACCCAATACCTCATCCTTGAATGGCTTGATGCTATACGGAAGGCGGCTGTAATATCCCCAAATTGGGACTGTCAACAATGCATGTCTGAAAAAAATATTTTTTAGAAATGGATGCTACAAAATTTGAAATCAGCCCTTGGATCCCTTAGATCTGATAATCTAAGACCCAATTCCGAGAGGAGATAAAAAACAAATCAAACTAGGCGAGGTAAACAGACCTCCCACACCTAGGATAGCTTGAAAATTGCCCAAGGAAGGGACTGCAACAATATGCAACAATACCGCTTTAGAAATAATGTAGTTTGGCTAAGTAGTAGTAGAAATCCAACATGGAGGCTCAAAATTCATGTATATATCAGCCAATCAGATCCATTATGAGGCCCATACAACATACAACAGAAAAGAGAAGACAAGAATGGAAGAAATTCCTCAAAAATAGGTGCTGCAACACATGTATTGACTGAAAGAAGGCATGAAAACGTTATTTTTAAGAGCTGTAGTAGTTTTATATTACACTCTAGATATAGAGAAAATATATGTACAAAATATTAGATCTATATCATATCTGTACACTAGAATAGCTCCTCTACAAATTCCCCTTAGGGTTTTGAGCAAAACATGAAACACAAATAGTAGATCTGAGATCTAAAGTTGCAGATCTGTAGTAATATTCAGAAATTTTTGAAGATGAATACAATAGAAGCAGATCAGATCTAAATAGAACATGTATCATAAGTATAATCCATGGATCATCATAGTGAAGGGCAGAACCCCAACACCAGAGATCTCTCCTCCAAATGTGTGTCAAAACACCCTGCAATTGTACACTTGCAAATAACGCAGTCCTGGAAGGTAAACTGTGCTGTAGGCTCTAGCATTGGTTTGGAATGATGCCAAGATATAAAAATTCAGCTCCAAATATCTAATACTCTCTTATCAAGGGGATATATGGCTTTCCCACTGAAAACATGCACTAGATTGGCTTAGATCTGAGTAGATCTAGCCTCCACTTGCTGCAACTTACAAGGACAACCAAACCCTCAACAGGATCTGTGTTGTAGTTGGAATATGAGTTTGGAAAAATGCCTGATAGTGGACAAGATTAGCAAGACTCCTCCAAGACCTACTCAATGGAGGAGGTGGGATTCCCAATCAGGAACACCCTAGTGCTAAACAACACTATTCTCAGCTAAACAACAAGAGAATGATATATGTCTAAACAGACAATATATTCAAAAATATACTCAATCAACAACCTTCTTCTGTTGTCCTCCTCTTCCTTTTATAATATGAGAGTCATGCCAAACCCTAAACCATCTCAATGATTTAGCTCCTTTCACATGTGGAGCCTCCAACTAAAATTGCGCTGTGCATCTAGGAGATTCACTGTATCTAGACAACGCTATTGATTTGGTCTTGGTTGACTTGGTCAAATGATCCAACCTATTTCAAACCTAAGTGTGCTTATGTAAATAGCCCAGATTTAACTTTTTTCACATTTGGCATTGATTTATTTTGCTGATTTGGAGTTTTATTGCTCCTCATTTACAATTTTATTCATGAAATAGAAAAATGAAACAAAATTGTATATTCCTATTAGCTTGGGATAATTGGGAATATTATAGTCCTCCCCTCCAAAATGTTGCTTGTCCTCAAGCAACTGATAGGGTGAGTGTTGCAACACTTCTCGTCCTCCATTGGTGACACCATCAAGGATCAAGCTTTCTTCCACAAGCTAGGTGTTCACCAATCCAAACCTCCATGAATTGTTCCTCCAAAGTCATCATGAGATGTACATAATCCATCCCACAAGGAGTCAAGAACTCAACTGAAACAAACATGGTTGAACCAATAATCTCTCTAAAACATGTAGCATAAGGTACATCGAGAGTTTCCATCCCATGTGGTACATACAAACTTCCCATCCTCCCTCCATACAATCCCATAAAAATTACAACTATATCATCAAGGTATGGACGCAAAATTACATATACACAAACAAAAATTGGAGCATGAGGAGGTGGGTCATAGTCCCACATATGATACCAGTGCATTGCATCTCCTGCCTGCATCATATCAAGGTATGGTAAGTGGTTTTCCCACCAGTTACTTGCTGCACATGTCATCTCACCCTGGCTGAAAATGTGAGATATGTTTGGTGCCTTTGGGAAGCACCCATCATGAAAGAAAATATCCCTTTGCACAACAAGGGAGTGGCCAAATTCAGAAATTTTAGTGGCCCAATATTTTCCATGAGATTTACATGATACATCACTACTTATTGGATTCATGGCCTACATAAACATGGTGAAATAATATGTCAAATCAGAAAATGAAACTTGCTTTACATGATCAGATTTTTCACCAACAATGTCTCTCATAAATATGGAGTTGTACATAGATTTTTCTCCTCTCTCAAAATAAGGAAGACATGACTGAAATGAATCTTGTATAGAGTCCCTTGGCTACCTCAACTCCACATATCTCATGCATTCTTGAAAATGCTGATGTAGCTCTCCTCCAAAGCCTTCCCATTCAAAGCATCTCATGATAGTGTTGTAGATCTTCATAGAATAGGTAGGGATAAAACATAACTCTTTGTGGGCCCTTTGTAGCATCCTCTCCTTGAGCTTGGAGGTTCTAGGTAAGAAGATCCTATCATGATGATAGATGAATCCCTCATGGACTAGATATCCCTCTTCATGCAGCTGTTCATCAAGCATCATACAAGTGTGAAGATATTTGGAATAATCCACCAACAGCCGGGACTTCCAATATAGATCTACACTCCCCAACAGTGAAAACACTAATGATGCATTAATAGGAATGTCTGTCATGTTGTTGATCTCCTCTTTGACATCTCCTATGCCAAAGGTACATGTAGGAAGGACATACCTTCCCTTCTTCTCCTCCAACAACGCAGAATCAGAAATGAAGGTGGGTGATGATGGTGAGAGAAGAAAATCTCCCTCCTTCTTATGCTTTCCCAACCCTTCCAGCACTGTAGCTGTGTCTTATAATGGTCCCATCCCTCCTGGATTTGATTTTGGAGCATCAAGTAGTGAGATATCTCTCACGAAAACTGAATCAGGTGGCCTCCCAGGTGGTTTGCCACTAGATAAGAGTGTCCCTTGCAGAAATCTCATGAACATAATAGATGGGACAATGAGGTCCTTGCTTCCACTATGCAAATCCATCTATGTTTTCTATGTGGAAGTGTTGTGTGAGGGGTAAGTATGCATGCCTTTGATCATTTTAGGAGCACCACTCTTCTTGTCCACCCATTCCATTTTCAAAGCCTCCCAATCAGTGGCGACTTTCCCCAATGTAATCAACCACTGAACACCCAAAATGACATTGGTGTTTGGTATGTCAGCTACAAAGAAGTGATCCACCAAGGTGTAGGATCCCATGGTGACTGAAAGTCATGGGACATAATGCATGCATTGCATTGTTCTATCTCCTGGGACCAAAACAGAGAATCCCTCAAAAGTATCAGTGGGTATTGCCCTCCTCTGCACAAGATGGGCATCAATGAAATTGTGGGTATCCCCACTATTAATCAACACAGAAACCCTCTGATTCATGATTGAAACTTGAACTCTTAAGATCAAGTACTTAGGTACTCCTATCAAGGATGAAAAAGTTCCTCCAATAGGAGAAAATGCTCCATTCCCATCTCCTGATGGTGTTGGATCTCCTTCAACATTGTCAGTGCTGTGACCCCTTCTTGGTTCATCATCTTCATCTTCTTCAAGATCTGAGAAGACCTCTATATAATGTGCTTTACCAGTAGCACATCTCTGTCCAGGTACCCATGGTTCTTGGAAAGTGAAGCATGGCTTCCTCTTTCTTAGATATTTTTTGACTTCATCATCAAGAGGCTTCTTGTAGGAGCTCTCCTTTGAAGGAGCAACTTTCTCTTCCTTCCCTTTAGAAGGGAAAGAGGGTTTGTTATGAAATTTTTCCTTTGATTTTGGCAAGGCATCTTGAAGGTCTATAGCCCTCTCAATAGCATCATGCAAGGTAGTGGGATTGGTAGATTTAACCAACCCATGCAAAGGTTCATCTAGGCCATTGATGAGCATGTACACCCTCCTTGCTATAGACAAATCAAGAACCATAACAGATAATCTCAAAATTCAGAGATATAAGACTCTATGTTACCTGACTGCTTCAACTTTGCAAGGCTCATGAAAGGTGCTTCTGGATCCTTTCTATCAAACCTCTCTACCAGTCTTCTAGTGAAATCAGAATAGGTAGTCACATTGACATGACCCAATGTAGACAACCCATGGAACCACCAGTTCTGTGCTTCACCTTCAAAGTGTAGCACTGCAATCTTGATAGCGTCCATCTCAGGGACCTTGTTGAACTAAAAGTAGATATCTAGTTTTTGTACCTGTTGTTGTTCCTAGAGACAACCTAGAGTTGTGATAGACCAGTGCCTAGGACATCTTATCTTAGCAAGGAGCATATGGTATAACATAGGAAGTTATCAAATTAAAGCTCTCATGCTATCTCTTGTAAAACAAGGAATATTAATCTGAATGGGACCAAGACCTTCAGAAACTGACACAGAGGAAAGAATATTGCAGAGGCAACATGCAAAACTCCATTATAAAAGCAACAGAAAATTCAGAGACAGCTTACTGCAAAGAGGGCCAATTCAGAAATACCTCACAGAAATAAGTTATCAGAAGGTGTATGTAGTGAATGAAATATTGAGAAGATATTAGTTATCATTGAGCTGATATCCAGATACACAATATCACCATGCATGGGCTTACCAATCTAAGAATCCATACATAACAATAGCGTTTTAAAAACACCCTCCCAATGAAACTAATATAGCAGAAATACGATTTAGCTGAATAGTGGAATAAAATATCATGCATGAGCCATATTTAAAGTGCTTGACTAATTCAAGCATGGGTATCAACTAGGATAAATCCATACCAAAAATCAGTGAGCCACTCGCATTCCAAAACATGATACAGGAAAGATGGATGAAATGAAATGATCTATTTAAATAACACATAAGAGAAAGTTATAGACTGTGAAATACCAAAGACCAGAATCCTCTTTAACAGATGGAACTCCTCCTCACTGAGACCCTATGGGCTCTGAACCTTCATACAAGAGTTCAACAAAAATGTATACAAAACTCCTTTCACTGCATAATTTTCTGATAAAATATGGAACCCTAAATCATCTATTATTTGGGAGCTTTATAGGAGAACAAGAAAGCTCGAAAAAGGGAGTAGGTGATGAACATTTAATTGTCTCATTAAAACAAAATGGCGGAGAGGTGCACGCCCATACTGCTCGATGACTTTGTAATGCTGTTTGTACTCTTTGGCCTGCTAACTGAAATAAATTCATTGGGTAGAAATCTCTCCAGGAACATGGCAAAGCAGTAAAATCACATAAACATTCCATCCTTTCCTGCAAGAAAATGGTGTTGAAAAGAAAGCCTTGAGGTATTTTATCTGTGAGGGGTACCTTCTGCCTTCTAACTCTGAATTATGGTTTAAGATCTTCAGTGTTGAATGTTGAATTCTTGATACTTCACTGATATTTCTCTGCTGCTCCATTAATGTCTCCATCTGCGCAACCTGTGCTTTGAATGACTCTGGAGGGTTTGACAGATTTTAACCCTGCTGCTTTAATGGAAGTCTTGTCGGCATATCTTCCCGGGCCTTTCTTCATAATTTCAACTCCTGGAAATGGTTCTTTGATGTGTCCTCTATCATAGTAATAGAGACTGTGAATCATGATAGTTTTCCGCCGCTGTAAACCTGCAAAACCCGCAAACTAATCAAGAAAACAAATGGATGGGGATGGTGATGCAGTGGGGATGACTGTGTAGCAATGTGGCTTGATGAAATGGCGGAAGTATGCGGGGTGGCGATAAAAAATGTAGTGGAACAATGGTGGATGGACTGGCCAAATTTATAACGTAAAACATTAAAATATGACATATGAATGGAATATATAAATGGTGGAGGAAAAATGCGACAAACACGTGGGACGGTGATGTGGAGGAAGACCGGGTTAAGGCGGGGGCGATCAAATCTAGACCGTTCGATCTCAGGAGGAGATCGACGGCTGTGAATGCATCAGGGGCGATGGGCAATGGGCCAAGGGCACTGTACACTTGGATTAACACCCGTGCATCTCCGTAGTGCAATGAACGTTGGATGGAGACCCCCAGATCAGACGGCTATAATGCATATCGCTTTGTATCTTTTGCCGAACAATAACGTGCGATGGAGAGCGGTTTTTGAGCCGTACGCTGAGACATGTGGAAAGCAATGTATGGAATCGCTCTGATTTGAAGAATACCGCCGGCCTTGGAAAGGCGGTGCGATAGATACCGGGCAGTTTTGAACAGTGGACGCAGGGCGGGGCCCACCGGGACAGACAGACATCGGGCCGTTGATTTTATGGTTTGATCGGACGGTACCGCCGGCCTTGGAAAGGCGGTACAATAGATACCGGGCAGTTTTGAATAGTGGATGCAGGGCGGGGACCACCAGGATAGACAGACACCGGGCCATTGATTTCACGGTTTGATCGAACGGTAGTCCAGCGGGCTATGGGTGCGACGGATATGAATGAATGTCGTCCGATCTGTATAGATGGACAACTCAAAATGTGCCTGATATACATTTGATAAGCGCCTTTCGGGCTGACACCTGGTTTAGCGCCCGGGTTATGTGGAGGAAAAGGGTGCAGGGGCTTGGCCGAAAGGGGCTAGGGCCTAATATATTTTGAAATGTGGGTTTTTCGGCTCTTTTATGGAATTTTGAGGCTGGGAGAAGGTAATGATAGGAAAAAAATGGATTTTTCAGGCCAAACAAAAGGGGATTTCCTATCAAAGATTCAATGAGGCCTGAAATTATCAACATTGGCTCCACCTGGGGACGGTGCATTCATCCTTGGGCGTGTCGAGAACTTCCCAGACCACCTACATCATCAATTTTTACAGACAGGAAAAATAAATCTATTCTACCTCTACCCTTATTACTCCATGAGGCCAGATTAAACTGTTGGTCTCACATTTTCTCTACCTAAACTACATCTGCTAGGATTAAACTGTCCAACATTTTTCTTCTCTACATTCTAAAATAGAAATTGAAAAATAGCCAAGCCAGGATTAGACTGTCTGGCTTGCTGGACTTTGCAGAAATTAAAATAACTAACTACATGCTCACAGACTGAGCTTTATTTCAGAATTCCTACCTACTCTACTCTAACCTGGAAGTCTCTGATGCTCTAGGTGATACAATAATGCCAATGCAACCAGTCCATTAAATGATCCCATGACTGGTCTTTCTTGCTCAATTCCTTGAGCAGGCTGGAAAGGCAGGGCAGCTCCCATTGTTTTTGTTCCATAATAGCAGCTTTGAAATTTTTTTTTTCTGCTTGCAACATGCTGCTCAAAAAGACCCTTGGTCCTTCTTCAAATGTGTGTAGGAAATGAACATAAGGATCATGAAATGATACCTGGTTATGAATATCTGGCAAGCATGCTTCAACCAGGATTTCTTCTTCTTCCACTGGATCAAGAAAAAGACTCTCTTGAGAGAGAGGATATCCCTCATCTTCTTCACTTTCTGAAATGGAGGACTCATCATATATGACAGTGCTATCCTCTTGGAGCTCTGATATGTTCTGCTCTGATGAGGTGAGCTCTGTGAACAGATCTATGTATTCTTGAGTAGGGGTATGTTTCATTTCTTCTTCCTCTTCAAGAGAAGTCCCCTTAATTTCAATCTGCTCAAGAATTTCTTCTTTGCTTACCTCCTCATCTTCTGAAAAGGAAGGCTGATGGTTTCCAGTCTCACTGATGATCTATGGTGAAGCAGAATGAAGATTCAAGGAATCTTCATCTGCTATTATACTATCGTAGCTCTCCCCACCAGTATCATAAATAGCTTGCGTTGGCTTATTACTCTCTGGAAGTAAAGGGAAATGATTTTCATCCCATAGATCTACTAATGATGACACTGCAATATTATCTTCTATTTGGGAAACATCATCATCAGATAGATCAGAAATAGGAAAAACATGAATATAAGTAATATTGCCAACATAGCATACTGGATTATCAGCAGGTTCTTCTTCACTTTGATCCGCAGATGAGCTTTCTGGATCTGTACAATCAAACTCATAAGATGAATGGGATAGAGTGTGTGTTCCATAGAAGATTTCTGAGGTGGGCTGCTGATTTAATATCTGATCAATCTCTTCTTCTTTCAAAGGGGAAGATTTTTTTGTGTTCCTTTGTGCAGAAGAGCAGCAGCTCTCTGTTTCTTGTACTAGCTGATTTGGAGGTAGGATGTCTTCTTGAATCTCTTCTAGAATATCCTCAGTTATTCCTGCAAGGAAATCTTGAGGATATTCTGATGTTTCTCGATCTCTCTCTGATTTAGACCAGTCCTCATGAACCTGATGATACTCGGTTAGAATACAAGGCTCATGAGTGGTTTCTTCCTCCACATCAGATTATGCATCTTCTATGTGGTCTCATGTTTTCTCCAAGCAAAATTCCCTATTTTCCTTTGCTATTAGGTCTTGATACTCTCTGATTAGCGTAACACAAGACATGGGTAAGCAATCAGGCAGTTCCTGATCACTTTCCTCCTCATCTTCCATAGGTTTTAAAGCATCATACATGTCTTGCTCATTATCTAGGTCTTGAGTTTGTTCTTGTGATTTCAAGAGTTTGATCTCAGCTTCATATCTTTCAATCATCAATCTTAGAAATATTTTCTTAAGCATGGGCGTGCAACTTGAGCCGAGAAGAAGAATAGCCCATGGAAGGTCCTCCACTTCCAGGTTTTCCAAGCCACGTGACATTTCATCTCGACACTTAGCCATGAAACTTGGATGCATTTTTGAAAACTGCTCAGAGTCTTGCATTGGTGAAGTGGCTTGGTCTTCAGCATGGCTGATGTTGTACTGTGACATAGTCTCTCAGTGGAGTCTCGTGAAACCAAGATAATCAGCGGCCTACTGATCACCCAGTGGAGTCGCCAAGGTGAGGGATCTACAACTCTCAACTCTCCATACTCACCTACTTGAAGAGTGAATTAGGTTTTGTCGAGGCCCAAGGATTTAAATTTTCTCAACTTCGTTCCCCGGAAACGGTGCCAAAAATATGTTGTCGTTCCTAGAGACAACCTAGAGTTGTGATAGACCAGTGCCTAGGACATCTTATCTTAGCAAGGAACATATGGTATAACAGAGGAAGTTATCAAATTAATGCTCTCATGCTATCTCTTGTAAAATAAGGAATATTAATCTGAATGGGACCAAGACCTTTAGAAAATGACACAGAGGAAAGAATATTGCAGAGGCAACGTGCAAAACTCCAATATAAAAGCAACAGACAATTCAGAGACAACTTACTACAAAGAGGGCCAATTCAGAAATACCTCACAGAAATAAGTTATCATAAGGTGTATGTAGTGAAAGAAATATTGAGAAGATATTAGTTATCATTGAGCTAATATCCAGATACACAATATCACCATGCATGGGCTTACCAATCTAAGAATCCATACATAAAAATAGCATTTTAAAAACACCCTCCCAATGAAACTATTATAGCAGAAATATGGTTTAGCTGAATAGTGGAACAAAATATCATGCATGAGCCATATTTAAAGCGCTTGACTAATTCGAGCATGGGTATCAACTAGGATAAATCCATACCAAAAATAAGTGAGCCACTCGCATTCCAAAACATGATACAGGAAAGATGGATGAAATGAAATGATCTATTTAAATAACACATAAGAGAAAGTTACAGACTGTGAAATACCAAAGACCAGAATCCTCTTTAACAGATGGAACTCCTCCTCACTAAGACCCTATGGGCTTTGAACCTTCATACAAGAGTTCAACAAAAATTTATACAAAACTCCTTTCACTGCATAATTTTCTGATAAAATATGGAACCCTAAATCATTTGTTCTTTGGGAGCTTTATAGGAGAACAAGAAAGCTCGAAAAATGGAGTAGGTGATGAACATTTAATTGTCTCATTAAAACAAAATGGCGGAGAGGTGCACGCCCATACTGCTCGATGAATTTGTAATGTTGTTTGTACTCTGTGGCCTGCTAACTAAAATAAATGCACTGGGTAGAAATCTCTCTAGGAACACGGCAAAGCAATAAAATCACATAAACATTCCGTCCTTTCCTGAAAGAAAATGGTGCTGAAAAGAAAGCCTTGAGGTATTTTATCTACGAGGGGTACCTTTTGCCTTCTAACTCTGAATTATGGTTTAAGATATTCAGTGCTGAATGTTGAATTCTTGATCCTTCACTGATATTTCTCTGCTGCTCCATTAATGTCTCCATCTGTGCAACCTGTGCTTTGAATGACTCTGGAGGGTTTGACAGAATTTAACCTTGCTTCTTTAATGGAAGTCTTGTCGGCATATCTTCCCGGGCCTTTCTTCATAATTTCAACTCCTGAAAATAGTCCTTTGATGTGTCCTCTATCACAGTAATAGAGATGGTGAATCATGATAGTTTTCTGCCGCTGGAAACCTGCAAAACCCGCAAAATTGTCAAGAAAACAAATGCATGGGGATGGCGATGCAGTGGGGATGACTGTGTAGCAACGCGGCCTGATGAAATGGCAGAAGTATGCGGGGTGGCGATAAAAAATGTAGTGGAACAATGGTGGATGGACTGGCCAAAGTTATAACGTAAAACATTAAAATATGACATATGAATGGAATATATAAATGGCGGAGGGAAAATGCGATAAAAACGTGGGACAGTGACGTGGAGGAAGACTGGGTTAAGGCGGGGGCAATCAAATATGGACCGTCCGATCTCAAGAGGAGATCGACGGCTGTGAATGCATCGAAGGTGATGGGCATTGGGCCAAGGGAACTGTACACTTGGATTAACACCCGTGCATCTCCGTAGTGTGACGACCGTTGGATGGAGACCCCCAGATCGGACGGCTATAATGCATATCGCTCCGTATCTTTTGCCAAAAAATAACATGCGATGGAGAGCAGTTTTTGAGCCGTACGCTGAGACACGCGGCAAGCAATGTATGGAATCGCTCTTATTTGAGGAATACTGTCGGCCTTAGAAAGGCGGTGCGATAGATACTGGGTAGTTTTGAATAGTGGACGTGGGGAGGGGACCACCGAGACAGACATAAATTGGGCTGTTGATTTTACGGTTTGATCGGACGGTAGTTCGGCGGGATACGGGCGCGACGGAGATGTACGAACGCTGTCCGATCTATATAGATGGACGGCTCAAAATGCGCCCGATATACATTTGATAAGCGCCTTTCGGGCTGACGCCTGGTTTAGCGCCTGGGTTATGTGGAGGAAAAGGGTGCAGGGGCTTGGCCGAAAGGGGCTAGGGCCTAATATATTTTCAAATGTGGGTTTTTCTGCTCTTTTATGCAATTTGAGGCTGGGAGAAGGTAACGATAGGTGAAAAATTGATTTTTCAGGCCAAACAAAAGGGGATTGCCTATCAAAGATTCAATGAGGCCTGAAATGATCAACATTGGCTCTACCTGGGGATGGCGCGTTCATCCTTGGGCGTGTCGAGAACTTCACAGACCACCTACATCATCAATTTTTACAGACAGGAAAAATAAATCTATTCTACATCTACCCTTATTACTCCATGAGACTAGATTAAACTGTTGGTCTCACATTTTCTCTACCTAAACTAAATCTGCTAGGATTAAACTGTCTAGCAGATTTCTTCTCTACATTCTAAAACAAAAATTGAAAAATAGCCAAGCCAGGATTAGACTGTCTGGCTTACTGGACTTTGCAAAAATTAAAACAACTAACTACATGCTCACAGGCTGAGCTTTATTTCAGACTTCCTACCTACTCTACTCTAACCTGGAAGTCTCTGATGCTCTAGGTGATACAATAATGCCAATGAAACTAGTCCATTAAGTGATCCCATGATTGGTCTTTCTTGCTCAATTCCTTGAGTAGGCTGGAAAGGCAGGGCAGCTCTCATTCTTTTTGTTCCATAATAGCAGCTTTGAAAAATTTTCTTTCTGCTTGCAACATGCTGCTCAAAAAGACCCTTGGTCCTTCTTCAAATGTGTGCAGGAAATGAACATAAGGATCATGAAATGATACCTGGTTATGAATATCTGGCAAGCAGGCTTCAACCATGATTTCTTCTTCTTCCACTGGATCAAGAAAAAGACTCTCTTGAGAGAGAGGATACCCCTCATCTTCTTCACTTTCTGAACTGGAGGACTCATCATATATGACAGTGCTATCCTCTTGGAGCTCTGATATGTTCTGCTCTGATGATTTGAGCTCTCTGAACAGATCTATGTATTATTGAGTAGGGGTATGTTTCATTTCTTCTTCCTCTTCAAGAGAAGTCCCCTTAATTTCAATCTTCTCAAGAATTTCTTCTTTGCTTACCTCCTCATCTTCTGAAAAGGAAGGTTGATGGTTTCCAGTCTCACTAATGATCTGTGGTGAAGCAAAATGAAGATTCAAGGAATCTTCATCTTCTATTATACTATCATAGCTCTCCCCATCAGTATCATAAATAGCCTGCGTTGGCTTGTTACTCTCTGGAAGTAAAGGGAAATGATTTTCCTCCCATAGATCTACTAATGATGACACTGCAAGATTATCTTCTATTTGGGAAACATCATCATCAGATAGATTAGAAATAGGAAAAACATGAATATAAGTAATATTGCCAACAGAGCATACTGGATTATCAGCAGGTTCTTCTTCACTTTGATCCGCAAAGGAGCTTTCTGGATCTGTACAATCAAACTCATAATATGAATGGGCTAGAGTGTGTGTTCCATAGAAGATTTCTAAGGTGGGCTGCTGATTTAATATCTGATCAATCTCTTCTTCTGTCAAAGGGGAAGATTGTTTTGTGTTCCTTTGTGCAAAAGAGAAGCATCTCTCTGTTTCTTGTACTAGCTGATTTGGAGGTAGGATGTCTTCTTGAATATCTTCTAGAATATCCTCAATTATGCTTGCAGGGAAATCTTGAGGATCTTCTAATGTTTCTCAATCTCTCTCTGATTTAGACCAGTCCTCATGAACCTGATGATACTCGGTTAGAATACAAGGCTCATGAGTGGTTTCTTCATCCACATCAAATTCTTCATCTTATATGTGGTCTCTTGTTTCCTCCAAACAACATTCCCTATTTTCCTTTGCTATTAGGTCCTGATACTCTCTGATCAGCGTAACACAAGACATGGGTAAGCAATCAGGCAGTTCTTGATCGCTTTCCTCCTCATCTTCCATAGGTTTTAAAGCATCATACATGTCTTGCTCATTATCTAGGTCTTGAGTTTGTTCTTGTGATTTCAAGAGTTTGATCTTAGCTTCATATCTTTCAATCATCAATCTTAGAAATATTTTCTTAAGCACGGGTGTGAAACTTGAGCTGAGAAGAAGAATAGCCGGTGGAAGGTCCTCCACTTCCAGTTTTGCCAAGCCACGTGACATTTCATCTCGACACTCAAACATGAAACTTGGATGCATTTTTGAAAACTGCTCAGAGTCTTTCATTGGTGAAGTGGCTTGGTCTTCAGCATGGCTGATGTTGTACTGTGACATAGTCTCCCAATGGAGTCTCGTGAAACCTAGATAATCAGCAGCCTGCTGATCACCCAGTGGAGTCTTTTAATTATTTAGGAACTGTGGAGTCGCCAAGGTGAGGGATCTACAAATCTCAACTCTCCATACTCACCTACTTGAAGAGTAAATTAGGTTTTGTCGAGGCCCAGGGATTTAAATTTTCTCAACTTCGTTCCCCGGCAATGGCGCCAAAAAGTTGTTATCGTTCCTAGAGACAACCTAGAGTTGTGATAGACTAGTGCCTAGGACATCTTATCTTAGAAAGGAGCATATGGTATAACAGAGGAAGTTATCAAATTAAAGCTCTCATGCTATCTCTTGTAAAATAAGGAATATTAATCTGAATGGGACCAGGACCTTTAGAAACTGACACAGAGGAAAGAATATTGCAGAGGCAACTTGCAAAACTCCAATATAAAAGCAACAGAAAATTCAGAGACAACTTACTACAAAGAGGGCCAATTCAGAAATACCTCACAGAAATAAGTTATCATAAGGTGTATGTAGTGAATGAAATATTGAGAAGATATTAGTTATCATTGAGCTGATATCCAGATACACAATATCACCATGCATGGGCTTACCAATCTAAGAATCCATACATAACAATAGCATTTTAAAAACACCCTCCCAATGAAACTAATATAGCAGAAATACGGTTTAGCTGAATAGTGGAACAAAATATCATGCATGAGCCATATTTAAAGCACTTGACTAATTCGAGCATGGGTATCAACTAGGATAAATCCATACCAAAAATAAGTTAGCCACTCGCATTCCAAAACATGATACAGGAAAGATGGATGAAATGAAATGATCTATTTAAATAACACATAAGAGAAAGTTACAGATTGTGAAATACCAAAGACTAGAATCCTCTTTAACAGATGGAACTCCTCCTCACTGAGACCCTATGGGCTCTGAACCTTCATACAAGAGTTCAACAAAAATGTATACAAAACTCCTTTCACTGCATAATTTTCTGATAAAATATGGAACCCTAAATCATCTGTTCTTTGGGAGCTTTATAGGAGAACAAGAAATTTCGAAAAAGGGAGTAGGTGATGAACATTTAATTGTCTCATTAAAACAAAATGGTGGAGATTTGCACGCCCATACTGCTCGATGACTTTGTAATGTTGTTTTTACTTTGTGGCCTGCTAACTGAAATAAATGCACTGGGTAGAAATCTCTCCAGGAACACGACAAAGTAGTAAAATCACATAAACATTCCATCCTTTCCTAAAAGAAAATGGTGCTGAAAAGAAATCCTTGAGGTATTTTATCTGTGAGGGGTACCTTTTGCCTTCTAACTCTGAATTATGGTTTAAGATCTTCAGTGCTGAATGTTGAATTCTTGATCCTTCACTGATATTTATCTGCTGCTCCATTAATGTCTCCATTTGCGCAACTTGTGCTTTGAATGACTCTGGAGGGTTTGATAGATTTTAACCCTGCTGCTTTAATGGAAGTCTTGCCGGCATATCTTCCCGGGCATTTCTTCATAATTTCAACTCCTAGAAATGATCCTTTGATGTGTCCTCTATCATAGTAATAGAGACTGTGAATCATGATAGTTTTCCGCCGCTGTAAACTTGCAAAACCCGCAAACCCGTCAAGAAAACAAATGCATGGGGACGCCGATGCAGTGGGGATGACTGTGTAGCAACGCGGCCTGATGAAATGGCGGAAGTATGTGGGGTGGCGATAAAAAATGTAGTGGAACAATGGTGGATGGACTGGCCAAAGTTATAACGTAAAACATTAAAATATGACATATGAATGGAATATATAAATGGCGGAGGAAAAATGCGATAAACACATGGGATGGTGACGTGGAGGAAGACCGGGTTAAGGCAGGGGCGATCAAATCTGGACCGTCCGATCTTAGGAGGAGATCGACGGCTGTGAATGCATTGGAGGTGATGGGCAGTGGGCCAGGGGCACTGTACACTTAGATTAACACCCGTGCATCTTCGTAGTGCGACGACCGTTGGATGGAGACCCCTAGATCGGATGGCTATAATGCATATCGCTCCGTATATTTTGCCTAACATTAATGTGCGATGGAGAGTGGTTTTTGAGCCGTACGCTGAGACACGCGGCAAGAAATGTATGGAATCGCTTCGATTTGAAGAATACCGCCCGCCTTGGAAAGGCAGTGCGATAGATACCGGGTAGTTTTGAACAGTGGATGCGGGGCGGGGACCACCGGAATAGACAGGCACCGGGCCGTTGATTTTACGGTTTGATCGGACGGTAGTCAGGCTAGCTACGGGCGCGACGGAGATGAACGAACGCCGTCCGATCTATATAGATGGACGACTCAAAATGTGCCCGATATACGTTTGATAAGCGCCTTTCGGGCTGATGCCTGGTTTAGCGCCCGGGTTATGTGGAGGAGAAGGGTGCAGGGGCTTGGACGAAAGGGGCTAGGGCCTAATATATTTTAAAATGTGGGTTTTTTGGCTCTTTTATGCAATTTTGAGGCTGGGAGAAGGTAACGGTAGGCGAAAAATGGATTTTTCAGGCCAAACAAAAGGGGATTGCCTATCAAAGATTCAATGAGGCCTAAAATGATCAACACTACCCATGCTTTGGAAAAACAAGTGGATGAACCATCAAACTTGGGTCAAAATAATCTTCCCATAGAGTGATGTCGATCATGATTCTGAGTGAATCCACCATCTCTATGCTGAAGCCTTGGTCTTCTTCTTTTGTCCTTAAGGTGAAAAAACTCTTGAAAACTCATGTGATCCTTGAATCTATGATTTTGAGACTCATATTCTTTGAATTAGTCTTCAAGGGATGCTTTCTCTTAAGGCCCTTCATTCTCCACAACCAAAAATGCAGGCATGGTAGAGCATTGTGGAGCTTGTGGCTGGTTCAATGGTTGATCATTCCAGTGGTGAGACATGCCAGAGCTTTCTCCAGGATGAAATCTCTTAGGAGATTCTTTGATCCTATCCAATCTCATCTCTTTGATCTCTCTAGCAAGATCTTGCATGGCTTTCAGAAGGTTTTTTGCAAACTCCTTCCCATCTTCATCACTTCCAGATTCAGGGGCTTTTCCCTTGTCTTTGTCATCATTGTTGTAATCAAATTTATTTTGCCTTCTTCTTAGGTACCTCTTCTCTCTGTTAGTGAGAGGCTCCTCTTCTTCTAAATACATATTGGCTCTTTAAGTAATAAAATCACAGGCTGTGCCAAGATGATTGCTCTGATACCACTCTAATATCCCCAAATTGGGACTGTCAGCAATGCATGTCTGAAAAATGCACTTTTCAGAAATGGATGCTACAGAATTTGAAATCATCCCTTTGATCCCTTAGATCTAATAATATAAGACCCAATTACAAGAGGATATCAAAAACAAATTAAACTAGGTGAGGTAAACAGACCTCCCACATATAGGATGGCTTGAAAATTCCCCAAGGAAGGGATTGCAGCAATATGCAACAATACTGCTTCAGAAATAACGCAGTTTTGCTAAGAAGTAGCAAGAAGCCAACATTGAGGCTCAAAATTCATGTAAATATCAGCCAATCAGATCCATTATGAGGCCCATACAACATACAACAGAAAAGAGAAGACAAGAATGGAAGAAATTACTCAAAAAGAGGTGCTGCAACACATGTATTGATTGAAAGAAGGTATGGCAACATTATTTTTAAGAGCTGCAGGAGCTATATATCACACTCCAAATCTAGAGTAGATTTTTGTACAAAATATTAGATATATATCAGATTTTTACACTAGAATAGCTCCTCTACAAATTCCCCTTAGGGTTTTGAGCAAAGCATGAAACACAAAGAGTAGATCTGAGATCTAAAGTTGCAGATCTGCAGTAATATTTAGAAATTTCTGAAGATGAATACAATAGAAGTAGATCATATCTAAATAGAACATGGATCAGAAGTACAATCCATGTATCACCATAGTGAAGGGCAGAACCCCAACACCAGAGATCTCTCCTCCAAATGTGTGTCAAAACACCCTGCAACTGTACACCTACAAATAACGCAGTCCTGGAAGATAAAATATGCTGTAGGCTCTAGCACTAGTTTGGCCTGATGTCAAGATCTGAAAATGCAGCTCCAAAGATCTAATACTCTCTTATCAAGGGGATAGATGGCTTTCCCACTAAAAATAGGCACTAGATTGGCCTAGATCTAAGTAGATCTAGCCTGCACTTGCTTCAACTTACAAGGACAACCAAACCCTCAACAGGATCTGTGTTGTAGTTGGAAGATGAGCTTGGCCAAATGCCTGATAGTGGAAAAGATCAACAAGACTCCTCCAAGAGATAATCAATGGAATATGTGGGATTCTTGGTCAGGAACACCCTAGTGCTAAACAACACTATTCTCAGCTAAACAACAAGAGAATGATATATGTCTAAACAGACAATATATTCATAAATATACTCAATCAACAAGCTTCTTCTGCTGTCCTCCTCTTCCTTTTACAAGATGAGAGTCATGCCAAAACATAAACCATCTCAATGATTTAGCTCCTTTCACATGTGGAGCCTCCAACTAAAACTGTGCTGTGCATCTAGGAGACTCACTGTATCTAGACAACATTGTTGATTTGGTCCTGGTTGACTTGGTCGAATGATCCAACCTCTTTCACACCTAAGTGTTATTATGTAAATAGCCCAGATTTAAATTTTTTCACATGTGGCATTGATTTATTTTGCTGATTTGGAGTTTTATTGATCCTCCTTTGCAATTTTATTCATGAAATAGAAAAATGAAACAAAATTGTGTATTCCCATTAGCTTGGGCTAATTGGGAATATTAGAGCAGCACTGCTGGCAGACGCGAAGATCTCTTAATTGGTCAAGCCACCTAATGGTATACGACTGTGGGTGTGTTTTTGTCAGGAGGCTGAGTCGCTTCATGATCTATGCTAAAATTGGGTTCTTTTGGCTTCCACTATCAACAAGGAATTACAGTGGAGAACCCTTCACCCACATCTGTGAATGGAAGAGGCACTCCCCCACCTATGGATCCTTGAGATTCTTCTTCTAGAGCTTGGTGGTGGAAAAAATGGCACTGGGATATGCATAAATGATCTATTTCCCTTTTTCATTGCCTTTGTCTTGTTCTGACTCAGAATCAAGACATGAATCTGATTTGGGTGCCTTCAGTTCGGCCACCAACGACTCTTTGGCCCGAACACTCATTTGTGCTGTGAGTGGGGCTGTTATGAAATTCACACCACTTCCTTATGTCCTTATTTAGATTTTTGGTTTTGTTCTGAGTCACCCTTCTTTTGAATTTCCCCTTGTTTGGTGGTTTGAGGGCGCCTTTCCCTGGCTTCAGATTCATGGATCCAAAGTCTCGCTTCTTCTGTTTAAATTTCTACTCGATCTTGGTGGCATAGCGATATGCCATGCCAAGGGAGGTAAGGTTGAGGAATTCCATTTCTTCCTGAATTTATCTGTGCAAAAAACTATAGTACTTGAGCACCAAGTGTCTCTCTAAATCTTTAATACCCAACTTTGTGCACAAGGTATGGAACAAATTTGTCAGTTCGTTCAGATCTTGATTCCTTTGCTACAAAGGTATCATCCATTAGATGTACTTTTCCTCATAGCTCCCCACATGATAATATTTTTCCTTGATGTCATCTCAGAAATCATTCCAAGTGGGTACGACCGAGAACAGAGAGGGTTCCCTCTAGTTCTTATGCTCACAGTAGGTTTCCCACTAGTCTTTGACATGGTGGGAAACTTTGAGGAGTGACAAAGTAATCTTTTCTCGGTCACAGAAATCATGGACCAAGAAATACCCTTTTAGAAAATTCAAACCTCTATCTATGGTGCCTGCATCTATTTGACCTTAAAATACAAAAAATTCAAAGTTGATTTGTGCCTTGAAAGGAGAGGCTCCCCGAGAGTGGCTGCTAGATATAGATGTGCTGTCGATGAGCAGCCATTGAAGGATCTGGGAAAAGCTATCCATCATCACATTTATCTATTTCTCGAGGGCCTCCTCAAGAAATATATTGATAGGATCTCCTACTCCCTCGTCTTTATCTTCTTCTACCATGGGAGGTCATCTGGGTTTGTGAGGTTGATCTTGAAAGGGTTCAACTAGATCGAGCCCTAACTCCTTATACCCTGACCTCGTTGGGGACATGTGAAGAAAAATAGAGAAAGAGAAAACCACTATAATACCATTGATATATATTTATGCAGGAACGTAATAATATAAATAAATAAACATAAACACAGAGATGCAACGGAAATAAAACTTCATTTCATTAACAACAAATGATTGAAATATGCTTACAGACATAATGAAAATAAACTAGCTAGGGTGTTGGTAGCTTATCTCTGAGAAGAGATGTTGCAGCCACATGCCTCTGAACTGTGTTTTAATGAGTCTCAAGGGCTTATTTATTATTGATAAACAATGGAAAACCCTAAACATTCAAAACCTAACCATAGGAGATGAAGCGCCAAAACTATGGTCCTCGTTTAGGTAAATTGGTACATCAATGTTCCTGGGGATGTAAATTTGGCTTATGATCTCCGCTTGACATGCACAATACCTCGTTAGAAATATCTATTTGAGGAATAAAAATTTTTATGTGAAAAACATCACAGAAAATTCCATGTTGCTCCTAATTGTTCCAAAAAACGTCGTTTAGGGCCTCAAAACTACTCCAGAAGTTCAGGACCTGAAAAAATTCTAAAAATAGTAATTTGTGCTTAAACTAAAAAACTGAAAGAAATGATGGTCGGGGTCCAAACGGAATATGTGGGGGGACACCAATATCCACCTGGATCATTCCTCCCCCCTTAGGAAGCAATGGTCCCCATTGTGTTGAGTTCCTCCATGAGATGATGCAAATTCTACTGAACTTGGTATTGGATTTGTCAAAGATGTTATGGACCTGTTGGAAAACTTGTTGGATGCATTTGGTAACTTTGGTTGCTTTATCAACCTCAGACAGTAAATGTGTGGATTTTGTCTGTGTGGTTTCATGAGGTATGGAAAAATCAGGCAGCGACACACTTGGGGTCAGATCAATGGAGTGCTTGACCTGACAATGTAGAGGAACCTCTGTGGGTGAGGAGAAAATGTCCTCATATTCCTTCACAAATTTTTCCATCTGCTTCTGCCAAGTCGGGAAGCCTTATTTCTAGGCTATGGACAAAATATTCTTCTTGCTCTGTGGGCTGATTGTAATAAAAAAAAATTTCCTAGTTTAGGAAACAATCTTACTGCGTTGTTTTGTTGTAGTCAAAGAGATGGCAGGAGGTGGTACTACCTCCGATATCCTATAAAATTTATTTCCCAAAGTAATAATAAAATCACGAGGCCTAGAATCATACAAAACATGTCTCTTCCACAAGTATGGATGGCCTTATAATACACCAGACACATCAAGAGGAGCAACAACACACAATACCTCATACGTGAATGGCTTGATGTTTTACGGAAGGCAGCACTGCTAGCGGACGCGAAGATCGCTTCTTTGGTGAAGCCACCCAATGGTATATAACTGTAGGTGTGCTGTGGTCGATAGGCCAAGCCACTTCACGAACTCTTTTGAAATCATAGGAGCTTCACTCGATGAACCTCTAACATATCACATGCGATTATAGCATATTAAACAATACCCTTAATTTGAGTACATATTGGAAAATAACTTTAAAAATCACATTATTTAACCCCCTATCAATACCTTCCCAATTTGAAAAGCCCCTAATTTCACTATATATTGTAGGTATCCATTTTTTCATTAACATTTTTGATACCCCTTTATATTTTTTCATTAACTTTGAGCTCCATTTTTTATACCTACCAATATAAAAACCCTTTACCCCCTATATATCTCCCAATATATTATGTCATTTTTTCCTCATTATATATCCCCAAATATGAACCCATGTGCTATAATATTTCTCCTGCAGTGAAGCCCCCGTGGCTGAAATGAGGTTCTTTTGGCTTCTGCTATCGACAAGGAATTGCAGTGGAGAACCCTTCACCCACATTTGTGAATGGAAGATGTGCTCCCCCTCCTCTGGATCCTCGGGATCCTCTTGGATCTTGGAGGTGGAAATAATGGAACTAAGATCTGCATCAATGATCTGCTTCCCTTTTTCCTCACCCTTGTCTGGTTCTAACTCAGGATCAAGACATGCATATGATTCGGGTGCTTTCAGTTCGGCCACCAATGATTGTTTGGCCTGACACTCGTTTGTGCTGTGAGTGGTGCTGTTTTGAAATTCACACCAATTCTCTATTTTCTTCTTTGGATTTGTGGTTTTGTTCTGAGTACCCCCGATTTGGTTTTTCCCCGTGTTCGGCAGCTCCGGGGCACCTTTCCCTTGCTACGGATTCGAGGATCCAAAGTCTTGCTTATTCTATTTAAATTTATGCTCGATCTTGAGGGCATAACGATATGCCATGCCATCGAGGTAATGTCGAGGAACTCCATTTCCTCATGAATCTATCTGTGAAAACAACTAAGGTACTCGAGCACCAATTGTCTCTCTGAATCTTTAATACCAAACTTTGTGCATAGGGTATGGAACATATTCGTCATTTCGTGCACATATTGTTCCCTTTATTGCCGCAGCGTGGTCCATTGGATGTACTTGTCCTCAAAGCTCCCCACAGAATAATATTGTTCCTTAATGCAATCTCGGAATGAATTCCAAGTGGGTGCAACTGAGAATAGAGAGGGTTCCCTCTCGTCCTTCTACTCATAGTAGGTTTCCCACCAGTATTTGACATGGGGGGCAACTTTGAGGAGTGAAAAAGTAATATTTTCTCAGTCGGAGAAATCATGGACCGAGAAATACCCTTCCAACAAATTTAACCATCTATCTACGACGTCTGTAGCTATCTGGCCTTCAAATACACGAATGTCAAAGTTTACCTATACCTTGAAAGGATATGCACCTCCAGAGTGGCTGCTGGATGTAGATGTAGTACCGGTGGGCAGCTGTTGAAGGATCTGGGCAAAGCTATCCATCATCGTGTTCCTCTGTTTTTCGAGGGCCTCATCGAGTAATATTTTGATAGGATCTCCTGCTCACTCATCTTTCATTTTTTCCACCATGGGAGGTCGTCAGGATTTGCGAGGTTGATCTTGCAAGGGTTCAACCAGATTGAGCCCTAACTCCTTATACCCTGACCACATTGGGGACATGCAAAGAAAAATAGAGAAAGAGAAGATCGCTCTGATACCACTGACCCAGATTTATGCAGGAACACAATAATACACAGAAATAAACATAAACACAAAGATGAAATGGAAATAAAACTTCATTTCATTAATAACAAATTATTAAAATATTACAAACATAATGAAAGTAAACTAGGTAGGGCATTTGTAACTTATCTCTGGGAAGAGTTCTAGCAGCTACTGTTCTCTGAAATGTGTTACAATGAGGCTCGAGGGCCTATTTATTACTAAGAAACAATGGAAAACCCTACAAATTAAAAAAAAAAACCCTAGGAGATGGAACACCAAAACTATGGGCCTCGTTTGGGTAAATTGCTACATCAATCTTCCCGGGGACGTAACTTTTGCGTACGATCTCCGTTTGACACGTACAATACCTCGTTAGAAATCTCTATCCAAGGAATGAAAATTTTTATTTGAGAAACATCGAAGTAACTTCTATGTTGCTCCTGCTTTTTCCAAAAATATCATTTAGGGACTCAAAATAGCTCTGGAAGTTCAAGACTCGAAAAAATAAAAGAACTGATGGTGGGGGTCCAAATGGAATAGG
Source organism: Pinus albicaulis (assembly GCA_034641835.2). NCBI lineage: Eukaryota > Viridiplantae > Streptophyta > Pinopsida > Pinales > Pinaceae > Pinus > Pinus albicaulis. The sequence continues at coordinate 1,241,952,758 of CM076577.1, forward strand.
TGGGTGGCCACCAATATCCACTTCGATCATTCCTCCCATCTTAGGAAGAAATTGTCCCCATTGCGTTGAGGTCCTCCATGAGATGAGGCAAATTCTTCTGAACTTGGTATTGGATTTTTCAAAGATATTGTGGACGTGCTGGCATACATGCTGGGTACGTTCAATAAATTTGTTTGCTTTAGCAACCTTAGATAGTACATGTGTGGATTATTTATGTATGGTCGCATGAGGTATGAAAAAATCAGGTGATGATGCACTTGGGGTTAGATCAATCGAGTGCTTGACCTGAAAATGTAGAGGAACCTCTGTGGGTGATGAGAAAATGCCCTCGTATTCCTTCATGACTTTGTCCATCTGCTACTGCCATGTAGGGATGCCCTGTTTCAAGGTTGTGGCCACAATCTTCATTTTTCTCTGTGGGCAAATTGTAATGAAAATAAATTTCCTGGTTTGGGAAAAAATCTTACTACGTTGTTTTTCCATAGTCAAAGAGATGGAAAGAGGCGATACTACCTCCAGTATCTTGTACAATTTATTTCCCAAAGTAATAATAACAGCACGAGGCCTAGACTTATACACAACATGTCGCTTCCACACATATGGCTAGTTCAATAAAACATCTAACACATCAAGAGGAGAAACATCACACAATACCTCATCCTTGAATGGCTTGATGCTGTATGGAAGGCAGAACCACTAGTAGACGCACAAATCTCTTCCTTGGTGAAGGCACCCAATGGTATATGACTGTGGGTGTATAGTGGTCGGTAGGCCAAGCCGCTTCACGACCTTTTCTGAAATGAGGTTCTTTTGGCTTCCGTTATCGACAAGCAATTGCAGTGGATAACCCTTCACCCACATCTACGAATGGAAGAGGCATTCCCCCTCCTCTGGGTACTCAGGATCCTCCTTCTGTAGCTTGGTTGTGGAAACAATGGAACTGGGATCCGCATTAATGATCTTCTTCCCTTTTTCATTGCCCTTGTCTAGTTCTCACTTGGAATTAGGACATGCATCTGATTTGGGTGCCTTCAGTTCAACCACCAATGATTGTTTCACCTGACACTCATTTTTGCTGTGAGTGGGGCTGTTATGAAATTCACACCACTTACCCATGTCCTTTTTTGGATTTTTGGTGTTGTTTTGAGTGACCCCGCTTTGGATTTTCCCCTTGTTTGGCGGTGCCTTTCCCTGGCTTCGGATTCATGGATCCAAAGTCTCGCTTCTTCTGTTTATATTTTTTCTTGATCTTGGTGGCATAGCGATATGCTGTACCAAGCGAGGTAATGCCAAGGAACTCAATTTCCTCCTAAATGTATCTGTGAAAAAAACTGCGATACATCCAACAACCACAAATTCGTTAGTCTGTGCACATCTTGATCCCTTTAATTCTGCAACATGGTCCATTGGATGTACTTTTCCTCCTCCCCACAGGATAATATTGTTCCTTGATTCCATCTCTGAAAAAATTCCAAGTGGGTGCACCCGAGAATAGAGAGGGTTCCCTCTCATCCTTCTGTTCACAGTAGGTTTCCCATCGGTCTTTGACATGGGGGGTAGCTTTGAAGAGTGAAAAAGTAATATTTTCTCAGTATATATATGGCACTTCATCTATATTGCCTTCAAATACATGGATTTTGAAGTTGAACTATACCTTGAAAGGGGAGGCGACTCTAAAGTGGCTGTTGGATGTAGATGCGCTGCTGGTGGGCAGCCGTTGAAGTATTTGGGAAAAGTTATCCATCTTCACATTCCTCTATTTCTCGAGGGCCTCCTTGACCAATATTTTTATAGGATATCATGCTCCCTTGTCTTACTTTTCTTCCACCATGGGAGTTCATCTGGGTTTGTGAGGCTGATATTGTAAGAATTCAACCAGATCAAGCCCTAACTCCTTATACCATGACCTCGCTGGGAACATGCGAAGAAAAATAGAGAAAGAGTAGACTGCTCTCATACCAATGATTCAGATTTATGCAAGAACACAATAATATACATAAAGAAAACTTCATTTCATTAATAACAAGACTAAAATATGCTTATAGACATAATGAAAATAAACTAGCTAAGGCACTGTAGCTTATCTCTGAGAAGATATGTGGCGACTACAAGCCTCTGAACTGTGTTACAATGAATCTTGAGGGTCTATTTATTATTAAGAAACAATGGAAAACCCTAAAAATCCCCAAACCTAACCCTAAAAGATGAAGCGCCAAAAGTATGGGCCCCATTTGGGTAAATTGGTACATCAATCTTCCCGGGGACGTAACTTTGGTGTACGATCTCCATTTGATGCACACAATACCTAGTTAGGAATATCTATTCGAGGAATACAAGTTTTTATGTGAGAGACATTGAAGAAACTTACATTTTTCTCTTTTTTTTTCCAAAAAATGTCGTTTAGGGCTTAAAAACTGCTTCGAAATTTTAGGACCCGAAAAAATCCTAAAAATAGTAACTTGTGCTCGAACTAAAAAACTGAAAGAACCAATGGTAGGGGTCCAAATGGAATAGGTGGGTGGCCACCAATAAACACCTGGATGATTCCTTCCCCTTTAGGAAGCATTGGTCCCCATTGCATTGAGTTCCTCCATGAGATGAGGCAAATTCTGCTAAACTTGGTATTGGATTTGTCAAAGATGTTGTTGACATGATGGAGGACGTGCTTGATGTGTTCAATAACTTTGGTTGCTTTATAAACCTCAGAAATTACATGTGTGGATTATGTCTGTGTGGTCGCATGAGGCATGGCAACATCAGGTGGCAGCGCGCATGGGGTCAGATCAATGGAGTGCTTGAGCCAACGGCATAGAGGAACCTTTGTGGGTGAGGAGAAAATGTCCTTTTATTCCTTCATGAATTTGTCCATTTAATGCTACTGTGCAGGCGAGCGCTATTTTGAGGTTGTGGCCGCAATCTTATTCTTGCCATCTGGGTGAATTGTAATGAAAATAAATTTCCTAGTTTTGGAAACAATCTTACCACATTGTTTTGTAGTAGTCAAAGAGATGGCAAGAGGCGGTACTACCTCCAGTATCCTATACAATTTAATTCCCAAAGTAATAATAATAACATGAGGCCTAGATTCATACACATCATGTCACTTCCATAATTATGGCTGGCCCAATAAAACATCAGACACATATGGAGGAGCAACATAACACAATACCTCATCCGTGAATGGCTTGATGTTGTACGGAAGACGAAACTGATGGAGAACGCGAATATCTCTTCCTTGGTGAAGCTACCTAATCGTTAATGGCTATGGGTGTTATTTCATTGGTAGGCTGAGCCGCTTCACAACCTTTGCTGAAATGAGGTTCTTTTGGCTTCTTCTGTCGACAAGGAATTGTAGTGGAGAACTCTTCACCCACATCTATGAATGGAAGAGGTGCTCCCCCTCCTCTAGATCATTGGGATACTCCTTCTAGAGCTTGGTGGTGGAAAAAATTCCACTGGGATCCAAATCAATGATCTGCTTCACTTTTTCATCATACTTTTCTGGTTCTAACTGAGAATCAGGACATGCATTTGATTCGGGTGCCTTCAGTTCGGCAACCAACTTTTTGGCCCGACTCTCATTTGTGTTGTGAGTGGGACTATTATGAAATTCACATCACCTCCCCATGTCCTTATTTGTATTTTTTATTTTTTTTCTGAGTCACCTTACTTTGGCTTTCCCATTTTTTCGTTGGTTTGGGGGCGCTTTTTCGTGGCTTCGGACTCACGGATCTAAAGTCTCACTTATTTTGTATAAATTTTTGCTCGATCTTGGAGACATAATGATATGTCATGCCAAGTGATGTAATGTCGAGGAAGTCCATTTCCTCCTGAATGTTTCTGCGCAAACAATTTTGGTACTTGAGCACCAAGTGTCTCTTTGAATCTTTAATACCCAACTTTGTGCGCAGGGTATGGAATAGATTCATCAGTTCGTGCACATCTTGATCCCTTTGCTTCCGTAGCATAGTCCACTAGAAGAACTTGTCCTCATAGGCCCCCATAGGATAATATTGTTCCTTGATACCCTCTCAGAACAAATTCTAGGTGGGTGCAGTTGAGAAAAGAGAGGGTTCCCTCTCGTCCTTCTTCTCACAGTAGCTTTCCCACCAGTCTTTGACATGGAGGTGAGATCTAAGGAGTGCAAAAGTAATCATTTCTCAGTTGGAGAAATCATGGACCGAGAAATACCCTTCTAGAAAATTCAACCGTCTATATATGGCGTATGCATCTATCTGGCCTTCAAACACAAGAATTTCAGAGTTTACCTATACCTTGAAAGGAGAGGTGCCTCCAGAGTGGCTGATAGATGTAGATGCACTTCCAGTGGGCAGTCGTTGAAGGATATGCGCAAAGCTATCCATCATTAGGTTCCTCTATTTCTCGCGGACCTCCTCGAGCTATATTTTGATAGGATCTCTTGCTCCCTCATATTTCTTTTCTTCTACCATGGGAAGTCGTCGGTGTTTGTGAGGCTAATATTGTAAGGGTTCAACTAGATCGATCCCTAATTCCTTATACCTTGACCTCGTTGGGGACATGCGAAGAAAAATAGAGAAACATAAGACCGCTCTGATACCATAATATCTGTTTGACGCTCACAATAACTTGTTAGAAATATCTATTTGAGGAATAAAACTTTTTATGTGAGCAACATGGAAGTTCCTTCCATGTTGCTCCCGAATTTTCCAAAAAACGTATTTTAGGGCCTCATAATGGTTCCAGAAGTTTAGGACATGAAAAACTGCTAAAATAGTAAGTTGTGTTTAAACTGAAAAATTGAAAGAACCAATAGCAGGGGTCCAAATGGAATAGGTGGGTGGCCACCAATATCCACCTAGATCATTCCTACCCCCTTAGGAAGAAATGGTCCCCATTGCATTGAGTTCCTCCATGAGATGAGGCAAATTCTATTGAGCTTGGTATTGGATTTGTCGAAGATGTTTTGGACGTGCTGGAGGACATGCTAGATGCGTTATATAATTTTGGTTGCTTTATCAACCTTTGACAGTACATGTGTGGATTCTGTTTGTGTGGTTGCACGAGGTATGGAAATAGAAGGTGGTGACACACCTGTGGTCAGATCAATGGAGTTCTTGACCTGATAGTGTAGAGGAAACTTTGTGGGTGAGGAGAAAAAGTCCTCGTATTGCTCCATGAATTCGCCCATATGCTGCTGCTGTGCAAGGGAGCCCTGTTTTGAGGCTATGGCCACAATATTCTTCTTTCCCTGTGGAGAAATTGTAAAGAAAATGAAATTCTTGGTTTGGGAAAAAATCTTACTATGTTGTTTTGTAGTAGTCAAAGAGATGGCAGGAGGCGGTACTACCTTCGGTATCCTATACAATTTATTTCCCAAAGTAATAATAACAACACAAGGCCTACAAAACATGTCACTTCCACAAGAATGGCTGGCCTAATAATACATCGGACATATAAAGAGGAGCAACATCACACAATACCTCATCTGTGAATGGCTAGATGATGTACAAAAGGCGGCACTGCTGGGGGACGCGAAAATCTCTTCCTTGGTGAAGCCACCCAATGGTATATGACTGTGGGTTTTTTGTGGTCGGTAGGCTAAGCCGCTTCATGAACTATACTGAAATGAGGTTATTTTGGCTTCCACTATATTGAAGGAATTGCAGTGGAGGACCCTTCACCCTCATCTCCCAATGGAAGAGGCGTTCCCCCTCCTCTGGATCCTCGATATACTTTTTCTAGAGGTTGGTGGTGGCAGCAATGGAACTTAAATCTACATCAATTATTTTCTTACATTTTTCATCTCCCTTGTCTCGTTATGACTCAAGATTAGGACACACATCTAATTCGGGTGCCTTCAATTCAACCACCAATGATTGTTTGGCTTGACACTCGTTTGTGCTATGAGTGGGGCTGTTATGAAATTTACACCACTTCCCCATTTCCTTCTTTGGATTTATGGTATTGTTCTCACTCACCCCGCTTTAGCTTTTCCCCTTGTTCGACAGTTCTAGGGAACCTTTCCCTGGCTTTGGATTCACGAATCCAAAGTCTCTCTTCTTCTGTTTAAATTTGTGCTTGATCTTGGCGGTAGAGCGATATTCTGTGCCAAGCGAGGTAATTTTGAGGAAATCCATTTCCTCTGAATGTATCTATGCAAAAAACTGTGGTGCTTGTGCACCAAGTATCTCTCTGAATCTTTAATACCCAAATTTGTGTGCATGGTGTCGAACAAATTTGTGAGTTCATGCACATATTGAACCCTTTGTTGCCACAACGTCGTCCATTGGATGTACTTGTCCTCATAGATCCAAAAAGAATAATATTGTTCCTTGATGCCATCTAAGAATGAATTCAAAGTGGGTGTGGATGAAAATAGAGAGGGTTCCCTCTCGTTCTTCTGCTCACATTAGGTTTACCACCAAACTTTGACATGGGGGGCAACTTTGAGGAGTGCAAAAGTAATATTTTCTTGGTCGGAGAAACCATGGACTGATAAATACCCTTCTAGAAAATTAAACCATCTATCTACAACGTCTACATCTATATGGCCGTCAAATACAAGAATGTTGAAGTTGACCTGTACCTAACTCCTTATACCCTCACCTCATTGGGGACATGTGAAGAAAAACACTGAAAGAGAAGACCGCTCTAATACCACTGATCCAGATTTATGTAGGAACATAATAATATACATAAATAAACATAAACACATAGATGCAGTGAAAATAAAACTTCATTTCATTATTAACAAATGACAGAAATATGCTAACAGACATAACGAAAATAAACTAGCCAGGGCGTTGGTAGCTTATATATGAGAAGATATGTGGTGGCTACAAGCCTCTAAACTATGTTACAATGAGGCTCGAGGGAATATTTATTATTGAGAAACAATGGAAAACCCTAAACATCCAAAAACCTAAGCTTAGGGGATGAAGCGCCAAAACTATGGGCCCCATTTGGGTAAATTCGTACATCAATCTTCCCGGGGACGTAACTTTGGCATACGATCTCCGTTTGATGCGTACAATACCTTGTTAGAAATATATATATGAGGACTAAAAATTTTTGAGTGATAAAAATTGCAGGAACTTCCATTTTTCTCCCGGTGTTTCCAAAAAACATCATTTAGGGCCTTAAAACGACTTTGGATGTTTAGGACCCAAAAAACTACTAAAAGTAGTAAGTTGTGCTCAAACTAAAAAACCGAAAGAACCGATGGTGGGGGTCCAAATGGAATAGTTGGGTGGACACCAATATCCACCTAGATCATTCCTCCCCCCTTAGGAAGCAATGGTCTCCATTGGGTTAAGTTCCTCCATGAGATGAAGAAAATTTTGCTCAACTTGGTATTAGATTTGTTGAAGATGTTGTGGACCTGTTGGCAGATGTGCTGGATGAATTCAATAACTTTGGTTTCTTTATCAACCTCATATAGTACATGTGTGGATTTTGTCTTTGGTATGGAAACAACAGGCAGCAACATTCCTGGGGTCAAATAAATGGAGTGCTTAGCTTGATAGTGTAGAGGAACCTTTGTGGGTGAGGAGAAAATGTCCTTGTATTCCTCCATGCCTTTGTCCATCTGCTGCTGTCGTGCAGGGATGCCTTGTTCGAGGCTGTGGCTAGAATCTTCTTCTTTCCCTATGGGTGAATTGTAATGAAAATAAATTTCATGGTTTGGGAAACAATCTTACTTCATTGTTTTGCAGTATTCAAGGAGATGGTGGGAGGTGGTACTACCTCTCGTATCGTGTACAATTTATTTCCCAAATTAATAATAACAACATGAGGCCTAGACTCATACACACCATGTTTCTTCCATAAGTATGGTTGGCCCAATAATACATCAGACACATCAAGAGGAGAAACATCACAGAATAGCTCATCTGTGAATGGCTTGATGCTGTACGGAATGCAACACTGCTAGCGGGCGTGAAGATATCTCCCTTGGTGAAACCATCCAATGGTATACGGTTGCGGGTGTGCTGTGGTCGGTATTCCAAGTGGATTCATGAAATTAGTTGAAATGAGGTTATTTTGGCTTCCGCTATCGAGAAGGAATTGCAGTGGAGAACCCTTCACCCACATTTGCAAATGGAAGAGGCATTCCCTCTCCTCCAGATCCTTGGGATCCTCCTTCTAGAGTTTGGTGATGGAAACAATTGTATTGGGATCTGCATCAATGATCTGCTTCCCTTTTTCATCGGTCTTGTTTGGTTATGAATCAGGATCATGACATGCATATGATTCGGGTGCCTTCAGTTCGGCCACCAACAACTGTTTGGCCAGACACTCGTTTGTGCTGTGAGTGGGGCTGTTATGAAATTCACACCAATTCCCTGTATCCTTATTTGGATTTGTGGTGTTGTTCTGGGTCACCTCACTTTGGCTTTTCCCCTTGTTTGGTGGTTCAGGAGTGCCTTTCCCTGGATTCAGATTTGCGGATCCAAAGTCTCGCTTCTTTTGTTTAAATTTATGCTCGATCTTGGAGGCATAGCGATATGCCGTGCCAAGCGAGGTAATTTTGAGGAACGCCATTTCCTCCTGAATGTATCTGTGCAAACAACTACTATAATTGAGCACCAAGTGTCTCTTTGAATCTTTAACACCCAACTTTGTGCATAGGGTATGGAACAGATTCATCAGTTTGGCACATCTTGATTCTTTTGTTGCTGTAGCGTGGTCCATTGGATGTACTTGTACTCATAGCTCCATAAAGGATAATATTTTTCCTTGATGCCATCTCAGAATGAATTCCAAGTGGGTGTACCCAAGAACATAGAGGGTTCCCTCTCATCATTCTACTCACAGTAGGCTTCCTACCAATCTTTAACATGGGGGGCAGCTTTAAGGAGTGCAAAAGTAACCTTTTCTCTGTCGGATAAATCATGGACTGAGAAATACCCTTCCAGAAAATTCAAAAATCTATCTATAGTGTGTGCATCTTTATGGCCTTCAAATATAAGAATGTTGAAGTTGACCTATAGCTTGAAAGGAGAGGCACCTCCAGAGTGGCTGCTGGATGTACAGTCCGCCATCGGTGGGTATCTGTTGAAGGATCTGAGCAAAGCTATCCATCATCGCGTTCCTTTGTTTCTCGAGGGCCTCCTTGAGAAATATTTTGATAGGATATCTTGCTCCCTCATCTTTCTTTTCTTCCGATATTGGAGTTCATCGAGGTTTGCAAGCCTGATCTTACAAGGGTTCAACTAGATCGAGCCATAACTCCTTATACACTAACCTCATTGGGGACAAGTGAAGAAAAAAAAGAAAGAGCACATCGCTATGATACCACTGATCCAAATTTATTTAGGAACACAATATTATGCAGAAATAAATATAAACACAAAGATGCAACAAAAGTAAAACTTCATTTCATTAATAACAAATGACTGAAATATGCTTATAGACATAATGAAAATAAACTAGCTAGGGCACTGGTAGCTTATCTATGAGAATAAATATGGCGGCTACAGGCCTCTGAACTATGTTACAATGAGGCTCAAGGGCCTATTTATTATTGAGAAACAATGGAAGACCCTAAACATCCAAAAACCTAGCCCTAAGAGATGAGGTGCCAAAACTATGGGTCTTGTTTGGGTAAATTAGTACATCAATCTTCACTAGGATGTAATTTTGGCGTGCGATCTCTGCTTGATGCGCATAATACCTCATTAGAAATATCTATCCAAGGAATAGATTTTTTTATGTGAGCAACATCAAAGAAACTTACATGTTGCTGTAAGTTGCTCCTGGTTTTTCCAAAAAATGTCGTTTAGGGCCTCAAAACGATTCTGGAAGTTCAGGACCCGAAAAAATGCTAAAAGTAGTAAGTTGTAATCAAACTGAAAAAATGAAAGAAATGATGGTGGGGGTCCAAATGGAATAGGTGGGTGTCCACCAATATCCATATGGATCATTTCTCCCCACTTAGGAAGCAAAGGTCCCCATTGGGTTGAGTTCCTCCATGACATGAGGAAAGTTCTGCTGAACTTGGTATTGGATTTGTCGAAGATGTTGTGGACCTACTGGTGGAAATGCTAGATGCATTCAATAAATTTGGTTGCTTTATCAACCTCATATAATACATGTGTGGATTATGTCTGTGATAGCATGAGGTATGACAAAATCAGGCGGCGACGCACTCGGGTTTAAATCAATGGAGTGCTTGACCTTATAGTGTAGAGGAACCTCTGTGGGTGAGGATACAATGTCCTCGTATTCCTCCAAAACTTTGTCCATCTGCTGCTACCATGCAGGGATGAATTGTTTCGAGGCTATGGCCCCATTCTTATATTTTCCCTGTAGGCGAATTGTAATGAAAATAAATTTCATGGTTTGGGAAGCAATCTTATTTCGTTGTTTTGTAGTAGTCAAAGAGATGGCAGGAGGCGGTATTACCTATGGTATTCTATAAAATTTATTTCCCAAAGTAATAATAATAGCATGAGGCCTATAATCATACACAACATGTCTCTTCCATAACTATGGCTAACCCAATAGAACATCAGAAAAATATGGAGGAGAAACATCACACAATACCTCATCTATGAATGGCTTGATGTTGTACAGAAGGTGGAACTGCTGGCAGACGTGAAGATATCTTCCTTGGTGAAGCCACCCAATCATATACGGCTGCGGGTGGTCTTTGGTCGGTAGGCTGAGCCACTTCATGACCTTTGTTGAAATGAGGTTCTTTTGGCTTCAATGGAGAACCCTTCACCCACATTTGCGAATGGAAGAGGCGCTCCCCCTTCTCTGGATCCTCAGGATACTCCTTCTGGAGCTTGGTGGTGGCAACAATGGTACTGGGATCCGCATCAATGACCTACTTCACTTTTTGATCGCCCTTTTCTGGTTCTAAATCAGGATCAGGACATGCATCTGATTTGGGTGCCTTCAGTTAGGCGACCAATGGCTGTTTGGCCCAACACTCATTTTTGCTATGAGTGGGACTATTATGAAATTCACACCACTTCCCCATGTCCTCCTTTGGATTTCTAGTGTTGTTTTGAGTCACCCCACTTTGGATTTTCCCCTTGTTCAGTGGTTCGGGGGCGCCTGTTTGTGGCTTTAGATTCGTAGATCCAAAGACTCGCTTCTTCTGTTTAAATTTCTGCTCGATCTTGGTGGAAAAGCAATATTCTGTGCCATGCGAGGTAATGTCGAGGAAATCCATTTCCTCCTGAATTTTTTTGTGCAAAAAACTATGGTACTTGAGAACCAAGTGTCTCTCTGAATCTTTAATGCCCAAATTTGTGCGCAGGGTATGGAACATATTTGTTAGTTTGTGCACATCTTGATCTGTTTGCTACCACAACGTAGTCCATTGGATGCACTTGTACTCATAGGTCCCCATAGGGTAATATTGTTCCTTGATACTGTCTCAAAATTAATTCCAGGTGGGTGCAATTGAGAATAGAGAGGGGTCCCACTCATCCTTCTGCTCACAATAGGTTTCCCACCTGTATTTGAAATGGAGGGAAGCTTTGAGGACTGCAAAAGTAATATTTTATCAGTTAGAGAAATCATGGACCAAGAAATACCCTTCTAGCAAATTCAATTGTCTATATAAACGTTTACATATATCTGGCCTTTGAATATAAGAATGTCGTAGTTGAATTGTACCTTGAAAGGAGAGGTGCCTCCAGAGTGGCTGCTGGATGTAGATGTGCTGCTGATGGGCAGCCGTTGAAGGATATGGGCAATGCTATCCATAATCACATTCCTCTGTTTCTCGAGGGCCTCCTCGAGCAATATTTTGATATGATATCTTGCTCCCTCGTATTTCTTTTCTTCTGCCATGTGAGGTCATCGGCGTTTGTGAGGCTGATCTTGTAAGGGTTCAACTAGATCGATCCATAAATCCTTATACCGTGACCTCGTTGGGGACATGTGAAGAAAAACAGAGAAACAGAAGGCCGCTCTGATGCCACTATATTTGTTTGATGCACACAATACCTTGTTAAAATATCTATCCGAGGACTACACCTTTTTATGTGTGAAACATTAAAGGAACTTCCATGTTGCTGCCGAATTTTCCAAAAAACATCTTTTAGGGCCTCAAAATAGCTCCTGAATTTCAGGCCCCAAAAAACTACTAAAAGTAGTAAGTTGTGCTCAAACTGAAAAAATGAAAGAACCGATGGTGGGGGTCCAAATGGAATAGGTGGGTGGCCACCAATATCCACATGGATCATTCCTCCCCCCTTAGGAAGCAATGGTCCCCATTGGGCTGAGTTCCTGCATGACATGAGGAAAATTTTGTTGAACTTGGTATTGGATTTGTTGAAGATGTTGTGGACGTGCTGGCGGATGTGCTAGATGCGTTAAATAAATTTGGTTTCTTTATCAACCTCATACAGTACATGTGTGGATTCTGTCTGTGGTCGCATGAGGTATGGAAACATCAGGTGGCGGTGCACCTGAGGTCAAATCAATGGAGTGCTTGACGTGATAGTGTAGAGGAATCTCTGTGGGTGAGGAGAAAATGTCCTCGTATTCCTCCACAACTTTTTTCATATGCTGCTGCCGTGAAGGGATGACCTGTTTTGAGGCTGTGGCTAGAATCTTCTTCTTTCCCTGTGGGCAAATTGTAATGAAAATAAATTTCATGGTTAGAGAAACAATCTTACTTCATTGTTTTGCAGTAGTCAAAGAGATGGCAGGAGGTAGTACTACCTCTGGTATCCTGTATAATTTATTTCCCAAAGTAATAATAATAGCACGAGGCCTAGACACATACACAACATGTGACTTCCATAGGTATGGTTGGCCCAATAGAACATCAGACACATATGGAGAAGCAACATCACACAATACCTCATCTGTGAATGGCTTGATGTTGTACAGAAGGCGGAACTGCTAGCAGACGTGAATATCTCTTCCTTGGTGAAGCCACCCAATCATATATAGCTATAGGTGGTCTTTGGTCAGTAGGCCGAGTCGCTTCACAACCTCTGCTGAAATGAGGTTCTTTTCACTTCCACTATCGACAAGGAATTGCCGTGGAGGACCCTTCAACCACATCTGCAAATGGAAGAGGTGCTCCCCCTCCTCTAGGTCCTTTGGATCCTCCTTCTAGAGATTTGTGGTGGAAAAAATGGCACTGGTATCCCCATAAATGATATGATTCCCTTTGTCATTGCCCTTGTCTGGTTCTAACTTAGGATCAAGACACACATCTGATTCGGGTGCCTTCAGTTCGACCACCAACGATTGTTTGGATCGACACTCGTTTGTGCTATGAGTGGGGCTATTATGAAATTCACACCACTTCCCTGTGTCCTTATTTGGATTTATGGTGTTGTTCTGATTCAAACTGCTTTGGATTTTCCCCTTGTTCGATAGTTCTGGGGCACCTTTCTTTGGCTTCAGATTCGCGGATGCAAAGTCTCGCTTCTTCTGATTAAATTTATGCTCAATCTTGGTGGCATAGAGATATTCCGTGCCAAGTGAGGCAATTTCAGGGAACTCCATTTCATCCTGAATGTATATGTGAAAACAACTATGGTACTTGAGCACCAAGTGTCTCTCTGAATCTTTAATACCCAAATTTGTGTGCAGGGTATGGAACAAATTTGTTAGTTCTTGCACATCTTGATCCCTTTGCTGCCACAGTATGGTCCATTGGATGTACTTGTCCTCGTAGATCCCCACATGATAATATTGTTCCTTGATGCCATCTTGGAACAAATTTAGAGTGAGTGTGGACGAGAACAAAGAGGGTTCCCTCTCGTCCTTCTGCTAACAGTAGGTTTCCCATCAGTATTTGACATGGGGGGCAACTTTGAGGAGTGAAAAAGTAATCTTTTCTCTGTCGAAGAAACCATGGACTGAGAAATACCTTTCTAGAAAATTTAACCATATATCTATGTTGTCTATGTATATATGTCCTTTAAATACAAGAATTTTTAAGTTTTCCTATACCTTGAAAGGAGAGGCACCTCCGGAGTGGCTACTAGATGTATAGTGCGATGTGGGCAACCGTTGAAGGATCTAGAAAAAGCTATCCATAATTGCATTCCTCTATTACTTGAGGGCCTCCTTGAGCAATACTTTGATAGTATATCCTGCTCCCTTGTATGTATTTTCTTGCGATATGGGAGGTCGATGGGCTCTGTAAGTCTGATCCTACAAGGTTTCAACCAGATTGAGCCCTAACTCCTTATACCCTGACCTCATTGGGGACATGCGAAGAAAAATAGAGAAAGAGCATAGCGCTTTGATACCACATATCCGGATTTATGAAGGAACACAATAATATACAGAAATAAACATAAACTCAGAAAAGTAGTGAAAATAAAAATTCATTTCATTAATAACAAATGACTGAAATATGCTTAAAGACATAATGAAAATAAACTAGCTAGGGCGCTGGTAGCTTATCTCTGAGAAGATATGTGATCGCTACAAGCCTCTAAACTATGTTACAATGAGGCTTGAGGGCCTATTTATTATGGAGAAACAATGGAAAATCCTAAACATCCAAAAACCTAACCCTAGGGGATGGAGCGCAAAAAATATGGGCCCCATTTGGGTAAATTGGTACATCAATCTTCCCAGGGACGTAGCTTTGGTGTACGATCTTCGTTTGACGCACACAATACCCCATTATAAATATCTATCCGAGGACTACAACTTTTTATGTGTGAAACATTGAAGGAAATTCCATGTTTCTACCGAATTTTCCAAAAAACATCTTTTAGGGCCCCAAAATGGTTCCAGAAGTTCAGGACCCAAAAAACTGCTAAAAGTAGTAAGTTGCGATCAAACTGAAAAACTGAAAGAACTGATGGTGGAGGTCCAGATGAAATAGGTGGGTGGCCACCAATTTCCACATGGATCATTCCTCCCCCCTTAGGAAGAAATGGTCCCCGTTGGGTTGAGTTTCTGTTTAGTCAATTTAGTGTCCTAAATTGTTAACATAAATTATCGACCAGGGCTAGTAAACTGATGAAGTGTAATGCACTATATGTGCCTAAGTATCTCTTTTCCTACTTCGTTGTTTTAAGGTTTTATTAATGTTTTTTGAAGTTTTTATATTTTGATTCTTAACATTCTATGAATAAGATGAAATTAATCTATTTAAAAAGGAAGGAAAGAAAATGTTTATCAAATGAATTAAAGCAAAGTTTTATTCACAAGTTTTTGAAGTTTATTTTATAATTAAGAAATGGTGAAAACTAGAAATCCTAATCCATGGATATTGCAACTCAATTGAGAATTCAAGAAATGAAAACAACTAATAACTCAAACATTACAACTAAATCCAATTGAATTAATTGAGATTTATTGGAAGAGCTTGTGAAAAATATTAAGTGTAGTGTAATGAGGATCTCCTATAACATGAAATGAAATACTGAAGCAATTAATAACTCAGACCTTACAACTAAATCCAATTCATATAATTGAGATTTATTGGAAGAGCTTTAGAAAAGGATTAAGTGTAGTGTATGAGGATATCCTAGAAAATTAATGTATCTATAAGTCACTAACCATTTCAATTTAAGATTTAGATGGTATTTACTTGGTGGAGCACAATAACTGTTTAACCATGAAAGACAAGAAATGAAACTTAAGAAACTACTGCACCTATGAGTCACTATCCATTCATTAACATACTTTACTCAGTTGGATACAATAATTTCAATTTATGAAAGCAGTAAAGAAAATACAGAGAAATGCTAAAAAAAAACTAGAATGAACTTATCTAGAAAATGTATGAAACCTCCTCGAATAGCAGGGGCCCTCTGCTATCAATTCGGTACAATCCTTTAGCTCCTTAAAATTGTAATCAGAACAACATCAAGGCAAATCTGCTTTTATTAAAATAGTGCTTGAAAAACATAGTATCACTGTGATTCTGAATGAGTTATTAACGCTCCTTTCTCGGTTCCACAGAGCTTAATTTATATGCAAATTCATAAATAATGTTTGAGCAAAAATAGGTACAGGTGTATTCTTCTAATAAAAATTTAATTGAGACTCTTTTGAGACTCGTGATTTGCTACAAAGAAAATCAGGAGTCCTAATTCCTGTAGAAGATAGTCTCTTTGACTCTCGCTTTGACCATCGGATCAGACACCTCCAGTTGTCGATTCAGTCCTCGTGGATAGGAAGGAATCAAGTAGGGAATATTGGGAACTACCCATGTGCGCCTTTTTTCCAATTGACACCTACATCATAATTAAACACAAAAACAACTACGAAACACTTGACTAGCTATAGAATGCCTGTATTCTGTGGCTAAAACTGTTCAAAATTATTAAGACAACAAAAATCATGAAAATACAACATGTTAACCATTTGTATGTAACCTTTAAGCAATCTTAATCATTCTTCATTGATTATTAGGCTTATGAAGTGATAAAGAAATGATGAAATGAAGTGAAGGTTTGCAACAGAGAAGACAATTTTAGGGCTCAACATACCCCCACTGCAAAACTCTTGCATGTCCTCATGCAATTCCATCAAAATTTTATTCCATGTGCTCTGAAACCTCTGCTAGAACATCCAGCCTTATCTTTCTAATTCTTTTGGTGGTCAGTGTCACTCTAGGTTTTTCTCATGAATAATTTGAACTTAAGATTTATGAGGGCCCTGTTCAGTTGCTTATTTATCTTCCTGTTTTCTTTATGCAGTGTACCCAATTGCAGAGTGAGAGTATCATTCATAACATTCTTCAATTTAATTTTTTCTCTCAATATTTCGTTCTCATTTTTGATATGTCCATTTAGTATCTCCAATTCATAGTTATCTCTCTTTAGAGTTTCTATTGGAGGTTCTTGTGGACTGAGGGATATTTCTTGATTTTCTGAGGCCTTCCTTTCTAGAGATTCCACATAATCATAGATTTACTGTTGAACTGGGTCTATATCAGGAGTTCTTCTATGAGGATCTTCTTCAAATTGATGTAAAGGAGATCTGTCAATTAGTGTTTGAACTAGAGTTTCTTCATCTTCAATATTTATAATTCCTGTGTTCTTGACCAATGTCTTTTTCATTATTCCTTTAAGTCTAGAACTTATCCTTAAATTTGGTGGATTTTCATTTCCTTCATCAGTACATTTACTTGATACCTTCTCTTTTCTCTTGATCCTAACCTGTTTCCTAATTTTTGCCAACTTTTCAGAAATTAATTCTTCACTTTCTTCTTGTGATGATGTATCATGTTTATTTTCAACGGCCTTATCATTTTTTCTTCTCTTGCTTCTCCTAACAGTCTCTTCTTTAGATGATGTCTCTTCTAACTCTTGAAAATTATTTCTTAGCAGAAAATCTTCCCAGTTATCTCCTATTTTCTTCAAATGGAATTCAATCAGAATTTTAACTAAACCATGGTGGTGTAGAGTAGTTTCTAGAAATTGGACTCTTTTCTGAACATTGGAAGCCATTCTTTTCAGGCTATTAGGCAGGAAGAAAGGTAGATTTATTTCTCCATCATTTAAGAAATTCATCAACATCCTGATATGATAAACATACATTGTACCAAATCTACCTTCACATGTTATAAATTTTTGCAAAATTAATAACATGTTTCTCCATTTTCTTTTTAAAGCTGTGCTTGGAATTCCTTTTCTAAATACTGTAATGTCCATACCTGGGTTCTTCAACATTTGTTTCCAAGACTCATTATGAAACTTCTTACTCTTGAACCAACGTTCTCCTTGTCTTGGCAATTCCATGGCTTCAGCTACAAATGACTCTATTATGGTAAACTTAATGTCTCCAATTTCTACTTCTGATCCATCAAATGATCTAGCAAATGATTTTTTAATTTCTTTATGGAACCCATTGAATTTTTCTACAAAACTCAACCACCCAACTTTCTGTAATAGCCCTTTAACTTACAGGTATCCTTCTAAGTATTTGACTCCAATTGGTTCTATTCTCACAATTAACCCCATTTATTTTCTGTTCAGATTACTTCCTTCTCTGAGCTATAGGGTTTGATGCTCTGCTTCTAATCCTGTGTCTGAAGAAAGAGTAATTGCTGAAGGATGTTTCACCCTTAAAATGACTTCTCTATTTCTGTAGATGAACTGACTGCAAAATATAATGGTAGTGAGTGAATGAGGTGGTGAATGAACAAAGTGATGGGAAAATGATGAAAATTGTTGAGGGTTTGATGTAGAATGAAATGGATGTGAAGATACTTATGAAAATATTCGGGATCATAACTAAATGATACGATCTTTTAAAGACATGGCCTAATAGGTCACATCTAAGATTCTGACCGTTAGTCATTTAATTAATGATGAACCGTTATGGAGCGTAGGGTAAGGGATATGGTCGAGGTGTTTTATTATGAAATAAGATCAATTTGAATGATAGATTTACTTTGGAGACATATGATTAAGCATATTGTATCTTTTTCATGTTTTTATATTTTTTCTACCAAAATAACTTTGCACAATTTACCTCAGACCTTTTTGATTTTGCTGCTTGTTGTGTTTGTCCATCATTTGTGGAATGTTGATCCTCTAAGCTCCATAGTTTCCTTTAATTATCATCCTTTGTATTATTGAAGTAGGCTACAGAGTCGAATTGGCTGCAGAACAGAATTGGCTACAGAACAGATAGCTGCAGAATGTGTCTGTCAGAAGATTATGAAATATGGATATGGAATGGAATGAGATGGAACATAAATGTGGAATGAGATGGAACATGAATGTGGAATGGAATGTAATGGAAGTATGAAATGAAATGAAATGTAAGTATGAAATGGAATGAAATATGAATGAAGTGAAGTATGGAGTGAAAAATGAACCTGCAACTTGATTTTATGAATAGTTGGTTGCATAAAAAGAAAAAATTGAAAGTATACAGTGTTAGAAAAATTCTGATTTTCACCCTATAATTTCTACATAAACATGCCAATCACTGATTGGTTTTCATATTTATACCTTTATTTTTTATTTTTTATTTTTATTAATATTTATTTTTATTTTATTTATTTATTATTATTATTTTTAAGTTGTTGAAGAAAAATACAAACTAAGTTAGTTAAGAAGAAGGATTCTTCTTCACTAACTTCATATCAATGTTCTCTTGGAATTTTCTGACATATTCTTCTCTTGAAAGTGGTTTATGATACAATTTCAGCCTGTGTCCATTTACAAGAAAAGATACCTTTCCTTCATCTATTGTTCTAATCTTTATTGCTCCATTTTCAAATATTTTCTCAATTTCATATGGCCCAAGCCAATGGGTTTGAAATTTACCTTGAAGATCCTTGAATTTTGATTCAAACAAGAGTGCCCAGTCACTGTCTTTAAATTTCTTTTCTTTGATATATTTATCATGCCATCTAGCCTTTTTTTGTTGGACTATGCTTTCTCTTTGGACTGCATCTTGTTTGATCTCATCCAATTCATTAATTTGCTTTAGCCCTTGCTTTTGTGCTTCAGTCAAATCAAGTCCTAGTTGGACTTTCATAAACAAGTCCAACTAGGACTTGTTTTCCATAAACAAGTTCATAAGGAGTGTGCCCTGTTGTATTTCTCCATGTAGTTCTGTAGGCCCATAAGGCTTTAGGAAGCATTTTTGCCCAATCTCTTTTATGTAAATGAACAGTCTTTATAAGAATCCCTTTAATCACCTTATTGGTAGATTCCACTTGGCCATTTGCTTGTGGATGGTAGGGAGTAGATTTTCTGTGCCTGATTTTGTACTTTTCTACCATTTACTCCAAATTTGATGTGAATTGAGCTCCTTGATTTGTGAAAATTTCTCTTGGGACACCAAAACGAGTAAAAATATCCTCAAAAAGAAAATTAACTACAGATACTTCATTAGCATGAGGTAATGCTTTGGATTCTACCCATTTAGTGACATAATCAGTAAAATAGGATATGCTTCTTTTGTTTTGATGGAGGATTAATAGGTCCTACAAAATCCAAAGCCCATTTCTCAAAAGGTTCAATATGTACCTGAGGTTGCAATGGCATTTCACTTGAAGGAGAAGGTTTCCCTACCCTTTGGCAACTGTCACACCTTTTGACATATTCTTTAGCATCCTTAAAATATGGATGGCCAATAATATCCTAGATGAAGGATTTTATAAGCTATCCTCTTGTCAGCAAAATGTCCACCACAAGGTTCATCATGACCTGCCTTCAGAATCTCAGGCATTTCATCTTCTCGAACACACCTTTTGATAATAAGATCTGGACCTGTCCTGTATAATTCATTAGCAATCCATGAAAATTTTGCACTTTCATAAATGATTTTTCTTTTGTCTCTGGCATTCATAATTGAAGGAAATTTTCCTGAAACCAAATAATTGGCAATGTCTGCAAACCAGGGAGTTTGAGTAGTTATTGCAAAGAGATATTCATCAGGGAATTTATCTTCAACTGGAGTATTGTCTTTAATGTTTTGGAGTCTAGATAGGAAATAAGCCATTTTTTTTTTCCAGACCTATCTAGAATGGTAATGTTTAATTCTTGCAAAAGCAATAACCATCTTATGATTCTGCCATTAGTGATTGATTTATTCATTAAATACCTAATTGTAGAGTAATCTGTGTGAAAAAAGCTTTCATAGCCTGTTATATGATGTTTGAAATTATTTATAGTATGAACAACATCTAAGAATTATTTTTCAGTTACAGTATAATTCAACTCTAAAGGAGTCAAATTTTTACTTGTATAGTAGATGGCATAAGGAATCAGGTCTTTTTGTCCCAACACAACTCCTAGGGCTGTATCTGAGGCATCTGTTGAGATAGGAAAATTTAATTTCCAGTTAGGTCCCCTTAAAATAGGTGCTTCAAATATTTTTGTTTTCAGGGTTTCAAATGCTAACTAGAAGTCATAATTCCAATTGAATTCACAGTCCTTAGTGAGTAGTTTGAAAAGTGGGGATGCTATCTTGGTGAATTTTTCTATAAATCTCCTATAGTATCCTGTAAATCCTAGAAAACTCCTAACATATTTTGACAACTTGGAACCAATAGTCTAGAGATGACTTCAAATTTTGACTCATCAAATCTAATCCCATCTCCTGAGATATGATGTCCTAGGACAATCCCTTCAGTAAACATCATGAAACATTTTTCATGACTCAATGAAAGGTTTGCTTCTTTACACCTTTTTAGAACCTTTTCCAAGTTTTCTGAGGCTTCTTCAAATGTATTACCATAGACTGTGAAATTATCCATGTATACTTCTACACAATCATGTATTAGATCTGAAAAGATTCCCAATACTACGCTTTGGAATGTTGTAGGTGCATTACACAATCCAAAAGGTAATAATTGGTAGGCATAAGTTCCCCAAGGACAGGTAAATGTGGTTTTGTCTTGATCTTCAAGTGCAACTTTAATTTGATTATAACCACTGAAACCATCCAAAAATGAAAAGTACTTTTTTCCTGCTAATGTTTCTAATACTTTATCTATAAAAGGCAAAGGAAAATGATTTTTAAGAGCAGCTTTGTTTAATTCTCGGTAGTCAATGCATACCCTCCATTTACCATTTTTCTTGGGTACAATCACCAAAGGAGAAACCCACTGACTATCTGAAATGGGATAAATAAAGTTGACATTTAACAATTTTTGCAACTCTTATTTAATGATCTCCATAAGGTTTGGATTCATCCTTCTCTGAGGTTGTCTGATTGGTTTACAATTTTCCTCTATGTAGATATGATGAGTGCAAGTCTTAGGGTTAATCCTTCCATATCAGTGTATTCCCATGCATATGTAGAGGAACATATTTGAAATATTTTGACTAGCTTCTCTTGTTGAGATTTTTCCAGGTTTTTATTTATGTTCAAGGTTTTTCCTGGGAATATTTCAATTGTAGAACTGCCAAATTATTCCATGGAGTAAAGAGAAATTTGTCTTGATGAAAAAAATTCAATATTTGATTCTTCTTGAAATTGTTCATGTTTGTATTCTAAAGAAGATTCATGATTTTCTAGGACATTTAGAATCTGATCATCTTCACTGATTTTTGAAATAGTGAAGAGAGGTTGTATATCTTATTCATCATCAATCCATTGATTATCATCTATTTCAGTGATTGTTCTTGCTGGAGGATACAAAGTGAATTTCTTGGTTGAACTACCATCAGAGATGTACATATCACCAGATCTACAGCTAATGAAGGCATCAACTGTAGCTAACCAAGGTCTTCCTTGTATAATAGGATGTCCTCCTAGATCAATTTTAGGAGTTAGGATCATGAAATCCACAGGGTACTCCCAAGAATCTAAGGGTACTGAAATATCTTCTAATACCCCATTTGGTTTGATTACAGATCTATCTACTAACTGTAGTAATGTAGGTGTTTAAAGAAGATTAGGAAGCTTTAGTTTTTCCATGGTTTGCTTACTCATGATATTTATTGCTACTCCTAGATCAATTAATGTGTTTGGTATCTCAATTCCATTGATATGTGTTTTGACAACTAGACTTCCGGGATCTAGATATTTTGGAATAGCAATCTTTCCCATCATTATATCTGTTATTTTTCCTACCAGTTGTATTCTTTTTATCTCTTTGATTTTTCTTCCTGGTTTTTTCATACTCAACTCCTTTATTGTTTTTGCTAGGATTGGGATCTCCTTGATGGCTTGTAATAATGGAATCTTAATACAAACATTTCTCAGTTCATCTAGGAAATCATAGTTAGGCATCATAATTTGTTTCTCTACACCTTTATCAATTTGTAATCTTTCAGGAAAAGGAGGTGTAGTAGTAGATGTTGATGGTTGCTCTAACATAGGAGTTGAAATCACTAGTTCTTTTTGTTTCTCTTTTTCAATATTTTGATTTTGAAGAGATGTGGCTTCTTCAAAAATTTTATTCACCCGTAGAGAATCTTCCTCAGAATTATTTTGTTCTTGTATAATTACAGAAGGCTTCTTTTTTTCAAGTATTCTTCTAGACCTAAGTTGGACATCATTAAGGTCTAAAGGAGTAATCAAATAAGTTGGGAATTATTGTCCTTCTATCATATATGTATTCTGAGGATTTTTATTATTGGGGTTTGGTATTGGCTGGGCAGGTAATTGGTTTGATTTATGAGGAAATGGTAATGGAAGTGGTGAATTTTGATTCTGATTTTGAGGTTGTGGATTCTGCTGAGGATTTTGTTGAGGAGGAAGATTTCGATATGATGGATAAGATGGATAAGATGGTGGATATTGATAATATTGAGAGAAGCTACCATAAGGATTTTGTGCTCCTTGAGCCCAATATTGAGATTGATTTTGAAATTGGGGCCAAGGTTGCTGCCAAGAATTCCAATTTGGTGGGGGTTGATTATACATCTGATTATTAAACCCTTGTGTTTGAGGTCCTTGCCAAGGTCTTCTAGAGACAAAATTAAGAGATTATATGGAATTTGTGGTTGTTTCTTCTTGAAAGACAACTTTAAGGCCAGGGATTGAAGGGAAATTCTTGGTCTCATGTTTTTCTGAACAAATTGCACAAGTTTCTATTACTTTTGCATCAAGAGGACACTCTCTTAAGGCATGTTTCTTTCTACATTTGGGACAAAATATTGCTAAGGCATCAATTTCAGCTTTTTGCTTGTTTTGCAGCTTAAGGGTATCTATTTGTTCACTAAGACTCCCTAGAATATCAGTTTTGAATTCATCAAGCATATTATCTATTTATGCCCTACTTACTGTTCCAGTTGCAGAATTGTTTTCCCTTACAAGAGCAGGGTCTCTTGGTCCTTTCAAGATTTTAGATTTTCCTCTTGAGAGATTAATACATAGTTCTGCTATATCAGGTAATGAAAGTTGAGATATATCTCCTTTCCCCATCATGTTCAGGATATCTATCCATTCATCCCTAATTGCTTTCAACAAAAGAGCTTTCAAGGTGTCTTGATCTAAATTTTTCATTTTTTCCCATTTAATGTTATAATTAGATCTTTCAAGTAAATCTTCTAGATTTTCATCCTCTTTTTGCATCATTTTGAACACTTCTTCCTTATGGTTGACTGGTATACAGTAATCCAAATATCTTTCTAGAAATTATTTCCTCATATCATTCCAAGTACCAATAGATCTAGTGACTAGGCTCATAAACCATTTTAATGCTGCTCCTTTCAATGTTGAAGGGAATAGTTTAAGTTTTTGAGCATCCTGAAGATAGTCATAAGTTCTACATAGAACTTCAAATTCAAATAAGAATGTTTCAGGATCTTCACTTTTTAGTCCATGAAAATTTGGAAGAAAAGAGGGTGAGATTTTTTTCATGGTAGCATTTGTTTCTTCATCTATTATAGGGAATCCAAAGGAGCTTTCAATTCCCCTTCTACCTTTATCTCCTTTTGCATTTCCTCTACCTCTACCTCCTTATGCATTTTCTCTTCCTCTTCCTCTGTCTCCTTCTCTACCTCTACCTCCTCCAAATAGCAAGTTTTCTCCATTAAATATTTCTCCTTCCCCTTCTCCTCCTTCTTCTCCTCTTCCTTCCATGATAGATTCCTCCAAACTAATATAAGGTTCAGTATGGAGAACTAATTGTTCTTCTGGTTCTTCTATCAAGGGAATATTGAAGAAAGATTCCTCTTCTTCCTCTTCACTTGGGATTTCTAATTCTTCTGCTGGAATTTATTCTCCTGTGGAAGTGAAAAAGGTTATTCCTCCTGCAGGAGTCCTTGGATCCTCTTCTTCTTCTAAAATTGCTTCAGTAGATGAAGTGGGAGATATTCCTGATTGGATATCTGATCTTGAAACTTCTAGAAGCCTATTACTAGTATAGTATGGAAGATGGGTTTGATTTGGAGGTGTGCTACTTCTTGGTCTTGGTGGAGTGAGTGGTGTTGTGGGAATGAAGCTTCGGCTTCTTATAAATGTACCCCTAGAGTCTCTTTCTCTAGGCATGTCATTGTTTTTGGGATGCAAGAAATAAGGCTACCTAGTTACACTTCCCCGAAAACGACGCCAAAATGTTTAGTCAATTTAGTGTCCTAAATTGTTAACATAAATTATCAACTAGGGATAGTAAACTGATGAAGTGTAATGCACTATATGTGCCTAACTATCCCTTTTTCCTACTTTATTGTTTTAAGGTTTTATTGATGTTTTTTGAAGTTTTTATATTTTGATTCTTAGCATTCTATGAAGAAGATGAAATTAATCTATTTAAAAAGGAAGGAAAGAAAATGTTTATCAAATGAATTAAAGCAGAGTTTTATTCACAAGTTTTTGAAGTTTATTTTCTAATTAAGAAATGGTGAAAACTAGAAATCCTAATCCATGGATATTGCAACTCAATTGAGAATTCAAGAAATGAAAACAACTAATAACTCAAACATTACAACTGAATCCAATTGATTTAATTGATATTTATTGGAAGAGCTTGTGAAAATATTAAGTGTAGTGTAATGAGGATCTCCTATAACATGAAATGAAATACTGAAACAATTAATAAATCAGACCTTACAACTAAATCCAATTCATATAATTGAGATTTATTGGAAGAGCTTTTGAAAAAGATTAAGTGTAGTGTTTGAGGATCTCCTATAACATGAAATGAAATACTAAGACAATTAATAACTCAAACCTTACAACTGAATCCAATTCATATAATTGAGATTTATTGGAAGAGCTTTAGAAAATGATTAAGTGTAGTGTATGAGGATCTCTTAGACAATTACTATATCTATAAGTCACTAACCATTTCAATTTAAGATTTAGATGGTATTTACTTGGTCGATCACAGTAACTGTTTAACCATGAAAGACAAGAAATGAAACCTAAGAAACTACTGCACCTATGAGTCACTATCCATTCATTAACATACTTTACTCAGTTGGATACAATAATTTCAATTTATGAAAGCAGTAAAGAAAATATAGAGAAATTATAAACAAAAACTAGAATGAACTTATCTAGAAAATGCATGAAACCTCCTCGAATAGCAGGGGCCCTCTGCTATCAATTCGGTACAATCCTTTAGCTCCTTAAAATTGTAATCAGAATAGCATCAAGGCTAATCTCCTTTTATTAAAACAGTGCTTGAAAAACAGAGTATCACTGTGATTCTGAATGAGTTATTAACCCTCCTTTCTCTATTCTACAAAGCTTAATTTATATGCAAATTCATAACTAATGTTTGAGAAAGAATAGGTACAGGTGTATTCTTCTAATAAAAATTGAATTGAGACTCTTTTGAGACTTGTGATTTGCTGCAAAGAAAATCAGGAGTCCTAATTCTTGCAGCTCATTGACTCTCGCTTTGACCACTGGATCAGACACCTCTAGTTGTCGATTCAGTCGTCATGGATAGGAAGGAATCATGTAGGGAAGATTTTGGAACCACCCATGTGCGCATTTTCTCCTATTGACACTTGCATCATACTTAAACACAAAAACAGCTGCGGAACACTTGACTGGCTACTGAATGCCCATATTCTGTGGCTAAAACTGTTCAAAATTATTAAGACAACAAAAATCACAAAAATACAACATGTTAATAATTTGTATGTAACCTTTAAGCAATCTTAATCATTCTTCATTGATTATTAGGATTATGAAGTGATAAAGAAATGATGAAATGAAGTAAAGGTTTGCAACAGAGAAGACAATTTTAGGGCTCAACAGTTCCTCCATGACATGAGGAAAATTCTGTTCAACTTGGTATTGGATTTGTCGAAGATGTTGTGGACGTGCTAGATGCATTCAACAAAGTTGGTTGCTTTATCAACCTCATACAATACATGTGTTGATTTTGTCTATGGTTGCATGAGGTATGATAGATGAAATGATACAATACCAGCTAAAACCATGTGAAATGATAAAACAAGATCAGGTACAGAAAGTAGACATTATGGGGAAAGCATTGTTGCACATACATGTTACCTTGTTCCAAATGAATTCCCTATTCTGTTTATGCCCAAAGTATTATGATAAAAATCAAATTTTGTTGAAAAAGTTCAGTTTCAAAAGGAATAAGACCAGATTTCTGCACCTAATATAACAATCTCGTACCTAGGTCATGCAGCACATATTTAGAGGCAACTATAATCAATACACATTGTTGGAAACCAACACCTTGTGAGTAGTCATCATTGAGCATTTCATCACTTAAAATACCATAGAAATTAAAGTGAGTTATGATACCAATCAGCAACCTTTTTATTGAACACTCTAAGTTGCTTTGTTATCTAGATTCAAAAATAAATTTCCTCTTAATCTAGTACAAAGGATTACCTTCACTAAGGGTACCATATCATTCAAAGATTCTTGACTTTTGAAAGATAGAACTCAAAGAATCATGTTGAAATTGTCTTAAAAACATTGTCCAAGAAAAATGATGAGTCTTAGGGAAAGAGAAAGATAATGAAACAAATCATAGTATGCAGTTAACTTTAATACCATAGACATGGCCCTGCTGCCCACAGGTGTCCATAACCTCGACAAGGATGTCTTTTAACCTAGAGAATTGTCAGTATCCCACTTACTAGATACAGATTCAGAGTTAGATTATTTTCCTCTTTTATATGAAGGCCACTATCCTCACTTGGTAACTAGCTGATGGCAGTGCCACTCACAAGAAGTAACATGGATGAACAGGCCGACTCATGATGAGACCTCTTGTCTTCCAGCTTTTGGGCTGAAAGCCATTACTCTGGCTTGGTGACTAGGAGTAGTAATGTCATGCATGCTAGGTCTCATGATCGTGGTAGGTTAGCTCATCATGAGACCTCCTATCCTTCCCTAAATATTTGTAAGCTCTGATTATGATTAGCCTTAAAGGTCACTTATTAAGTGGGGATACAGATCTACTCCTTAAGAGTACAGGATGGCGTGAAAAGTTTTTAATGAATAATCATTGCTAGCTAATTCCTCTACCCTAAAGACTTGTTTAAGATATCCTAGACAATGAATGAAATATTCTTTTAGTTAAGAATGTTAGTGTTCTCTTGAATAACTTATTATGATCTTACAGGAGTGGTCCACCATAGGGGTTTTTCCAATAATACCTTCTAAGGAAACTAAAAATATCTATCTGAGATGACAACTTATAAGAGCGATTAATCATGGTTACTTTTGCAAAATCGTGAGGTATTAGAGTGAATTGAACTCAACAACATTTGTCACAAATGTGCGTGTTAACAATTAATGTGGATCAAAGTAGTTTTAATAGCCATGATTTAAAATGAAAAACCCTAATAGCATTATAACAACTTTATTTATTTATTCTCCTACCCTACTTTACCCTAAGAGGCGAAAGACTCATTTTCAAGTATATGAGTACTTCCAATGAAGCCATGTGCGTAACAAAATGATGGTGATACTCACACTTAGTTTTAAGGAATAGACTTCAAGACATACAAAAGCATGAGAAACCAGTTTATTTAATTGATATGGTACCAAGAGTTTCTGAATGCTGAGGAAATAAGATGGCTTGATGACTGCTCTAAACCAGGATTCAATTAAATCCACATATTTATGATTCTCCAACTGATGCAAATCTTCAACAATTTGATAGTCACTCTCCTGGAGGCACAAAGAATCTGGTGAAAGAGAAAAGATAAATCCCTCAAGTTCAGACTCAAATATCTGCTTTTCAAACTGACAAGAATGGTTGAGAGAGATTCTAGGGTTTTGAGTTTCCACCACATTTTTAGAACAAGTTCCAATGAAAGATTGCTCCTCTTGTGTTCTTTGAATTATATCTTCCCGGGGTGAATGGTCTGTGGTAAAGGGGGAAGTTTCTAGATTCATTCCCTTTTCCAACATGGAAGAGGTAGCATTTTGTTCAATAGGGGAATCAACAGAAAGAATAGGTGGTGAAAATTGCTGCGCAACCTGATGGTTTAGATTAGGGTTTAGGATGTGGTTTGGGCTAGGGTTTTGGTTAACTCTTGGACTAAGGTTTAGATTTGGATTGGGATAAGGCTTTGGACTAGGGTTAGGTCTAGGTTTTAAATTAGAGTTAGGGTTAGTTCTGGGGTGTGGATTAGGGTTAGGTCTAGGGTATGAAATAGGGTATGGATTAGGGTTTGGATATGAATTAGGGTTAGGGTATCGATTAGGGTTAGGTATAGGGTAAGGATAAGGGCTAGGGTAAGGTTGCACATACGACTGGGACCATGGAGGAGGATAACTTAACAATGCATTGGAAAGAAATTGAGGTTGTTGCTGATGCTCATATGATTGAATTTTCATGGGATATTTCCCTAGAGAGAAGGATCCAAATGAATCTTGAGGCCATGGAGATATGTGGCTGGAGGATGAGGGCCAAGGAGAGGGCCACTGTGACCATGAAGTAGGATATTCAATTGGAGGAGGATTAAAAGTTTTCCATGACACTGAAGGGTTATAAACATGTTGAGGAACCTGCTTAGGAAAGTAAGAATTATTCCAAGTATCAAATGGTGTTGGGTTTTCAGCTATACTTGGCGGTTGATTCGATTCCTTACTTGATTCCCTGAGTACCTTTCATAATTGTGGAAGTGATGGGCAATGTTCGGTTGCATGACCATCCTCGCAAATTTCACAAACTTTTAGATTGCTAAGTGGACACTTTCCAAGGCAATGTTTCTTTCTAAAATTGGCACATAGGATAAGAAGTGGTTCTTCGTACTTCTCTTGTTCCTGCAAATCATCCAATTTTGAAATAAAATATTTAATTATATTAAATTTATGTTCAAGCAAGATATTAAATTCAGCACTTGTGAATTCTTCATCGAATGAGTTGTTCGACTCTGTAGCAGCATAAAAAATCCTCATTGAATGATTCCTCAAAATACCATTTTCTTGTTTTCAACAAGAAAACTGGTACATTATGTCATCACATGGATTAGTATGAAAGGGTTCTTATAGTACCCAAAAAATGATATAACGTTGAAGATTGGATTATGAAGATAAAGAAATTTTAAAATATTTTGATTGAAATAAAGCTCACCACACTTGCATGAAAGGAAAATGTCGAATCAAAGTACTATTTAGTCTATTAAAAGAAAAACACTTTGGAAAGTAAATGTCTAAAGCCTGCTTCTACTTCTACACATAAGCAAGATAAGGAAATAAAAGTTCAAGAGATAAGCAAGATGGCCAGACTTTGGAGAAACCCCACAAAAGTGGATGCATGGCTCTTCACTTACGTCTTACCATACACTCTCCGCCCTCTGACGACCTGCAATATCCTTGAAACTCTGTGAGAAAATTTTACCTGAGCCAAAATACAACTTCCCCGGCAACGACGTTGTTGGGTTGCGAAATGGGTATGTATTTGCTAGTAAGTTCATCCTCGTTATCCTTAATTATTATCTTTTTCATGTCTTAATGCACTAATATATTGAGGAATTATGGTAAGAAATGAGGAATTATTTCTGTTGCGATTTAACTAACGTTTACCCTTCTTCATGCAGGAAAGTGGACAAGGAACGATTTTTGTTCCCTACTATTGGCACAGCCAAATCCGACAAGTAAAGAAAGGAATGAGTCGGTTGTAGACAAGGCTAAGAACGAATCAGGGGGATCAATGTGGAATATAGGAGATGTCTTAAAGATAGAAATTGGTTGCGAATCCCTCAGGATCGAGAGATCCCGAAGGATCGCATTTACTATTTATTCTTTACCCTTTCTGATTATAAAAGGAAACAATTGTAGGAAGAAAGGGGAATCATTGTTATTTTGCAAATTGAAAACTTAATTACAGACTGCGTTGTTGGAGAGAAAAATTAAATTGTAATGCTACTCAAGTTTGATGAATAATTGAAGTTGTTGTTTTCATTCGCATTATTTGAAGTAGCTTAGCAGTGCCCGCTGGTGGCTAAGGGCCCGACCCCTGGTAGAGTTAAATGCTTCCCTATGTTATATTTCTGATTCTTGTAGCGTGTGATTTATTTGATAATTTCTTGTTACCATGAGTTGATTTCATTAGATATTTATTATTTTCCTGTATTGAGATATTATGCGTTCTGTTTATGATTTACTTTGTTATCATTTGATCTGAATCTTGTTCATTACAACGTGAGTTATTTAAGACAACGCATTGCATTGCTTAAATCATCTATAAGAGTTTAATTATTTCTATGAGACTCTCAGAAGTGATATCGTTTCTGTCTTAGTTGCTTTTCAGAAATTAGTATAATCTAGATTGAATCAGCTGAGTAGGAGTGAGTTATTATTACTGTGCTCTCGGCTGATGATACCATTCTTTGGATTGAGGTAAGATTTGACTTCAATAGCAGATTGCACTTTGATATTTCCTTTAATGATTGCAATTGGAGTTCATTAGATGCTTCCATTTATTCTTGTGATTAAGATCTGTACTACAATTTAGGAAATATTACTCTTTGAATTAATAGCAGCCACATACTATGTACTCTCTTGAAACAAAAGTACTTGCCCGGATTGATGATTAATGTGAGATAATTAGGAGTTTTAAAAGCACCTTTTATCAACCAACATTTTGGTGCCATTTCCGGGGAGAGTGTAGCCATTTAAAAAGAGTAAATTGATGTTTTTTTTCCTGCTGGGGAAGAATTAGGTATTAAAAATGGAAGGTAAGAACCTGCATAACGAATGAGTAACATGCTCGCTCATCTGCCCACTTTCTAGCAGAATTACATAGGAGTTTAAGATAGAAATGAATGTTTGTGTTTTTGAATGAATGACTACGAAACCTCATTAGGAAAAAGTTCTTTTTTCTAAACCTGAAAAACCTAAGGGACTGGTGACCCTTGGGCGATCAAATTTTATCGACGAAATCTTAAGAAAAACTGAGTCTCAGTCATCAGTAGGACCCCGAGTTATTGCTGCAAAGCGTTCTATTGACTTCCTTCAAACTACAGAATCACCATCTGTAGCTAACGCTGAGATTCATAGTAAAACTGAAGGGACCAGGCAGAGTTTTTAGGATACTGAGAACATACAAACCTGCCCTTCACAAGAAGGAAACTCTTGCAACCTCCGTGAAGGAGAAGGAGAAACAAGTAAACACGAAATCAAACTACCAGAACCTAGATCTCCTAAAATAGTGACTTGTTAGAAAATTAAATATTACAGAGCAATGAAACACATAAAATATGCGGAAAATACAAGCACACAAAACACATAAAACCAGAGAGACACAGATATATGTGGTTCACCCAGTTTGGGCTACGTCCACCCCGAACAGCCAGTCCTTCTTTTATATTATCCAACAAAAATGAAGAGACAAAACCTACAGAAGATCCGCTGTAATATCCTCTGTTCTCTCTCACAGTCTCCCTCTCTGTTTCTCGCTCTGAGAATACACTCATTATACACAGCCGCAATACAATGCCCTCATATATACAAGGGGATTGCCCTCTAGGGAAAAAAACCCTAATCTAAACATAACTTCTACCGTCAGATCATTTGCCTAATGAACGACCCAGATTGAATAGAAATTACTATACTTTTACAAGGCAATTTTACATCTATTTTTAGCTTTGGGGGCGGCAGCGATTAATTTCGGGCGGCGTTGCCGCCCCTTTTTAAGGTATAGGGGTCCAATGCTGTGATACAAAGTAAACAAGATAATCAGGCTCCACACCCAACATGACTGAACAAAGGACACCCATTATTCCAGATTAGGGTAGTGCTGTTAAAATTTTTCCATCCTCTGGTAGGCACCCTTGGAAAAACTCTCCAGCTCCGAAGATCCCTGAAGGATATTGGCATATTTTTGACCAAATGGCTCATAACTAGCAAGCTCAAACTTCTACATTGCAATACCCCATCATAGACACAACTGTCAATGCTCCCATGAAAGCTAACCCCTTACAAAACATTCCTACCTTTCATGGGCTAACTTCAGAAGATCCCAATGCATTTCTTTTTGAATTTGATGTCTTATGCAGGGGTTATGATTACACTACTGACCGCCAAAAACTGAAGCTATTCCCCTCTAATTTGAAGGGAGCAGCTCTGCGTTGGTTCATGGGACTTGGTGGAGGCACCATCAATGACTGGGACCAAATGAAAACATATTTCCTTAAAAAATACCAAGACTATTGCCAAAGTAGATAACTAAAAGATGAAATCTTTCAAATGGTAGCTAAGCCTTGCGAGACTTTAGAAGAATATGTAGAACGTTTTTAATATAATTTGCAAATATCTCCTTACACAAATCAACCTGATATGTTCTAAAAACCACAATGATCAAAGGTATGAAGGATCAATGGGTAGAGACACTAAATATAATGGGAAAAGGTGATATTTATCAAGAGAATTATAACGATATTGTGGATTTGTGCATTAAGTGTTCCAGGGACAGTTCAAAGCCGAAACTAGTCAGACGTGATGCAAACCTCAGAGACAGAAAAGCTCCGGGAGAAAGCATTACACGAAGCGAATTGGCAATATGTTGGAGGAATTCAAGACTGATATTCTGGGGACTCTGACAACACAATTATATGTCATGCAAGCTAAGAAAAAGCAAGTCATAAAAGAACAGAACTTGGCTATTTTCTACCCTCGTTGTAGACAAAAGCACAAGCACAAAGAATGCCCTCTGGATGCGATATGAACATGTGCCATATGCACTAAGGAGAACACCACGAAAAGCTACCCATCACTCCCAGGATTAAAAACAGTTTTCAAGGAAGCAGAAGAAGAAGTGGAACCAGTGTTTCAATTGAATCAATGTCGTCAATGGCAAGCATGCCAGACAGGTATGCCCACTGATCCATCTTCATTTTTTCCTCTCTCACAATATAATTCTCAACAATATTCAGGGGTAGCATGGAAAAATCAGCCACCCCTTTTACCACCTCAAGCATTTTTTATGCCACCTTGGCCTAATCAGTCAAATTCAAATAATAATAGTTGGCCAAATTTCCCGTACCCACCACAATTCTGGCAGAACAACCCTTATTCGTCCCAATGGCCCCCTTCCACTTCTCAAAATCAGAACTGGCAATCAAATTGGCAAAGAGCTACAAATCAGCCTATGGGAACAGTCCCTCTACCTCAACCAACTTTACCAGCACCTTATACGTTGCAGCAAAATCCTCAATCTAATATGCGACTGCAACTCCCAGCTCAACCCAACCCAAACCCAAATAACATACCAGTTCAGTGAATACAAATCATTGAAGGTCTTGACCCTGAAAATGAATTGAAAGACTGTAACGAACTTAAGTAGAGATCTGGACGTATAATCACTCTAGATAAGGATAAAGACTTGAAACCTGAAGAACCTCACACAAATGAGCCTCTGACTGTAGATGATCAACAAATAAAACACAGAGAAGATACAATCAGACAAAAAAATCCTGAAAAAATCATATCCATTTCCCCCCCATTCCCAGAAAGATTGTTGATACTGTGTGCAATTGAATCTCCTAACTTTGATCTTCTGGGAGAATTGAAAAATATTTGTATAAAAATCCCTCTCCTCTAGGCTATCCAGGACATTCCGATATATGCCAAAACTATCAAATAATTGTGTATAAAGAAGCCTATGAGGAAAACAAAAATAAACCCTACTGTCCATGTTGTTGAAACTTTGTCTGATTTTTTATTAGGCAAAGAAACCCTGGTTAAATATGAATATCCTGGAAACCCCATTGTCACAGTTCAGATAAATGGCTGTTCTTTTCCCAATGCTTTAGTTGACCTAGGAGCGGCCATTAACATTCTCACAACTACAACTTGCAAAATTCTTGGCATCACAACCTTGGAACCAACAACTACCTTACTGGAACTAGTTGATCGATTAGTCATCAGAACAGAGGGAACATTACAAGATGTGATGGTCTCTGTAGAAACTTGGGAATATCCGGTAGATTTTTTTATTATTAATCCTAGGAACCAGCTAGATGGACACCCTTTAATATTAGGAAGGCCTTGGATACCGACTTCTAATGCTTATATGAGCTGCCAAATAGGAAACATGACTATAACTAGGGGGAATGATGTGAAAAATTTGGCTTTATACCCTCCTGCTCAGCCAAGCCAGATTATTATAAAAACCAGGAAACAACCTGCAACTTATTTCACAAAAAACATTCGCTCACTATTAACTATGGTAGATGCTCTTGAATTTAAAAACCAAACTGAAGATGATGTTATTAATACTTTTATCAATCATCCTACATCAAGTTTGAAATGCCACATGATTGAAGCAGTCCTTGACAACGAAATCAAAGAAGATCCCCTGAATGAAATCAATGACCAAACAATACCAAAAACCACTGTTTATAATAGCAAACCTATCGAAATCAAGCCAGGGAAAACTCTAAACATTAATAGTAATCTGAGTGATGGGCAGCAGCAAAAACTTACTTAAGTTCTTAGGAAAAAAGAAGAAGCTTTTTCTTAGGACTACTCAGACATGAAAGGGATTGATCCTCATCTATGCATGCATCATATCTACATTGAAAAGGATGCAAAAACCATTTGACAACCTCAGCGTAAATTAAATCCTCACTTAAAACACATTGTTAAAGAAGAACTTCAGAAACTGTTAGATGTCAATTTTATCTATCCTATATCTGACAGTAAGTGGGTTTCTCCATTAGTTGTGGTTCCCAAAAAGAATTGGAAATCGTGAATATGAGTTGACTATAGAGAACTCAACAAAGCCACACAAAATTAGCACTTTCCCCTTCCATTTATTGATCAGGTCCTAGATACACTAACAGGAAAGAAATTTTTCTCTTTCCTGGATGGATTGACTGGATACAATCAAATCCAGATTGCTCCTGAGGACCAGGATAAGACCACCTTTACCTGTCCATGGGGAACATTTACCTACAAGGTATTACCTTTTGGATTATGTAATGCACCTGCCACATTCCAAAGAGTCATACTCAGTATTTTTTCTGACTTGATAAATGAAAAATTGGAAGTATATATGTATGATTTCACACCCTATGGAGATGACTTTGAACAAGCATTGTAGAAATTGGAAAAATTTCTTGACTGGTGTATTGCTACTAGCCTATGTCTAAGTCACGAAAAGTGCCATATGATGATGACAGAAGGCCTGATCTTGGGTCATTAAATTTTAGCTTCTGGAATCTAGGTAGATCCGGCAAAGATACAGGTAATTGTTTTACTAGCTACTCCCTACACTCAAACAGAGGTACGTAGTTTTCTGGGATTTGCTAGATATTATGGTAGATTTATCAAGAAATTTTCATAGATAGCTACACCATTATATGCCTTAACAGGAAACATTGATTTCATATGGACTGACAAATGTGATACTGCCTTTACAGATTTGAAACAGCTAGTATCAACAACACCAGTTCTACGAGGACCAAACTTGGATATACCATTCCAGATTTCATCAGATGCATCCGACACAGCCATTGGGGAAGTTCTTGGCCAAGAAGAAGAAAAGAAACCCTATGCTATATATTACATTAGCAAAAACTTAACCCTTGCCGAGTTGAATTACACAGTAACAGAGAAGGAGTTTTTAGCTGTTATTTATGCTGTTAACAAATTCAGACACTATATAACTGGATACCCTACAATTCTGTATACGGATCACTCTACTATTAAAAACTTAGCTAATAAACCTATTACAACTAGAAGTGTGACATGTTGGTTGCTAATTTTGCAGGAATTTGACATAACTATCAGGGATTGACCAAGGAAGGAGAACCTTGTGGCTGATTTCCTCTCCCAAGTGCCAAGAACCGATGATGCAATAGCAGTAGAAGATCAGTTTCCAGATGAGCACCTCTTTGATGTCACCATAAAAACACCATGGTATGTAGAGGTGGCAAATTGTTTAGCAGTGGGGAAACTACCTAAACATCTGACACCCAGAGAAAGGAAATCCATAGTATAACGCAACACTCGGTTCTCCTGGATTGGAGGATATATTTTTCATTCAGGGGCTGATATGCACATCCGTAGGTGTATTAGGGAGGATGAAATTTATGACATCTTAAAGGCCTACCATGATGGACCGTGCGGTGGAAATTTTGCAGACCGCAGAACTGGACACAAAATTTTACAAATGGGCTACTATTGGCCCACGATCTTTAAAGATGCTAAGAAATTTGTTCAGGCCTACGACAACTGTCAAAGGATGGGCTGCCTTGGCCAATCTGATGAGATGACCCTGCACCCACAGCTGGTCATAGAAAATTTTGAGCGTTGGGCACTAGATTTTGTTGGGCCAATAAACCAATCATTCAATCATAAATCATATATATTGGTTGCAACAGAATATGTAACTAAATGGGTGGAAGCGGTAGCATTACCTAGATCCATAGAAGAAGCCGTGATACATTTTATTTTCAAAATCTTTGTATGGTATGGGTTACCCAAAGAAGTAATCATTGATGGAGGGCCACAATTTGTGGGCCAAAAGATTGCTACCACACTAAAAAATCATCATGTTATTCACAGGGTTACCTCTCCATATCACCTGCAAGAAAATGGGCAGGTAGAAAGCACGAAAAAAGTAATTGAAGCTATCCTAACAAAGACGGTCTCCTCACACATAATAGATTGGGCTACTTGACTGCCAGAAACCTTGTGGGAATATCATACAATGTGGAGGAATACTACTGGATACTCCCCATATCGACTGGTATTTGGTAAGGAACCTATTTTTCCCATAGAATTTGAGATACAAACGCTAAGGACAACCCAGGAAGTGGGATTGGATTTAACTGAAGCCCAAATGAACAGATTACAACAAATAAATGAATTGGATGAGATCTGGCTATCATCTCTTCAGCATACTGCACTAATCCAACAACAAAGAGTGAAATGGCATGATGCCCTCATGAAGAAGAAGATCTTCCATGAAGGTGATTGGGCACTTTTATATGATTCTAGATTTCAGGATTTCCCGGGCAAACTCCAGACCAGATGGTTAGGCCCATATGAGATACAAGAAGTGCATGATAATGGCACCCTTACATTAACCACCATCGATGGGTCTGGCCACTCCTTTAAAGAAAACAGACATCAAGTACGCCTCTATCACAAACCGCTTACAAGGGAATCCTTTTGCCAGCAGATATGGGAAGATTCCACAATAAAAATTCTTGCTGAGGAGGACAATCCTTCCACAACACTAGTTCAATGAAGGAATATACTTTTTTTCAGACCTGCACATAAGTTTTCCTTTCTATTTTTGATTTGATTTGATTGTATGTTAGTTTTGATTCTTTCCTGTATTTTCTTTATTGTTCCCTACAGGGAACAACTGCTGTTCCCTATAAGGAACAACAATTTTTGTATCTATTTTCTTTGTTGTTCCCTACAAGGAACAACTGTTGTTCCCTATAAGGAACAACAATTTTTGTATATATTTTTCTTTTGTTGTTCCCTATAAGGAACGACAATTTTTGTGTGAATTTTGATTTGTTGTTCCCTACAGGGAATGACTGCTGTTCCCTATAAGAAACGACAATTTTTGTGTGAATTTTTCTTTGTTTTTCCCTACAGGGAATGACTGCTGTTCCCTATAAGGAACAAAAATTTTTGTGTGTATTTCGCTTTTTTGTTCCCTACAGGGAACAACTACTGTTCCCTCTAAGGAAAAACAATTTTTTCATGTGAATTTTGTTTTGCTGTTCCCTATAGGGAACAACTGCTGTTCCCTCTATGGAACAACAATTTTTTAAAGTATAGCTTGCTTTGCTATTCCTTACAGGGAAAAAATGCTATTCCCTTTAAGGAACAACATTTTTTTGAATGTTTATTTTTCCATTTTCTTTCAAAGAACAACACTTTGTAAATATTTTTGAAGAACACCCTATTTCTCCCAGATTTATCCCTAAACCACCCCAGTTTCACTTTGTATGATCCTCTTAAAGGCATGAAAATTACAATACGTATGGAAGTATAGTGGACCAGGAAAATACCATGAATATTATCATCTTTAACAAGATTGCTTTGTGATGATCCATAAAAAGAAAAATACATAGTTATCTATCTCACTTTACTCTCCTCATTTCCACTATAAATTAAACTGATTTATTATTTGTATCATGCTGGTTCTCCGTTGTCTATATAACTCTCTCTATATATTATTAATAATATTATGGGTATATTCTTATTTTGTATTGATATTTCAAACTTCTTCCGCCATCCCTACTCTTGAGGAGTGATGAACCACCTTTTATGTATAAAATGGGGATTAAAAAAAATAAACAATATAAAATAAAAGAAAAAAAAATATGTATATATATATATATATATATATATATATTTACTAATGATTTTATGAATTTTTTCCACAAATGGAGGATAGGGGGTCTCATCACGAGCCAGCCTAACATGATCATAAGGAAGAAGCAAAGTGGCATTCCCACTATGGCCACCACACCAGGGATATGATCCAATGGATGCATAAACAAATGAAGTCCTTGGAAACAGGAGGTCTCATCACGAGCCAGTCTCACCACTCTCGCTACTTCCCAATGAATGGAAATGTGTTCACCTGGTCACCAAGCCAGCACATTGGTATCTATTAGGGAACATCATAAGACATTTCCCAGTGTTAGGCTTTTATTTTACATCAATAATTATTATAATACCCTCTTCTTATAATCTTTTCTATGGAGAGATTATGGTCCTAAGATCCCATTGAACCTATATGCATGAATATTTTTAAAGTCAATCACAATGGTTTAAGTGGAATAATGGCACTAAAAGTATTATTTCTTGTGTTTTTTCTTGTTGTTCCCTTTTTCTTTATTATATCACATCACGAAAGCTTATTATTTATTTATAATTCATGGTACAAGCCTTGATTTCACTCTACCCATACTCTTTATGATCTTGTCATTAATGTGCATGCCTTACCAATCCTTTACTCCTATACCTTTCCACTAGTGCCTTGCCCTTTTCATTTCATTCGGACGAGGACAACCTATCATTTTGAAGGGAGGCGGGGACCCCCAGTGTACTTATGACTGCACTATCATTCTCTCATTTGATTGTGCCAAATAATATGACATTCCATGATTGCAACGCATGTGGTATGATAATAGCCTCAATAATGGTATTTATAATTATAAAACATCACATAACCATTTTTTGCTCCATTACTCGTCTCTGTGTGTCATTGTGTTTTGCTGCTACACTTATCATTTGTAGAGTTACAACACTATGGGAGGAAGAGCAGTATGCAGAGAACTATTGATATTGGTTGTCTCTGATGCAGCCAGGGAAATCCTAGCTCAAGCTGGGTGGATAACGTTCTTTTCAAGATTTCAACCACCCAGCGAGGAAATTTCCATCGAGTTCTTACAAAATTTACAAAATGGACATTCTATGGTAAGGCAAAGGCAAATCACAGTATCAGACGTGGTGATAGAAGAAGCATGCAGGTTACCAGGAGAGGGACCTGTGTGGTCTGGCAAGCAGTTGAAGCTACAGGATGCTATCGAAGTTTTCAAAGACAAAGGACAAGAGCTGGTCAGAAAGGGCAAGGGTGTTTGGCCATCCTCTCTTGGAGAACCATGGGGAGAGCTAGCAAAAATCGTGCAGAACTACATTACATGTGACAGGTGAAAAGATGTGGTAAGGCCGCATCAACTAAATTTTTTAGCAATTCTAAAACAAAAATTGTCTATTAATTTACTTGCATTGTTGAACTCTTTATTGCATGACACTGCCGAAAGGCTAAGACAGTCCCAACATGTAGAAACTATGCTAAGCCACCATTTTCTGATTAGGCTAATAGTCAGACATAACCTCGCCCAATAGCAATCAAGCTGGGATGATTTACTATCAGCCCCAAAAGGAGGTTTAGCCCCGCTTGCACCTATCTCAGTTCAAAAAAGGAAGAGGACTCCCCTTTCAAGGAACATACCTCAAAAGTGCAGACAGTCTGCAATGCTGAGGTCAAGGAAAGGAATGGCTGAAAATCCTCAAGACAATATCATACCTAAAATGAGAAGATGGTCCACAAGGTTGGGGTCAATATCAGTAGTGGCCAAAAAATTTCAAGGCAGTACCAGTCAACCTATAGAATTATCTAGCCCAGTAAGAGAACAATGCTTGCAGCTAGAATCGCAAGACCAGGGTATTCCTGAATCAAACCATGAGGAAGCAGTAGAGCATTCAGATGAACAAATAAATGAATTAGGACTCCCCTCAACACCAAGCATGGGCCCCCAAGGTGAT
The DNA here is from genome assembly GCA_034641835.2 of Pinus albicaulis. Classification (NCBI taxonomy): domain Eukaryota; kingdom Viridiplantae; phylum Streptophyta; class Pinopsida; order Pinales; family Pinaceae; genus Pinus; species Pinus albicaulis. Next base: position 1,241,993,807 of record CM076577.1, read on the forward strand.
TTGTTGCATGATTTTGAACTTGCCCAGGTCCTGGCCAACATAAGTAATTACATGCAGCCTAAAAGCCCACTCAATTTTAACGTAGAAGAAACCCAATCTCCCGAGAATGTTGGCAACACCGAATGTCTATCTCCCTTGAGAGGTGCAAGCCGTGAAGCAGAAGCCGATGTAGAAACCATTCAGGAAGGAGAGCACCAATCCAGTGACACACTTCCAGTGGAAAATAGCCAAGTAAGCCTAAGCACAGAAAACATAGGCCAAGGAGAAGAAGTAGAGACAAAGATACTTCGGGAAGCCAATACTCAATCCAGAGACATGGTTCTATTAGGATAGAGCCAGGATGAGAAACCAGGCTCTCTAGAGGAAAAAAATATTAATGAGACTGTCAGCAAAATAGTAGCTCCTCCGAAAAACTATAGAGCCAAATTGAAAAAGCTTAGGAAGGAACAACAAAAGCTGTGCAAAAAAATAAAGAAGCTTAGAAAAAAAATAAAGGAAATTATAGTGGGGAAGGTCCTGGACAAAACCCCAGAGATAGCAAACGCAACTCAAACAGAGCTCATATCCACTCAACCAGTCATCATCAAAGAAGAACAACATGAAAATTTTGTAGATACAGCTACTTGGGCAGAGGAAGTGCCCTTCCGTAATATGGGCACTCCAACAAGCACACCAGCTAAAGATGACACAACACACAATGACCCCACTATTTTGAATCTCAAGGAAGAATTAGCATAGGCTCGGCTCGCGTTAGAATGGCTTGAACAAGAAACTATTCCCTAGCAAAAGTATCAAGCATTGCAGAAGCAGCTTCGGGAAATGAATGAAACATAGAATGAGACCTTTGACAGATACAAAAAGGTAGAAGAAAAAATAGAAAAAATCAAGCTTAGATTGGATAAGGTCCTAGCTCGTACAGACACCATCTTCTCATTATACATAGATGTCTTGGCATGCAGGGCTTCCGCCACTAACTATGCCTTTTTTCTGCTAGAACGATACTTGTTGTTGAAAATTAAATTCGTAAGAGCTGGAAAACCAATTGAATTGAACATAGTGGAAGATTTTATACATTGTTGCAAAGGTTCAAAGGTTGCTTTGAGAATTTTACCTGCACAATATTGTATTAGTAGATGAAGTGGAAAAGAACCCAAACTCTTTCGTGGGAGATATTCAGTTACAGGCCTTTGTTTCGTTTGCATTTAATCAAATTAAATGGTTCAAAGCTCATAACGCCTTCCAAAAACAAGAGCATGGGTTGGATATTATGGTAAGAGGTGAACCCAAGCATCCTTTGCAAAGTATTGCCAACCAAAAGACTCTGATGAAACGAGAAGGGGTAATTCAAGTCTTAGGGCCTATTCATAAAGGGATTGTACAAAATGGAGTGTCATATTTTCAATCCATTCAAGAAATTTCTATGATTGCATCCAAGCTTAGGTGGGTAGTCTCTGTTGGTAGTGTGCAGGATAGAGAGCCATTTAATTATAGAAATTTTAAAGTAGCTACAGCCCATTTTATCACCTATAGCAACCTCATCTTAAGAGAGGGACCTTATTGGTTAGGCTGTCAGTTTTGTAGCCCTATCATTTGGTATACTCCTGAAGGTTACCGGGCCACCTATGAATTGCTTGAAGGAGAGGAGAGGACCACTTTTTCACTGTTAGCTCAACATCATGGTTTTAGACCAATTTTTTATGCCCCTTCTCCAGCCTACTCTTTAACTGCACTCCATTAGAATTACTTATTTTCACGAGGACATGAAACAAAGTAAGTAGGGGAGTATGTTGGGTTGTGAAATGGGTATGCGTTTGCTAGTAATTTTATCCTCGTTATCGTTAATTCTTATATTTTTCATGTCTTAATGTGCTAATCTATTAAGGAATTATGGTAAGAAATGAGGAATGATTGTAGTTGCGATTTAACTAATGTTTACCCTTCTTCACGCAGGAAAGTGGACAAGGAACGATTGTTGTTCCCTACTGTTGGCACAGCCAAATCCGACAAGAAAATAAAGGAATGAGTTAGTTGCAGACAAGGCTAAGAATGAATCAGGGGGATCAACGCGGAATAGAGGAGATGTCTTAAAGATAGAAATTGGTTGCGAATCGCTCAGGATTGGGAGATCCTGAGGGATCGCTTTTACTATTTACTCTTTACCCTTTCTGATTATAAAAGGAAACGATTGTAGGAAGAAAGGGGAATTGTTGTTATTTTGCAAATTGTAAACTTAATTACAGACTGCGTCGTTGGAGAGTGCAATTACATTGTAATTCTACTCAATTTTGATGAATAATAGAAGTTGTTGTTTTCATTCGTATTATCTAAAGTAGCTTAGCAGTTCCTGTTAGTGGGTAAGGGCCCAACCCCTGGTAGAGTTAACTACTTCCCTGTGTTATATTTCTGATTCTTGTAGCATGTGATTGATTTGATAATTTCTTGTTACCGTGATTTCATTTCATTAGTTATTTATTATTTTCCTGTATTGAGATATTATGCGTTCTATTTATGATTTACTTCATTATCACTTGATCTAAATCTTGTTCATCACAACATGAGTTATTTAAGACAATGCATTTCATTGCTTAAATCATCTATAAGAGTTTAATTATTGCTATGAGACTCTCAAAAGTGGTATCGTTTCTGTCTTAATTTCTTTGCAGAAATTGGTATAATCTAGATTGAATCAGCTAAGTAAGAGTGAGTTATTATTACTGTGCTCTCGGCTGATGATACCATTCTTTGGATTGTTGTAAGATTTGATTTCAATAGCAGATTGCACTTTGATATTTCCTTTAATGATTGAAATTGGAGTTCATTATATGCTTCCATTTATTCTTGTGATTAAGATCTGTACTACAATTTAGGAAATATTACTCTTTGAATTAATAGCAGCCACATACTGTGTACACTCTTGAAACAAAAGGACTTGCCTAGATTGATGATTAATGTGAGATAATTAGGATTTTTAAAAGCACCTTTTATCAACCAACAGGCGCCAAAATGTTTATCAGCTTAATTGTTAGATTAAACCTCTCAATATTAATTATCAATCCAGGAGTCGTAAACGCGAGTCGTACTGTGTATTGGCTTAGCTTAATGGTCAGAGTATAAATATATTCCTTTGTAATGTTAAACTAGATACTGGAATGAAACACACATTTGCTCGCAAATAAACAATCTTGAAAATGAAACTTATTGAATTAATTCCTATCAAGCAAAATCCATACTGCAATTAAACTATAAGGAAATTCAAAGCAATTCTAAATCGTATGACATTCTCGCAATCACATTCTAATTTTAAATCTCCTATGATAACTTGAAAACTTTAATCTATTAACTCCTCTCACTAACTTGAAACTAAACTGGAGATAACAAAAAGAACACACATTATCCTAATAATAAATTCAAACCTTAAACTAACTAAAACTACTCTTTGTAACAAGTTTAATATTCCAAAATAACAAAAGAAACAATCCTAACTATTGCTAAAAGAAAACTATTTCACTTCATATAAAATAACACTTCAAAAACCTATTAAAAATCACATTACAAATAATCTATAATAAACCTTCAATTTAAATATTTTGATCTAAATGAAAGAAATTATTCAAAAATAGACCTACTTCAAAATCAAATCATCACATTGCATTTAAACTTGATATCTCTCTTATTAGGGTCTGATAGTTGAATTTGGTTACATGGCTTAAATAGCGGTGTAACATAAAACCAGTCTTTGTAGCCCAAGGACGTAGCCTTCCTATACTCAGAGAGAGCTCTCTCTATTTGTGTAAGGGATATCTGTGTGTTTGCTTATTGTGTTCTTGATTTTAGGCTAGTTATGAAGTAGGATTTTTGGTTTTGGTTTTTAGGTTGTGAGGGATGAACTAATCAAAGACAAAGATAGGTAAAAAATATGTCAGATCAACTAGGCTATGGGGTCGAAAAAGTCAAGAAAGCTTTCAGGTGGTGATACAACGTTGTTGAAGGGTAGAAAGTTTGATTCGAGGTAAAATGGATCTTGGGTAAAATGGAGTGGGATGGAATTTAAATTTGTGAAGAAAAAAGTTTCCAAACATAAATAGTTTAACAACGACATAAACATGGTAGGAGCTGTTAATCATGAGAAATGTAACTATAAACTGATCAATGCATAGAAATAAACATTAAGGCAATACATAGAGATATATGACTCTCTAACTTTGGGAAATTGCTATTAGACTTTGGGGAAAGAAAATTAATACAAAAAAATAACTCAAATCACTATGAGGAAATGCCTAAGCATAGTATTTCAAGCTACTGGGCACTTTGAAGCAAGATTGCATAGTTTTAGGCAAAGGGAAAGATCAGTACAAGACCTCCTTGGTTCAACAAATGACAATAAAACAATCAAAGAAAGGTTTCAGAGGTGGAGCTATGACTATCCATGAGTAAGCAGCGCATACCTTGAATCATACTTAGCATGCATAAAACCATAAATGAAACAAGCAAACAATTTCTTCAGTTATCAAAGAGCAATCAAGTATTCTTTGATATGACTAGGAAGGAAGAAAACATAGAAGCTATAAAGAAATAGGAAATTTGAGGTGCCTCCAAGGGCATGTATCAAATCTATTCTCTACTGTATTATAGCAAGAAATAACATGGAATATGAATGAAAACTAATAAGAATAATAGGGAGGGACACTATACCATTTACCAAGTCAAGGAATCCAACAAAAGTCCTCCTTCATCATCCAAAAACATTCAAGAAACTATCCAATGCATGAGACAAGTGTTTATTCCAATCTTGTATTACCATATATTTCTCTATATCATCAAGTTTAGCCTTATTTACAATAAAATCCTTTGGAATATATAGGCCAAAGTGAGGAAAACCTCTTAGTGCAACTAGCAAGCTCATTGGCCCATCAAAAATATCTGATTTAGTCCTCGAGGCTTTGCAAAGCCCAAGGCAAAAAATATCTATGAAAATATCTAAAAAGTGCTAAAAAAGAAGAAAATATATTGAATTTTCATAACTAACTATGCCCAAAAATAGCTAAACGCATTAGGAAAAGCCACTTTAGAAAAGTGTATTTTCACAAAAATAATTAAGAAATATATCGGCCAGAAAGTCCTTTAATGTTGCGGGCAAGCGGGATATGCCTTCCGGAAATGTTGAACGAGACGTGATGGCTTGTTGGAAAGCTATGAATGTCTACTTTCTAGAACAACGTGAATTTTCTCAATCATATGCCTAAACGTCTATCAAATATTGAACTGAGTGAAAAACCCAAAAAATAGGCCTTGCTGAGATGTGGGCAGTGTCGAAAAAGTGAGTGTTTTTTGCATCTTTGGGGGACCAAAAAAACTTCAAATGCTCTAAAAATTTATGAGTAGATGCCCCTCAATTTAATGCATCCAATGGTACCACTCTCAAGAGTTGAGGATGCTCGAAACCAAAATTGCGGAGCCCATGATTTTATGCAATTAGGCCCAAAAATGTCGAAAAACAAGAACATGTCAAAATTTGCTTAATTTTGGTGAGCAAGTCCCTCAAGGATTTTTAGAAACATGTCTAGAAGCTCGGGCCAAAATTCCAAGCCTAAAGGTGTCTTTCTCCTTTTTTCTCACCGGGCGCCCTCTTTGGGCAGTTTTGAGCTTTTCTTGGTTTTCTTCTTTGTTGTTTGGCATTCTAGCTTTGGTGAAGAAGTCATGGCCCCTTGCCTAGGAGAGGCAGCTAGCACATGCTTTGGAGAATTCCCTCCATGCTCTATGTTTTGTGTTTGCTTTCCCTCATCATGGCTCGCTTGAGGGTTGTCTTGTCTATCCTTGTCACTGCTTTTCTGCCCATCACTTTTCTCTTCATTATCACTGCTATGTTTAGACTCTTTTCCTTGTTCCTCCTCATCACTAAAATCATCTCTTCAGTATTGTGTTTGAGCCAAGAGTTCTTTAACAAGACATGTTTGTGGTTTTTGAAGGGAAGTATCCTTGTGTTTTTTGCACCAAAAACCTCTTTCCTTCGATCTTTGTTTTTATCCTTGCTTCAGCCAAGAATTTTCTTTCAACACTCACAGCAAGAAGATCTCTATAATTTTGACAAAAATCCCTATCTCCAATAAATGTCTCTCTATGTGGTTTTAGATGATCGAAGTAGCTTTTAAATCTGATATTCACACATATAGCGGTTTAAAGACCTCGGAAACTAATTCTGCTTTTCTCCTAGAGACTGTGTATAATAATGGCCAATTCATAGCACAAACAAGATTTTCAAATTGTTACATCAATCATCCTTTCTTTCACTGTTTCCCTCTTTTACTATTCATAATAAAAGAGACCTCTTTTAATTTGACAAAGTCCTTATCCATTTCATCACTGTCTCTCTGATTTTGGAGATTTCAAACCTTTGCTTTTTCATAACATAAAAGACCTCCTTCAAATTTGACAAATCTTCATCCTCTTATCACTATTTCTCATTGTTCATTTGGAAAACTTAGTGCTCCTTTGAAATCATTGTTAAAATGTTTCTTTAAACTGATTGAGAGGACCTTTACAACTCTATTTCTTTGATTCTTAATGTTGAACCAATTTTTTACTACCGCACAACATAAAAGAGACCTCTTTTAAACTAATCAAGATTTATCCCTTTAACACTATTTTCTTTTCTTTTGATATGGCAGCAAATTAACTATCCTTTGCAAGTACTGTTTAAGACACCTTTTAGGCTGATTTGAAGACCTCCAAACAGACTCTGCTTGCTCCCCATACAACTTTGTTTCTCTGATTTTTGATGAACAAGAGAAGTTCCCTTTTGAAAAAAACACAGTTTTCTTTTATTACTCAAAGCAACTAATCTCTTAACCAACAAACACTTTCTTTGATCATCAATTCTCTGTAATAGGTGGACAAGTTTTTTTTTCAAAATGAAACTAAAACAACTCTTTTCAATTGTGTTAGCAAGTAACCAAGAGATTCACAACTTAGAAAAGCAATTTTCTTTCTTTCGGGAACTTTGGACAATTTTTCTGTTGGTGGCTATTCCATTTCTCTTTAAACTGCATTTTCCATAATGATCTTGGAGGCCTTTGTAACCTAAAAACAACTTTGTGATACTTTTACCAAGGCTATATCATTTTGAAGAACTTTCAAACAAACCTTACACACAGTTTTTTGTCAATAAACACTCATGTATCCACTGATTTTATGAGGTGAATAGGTCCCTAAAAATCTTTTTTGGTCTTTTACTTGCTCCAAAAAAATATTATGTCATGATAACTGTGCAAGTTTTTATGCTTATGATGAAAAAGACTAATGACACATTTCTATTTGCAGCCTTTGAAACCATATTGCAACCTTCTTGTTGATGAGTTTTAAGGAGGTCTGATCAGATTGATCTTCTAAGTGTTCATGATTGAGGTCTTTAAGACATGGTAGGACCTTTTTCTCTTTGAATATATCATTTTTAAGGAGTATATGTGTTGCTACACAGGGGCACCGCACTGCTTAGAAAAATACACTAAAAAAACCTACAAGCACGCCGTGCAATTTTTCAAATGCGCCGTACACTTTTCAGCCCGTTTTGGAGGCCTTCCCGGTGTCAGAATTGGGCACGAGATGGCTCGTTGGAAATATACGGAAGTTTAATTTCCAAATATGCTTTATTGGTTTCATTTGGTGTCTATTTCTTTGTTCAAAAATTGACTGTCGCAACACTACTCAAAAATGGTGAATGTTGGTGTAGAAATACATAGTGTTGTTTGCAGGCTACTTTTGGATGCCTTCCTGTTGTCAGAATTTTGCCTGAAATGGCTCGTTGGAAAGATATTGAAGTATAATTTCCAAATATGCTTGATTTTTTTCATTTTGTATCCATTTGGTTGTTCAAAAGTTGACTATCACAACACTGGTCAAAATGGTGAATCCTAGTACAGAAATTCTCCCGTGACATCTGTATTTTTTACATTTCTCACAAACCATGATACCTGTGTAGAAACTAAAGGATTTTTTATTCCTGAACCTATGAGGGATAAAACCCTCTCTCACTTTTTTCAATTTCATCTCTGTTTGGTCAGAAACACATTTTGAAACACACTGCCTGGGCGCTCCTTAACCTCTGTCTTACCATTTCTTGAGTTGTATTTATCTAAAGCCTTTATAAAAGAGCCTTGATCAGCCGATGAGGGTCCTTTGATATAAAAACGAATTTTTTTTTGAGTATCTCTTTAACCATTTGTATGAGCTAACTTGCATGGTGAAAACCTTAAGAAAACTGACCCTGTGCCTTTTGTGAGGGAGGCCTTCTTCAAGTTGACAAATCAACTCTTCTTTTTCTAGGTGACTTTGCTTGTGACCTTTGTCTCTCTAAGAATTGTATATCCTTTGAATTTTAGACAAGAAGCATGGTTTTGATCATGAAAGTGTTCTTTGCCTATGTGTTGGGAAAAGCACTTAGATAGATAGCAATGCCCTCTCAAAAAATGTGACTTCGTATATTTTGGAGGAAACCTTTTGTAAACATAAGAAAAAGAGACCTTCAGCACCTTCGTGCCACATCTTGGAAAGAGATAATTCAAAAATCCAAAACTTACTTTGACAATTTCTTCTCTCCTGGTGTTTTGATGATAATTATGGATATTATGTAGTTTGATCAAAATAGTTAGGCGCCCTTGGATATTTTCCTTTGATTGTGGATGACAAACATTATTTTCATTCACCCATGGCTTTACATGTATCTTTTCATCAAGGAGAAAGGCCTTCAGAGACCCTTAATGCAATCACATGCAACAACAAGGTTTTTTCACATGTTTCATAAAAAGGGCCTTTGTTTGTGACATTGGCATGTTTCATTTCTTTGAATGTTGTCCTTGAATTTAAAACACATGCCATACCCTTTCCTCACATTTTATGAGTCTGTCCAAATTTTTTTCACTTTAGCTACAAGTTGCCTTTGAAGGAGATCTTTGATAGAAGAAAAGCCAAACCTATTTGATTATTACAGTACCACTACTTGGCCATCTTCTTAACAACATTTTTCCACTCATAATCATCCAATTGTTTCCCACTACACTCAAACTTTGCCTTTCAAATAGTGAAACCATATAATCAATCCTTGAAACACCACTGTTGTGTTATTGGTTTCATCCATTGGAGAAAAAGGTGTAAAACAATTTTTTAAGGCTATTTGTAGCTTTGTTAACCTTGTGCTCTTTAAATGAGGCCATACCTCTGTTCCTAGCCCTCTGCTTGTTAAATGGAGGCCTTTATCACATTTCCCAGCCATCTTCCTTTAAATGAAGGAGGTTTTCAACCAATGACCTAACCATCTGCTCATATTTGGAGGAGGTTTTACACAATGATGCTATTTCATCCCTTTGTCAAACTATGTCATCTTTCTTGTAGTACTATTCACGATCGAGTAAATATAAAGTGAAAAATTGACAAAATGCCATGAGGGGCATGCTCTAAGATGTGTATTTCTATTTGATAGAATACCCTTATGCATCTTTAGAAAATAGGAGCAATCCTTACCTATGTCTACAGAGTATTACTTGCTAGTCATAGGTCACTAACCTTTTGACTGTGTTTGTAGGATTTCATTGAATTACCTCTGTGACTAATACTTGCATCCCAGGGTCAAAACCACATCAGAAGCAGCTAGCTGTCTTCTAATGTTAAGTTTAATAATGTCTTCTGGAACACTGGTACACTTATGATTTTGAAAAAGACACTGAAACACTGTAAATCCACCTAATATCAGTTTGACTTGTGGCATATGCACTATTGAGACATCAAGGCTTGTTAGTGGCGCAACTTAAGGGTGTATCAAGATTTATTTGTAGAATAGGAAGGTCATCTATGACTGGTTGATATTAGATGGAGGTTCTTTTGGCTTCAGGATATTTTGCCAAGGGAGGAATGCCTAAAGCTCCATTACCTAACTTAGGGGAGATTTTTGACAGATTTGGAGTATTCTCTTTGGAGCTGATGGACAAGTTTGTATGACTGCGACTAGATAGGGCCTGACAATTAGGTTTTTTCTCATCATAGGCTGATTGAAAAGGTAGGAGGGAAAATTGTGTAGGGGTGTTTTCTAGCAGACAAATTTGACAAATTGGAGATCAGCTGCTAGAAAACTTGGCTTTAAAAACTAGTCATCATCAACAAGTGAAAACTACTGACTAACAGTGGCTCCATTTGGGGAGGGTAGCTCCTTTTTAGGAGGTGTCCAAAATTTCAGATCTTGGTTCTTTTAAGACTAGTGCCTTTATCCATTGGTGCAAATTTCTTTCTTCCTTGATGCTATTTCTGAAAATTGACAGCATGATTAGCATCAAAGACATTTCTACCTACCCTGCTACATTTCCTAACATTTTTTCTTATTTTAGGTGCATTTGGACTAGCAACCCTTTGACATAATATTTTTGAAAAATGACACTATCTAATTCTACACTTATATCTGCCAGGAGTTTAGATTAAGTTGATGAACTCCTTTGTTTCTCTACCTATGCTAGATCGACTGTCAAGGTTAAACTGTTTGATAGGATTTTATTCTCTAATCTAAAACATGAAATTGAAAAATGACCAAATTAGGATTAGACAGTCTGATTTGTCATTTACTTTTGGCATGAAATACAAGTTGCACACAAATATTATTTTGCATAAAATGAAATCTAGAAAATCAGGGCTAGGATACACAGTTTGTTTTTCATCCCTACTTTTCTCTTTGGTTCTGTTTTGAGCATGTGGAACTAGTATATTTTCCTAATCTATTTTTGATAAGTCAAGCTTACACAATGTTGACCATATTTCCTCTCACTAACTTATCAACAAATAAATTTAAAACATGTTCGATTGTAGTTGAAGTAAGCAACCCAAACAACGAGACATTTCAGGCACTAGTAGCGGCATTTGAACTTGCACTCTTTCGAATATGACTATTTTTGGAATGAAAATTTATTGTATTGCTTTCAGAAACTGCCCTCTTTTTCTACTTTTTACTTTTTTTGTATTTTCTTCTTTTTCACTTTTTCTTCAAACAATCTGGAACTGAAAAGATGCTCACAAGGCTGAGCTTATTTTTCATAGTTATATATATATCCTAATCTAAACTATACACAACACATTCCTTTGGTGAACTCTTCTTTCCAATATAGCCATTCAAGTAGATCATTGCATGGTTGATCTCGGTTCAGCTCTTTGATGATGTTGAAGAAATGAAAAGGCCACTTCCACCTCACTTGTTTTTGGACAGTAGTGCTCCAAATTTTCTTTAAGCTCTACCACAAACTGTTCTTGGCATGTTTTACTCCCTCTTTAAAGGCTTCTAAGGAAACAACAAAGGGATCTTCAAATAATAATTGTCCTAGAGGATTTGAGAAATAGCCTTCATTTAGGATTACTCCCTCATTTACTTGATTAACCTTGGGATTCTTTTGAGAAATAATCCCTTCTCCCTCCTTATGATTATCTGATTTGGAAATTTCAGACAGTAATGTTATGCCATATTCAAGCAATCTTCGTATACCCTGATCTAGTGAGATGATTCCTGTTTGTGAGCCATTATCCTGATGAGTAGGACTATTCTTTGGCACCAGGTCTTCTTGAGAAGAAATTTTAGTATCAGCATCAATCTGTTCTGTACTTTTAGTATGAGAAAATGCATCAGTAGATAAATCAGTAGTAGAACACATATACATATCTTCTTTACAAAAAGGTTTTGATGCTGGCTGTATGCTTAGGATTTCATTGGTTTTTTCTTTTGTTGAAAGGAGTGGTGTCTTTCTCTTCTTCTAGGTGGAACTATGATGTCTCTCTTCCTTTTGTGAATGCTCACAAGGATGAATGTCTTTTTGAGGAAGTATTTCAATCTCAACAACAATTTGTTCTATTGTTTCTTTATGAGAAATTTCTTTAGTAAGTAAGGTAGTAGTGGATAACATCTGATCTATTTCCTTTTCAGTTAAAGGAGGAGGTATTTTCTATTTTCTTTGGATTGAGAAAAAATTTCTTCCCGTTTTTTGTGGAAGTTGATCTTGTGGTTGAATGTCCTCTTGTATTTTAGAAGGAAGTGCAAATGGATTGTTATTTGTTTCAACCTTTTCAAAGAGCTCTTGTGGATCCTCTCTTATTTTTTGATGGATTTCATCCGGGATCAACTCTTCTTGGTCATCTTGATGGTTAGTTTGGGTAATAAAATTATGGATCTCCTCTAAATAATCCTTAGGATGCCAGTTTCCTAAGTTTTCATCAATTCTTACAAAGTGTTGTATGAGGTCTTCAGATTGATCACAATAATTTTCAGCCAATGATAGAGATGGACAATGCCCTATATAGTGTTTACAAAATACTTTGTGGAAATCCTTCAAAGAAAACAAGATGCTAGGTTCTAGGCCTTCATATCATTCTCTTGTCTTTCCTTCTAATCTACCCATGAACATTTTCATGAGGTAGTCCTCATGCCATTCAACCTTTAACCTCCATACATGTACATGAAAATTGATGAGATGTAACAATGGGTCATCAACCTTTTCATCTCGAAAGATAGGTAGGTTTTCTATCCAATTTATGTCTTTAGGCATTTTTTGTGGGAATCTAGGCATATGTTCTCTGCTCATCAGAGCATATCTCCTTTGTGTCCTTGGATCCATCTTTGTTAATCAGAAAGGGTCACTGTGTCTTTTCAATCAGTCTAACGTTCTCTACCAGTGGAGTCTTTTGGTCTAATGAAGGTTGTGGAGTCACCAAGTGGAAGATTTGAACTGTGTTGTCCACCATCAACATGATTGGGATTGCTTAATGCATTCTCAAGAGATTTTATAAGGACTAGTGGAGTAATGGGCCTACTGGAGGCTAGTGGAGTCGCCAGGTGGATGTTTTTAGTTGTTTTTAGAGATATGTGTATGGTCCACCACCAATATTGATAAAAAGCCAATCTAGGGATGTATTTTGGGGTTTTCTGAGTTTCATGTAGCCCTAAGGTTTGTAAGAGTGTCCTATAATTGGGTCATCATTTTGCTAGGATGGTGAGACAACTAGATTCTACTCTTGAGACAACACTTAAGTTTTCTAAGTTTTGATTGAGAGGTGAGAGTTACCGCGGTGCTTAGATTGTCACTAACTCAAAAGGTCACAGCGGTACGCCATTATGTTAGTGAGTGGGATAAGTCAATGGGATAGTATTCTAAGGGCTGGCACAAATTTTAGGGAATCTAAGTTCCTTTATCACTCGAGGTCCTCTTGTGATCGCCATTATGTTAGTGTGGCAATGAAAGGTGGCTCAATAGTATGGTACGTTTTATTTCAAAAGAGGGCTTTAGAAAGTCTTGAAAAGGTATTCGGTTAAAGAAAACTCGAAAGTCACAGCTGAAGAAATGATACTTCGTATGTTAGTGGAGATAGGGATAAATACGTCAGGATAGTATTCTTAAGGCTGTTGGAGATATTTTAGGGAATCTAAGTTTGTTTATCACTCGAGTCACCATTGATATAACCATTATGTTAGAGTCCGGTGATTTGGCTGATTGGCAAGCCAAATGACAATGTAACATCAAACCAATCTTTGGAGCCCAAGGGCCTAGCCTTCCTGGACTCAGAGAGGGTTCTCTCTATTTGTGTAAGGGATATCTGTGTGTTTGCTTCTTGTGTTTCTGATTTTAGGCTAGTTATGAAATAGGTGTTTGGATCTGGTTTTTAGGTTTGTGAGGGATGAACTGATCAAAGACTAAGATAGGTAAAAATATTTCAGATCAACTGGGCTATGGGGTCGAAAAGGTCAAGAAAGCTTCAAATGGTGATACAAGGTTGTTGAAGGGCCAATTTGATTTGAGGTAAAATGGATCTTTGGGTAAAATGGAGTGGGATGGAAATTAAATTTGTGAATAACAAAGGATTTCAAAAATAAATAGTTTAATAGTTGACATAAACATGGTAGGGCTAACCATTAATCATGAGAAATGTAACTATAAACTGATCAGTGCCAGAAATAAACATTCAAGCCATGCATAGAGATATATGACTCTCCAACTTTAGAAAATGGCTATCAGACTTTGGGGAAATACATTCAAGACAAACAAACAACTCAAAACACTATGAGGAAATGCCTAAGCATAGTATTTCAAGCTATTGGGCAATTTGAAGCAAGATTGCATAGTTTTAGGCAAAGGGCAAGATCAATACAATACCTCCTTGGTTTAAAAAATGACAATTTAATCAATCAAAGAAATGTTTCAGAGGTGGAGCTATGACTAGCCATGAGTAAGCAAGGCATACCGTGAATCATACTTAGCATGCATAAAACCATAAATGAAACAAGCAAAAAAATTCTTCAGTTATCAAAAAGCAATCAAGGATTCTTTGATATGACTAAGAAGGAAGAAAACATAGAAGTTATAAACAAACAGGAAACTTGAGGTGCCTCCAACGGCATGTCTCAAATGTATTCTCTACTATCTTATAGCAAGCAAGAACATGGAATTATGAATGAAAACTAAGAAACATAACAGAGAGGGACACTATACCATTTTACCAAGTCAAGGAATCCAACAACAGTCCTCGTTCATCATCCAAAGCATTCAAGAAACTATCCAATGCATGAGACAAGTATTTCTTCCAAGATTTTATAACCATATATTTCTCTATATCATCAATTTTAGCCTTATTTACAATGAAGTCTCCTGGAATATATAGGCCAAGATGAGGGAAAACCTCCTAGTGCAACTTGCAATCTCATTGGCCCATCAAAAATATCTGATTTTGTCCTTGAGGCTTTGCAAAGCCCAAGGCACAAAATATCTATAGAAATATTCTAAAAATGCTAAAAAAGGAAAATATATTGACTTTTCCTAACTAACCATGGCCAAAAATAGCTAAACGCACATTAGGAAAAGCTACTTCAGAAAAGTGCATTTTTCGCAAAAATACTTAAGAAATATATCAGCAGAAAATCCTCTGTCTTGCGGGCAACTTTTGGAGGCCTTTCTGATGTCAAAACGAGGCTCGTGATAGCTCGTTGGAAAGATCGAATATACAATTTTAAGAAAAAACCCAGATTTTCCCAATCGGATGCTGAAAATCTACAAAACATTATGAGAAGGTGAAAAAACTTAATCGACCTTGCTAATATGTGGGCAGAGTGTCAAAAAAGTGAGTGTTTTTTGCATCTTTGGGGGACCAAAACAAATTCAAATGCTCTGACAATTTTTGAGTAGATGCCCCTGAATTTAATGCATCCAATGGTACCACTCTCAAGAGTTGAGGATGCTCTAAACCAAAATGGCAGCGCCCATGATTTTATGCAATTAGGCCCAAAAATGTCGAAAAACAAGAACATGTCAAAATTTGCTCAATTTTGGTGAGAAAGTCCCTCAATGCTTTTTAGAAACATTTCTAGAAGCTCAGGCCAAAATTCCAAGCCTAGAGGTGTCTTTCTCCTTTTTTCTCACCGAGCGCCCTCTTTAGGCAGTTTTGAGCTTTTCTTGGTTTCCTTCTTTGTTGTTTGGCATTCTAGATTTGGTGAAGAAGTCATGGCCCCTTGCCTAGGAGAGGCAACTAGCACATGCTTTGGAGAATGCCCTTCATGATCCATGTTTTGTATTTTCTTGCCCTCATCAGTGCTTGCTTGAGGGCTGCCTTGATGTTCCTTTTCATCACTGCCTTACTACCCATCACTTTGCTCTTCATTATCACTGCTATGTTTAGACTCTTTGCCTTGTTCCTCATCATCACTAAAGTCATCTCTTCAGTATTGTGTTTGAGCCAAGAGGCCTTTAACAAGACATGTTTGTGGTTTTTTAAGGGAAGTATCCTTGTGTTTTTGGCACCAAAAACCTCTTTCCCTCAATCACTGTTTTTATCCTTGCTTCAGCCAAGAATTTTCTTTCAACACTCACAGCAAGAAGATCTCTATAATTTTGACAAAAATCCCTATCTCCAATCAATGTCTCTCTATGTGGTTTCAGATGATCAAAGCGGCTTTGAAATCAATGTTTTAACACCCTTGCAAACTGATTTAAAGACCTCAACCTAAGTCTGCTTTTCTGTTAGAGACTAGGTGTAATCATGGCCAATTCATAGCACAAACAAGATTTTCAAATTGTTACATCAATCATCCTTTCTTTCATTGTTTCCCTCTTTTACTAGTCATAATAAAAGAGACCTCTTTTAATTTGACAAAGTCCTTATCCATTTCATCACTGTCTCTCTGATTTCAGAGACTGCAAACCTTTGCTTTTTCATAACATAAAATACCTCCTTCAATTTTGACAAAGCTTCATCCTCTTATCACTGTTTCTCACTGTTCATTTGGAAAACTTAGTGCTCCTTTGAAATCATTGTTAAAATGTTTCTTTAAACTGATTGAGAGGACCTTTACAACTATATTTCTTTGATTCTTGATGTTGCACCAAATTTTTACCACCCCACAGCATAAAAGAGACCTCTTTTAAACTGACCAAGCTTTATCCCTTTAACACTATTTTCTTTTCTTTTGATATGGCAGAAAATTAACTATCCTTTGCAAGCACTGTTTAAGATACCTTTTAGGCTGATTTGAAGACCTCCAAACAGACTCTACTTTTTTCCTAGCAATTTTTTTTATTTTAACTCTCCTCAATACAAAGAAAACCTTTTCAAGAAGACTAGAAAAACTCCCCATACAACTCTGTTTCTCTGATTTTTGATGAAGAAGAGAAGTTACTTTTTGAAAACAACATAGTTTTCTTTTATTACTCAAAGCAACTAATATCTTAACCAACAAACACTTTCTTTGATCATCAATTATCTGTAATAGGTGGAAAAGTTTTTTGTTCAAAATGAAACTAAAACAACTCTTGTCAATTGTGTTAGCAAGTAACCAACAGATTCACAACTTAGAAAAGCAATTTTCTTTCTTTTGGGCACTTTGGACAATTTTGCTGTTGGTGGCTATTCCATTTCTCTTTGAACTGCATTTTCCATAATGATCTTGGAGGCCTTTGTAACCTAAAAGAAACTCTGTGAGACTTTTACCAAGGCTATATCATTTTGAAGAACTTTCAAACAAACCTTACACACAGTTTTTTTGTCAATAAACACTCATGTATCCACTGATTTTATGAGGTGAATAGGTCCCTAAAAATCTGTTTTGGTCTTTTACTTGCTCCAGAAAAAGATTATGTCATGATAAATATGCAAGTTTTTATGCTTATGATGAAAAAGGCTAATGACACATTTCTATTTGTAGCCTTTGAAACCATATTGCAACCTTCTTGTTGATGAGTTTTAAGGAGGTCTCATCAGATTGATCTTTTAAGTGTTCACGATTGAGGTCTTTAAGACATGGTAGGACCTTCTGCTCTTTGAATAGATATTTTTTAAGCAGTATATGTGTTGCTGCATAGGCACGCTGTGCAAAAACACAGGCGCGCCACGCTGCTTAGAAAAATACACTGAAAAAACCTACAAGCACGCGGCGCAAATTTTCAAACACTCTACGCACCTTTGCAGCCTGTTTTGAAGGCCTTCCCGGTGTCGGAATTGGGCCTAAGATGGCTCGTTGGAAAGATATGGAAGTATAATTTCCAAATGTGCTTGATTTTTTTCATTTGGTGTCAATTTGGTTTTTCAAAAATTTATTTTCCCAACACTTTTCAAAACTGGTGAATCCTGGTGCAAAAATGCATAGTGCTGATTGCAAGCCACTTTTGGATGCCTTCCCAGTGTCAGAATTGGGCCCGAGATGGCTTGTTGGAAATCTATGGAAGTATGATTTCAAAATATGCTTTATTTATTTCATTTGGTGTCTATTGGGTTGTTCAAAAATTTATTGTCCCAACACTGGTAAAAAATGGTGAATGCTGGTGCAGAAATACATAGTGATGTTTGCAGGCTACTTTTGGATGCCTTCCTGTTGTCGGAATTTGGCCCGAGATGGCTCATTGGAAATATATGGAAGTATAATTTCAAAATATTCTTGAGGTTTTTCATTTGGAATCTATTTGGTTGTTTAAAAATTGACTGTCCCAACACTGGTCAAAATGGTGAATCCTGGTGCAGAAATTCTCCTGTGACATCTGTATTTTTTACATTTCTCACAAACCATGATGCCTGTGTAGAAAATGATGGAGGTTTTTTTATTGAACCTATAAGGGACAAAAACCTCTCTCACTTTTATCAATTTCATCTCTGTTTGGTTAGAAACACATTTTGAAACAAACTTCCTAGGCGCTCCTTAACCTTTGTTTTACCATTTCTTGAGCTTTATTTCTCTAAAGCCTTTATAAAGAGCCTTGATCTGACGATGAGGTTCCTTTCATATAAACATGAAGCTTTTTTTTAGTATCTCTTTAACGATTTGTATGAGCTAACTTGCATGGTGAAAACTTTAAGAAAACTGACCCTCTGCCTTTTGTGAGGGAGGCCATCTTCAAGTTGACAAATCAACTGTTCTTTTTCTAGGTGACTTTTCTTGTGACCTCTGTCTCTCTAAGCACTATATGTCCTTTGAATTTATAGACAAGAAGCATGGTTTTGATCATGAAAGTGTTCTTTGCCTATGTGTTGGGAAAAGCACTTGGATAGATAGCAATGCCCTCTCAAAAAATGTGACTTTGTATCTTTTGGAGGAAACCTTTTGTAAAAATAAGAAAAAGAGACCTTCAGCACCCTCATGCAACATCTTGGAAAGAGATAATTCACAACTCCAAAACTTACTTTCACAATTTGTGCTCTCCTTGTGTTTTGATGATGATTATGGCTATTGTGCAGTTTGATCAAAACAATCAGGCGCCCTTGGATATTTTCCTTTGACTGTGGATGACAAACCTTATTTGCATTCACCCATGGCTTTACCTATATCTGTCCATCAAGGAGAAAGGCCTTCAGAGACCCTTAATGCAATCACATGCAACAGCAGGGTGTTTTCACATGTTTCATAAAAAATGCCTTTGTTTGTGACAGTGGCATGTTTCATTTCTTTGAATGTTGTCCCTGAATTTAAAACACATGCCATACCATTTCCTTACATTTGGTGAGTCTGTCCAAATTTTTTTCACTTTAGCTGCAAGTTGCCTGTGAAGGAGATATTTGATAGAAGAAAAACCAAACCTCTTTGATTATTACAGTACCATTGCTTGGCCATCTTCTTAACAACATTTTTCCACTCATAATCATCCAATTGTTTCCCACTGCACTCAAACTCTGCCTTTCAAACAGTGAAACCATATAATCAATCCTTGAAACAACACTGCTGTGTTAGTAGTTTCATCCATTGAAGAAAAAGGTGTAAAACAATTTTTTAAGGCTATTTGCAGCTTTGTTAGCCTTGTGCTCTTTAAATCAGGCCATGCCTCTGTTCCTGGTCCTCTGCTTGTTAAATGAAGGAGGCCTTTATCACATTGCCAAACCCTCTGCTTGTTAAATGAAGGAGGTTTACAACAAGTGATCCAACCCTCTGCTTATGTTTGGAGGAGGTTTTCCACAGTGATGCTATTTCATCCCTTTGTCAAACTATGTCATCTTTCCTTGTAGTGCCTATTCATAGTTAAGTAAATAAAAGTGACAAATTTACAATATGCCATGAGGGGCATTCTCTGAGATATGTAATATTGTTGTTAAAATACCCTTATGCATCTTTATACATCAGAAGCAACCTGACCTATATCTGTAGAGGATTACTTACTAGTCATAGGTCACTAACCTTTTGACTGTGTTTGCAGGAGTTCATTGAATTACCTCTCACTAGTATTTGCATCCCAGGCTCAAAACCACATGAGAAGCAGCTATCTTCTCATGTTAAGTTTAATAATGTCTTCTGGAACACCGGTACACTTCTGCTCTTGAAAAATACATTGAAACACTGTAAATCCA
The DNA here is from genome assembly GCA_034641835.2 of Pinus albicaulis. NCBI lineage: Eukaryota > Viridiplantae > Streptophyta > Pinopsida > Pinales > Pinaceae > Pinus > Pinus albicaulis. The sequence continues at coordinate 1,242,013,634 of CM076577.1, forward strand.
CCTAATATCAGTTTGACCTGTGGCATATGCACTGTTGAGACATCAAGGCTTGTTAGTGGCACAAATTAGGGGTGTATCAAGCTTTATTTTCAGAATAGGAAGGTCAACTAGGATTGGTTCATATTAGACAGAGGTTATTTTGGCTTTAGGATAGTTTTCCAAGGGAGGAAATGCCTAAAGCGCCACTACCTAACTTAGGGGAGACTTTTTGACAGATTTGGAGTATTCTCTTTGGAGCTGATGGAAAATTTTGTATGAATGAGACTAGATGGGGCCTGAAAATTAGGTTTTATCTCATCATGGGCTGATTGAAAAGGTAGGAGGGAAAAATGCTTATGGATGTTTTCTAGCCGACAAATTTGACAAATTGGAGATCAGCTGCTAGAAAAATTGGCTTTAACAACTAGTCATCATCAACAGGTGAAAAATACTGATGACTAACATCTACCTAATCAAATCCACACTCAAACTTGCTCACATAATAAAATTGTTACACTACAAAAAGAAGAATAAAAAAATTAAATCTAACTATTAATATTAAATCAAATGAATAAAAAATTAAATGAAGATTAAATCTGCAACATTCAAAGAAGTCATATTATGGAAACTTTGAATTAGTATTCTAAAATGACCGTATTAACACACTGAAATCCAAAGCATCTAAAATCTGTTCTTATTCAGAAGTCATTATAATAAACACTCGTCACGATCACTGTTGTCTTATTTTTAACAAATTTGTTTATCAGTGAAAACTCACTTAAAAATTATAAAAACAGATTTTATTCGAGCTTACGGAAGTGAAAGGTTTAAGTTTAGAATGAAATGATGATTCTGAAATCAATCTCGCAACCTTCAAATGCAAATTATATTTATAATTTCAAATCTTTGTTATCTATGATTCTATTCAGCTACAGGGCTTGTCTCTAGTGGTGGTGGGCCCTTACCACTCTTGGAGCAAGCCTAGATTAACCCAATCTACCCCGAGAAATCGTAGAAAACCATAATATGTAAAAAAAAATGTTGGAGAAAAGTATATATTAGAATTCAAAATTCAAATGGAAATACAACATTAGCCACTGCTCCTATTACAATCCATTCACTCTACAAATTCGATGCTATGGTTCTACATCTAAAAAATTCGATCGGAGCAATTCGAACTTGCATCTGACAAATTCCCCTCCATTCTACATCTGGGCAAATCGACTCTGCGTTCTTTCCAATTGAAGGACGGACTACCTATCCATCTAATTGATCGACTCTCCCTATCGCTCTATCTATCCCCCATCGACTCCAGACGATTCTTATATAGACATTCAAATTACCAAAATGGCCTTTTAATTTAGCCAATTAAAATATAGAAGATTATTTTTCCAGAATAGGAATCAGTTTTACAACATAATGTGAATTCAGGAGATTTCTCCCCTTTTTGTGAGATTTTGTTGTTGTTGGAAGATGAAATATTAGAATATCTATGCATGTCATCCAAATAGTGCATGATATTGGTCATTGACTCTCCATAAAAATAATTGAAATGATAGCAAATTTGTTGGGAGAAACATAATCTGTTTAGATCTGCACCCACATTGTCATGCTCCACGAAGCCTCCTGACAGATTACTCATCATCCTTGTAAGGGTATTCTTCAGGAAATTGCTCTAGAAGTTTCAACTTCAATTCATATGCATCATCCCCACAAAGCATATCCCGAACCCATCTTACTTCAGTTTTCATAGAGACCATTTCAAGTGCTCCACGTGTGACACCACATAAGACATTACAATAATAAAGGACTCGAAAAGTCTCGAGTAAATCAACAAAGTATAAAAGAAGATTATCCTTAAGGATAAGACTGAATTTAGTCCCATCTGCATCCCAATTAGCTACGCTTGTTGTCACCCCCAGGAACATTTTGAAGCCTACCTTTGCAATAGCTTCTACTGTCTCTTTAAAATCAACACATCTCGTAATATTTGATTTCACTAGAAATTCATCTATAAACCGAATGCCAATGTTATAACCCATTTGCTCAAGCTTTTTATTAACTTCTTTGACCTCTTCAAAATCAGTTAGCAGTTGGCGCACAATAGCTCCATAGGTGAGAGTGAAGAGCTTCGCATTCACGTGTTCAACATTTGCAAAGACTGCATCGCCTGATCTAGGTACGAGGGGAGCCATGATAACTTGTATTATACTTCCTTTATTCTCCCTTCTGCTGCTGTTATGCATTTGGTAGTCCAAGCCGCTTCATGACCTTTGTTGTAATGAGGTTCTTTTGGCTTCTACTATCGACAAGGAATTGCAGTGGAGAACCCTTCACCCATGTCTGCGAATGGAATAGGCGCTCCCCCTCCTTTGGATCCTTGGGATCCTCCTTTTGGAGCTTAGTGGTGGCCACAATGGAACTAGGATCTGCATCAATGATCTTCTTCCCTTTTTCATCGCCCTTGCCTATTTCTGACTCAGGATCAGGACATGCATCTGATTCAGGTGCCTTGAGTTCGACCACCAATGACTCTTTGGCCAGACCCTTGTTTGTGTTGTGAGTAGAGATGTTATGAAATTCACACCACTTCCCCGTGTCATTATTTTTATTTTTGGTGTTGTTCTGAGTCACCCCACTTTGGATTTTTCCATTGTTCAGTGGTTCGAGGGAGGCTTTCCCTGGATTCAAATTCACAGATCCAAAGTCTCGCTTCTTCTATTTAAATTTATGCTCGATCTTGGAGGCATAGTGATATGCCGTGCCAAGCGAGGTAATGTTGAGGAACTCCATTTCATCCTAAATGTATATGTGCAAACAATTGTGGTACTTGAGCACCAAGTGTCTCTCTCAATCTTTAATACCCAACTTTGTGCATAGGGTATGGAACAGATTCGTCAGTTTGTGAACATCTTGATCCCTTTGATGCCATAGCATGGTCCATTGGATATACTTGCCCTCATAGCTCCCCAGAGCATAATATTTTTCCTTGATGTTGAATCAAAATGAATTCCAAGTGGGTGTGGCTGAGAACAAAGAGGGTTCCCTCTCATCCTTCTGCTCATAGTAGGTTTCCCACCAATATTTGACATGGGGGGCAACATTGAGGAGTGCAAAGTAATCTTTTCTCGGTCAGAGAAATCATGGACCAAGAAATACCCTTCCAGAAAATTCAACCATATACATGTTGCTACAATAAAATGACTATTTAAAAACAATCCTAATACCTACATTAATCATCAACCCAGGGTAAGTCTGTTTATTTCAAGAGTGTTAAACAGAGTCTATGTAAGTGAAATCAGAGGTTAACAAATCAAAATCGTTGCGAGAATTAAAGTCTAATTCTTGAAGTTCAATCAAGAAAATTCTGAAAGCAATCATTAAAAAACTTTAATAAATCAAATTAACTTAATTATGATTTATTCTATGGAAGAAACAAACTGAAATGCAAGGATGAAAATAATTCACACTTAACCAGAATCATTAATCAATATCTATAGCAATCTATTTAATCAGACATGGAATATTGCATTAACTAAACAATGAGCAACACATTCATGCTCTACAATTGAAATGATCAATGATTGGTCAACCAAATAATATCACTCAGAATGAACAACAATCGAAACATTTTACTAACTCTGGAAAATAAAAGAAATAACATTCATGCAGAAAATAAAAGCGATTAAGACTTTAAATCAATGGAAACACAAACAATTCAATGTTGATGAGATTTAAATCAATTATAATTCTATGAAACACAGAAATGATTAATTGCAGAAAAGGAAAATAACAATATAACACAATAAAGCTATAGAGCTCCTGGTGACCGGTCCCAAAGCCTCCAAAAGTCTCTACCAGATGATCGTCAGAACAAGATTATGGAAGAACCACTATCTCGTCATTAAATTCAACAGTCAAGATAAAACATCGTTGAGTGCAAAAGATCTGTTCTGAAGGAATGTAAATAATAAAAAATTACAACATACGGGTTAAAATCCTCCCGTTATATTTCACCTATTAGTCTTTTATATCCTATGGAAAAACATAATAGATAATAGTGAATCCTTAAGATCAGGAGATCCTGAGGATTTCACAGCTGCCCAACAATTTTCATTATCGAATAGGCATGATCCTCCTCATTCTTTGATGGTTTTTATGAACAAAACATCATCTTTCCCTTTTTTGGCCACTGTTGTTCAGTCGTTTGAACAACGATTAATTGCTTCAGATTTCCTGCACATAAAAACAATGAAAGTTATATTTTATGCCCATAATCACATAGTTTGTTGATAATTAGTTTTATCCTTTGTCTACAATTAATTATTCTAGATTTATTTCCAAAGTGAAGATAAACACATGAAATTTAGTAATAAATCAGGCTAATTATGAGGGTAAAACGTACCTTTTTCATGGCCCAACATACTCCCCAGTTTACCTTGTTGCATGTCCTCATGCAATGAGATGGTTGAGGTGTAACAATGTGAAGGAATAAGCAGGATATACTTCATCCTTATATAATCTAAAACCATGTTTCTGTTTGACTTTTGCAAAAGCCTAGTTTACATGAACCTCTGGAAGATCATAGTCATGGTGATAGCCTTCAGGAGGGTACCATATGATAGGACACCTATAGCAGAACCCTATACATGTAGGACCTATGCATAAAATTATGTTTCTATGTGTGTTGAAATGAACATCAACATCTTTGAATTTCCTGTAATTAAAGGGATCCTGATTCTTAACGTTGTTAGTGGAAACCTACCATCTTTTCTTGGCTACTAACAAAGCGTCTTCTCTGATCTCCTGAAAGTATTATCTCCCTGCTTGTACAATGTCCTTGTGGAGTGGTCCCAATTTAGCTACAACCCCTTCCTGTTTCATCAATCTCTTATGTTGAGTGAAGAGATGTAGGGGTTTAGTGGATTCTCCTCTAACCTAGATATCTAAGCCATGTTCCCTTCTCTGAAAGATGTTATAGGCTTTAGCCCTCTTGATTTTATTATCAACAAAAGAGAGGAACGCTTGAAACTAGATGTCCCCTATGAAGGGACTAGGGTTACTATCCCACTCATCTTCCAAAAATAAATTGTGTAGATACAATTCACATAGGAGGTGATGAACCTTCTCATTCTGTTCCCCACAACATTGGACAAATTCTGCAGTGGTTTTAAATTCAGTGGGTTTCCCTGATCTAATGTCTTTCACTTTTAATAACAGATATCTCTCTAATAAAAACAAAACATAATTAGTAGCAGGTGATTTGAAAGATAAGACACCTGAGTAAAGTGAGAAAATAGTATTTGTTTTCTTCATGACTTCTTCAAGCCAATATTGTGCTTTCTTTAGCTTCTCCTATTTGCCTCTGAGGTTGATGAAAGTTTCATCTTCGGTTGCAACAAGCTTGTTGAGTTTTTCCAGCAGCTCGTGATGCACCTATAGGGGCACCACTTCTTTATTATATTTGGCCAACTCCTGCTGGGTCCATGTAATTTCATTTTTAAGCCTTAAGATAACAACTTATTTTATCCGAGGAGTATAAGAAGGTGTTTCATTTGTCTGAGTTTCCTCTATTTGTGTTTCGAATTCTGTTTGGGTTTCAACAATTTATGTTTCCCTTTTAGGCTTCCAGGCCTTATCTTCCTCTTTTAACCATTGCTGTAAGTGATTGATTGTTTTCTTCAATTTATTCTATTTCTTGTGAAATTTCCTCAACTTAGACCTAACTGGCTTATTCTTCTTTATAGGGTTTTCAATAGAAGAGGGCACAATACTTTTTTCAGGCACAAGGGGAGTTGTGCCAATTTTTAGTCCATAATCTAGTGAGGCAGTGTTTTCTTCAGGCACCAAAGGGGTTGTGCTTATATTGGTATCCTGGTCGAATGGGACGGTGTTTTCTTTAGGCACCAAAGAGGTTGTGCCTATATCAGTACTCATGGTCCAATGGGACAATTTTTTCCTCAGGCACTACAGAGGTTGTGCCTATATCAGTACTTTGGTCCAATGGGATAGCATTGCCCAACTGGTTTTTAGATTTAGGAGTTCTCTCTGCAAGGTTTTATTCTTCCAAATATTCATTACCACAGGGAGATGAATCCCTTGCATATTGCAATTCCTCATCATAAGGTAAAATATATGTTTGGCCAGAACTACCAGTAGAGGCAGACTGGTCTAAGGGGTAACTTTGTCCCGCAAAATTCCCAGAGGTATTTCTTTCTTCACGGAATGCACTCATACTTTCTAGAACTCAAGCCATTTCTTGCTATTATATTCCTATAGGAACTCATCTTGCGTGCTTAGAGGAGGTGTATGGGATGGCCTTGCCTCACCATCTAATATTGAGGTGTCTGTTTATGAACTTAACCGTTTAGAGTGTCTTTGTTTCACTGGACCCAAGGTCGAGGGATAAATTATTTTTCTTCTTGCTTTCTTTGGAACTGATAGTTCTATTCTCGTCTGGTCAATTTCTCTATTATCAGGATTTTCTTCTGGTGGGGTTAGGACAGGGTTTACAAAGATGTCCCATGTTAACTGATGCTTAGTCAATTCATGAATGAAAATCAAATTTATCATGCCATGATGGTTGATAACTATATGTGGATTCTTAGCTCTTCCAACCCGACTAGATATATCATGCAACAAAGAATTCAAGAAAAAAGACAAATTAACTAAGATTTTATGTTTGAGTATGGATAGTAGTTTGAGTCGCTAGGGTTTTACCATGCCTTGGTGTTTTTCGCACTTAATATACTTCTGAATGATGATTTCCGATTCTTTCCAAGTTTCCTTCAAAGACACAGGGTGAATCCATTTCCTTTGCTTACCAAGTTCTCGTCTGGGTCTTGGAACACTGCAACTGCTCCATGTAAGAGATTGTGCTTATCAATCCACCTTGTTCTTGCCACCAGAAATCTGCAAACCTCAGTTATTATAGCTTTCGATACTATTATATCTCTTCCCTTCACAATTGTGTGTCCATCCTGCATGTTTTGTAGGAATTCTACTGCTATCTCAGTGTGGGATCGTTGCAGACACATCCCCCACAATGAGCAACATATCCATGCTCTACAATTGAGATTGTCAATGATTGATCAACCAAATAATATCACTCAGAATGAACAACAATTGAAATATTTTAATAACTCTGGAAAATAAAAGAAATAACATTCGTGCGGAAAATAAAAGCGATTAAGAATTTAAATCAATGGAAACACAAACAATTCAATGTTGATGAGATTTAAATCAATTATAATGCTACGAAACATAGAATTGATTAATTGCAGAAAAGAAAAATAAAAATATAACACAATAAAGTTGTAGAGCTCCTAGTGACCGGTCCCAAAGCCTCCAGAAGTCTCTACCAGATTATATTCAGAACACGATTATGGAAGAACCACTATCTCCTCATTAAATTCAACAGTCAAGATAAAACATCGCTGAGCGTGAAATCTCTATTCTGAAGCAATGAAAATAATAAAAAATTACAATGTACTAGTTAAAATCCTCCCGTTCTATTTCACCTATTAATATCTTATATCCTATGGAAAAACAGAACGGATAATAGTGAATCCTTAGGATCAGGAGATCTTGAGGATTTCACAGCTGTCCAAAAATTTGCATTATTGAATAGGCAGGATCCTCCTCATTCTTTGATGGTTTTTATGAACAGAACATGATCTTTCCATTTTTTGGCCACTGTTGTTCAGTCGTTTGAACAACGATTAATTGGTTCATATTTCCTGCACATAAAAACAACGAAATTTATATTTTATGCCCATAATCACATAGTTTGCTGATAATTATTTTTACCCTTTGTTTACAATTAATTATTCTAGATTTATTTCCAAAGTGAAGGTAAACACATGAAATCTAGTAATAAATCAAGCTAATTATTAGGGTAAAACGTACATTTTTCATGGCCCAACATACTCCCCATTTTACCTTGTTGCGTGTCCTCATGCAATGAGATGGTTGAGGTGTAACAATGTGAAGGAATAAGTAGGATATACTTCATCCTTATATAATCTAAAACCATGTTTCTATTTTACTTTTGCAAAATCCTGGTTTACATGACCCTCTGGAAGATCATAGTCATGGTGATAGCCTTTAGGAGGGTGCCATATGATAGGACAACTATAGTAGCACCCTATACATGTAGGACCTATGCATAAACTTATGTTTCCATATGCGTTGAAATGAACATCAGTATCTTTTAATTTCCTGTAATTAAAGGGCTCCCGATTCTTAACGTTGTTAGTGGAAACCTGCCATCTTTGCTTAGCTACTAACAAAGCGTCTTCGTTGATCTCCTAAAATTATTCTCTCCCTACCAGTACAATGTCCTTGTGGAGTGTTCCCAATTTAGCTACAACCCCTTCTTGTTTCATGAATCTCTTATGTTGAGTGAAGAGATGTAGGGGTTTATTGGGTTCTCCTCTAACCCAAATATGCAAGCCATGTTCCCTTCTCTAAAATATGTTATAGGCTTTAGCCCTCTTGATTTGATTATGAACAAAAGAGAGGAACACTTGAAACTGGATGTCCCCTATGAAGTGACTAGGGTTACTATCTCACTCATCTTCCAAAAATAAATTGTGTAGATACAGTTCACATAGGAGGTGATGAACCTTCTCATTCTGTTCCCCACAACATTGGACAAATTTTGCAGTGGTTTTGAATTCATTGTATTTCCCTGATCTAATGTCTTTCACTTTTAATAACAGATATCTCTCTAATAAAAACAGAACATAATTAGTAGTAGGTGATCTGAAAGATAAGACACCTAAGTAAAGTGAGAAAATAGTATTTTTTTTTCTTCATGACTTCTTCAAGTTGAGCTTGTGCTTTCTTTAGCTTCTCCTATTCGCCTCTAAGGTTAGTGAAAGTTTCATCTTTGGTTGCAACAAGCTTGTTGAGTTTTTCTAGCAACTCCTGATGCACCTATAGGGGAACCACTTCTTTCTTATATTTGGCCAACTCTTGCTGGGTCCACGTCAATTCATTTTTAAGCCTTGAAATAACAACTTATTTGATTAGAGGAGTATAAGAAGGTGTTTCATCTATCTGAGTTTCATCTATTTGTGTTTCCAATTCTGTTTGGGTTTCAACAATGTCTATTTCTTTTTTAGGCTTCCAGGCCTTATCTTCCTCTTTTAACCATTGTTGTAATTGATTGATTGTTTTCTTCAATTTCCTCTATTACTTGTGCAATTTCCTCAACTTAGACCTAACTGGCTTATTGTTCTTTATAGGGTTTTCAGTAGAAGAGGGCACAATACTTTTTTCAGGCACAAGGGGAGTTATGCCAATTTTTAGGCTATAATCTAGTGAAGCAGTGTTTTCTTTAGGAACCAAAGGGTTTGTGCTTTTATTGGTATCCTGGTCAAATGGGACGGTGTTTTCTTCAGGCACCAAAGAGGTTGTGCCTATATCAGTACTCTGGTCTAATGGGATAGTGTTTTCCTCAGGCATTGTAGAGGATGTGCCTATATCAGTACTCTGGTCCAATGGGACAACGTTTTCCTTAGGCACTACTGATTTTGTGCCTATATCAGTACTTTGGTCCAATAGGACAGTATCACCCGATTGGTTTTCAGATTCAGGAGTTCTCTCTGCAAGGTTTTCTTCTTCCAAATATTCATTACGAGAGGGAGATGAATCCCTTGAATCCTGAAATTCCTCATCAGAAGGTAAAATATCAATGTGGCTAGAACTACCAGCAGAGGAAGACTGTTCTAGGGGGTAACCTTTTCCCTCAGAATTCCCAGAGGGATTTCTTTCTTCATGGAATGCACTCATACTTTCTAGCACTCGGGCCATTTCTTGCTCATTAGGGGATTTTTGAGGTCTAAAATGGGCCTCGTAAGAAAAATGTACAAATAAAATAAAATTATATGAACCAATAAGATTCAAGATGATGATGTCAACCATGGGGGATGATTCACCATTTTTTAAGTAAAAGGGTAAAAATATTAAAAAATAATAAAATAATAAAACTACTTTTTCAACTCGTATTGTCAACTTATCTCCCAAAGTTTTAACTCAAATTTCGAGGGGGAGTACTCTTTTGATGTAGAATTTAATTCCTCATCCAAGGAGTACCCATGTTGCATACTTTTGATGGACCCTGCTACACAAAAAATGAGAAATATATGAGAAAACGTGATTGCAATCACGTTTTTCATGTATTTCTCATTTTTCATGTAGTAGGATCCATAGATAGTATGCAGCATGGGTACTCCTTGGATAAGGAATTAAATTTTACATCCAATGAGTACTCTCACTCGAAATTTGAGTAAACAATTTGGGAGATAAGTTGAAAATAAGAGTTGAAAAAGTAGTTTTTCTCTTTTTTCCCTCCAGAATTTGATGATGTAATCAAGTCTTATTTTATTATTTTCACTATTATTTTATAATTTCCTTAGGAGGTCCATTTTAGACCTCAAAATTTCCCTAATGCATATTCCTATAGGAATTCATCTTGCGTGCTTGGAGGAGGTGTATAGGATGGCCCTTTCTCACCGAACAAGGTTGAGGTGTTTTGTCATGAACTTAAACGTTTAGAGCGTCTTTGTTTTATTGGACCCGAGGTCGAGGGATAAGCTATTTTTCTTCTTGATTTCTTTGGAACTGATAGTTCTATTCTCGTCTGGTCAATTTCTCTATTATCAGGATTTTCTTTTGGTGGGGTTAGGACAGGGTTTACAAAGATGTCCCACGTCAACTGATGCTTAGTCAATTCATGAATGACAATAAAATTTATCATGCCGTGATGGCTGATAACTGTATGTGGATTCTTAGCCCTGCCAACCTAACTAGAAATATCATGCAATAAAGAATTCAAGAAAAAAGACAAATTAAATGAGATTTTATGTTTGAGTATGGATAGAAGTTTGAGTTGCTGGGGTTTTACCATGCCTTGGTGTCTATCGCACGTAATATACTTCTCAACTATGATTTCCAATTCTTTCCAAGTTTCCTTCAAAGACACAAGGTGAATCCATTTTCCTTTTCTTACCAAGTTCTTGTCTGTGTCTTGGAACACTGCAACTGCTTCATGTAAGAGAATGTGCTTATCAGTCCACCTTGTTCCTGCTAGCTAAAGTCTGAAAAGCTCAGTTATTATAGCTTCCGATACTATTATATCTCTTCCCTTCGCAATCATGTGTCCGTCATGCATGTTCTGCAGGAATTATTGTGCTATCTCAGTGTGGGATCGTTGTAGACACATCCCCCACAATCAAAAACACATTCATGCTCTACAATTGAAATTATCAATGATTGATCAACCAAATAATATCAATCAGAATGAAAAACAATCAAAATATTTTAATAACTCTGGAAAATAAAAGAAATAACATTCATGTGGAAAATAAAAGTGATTAAGATTTTAAATTAATGGAAACACAAACAATTCAATGCTGATGAGATTTTAATCAATTATAATTCTACAAAACACAGAAATGATTAATTGCAGAAAAGGAAAATAACAATATAACACAATAAAGTTGTAGAGCTGCTAGTGACCGGTCCCAATGCCTCTAGAAGTCTCTACCAGATGATCGTCAGAACACGATTATGGAAGAACCACTATCTAGTCATTAAATTCAAAAGTCAAGATAAAACATTGTTGAGCACGAAAGCTCTGTTCTGAAGGAATGTAAATAATAAAAAATTAAAACGTACGTGTTAAAATCCTCCCATTCTATTTCACCTATTAGTCTTTCATATGTTATGGAAAAACAGAACGGATAATAGTGAATCCTTAGGATCAGGATATCCTGAGGATTTCACAATTGTCCAGCAATTTGTATTATCGAATAGGCATGATCGTCCTCATTCTTCGATGGTTTTTATGAACAGAACATTATCTTTCCCTTTTTTGGCCGTTGTTGTTCAGTCGTTTGAACAATGATTAATTGGCTCAGATTTCCTGTACATAAAAACAATGAAAGTTATATTTTATGCCCATAATCACATAGTTTGCTGATAATTAGTTTTACCCTTTGTTAACAATTAATTATTCTAGATTTATTTCCAAAGTGAAGGTAAACACATGAAAGTTAGTAATAAATCAAACTAATTATGAGGGTAAAACGTACCTTTTTCATGGCCCAACATACTCCCCAGCTTACCTTGTTGCATGTCCTCATGCAATGATATGGTTGAGGTGTAACAATGTTAAGGAGTAAGCAAGATATACTTCATCCTTATATAATCTAAAACCATGTTTCTGTTTTACTTTTGAAAAAGCATGGTTTACATGACCCTCTGGAAGATCATAGTCATGGTGATAGCCTTCAAGAGGGTACCACATGATAGGACACCTATAGCGGCACCCTATACATGTAGGACCTATGCATAAAATTATGATTCTATATGCATTGAAACGAACATCAACATCTTTGAATTTCCTGCAATTAAAGGGTTCTCGATTAGTAAAGTTGTTAGTGGAAACCTGCCATCTTTTCTTGGCTACTAATAAAGCGTCTTCTCTGATCTCTTGAAAGTATTCTCTCCCTACCTGTACAATTTCCTTGTGGAGTGGTCCCAGTTTAGCTACAACCCCTTCCTGTTTCATGAATCTCTTATGTTGAGTGAAAATATGTAGGGTCTTAGTGGGTTCTCCTCTAACCTAGATATCCAAGCCATGTTCCCTTCTCTGAAAGATGTTATAGGCCTTAATCCTCTTGATTTTATTATCAACAAAAGAGAGGAACGCTTGAAACTGGATGTCCCCTATGAAGGGACTAGGGTTACTATATTGCTCATCTTTGAAAAAGAAATTGTTTAGATACAGTTCACATAGGAGTTGATGAACCTTCTCATTATGTTCCCCACAACATTGGACAAATTCTGCAGTGGTTTTAAATTCAGTGGGTTTCCTTGATCTAATGTCTTTCAATTTTAATAACAGATATCTCTCTAATAAAAACAGAACATAATTAGTAGTAGGTGATTTGAAAGACTTTTTCAAACTGAGCTTGTGCTTTCTTTAGCTTCTCCTATTCGCCTCTGAGGTTGGCGAAAGTTTCATCTTTGGTTGCAACAAGCTTGTTGAGTTTTTCCAGCAGCTCCTGATACACCTATAGGGGTACCACTTCTTTCTTATATATGGCCAACTCTTGCTGGCTTCATGTCAATTCATTTTTAAGCCTTGAAATAACAAATTATTTTATTAGAGGAGTATAAGAAGGTTTTTCATCTGTCTGAGTTTCCTCTATTTGTGTTTCCAATTCTGTTTGGGTTTCAACAATGTCTGTTCCTTTTTTAGGCTTGCAGGCCTTATCTTCCTCTTTTAACCATTCCTGTAAGTGATTGATTGTTTTCTTCAATTTCTTCTATTTCTTGTGCAATTTCGTCAACTTAGACCTAACTGGCTTATTCTTCTCTATAGGGTTTTCAATAGAAGAGGGCACAATACTTTTTTCAGGCACAAGGGGAGCTGTGCCAATTTTTAGGCCATAATCTAGTGAGGCAGTGTTTTCTTCAGGCACCAAAGGGGTTGTGCTTATATTGGTATCCTGGTCGAATGGGATGGTGTTTTCTTCAGGCACCAAAGAGGTTGTGCCTATATCAGTACTCTGGTCAAATGGGATAGTTTTTTCCTCAGGCATTGCAGAAGTTGTGCCTATATCGGTACTCTGGTCCTATAGGACAGTGTTTTCCTCAGGAACTACAAAGGTTTTTGCCTATATCAGTACTTTGGTCAAATGGGACAGTATCACCTGACTGGTTTTAAGATTCAAGAGTTCTCTCTGCAAGGTTTTCTTCTTCCAAATATTCATAACCACAGGGAGATGAATCCTTTGAATCCTGCAATTCCTCATCAGAAGGTGAAATATCAGTGTGGCCAAAACTACTAGCAGAGGTAGACTGGTCTAGGGGGTTACTTTGTCCCTCAGAATTCCCAGAGGGATTTCTTTGATCACGGAATGCACTCATACTTTCTAGCACTCGGGTGATTTCTTGCTCATTAGGGGAATTTTGAGGTCTAAAATGGGCCTCGTAAGAAAAATGTGAAAATAAAATAAAATTTATAAGAACTAATGGGATTCAAGATAATTATGTCAACCATGGGGGATGATTCACCATTTTTTAAGATGTCAACCATGGGGGATGATTCACCATTTTTTAAGTAAAAGGGTAAAAATATTAAAAAATAATAAAATAATAAAACTTCTTTTTCAACTCGTATTGTCAACTTATCTCATAAAGTTTTTACTCAAATTTCTAGTGGGAGTACTCGTTGGATGTAGAATTTAATTCCACATCCAAGGAGTACCCATGTTGCATACTTTTGATGGACCCTGCTACACAAAAAATGAGAAATACATGAAAAAATGTGATTGCAATCACGTTTTTCATGTATTTCTCATTTTTCATGTAGTAGGATCCATAGAAACTATGCAACATGGGTACTCCTTAGATGAGGAATTAAATTTTACATCCAATGAGTACTCCCGCTTGAAATTTGAGTAAACAATTTGGGAGATAAGTTGAAAATACGAGTTTAAAAAAGTATTTTTTTTCTTTTTTCCATCCAAAATTTGATGATGTAATCAAATCTTATTTTATTATTTCCACTATTATTTTACAATTTCCTTAGGAGGCCCATTTTAGACCTCAAAATTCCCTTAATTTATATCCCTGTAGGAGTTCATCTAGCATGCTTAGAGGAGGTGTATGGGATGGCCCTGCCTCACCGTCCAAGGTTGAGGTATCTTGTCATGAACTTAACCGTTTAGAGCGTCTTCATTTCACTGGACCCGAGATCGAGGGATAAGTTATTTTTCTTCTTTCTTTCTTTGGAACTGATAGTTCTATTCTCGTCTGGTCAATTTCTCTATTATCAGGATTTTATTCTAGTGGGATTAGGACAGGGTTTACAAAGATGTCCCACATTAACTGATGGTTAGTCAATTCATGAATGAAAATCAAATTTATCATGCCATGATGGCTGCTAACTGTATGTGGATTCTTAGCCCTCCCAACCTGACTATATATATCATGCAACAAAGAATTCAAGAAAAAAGACAAATTAACTGAGATTTTATGTTTGAGTATGGATAGAAGTTTGAGTTGCTGGGGTTTTACCATGCCTTGGTTGCTGTCACACATAATATACTTCTGAACAATGATTTACAATTCTTTCCAAGTTTCCTTCAAAGATACAGGGTGAATCCATTTTCCTTTGCTTACCAAGTTCTCGTCTGAGTCTTGGAACACTGCAACTGCTTCATGTAAGAGAATGTGCTTATCAGTCCACATTGTTCCTGCTACCAGAAATGTGAAAACCTCAGTTATTATAGCTTTTTATACTATTATATCTCTTCCCTTCACAATTGTGTGTCCATCCTACATGTTCTACAGGAATTCTAGTGTTATCTTAGTGTGGGATCATTGCAGACACATCCCCCACAATGAGCAACACATTCGTGCTCTACAATTGAAATTATCAATGATTGATCAACCAAATAATATCACTCAGAATAAACAACAATCGAAGTATTTTAATAACTATGGAAAATAAAAGAAATAATATTCATGCAGAAAATAAAAGCGATTAAGACTTTAAATCAATGGAAACACAAACAATTCAATGCTGGTGAGATTTAAATCAATTATAATGCTACGAAACACAAAAATGATTAATTGTAGAAAAGGAAAATAACAATATAGCACAAGAAATTTGTAGAGCTCCTAGTGACCGGTCCCAGAGCCTCCAGAAGTCTCTACCAGATGATCGTCACAACACGATTATGGAAGAACCACTATATCATCATTAAATTCAACAGTCAAGATAAAACATCGCTAAGCGTGAAAGCTCTGTTATGAAGGAATGTAAATAATAAAAAAATAAAACATATGGGTTAAAATACTCCCGTTCTATTTCACCTATTAGTATTTTATATCCTATGGAAAAATAGAACAAATAATAGTGAATCCTTAGGATCAGGAGATCTTGAGGATTTCACAACTGTCCAACAATTTGAATTATCGAATAGGCATGATCCTCCTCATTCTTCGATGGTTTTTCTGAAAAGAACATTATCTTTCCATTTTTTGGCTATTGTTGTTCAGTTGTTTGAACAACGATTAATTGGTTCAGATTTCTTGCACACAAAAACAACGAAAGTTATATTTTATGCCCATAATCACATAGTAGCTTGTGCTTTCTTTAGCTTCTCCTATTCGCCTTTGAGGTTGGAAAAAGTTTCATCTTCAGTTGCAACAAGCTTGTTGACTTTTTCCAACAGCTCTTGATGCACGTATAGGGGTACCACTTCCTTCTTATTTTTGGCCAACTCCTCCTGGGTCCGCGTCAATTCATTTTTAAGCCTTGAAATAACAACTTATTTGATCAGAGGAGTATAAGAAGGTGTTTCAGCTGTCTGAGTTTCCTCTATTTGTGTTTGCAATTCTGTTTGGTTTCAACAATGTCTGTTTCATTTTTAGGCTTCCAGGCCTTATCTTCCTCTTTTAACCATTCCTGTAAGTGATTGATTTTTTTTCTTCAATTTCTTCTATTTCTTGTGCAATTTCCTCAACTTATACCTAACTAGATTATTCTTCTTTATAGGGTTTTTAGTAGAAGAGGGCACAGTACTTCTTTCAGGCACAAGGGGAGCTGTGCCAAATTTTAGGCCATTATCTAGTGAGGCAGTGTTTTCTTCAGGCACCAAAGGGGTTGTCCTTATATTGGTATCCTGGTCGAATGGGACGATGTTTTCTTCAGGCACCAAAGAGGTTGTGCCTATATCAGTACTCTGGTCCAATGGGATAGTGTTTTCCTTAGGCATTGTAGAGGATATGCCTATATCGGTTCTCTAGTCCAATGGGACAGTGTTTTCCTGAGGCACTATAGAGGTTGTGCCTATATCAGTACTTTGGTTCAATGGGACAGTATCACCTGACTGGTTTTCAGATTCAGTAGTTCTCTATGCAAGGTTTTCTTCTTCTAAATATTCATTACCACAGGTAGATGAATCCCTTGAATCCTGCAATTCCTCATTAGAAGGTAAAATATTGGTGTGGCTAGAACTACCAGCAGAGGCAGACTGGTCTAGGGGGTAACCTTGTCCCTCAAAATTCCCAGAGGGATTTCTTTCTTCACGGAATGCACTCATACATTCTAGCACTCGGGCCATTTCTTACTCATTAGGGGAATTTTGAGGCCTAAAATGGGCCTCGTAAGAAAAATGTACAAATAAAATAAACTTTATAAGAACCAATAGGATTCAAGATGATGATGTCAACCATGGGGGATGATTCACCATTTTTTAAGTAAAAGGGTAAAAATATTAAAAAATAATAAAATAATAAAACTACTTTTTCAACTCGTATTGTCAACTTATCTCCCAAAGTTTTTACTCAAATTTCGAGCGGGAGTACTCGTTGGATGCAGAATTATATTCCTCATCCAAGGAGTAGCCATGTTGCATACTTTTGATGAACCCTGCTAAACAAAATATGAGAAATATATGAAAAAACATGATTGCAATCACGTTTTTCATGTATTTCTCATTTTTCATGTATTAGGATCCATAGAGAGTATGAAACATGGGTACTCCTTGGATGAGGAATTAAATTTTACATCCAATGAGTACTCTCGCTCTAAATTTGAGTAAACAATTTTGGAGATAAGTTGAAAATACGAGTTGAAAATTAGTTTTTTTCTTTTTTCCCTCAAAATTTTTATGATGTAATCAAATATTTTATTATTATTTCCACTATTATTTTATAATTTCCTTAGGAGGCCCATTTTAGACCTCAAAATTCCCCTAATGCATATTCCTGTAGGAATTCATCTTGCGTGCTTAGAGGAGGTGTATAGGATGGCCCTGCCTCACCGACCAAGGTTGAGGTGTCTTGTCATGAACTTAACCGTTTAGAGCGTCTTCGTTTCACTGGACCTGAGGTCGAGGGATAAGCTATTTTTCTTCTTGCTTTCTTTGGAACTGATAGTTCTATTCTCTTCTGGTCAATTTCTCTATTATCAAGATTTTCTTCTGGTCGGGTTAGGACAGGGTTTACAAAGATGTCCCACGTTAATTGATGCTTAGTCAATTCATGAATGACAATCAACATTATCATGCCATGATGGCTCATAACTGTATGTGGAATCTTAGCCATCCCAACCCGACTAGATATATCATGCAACAAATAATTCAAGAAAAAAGACAAATTAAATCAGATTTTATGTTTGAGTATGGATAGAAGTTTGAGTTGCTAAGGTTTTACCATGCCTTGGTGTCTGTCGCACATAATATACTTCTGAACGATGATTTACAATTCTTTCCAAGTTTCCTTCAAAGATAGAGGGTGAATCAATTTTCCTTTGCTTACCAAGTTCTCGTCTGGATCTTGCAACACTGCAACTACTTCATGTAAGAGAATGTGCTTATTAGTCCACCTTGTTCCTGCTACCTGAAGTCTGAAAACCTTAGTTATTATAGCTTCTGATACTATTATATCTCTTCCCTTCACAATTGTGTGTCCATCCTGCATGTTCTACAGGAATTCTTGTGCTATCTTAGTGTGGGATCGTTGCAGACACATCCCCCACAATGAGCAACACATTCATGCTCTACAATTGAAATTATCAATGATTGATCAACCAAATAATATCACTCAAAATTAACAACAATCGAAATATTTTAATAACTATAGAAAATAAAAGAAATAACATTCATGCAGATAATAAAAGCGATTAAGATTTTAAATCAATGGAAACACAAACAATTCAATGCTAATGAGATTTAAATCAATTATAATTCTACGAAACACATAAATGATTAATTGCAGAAAAGGAAAATAACAATATAACACAATAAAGCTATAGAGCTCCTAGTGACTGGTCCCAGAGCCTCTAGAAGTCTGTACCAGTTGATCGTCAGAACATGATTATGGAAGAACCACTATCTTGTCATTAAATTCAACAGCCAATATAAAACATTGCTGAGCGCAAAAGCTCTGTTATGAAGGAATGTAAATAATAAAAACCTATAACGTACAGGTTAAAATCCTCCTGTTCTATTTCACTTATTAGTCTTTTATATGCTATGGAAAAACAGAACGGATAATAGTGAATCCTTAGGATCAGGAGATCCTGAGGATTTCACAGTTGTCCAACAATTTACATTATCAAATAGGCATGATCCTTCTCATTCTTCGATGGTTTTTATGAACAGAACATGATATTTCCCTTTTTGGCCATTGTTGTTCAGTCGTTTGAACAACGATTAATTGGTTCTGATTTCCTGCACATAAAAACAACGAAAGTTATATTTTATGCCCATAATCACATAGTTTACTGATAATTAGTTTTACCCTTTGTTTAAAATTAATTACTTTAGATTTATTTCCAAAGTGAAAGTAAACGCATGAAAATTAGTAATAAATCAAGCTAATTATGAGGGTAAATGTACATTTTTCATGGCCCAACATACTCCCCAGTTTACCTTGTTCATGTCCTCATGCAATGAGATGGTTGAGATGTAACAATGTGAAGGAATAAGAAGGATATACTTCATCCTTATATAATCTAAAACCATGTTTCTGTTTTAATTTTGCAAAAGCCTGATTTACATGACCCTCTGGACGATCATAGTCATGGTGATAGCCTTCAGGAGGGTAACATATGATAGGACACCTATAGCAGCACCCTATACATGTAGGGCCTATGCATAAAATTATGTTTCGATATGCGTTGAAATGAACATTAGCATCTTTGAATTTCTTGTAATTAAAGGGCTCCCGATTCTTAACGTTGTTAGTGGAAACCTGCCATCTTTTATTGGCTACTAACAAAGTGTCTTCTCTGATCTCCTGAAAGTATTCTCTCCCTACCTGTATAATGTCCTTGTGGAGTGGTCCCATTTTAGCTACAACCCCTTCCTATTTCATGAATCTCTTATGTTGAGTGAAGAGATGTAGGGGTTTAGTTTGTTCTCCTCTAACCTAGATATCCAAGCCATGTTCCCTTCTTTGAAAGATGTTATAGGCTTTAGCCCTCTTGATTTGATTATCAAAAAAAGAGAGCAACGCTTGAAACTGGATGTCCCCTATGAAGGGACTAGGGTTACTATCTCGCTCATCTTCCAAAAATAAATTGTGTAGATACAGTTCACATAGGAGGTGATGAACCTTCTCATTCTGTTCCCCACAACATTGGAAAAATTCTACAGTGGTTTTGAATTCAGTGGGTTTCCCTGATCTAATGTCTTTCACTTTTAATAACAGATATCTCTCTAATAAAAACAGAACATAATTAGTATTAGGTGATCTAAAAGATAAGACACTTGAGTAAAGTGAGAAAATAGTATTTATTTTCTTCATGACTTCTTCAAGCTGAGCTTGTGCTTTCTTTAGCTTCTCCTATTCGACTCTGAGGTTGGCGAAAG
Organism: Pinus albicaulis; assembly: GCA_034641835.2. Taxonomy (NCBI): domain Eukaryota; kingdom Viridiplantae; phylum Streptophyta; class Pinopsida; order Pinales; family Pinaceae; genus Pinus; species Pinus albicaulis. The sequence continues at coordinate 1,242,034,018 of CM076577.1, forward strand.
TTTCATCTTCGGTTGCGACAAGCTTGTTAAGTTTTTCTAGTAGCTCCTGATGCACCTATAGGGGTACCACTTCTTTCTTATATTTGGCCAACTCCTGCTGGGTCCACGTCAATTCATTTTTGAGCCTTGAAATAAAAGATTATTTTATCGGAGGAGTATAATAAGGTGTTTCATCTATCTGAGTTTCCTCTATTTGTGTTTCCAATTCTGTTTGGGTTTCAACAACGTCTGTTCCTTTTTTAGACTTGTAGGCCTTATCTTCCTCTTTTAACCATTCCTGTAAGTGATTGATTTTTTTCTTCAATTTCTTCTATTTCTTGTGCAATTTCCTCAACTTAGACATAACTGGCTTATTCTTCTTTATAGGGTTTTCAGTAGAAGAGGGCACAATACTTTTTTCAGGCGCAAGGGGAGCTATGCCAATTTTTAGGCCATAATCTAGTGAGGCAGTGTTTTCTTCAGGCACCAAAGGGGTTTTTCTTATATTGGTATCCTGGTCGAATGGAATGGTGTTTTCTTCAGGCACCAAAGAGGTTGTGCCTATATCGGTACTCTGGTCCAATGGGATAGTGTTTTCCTCAGGCATTGCAGAGGTTGTGCCTATATCGGTACTTTAGTCCAATGGGACAATGTTTTCCTTAGGCACTACAGAGGTTGTGCCTATATCAGTACTTTGGTCCAATGGGACAGTATCACCTAACTGGTTTTCAGATTCAGGAGTTCTCTCTGCAAGGTTTTCTTCTTACAAATATTCATTACCACAGGGAGATGAATCCCTTGAATCCTGCAATTCCTCATTAGAAGGTAAAATATCAGTGTGTCCAAAACTACTAGCAGACGCAGACTAGTCTAGGGGGTAACTTTTTCCTTCAGAATTCCCAGAGGGATTTCTTTCTTCACGGAATGCACTCATACTTTCTAGCACTGGGGCCATTTATTGCTCATTAGGGGAATTTTGAGGTCTAAAATGGGCCTCGTAAGAAAAATGTACAAATAAAATAAACTTTATAAGAACCAATAGGATTCAGGATGATGATGTCAACCATGGGGGATGATTCACCATTTTTTATGTAAAAGGGTAAAAATATTAAAAAATAATAAAATAATAAAACTACTTTTTCAACTCGTATTGTCAACTTATCTCCCAAAGTTTTTACTCAAATTTCGAGTGGGAGTACTCATTGGATGCATAATTTAATTCCTCATCCAAGGAGTACCCATGTTGCATACTTTTCATTGACCCTGCCTCATCGACCAAGGTTGAGGTGTCTTTTCATGAACTTAACCGTATAGAACCTCTTCGTTTCACTGGACCCGAGTTCGAGGGATAAGTTATTTTTCTTCTTTCTTTCTTTGGAACTGATAGTTCTATTCTCGTCTAGTCAATTTCTCTATTTTCAGGATTTTCTTTTGGTGGGGTTAGGACAGGGTTTACAAAGATGTCCCACATTAACTGATGCTTAGTCAATTCATGAATGACAATAAAATTTATGATGTCATGATGGCTGATAACTGTATGTGGATTCTTAGCCCCCCAACCCGACTAGATATATCATGCAACAAAGAATTCAAGAAAAAAGACAAATTAACTGAGATTTTTTGTTTGAGTATGGATAGAATTTTGAGTTGGTGGGGTTTTACCATGCCTTGGTAAAAAACACTACAACTGCTGGGTCTTGGAACACTGCAACTGCTTCATGTAAGAGAATGTGCTTATTAGTCCACCCTGTTCCTGCTACTAGAAGTTTGCAAACCTTAGTTATTATAGCTTCTAATACTATTATATCTCTTCCCTTCACAATTGTGTGTCCATCCTGCACGTTCTACAGAAATTCTAGTACTATCTCAGTGTGGGATCGTTGCAGACACATCCCCCACAATGAGCAACACATTCATGCTCTACAATTGAAATTATCAATGATTGATCAACCAAATAATATCACTCAGAATGAACAACAATCGAAATATTTTAATAACTCTAGAAATAAAAGAAATAAAATTCATGCAGAAAACAAAAGCGATTAAGACTTTAAATCAATGGAAACACAAACAATTCAATGTTGATGAGATTTAAATCAATTATAATTCTACGAAACACATAAATAATTAATTGCAGAAAAGGAAAATAACAATATAACACAATAAAGCTGTAGAGCTCCTAGTGACCGGTCCCAGAGCCTTCAGAAGTATCTACCAGATGATCGTCAGAACACGATTATGGAAGAACCACTATCTCGTCATTAAATTCAACAATCAAGATAAAACATCACTGAGCACGAAAGCTCTGTTATGAAGGAATGTAAATAATAAAAAATTATAATGTACGGGTTAAAATCCTCCTGTTCTATTTCACCTATTAGTCTTTTATATCCTATGGAATAACATAACGGATAATAGTGAATCCTTAGGATCAGGAGATCCTGAGGATTTCACAGCTATCCAACAATTTGCATTATCGAATAGGCATGATCCTCCTCATTCTGCGATGGTTTTTATGAACAGAACATGATCTTTCCCTTTTTTGGCCGTTGTTGTTCATTCGTTTGAGCAACGATTAATTGTTTCAGATTTCCTACACATAAAGACAAAAAAAGTTATATTTTATGCCCATAATCACATAGTTTGCTGAAAATTAGTTTTACCCTTTGTTTACAATTAATTATTCTAGATTTATTTCCAAAGTGAAGGTAAACACATGAAAGTTAGTAATAAATCAAACTAATTATGAGGGTAAAACACACCTTTTTCATGGCCCAACATACTCCCCATTTTACCTTGTTGCATGTCCTCATGCAATGAGATGGTTGAGGTTTAACAATGTGAAGGAATAAGTAGGATATACTTCATCCTTATATAATCTAAAATCATGTTTCTGTTTGAATTTTGAAAAAGCTTGGTTTACATGACCCTCTGGAAGATCATAGTCATGGTGATAGCCTTCAGGAGGGTACCATATGATAGGACACCTATAGCAGCACCCTATACATGTAGGATCTATGCATAAAATTATGTTTCTATATGTGTTGAAACGAACATCAACATATTTGAATTTCCTGTAATTAAAGGGCTCCCTATTTTTAACGTTGTTAGTAGAAACATGCTGTCTTTGCTTGGCTACTAAAAAAGTGTCCTCTCTGATCTCCTGAAAGTATTCTCTCCCTGCATGTACAATGTCCTTGTGGAGTGGTCGCAATTTAGCTACAACCCCTTCCTGTTTCATGAATCTCTTATGTTGAGTGAAGAGATGTAAGGGTTTAGTGGGTTCTCCTCTAACCTAGATATCTAAGCCATGTTCCCTTCTCTGAAATATGTTATAGTCTTTAGCCCTCTTGATTTGATTATCAGTAAAAGAGAGGAACGCTTGAAACTGTATGTCCCCTATGAAGTGACTAGGGTTACTATCTCGCTCATCTTCCAAAAATAAATTGTGTAGATACAGTTCACATAGGAGGTGATGAACCCTCTCATTTTTTTCCCCACAACATTGGACAAATTCTGCAGTGGTTTTAAATTCAGTGGGTTTCCCTGATCTAATGTCTTTCACTTTTAATAACAAATATCTCTCTAATAAAAACAAAACATAATTAGTAGCAGGTGATCTGAAAGATAAGACACCTGCGTAAAGTGAGAAAATAGTATTTGTTTTCTTCATGACTTCTTCAAGCTGAGCTTGTGCTTTCTTTACCTTCTCCTATTCACATCTGAGGTTGGCAAAAGTTTCATCTTCGGTTGCAACAAACTTGTTGAGTTTTTCCAGCAGCTCCTGATGCACCTATAGTGGTACCACTTCTTTCTTATATTTGGCCAACTCCTACTGGGTCCATGTCAATTCATTTTTAAGCCTTGAAATAACAACTTATTTTGTCAGAGGAGTATAAGAAGGTGTTCATCTGTTTGAGTTTCTTCTATTTGTGTTTCGAATTCTATTTGGGTTTCAACAATGTCTCTTCCTTTTTTAGGCTTCCAGGCGTTATCTTCCTCTTTTAACCATTCTTGTAAGTGATTGATTGTTTTCGTCAATTTCTTCTATTTCTTGTGCAATTTCCTCAACTTAGACCTAACTCGCTTATTCTTCTTTATAGGGTTTTCAGTAGAAGAGGGTACAATACTTTTTTTAGGCACAAGGGGAGCTGTGACAATTTTTAGGCCACAATCTAGTGAGGCAGTGTTTTATTTAGGCACCAAAGGGGTTGTGCTTATATTGGTATCCTGGTCGAATGGGACAGTGTTTTCTTCAGGAACCAAATAGGTTGTGCCTATATCAGTACTCTCGTCCAATGGGATAGTGTTTTCCTCAAGCATTGCAGAGGTTGTGCCTATATCAGTACTTTGGTCCAATGGGACAGTGTTTTCCTCAGGCACTATAGAGGATGTGCCTATATCAGTACTTTGGTCCAATGGGACATTATCACCCAACTGGTTTTTAGATTCAGGAGTTATCTTTGCAAGGTTTTCTTCTTCCAAAAATTCATTACCACGGGTAGATGAATCCCTTGAATCCTGCAATTCCTCATCAGAAGGTAAAATATCAGTGTGGCCAGAACTACTAGCAGAGGTAGACTAGTCTAGGGGGTAACTTTGTCCCTCAGAATTCCCAAATGGATTTCTTTCTTCACGGAATGCACTCATACATTCTAGCACTCGGGCCATTTATTGCTCATTAGGGGAATTTTGAGGTCTAAAATGGGCCTCGTAAGAAAAATGTACAAATAAAATAAACTTTATAAGAACCAATAGGATTCAAGATGTTGATTTCAACCATGCGGGATGATTCACCATTTTTTAAGTAAAAGGGTAAAAATATTAAAAAATAATAAAATAATAAAACTACTTTTTCAACTCGTATTTTCAACTTATCTCCCAAATTTTTTACTCAAATTTCGAGAGGGAGTACTCGTTGGATGTAGAATTTAATTCCTCATCCAAGGAGTACCCATGTTGCATACTTTTGATGGACCCTGCTGTTAGTTTCAATCTAGTCATACTGCCATCAGTGATCAAAATTACTCTTTTGCATTTGCATATTAGGTGTCTCATACCGAATAAATTTCACCATTTCGCTAGGTCATGGATTCGTTGATGGTAGTTTTCCCTCATGACGTACTTGCTAATTTTCCTTTCTATGGTCTTTAGTCAGTAGTCACTTTCATTCTCAAAATCATATTAGTAGGTCATAGGATGGGTCTCATTAGTTTCTAGGGTCTCACCATGGTCAAATTAATGAGTCAAATGTCAATAATATCAGCAAGGTCATGAGGAAAGTCAATAAATTCAAAGTCACTGCACCAGGAAGATCAAAGAAATAGTTTATCCAGCTTGATGTAATTTTTACCTCAAAACCATGTTTTGAGTTGAAAACATGATATTTTTCCTTTATTATTATCATTCATTATGTAATTTTATATCATCATATGTAATAAGTCACAATTCAGAAGCTGCTATCTCCACAAAGTGATGTCCCTGCCTTCAGAAGAGTTTTTCGTAGCATTTTTAGCACCAAATCATCCTCCAAGTAGATCCATTAGAAAGAGCCCAGAAAGAGCTTTCCGATGGCTCAAAGTTAATCGGGCCATTGGCATCGGAATTCCCATATGTGTTTCACCTCCTCCCCTCCGATATTGCAATTGCGATTGACCGCGGGCCCACCATACAGTACTTCCGCCCATTTATAATATAAAGGACCATTCCCTTTGTTAAATCCAAATCTTGTTTTATTTTCATTTTTACAAAGGTTTTCCCCATTCCCCCCTTCACAATCGCATCGGCGATTTCATATATACCACTCCGTCCTACTCCCGATTTCGATCCCCGATTGCGATGTATAATCCCCGGTCCCACCATTTAATTCCTCCGCCATTCATTACAAAATGCCCTTCTCCTTTGTAAAAATTAAAATTTTCCCATTTTGTTTGTTACAAAGGCATAATCCCAAATAATATTGGAGGCTTTTGGTTGTGTTTCACATATGTCTTCCCCCTCCGATCCCGATTGCGATTAATACGCGAGTCTCGCCTACTCCCCTTCCCCGATCCTTCTGATTCCAATTGCGATGGCGCCATATTATAATTATATCCCTCCGCCCGGCCCACTCCGATTGTGATTGTAATGCGGGTCCCGTTTCCTTTGTTCCATTTAAAAAATTGGTTTTTCCCTTCACGAAGGCGTAAACTCATTGTATTTTATTTCAAAGGAATATTATTTAGAAAAGTCAGTTTTCTCCAAACAATAAAGGAAAGCAAGCGACAGTCAAAAGGCTGAGAAATAAAATAAGCAAAGATTGTTATAGCAGCAGCAAAATAGGAAATCTGTTCATCGGATTACCTATTTGCTTTCATACAGCATAACAGCCAAATCTCCAAAGTGGTCAAATGCAATGTTGTCCCTTATTTTCAAGGGCAGATTGTTGTATTTATTTACTATGATTGTATTTCAGTTCTTCAGCTATTAGAACAACTCCCTTTTCTGTGGATCTATGTTCCCACATTTCAGTGTATTTATTGTAATTATGAATCATTTGTAAGGAGTCTGAGGTCTGAAGTCAGTAACTGAGAAAGTAGGGGAATAGTGTGGAAGAAACATCTTGCGCTCATTGTACAGTTTGACAGGAATTAATAAGAAATGCAGCTCTGATTTTTGGGATCCATGTGGTATGATATTTAGCATTTATTTTTCTCCTTTGTTTCATATGTGAATTGTTATGTGTTCCATTCGTCCATAAACATATCCTTTTTGAATGCTTTCAAGATATAAAGGTAGAATCCATTTTATATGCTCTGCCTTGGGAAATCGTTCATGCTCTGTGTTGTTTCTTTATGTTTGAAAAGGATCCATCTACTGTGCCCTTTTCAGCTCCTCATCAGTTTGTCCATCCCATCCCTATTTAGCTTTATTTGCTAAGTTTCCTGCCTATCTTGCCCCATGAAATACCCTGTGTCCTGATTTAATTCCTGGTTTCAACTGTCCCTTTTATCCCACACATCCCTGAAATTCATTCATTCATATTATTAAACCTTTTTCCCACCATTTTATCTAGCCTAATATCAGTCCATTTATTGTGTTCCATTGAATATTATTTCACGGAGAGATCCCTCTCCTGTCCTTGTAGGGCTAGCTACAAGGATGAGCAAGGTTTAGTTGTTACCCTGTTTTTCCCTTTCAGCCTGGGGTCCAATTCGGGTGCTAACACCTGCTACACAAAAAATGAGAAATACATGAAAAAATGTGATTGCAATCACATTTTTCATGTATTTATCATTTTTCATGTAGTAGGATCCATAGAAACTATGCAACATGGGTACTCCTTGGATGAGGAATTAAATTTTACGTCCAATGAGTACTCCCGCTCGAAATTTGAGTAAACAATTTAGGAGATAAGTTGAAAATACGAGTTGAAAAGGTAGTTTTTTTCTTTTTTCCCTTCAAAATTTGATGATGTAATCAAATCTTATTTTATTATTTCCACTATTATTTTATAATTTCATTAGGAGGCCCATTTTAGACCTCAAAATTCCTCTAATGCATATTCCTATAGGAATTCATCTTGCGTGCTTAGAGGAGGTGTATGGGATGGCCCTGCCTCATCGACCAAGGTTGAGGTGTCTTTTCATGAAATTAACTGTTTAGAGCGTCTTCATTTCACTGGACCCGACGTCTAGGGATAAATTATTTTTCTTCTTGCTTTCTTTGGAATTGATACTTCTATTCTTGTTTGGTCAATTTCTCTATTATCAGGATTTTCTTATGGTGGGGTTAGGACAGGGTTTACAAAGATGTCCCACGTTAACTGATGCTTAGTCAATTCATGAATGAAAATAAACTTTATCATGCCATGATGGCTGATAACTATATGTGGATTCTTAGCCCTCCCAACCTGACTAGATATATCATGCAAAAAAAAATTCAAGAAAAAAGACAAATTAATTGAGCTTTTATGTTTGAGTAGGATAGAAGTTTGAGTTGCTGGGGTTTTACCATTCCTTGGTGTCTGTTGCACGTAATATACTTCTGAAAGATGATTTCCAATTATTTCCAAGTTTCCTTCAAAGAAACAGGGTGAATCCATTTTCCTTTGCTTACCAAGTTCTCGTTTTGGTCTTGGAACGCTACAACTGCTTCATGTAAGAGAATGTGCTTATCAGTCCACCTTGTTCCTGCTACTAGAAGTCTGAAACCTCAGTTATTATAGCTTCCGATACTATTATATCTCTTCCCTTCACAATTGTGTGTCCATCCTGCATGTTCTACAGAAATTCTAGTACTATCTCAGTGTGGGATCGTTGTAGACACATCCCCCACAATGAGCAACACATTCATGCTCTACAATTGAAATTATCAATGATTGATCAACCAAATAATATCACTCAGAATGAACAACAATCGAAATATTTTAATAACTCTGTAAAATAAAAGAAAAAAAATTCACGCGGAAAATGAAAGCAATTAAGACTTTAAATCAATGGAAACACAAACAGTTCAATGCTGATGAGATTTAAATCAATTATAATTCTATGAAATACAAAAATTATTAATTGCATAAAAGGAAAATAACAATATAACACAATAAAGTTGTAGAGCTCCTAGTAACCAGTCCTAGAGCCTCCAGAAGTCTCTACCAGATGATCGTCAGAACACGATTATGGAAGAACCACTATCTTGTCATTAAATTCAATAGTCAAGATAAAAAATCACTGAGCACGAAAGCTATGTTATGAAGGAATGTAAATAATAAAAAATTACAACGTACGGGTTAAAATCCTCCTGTTCTATTTCACCTATTAGTCTTTTATATCCTATGGAAAACAGAATGGATAATAGTGAATCCTTAGGATCAGGAGATCCTGAGGATTTCACAGCTGCCCAACAATTTTCATTATTGAATAGGCATGATCCTCCTCATTTTTCAATGGTTTTTATGAATAGAACATGAACTTTCCCTTTTTTGGCCATTGTTGTTCAGTCGTTTGAACAACGATTAATTGGTTCAAATTTCCTGCACATAAAGACAATGAAAGTTATATTTTATGCCCATAATCACATAGTTTGCTGATAATTAGTTTTACCCTTTGTTTACAATTAATTATTCTAGGTTTATTTACAAAGTGAAGGTAAACACATGAAATTTGGTAATAAATCAAGCTAATTATGAGGGTAAAACATACCTTTTTCATGGCCCAACATACTCCCTAGTTTACCTTGTTGCATGTCCTCATGCAATGAGATGGTTGAGGTGTAACAATGTGAAGGAATAAGAAGGATATACTTCATCCTTATATAATCTAAAACCATGTTTCTGTTTGACTTTTGCAAAAGCCTGGTTTACATGACCCTTTGGAAGATCATAGTCATGGTGATAGCCTTCAGGAGGGTACCATATGATAGGACACCTATAGCGGCACCCTATACATGTAGGACCTATGCATAAAATTATGTTTCTATATGTGTTGAAACGAACATCAACATCTTTGTATTTCCTATAATTAAAGGACGTTGTTAGTGGAAACCTGCCATCTTTGCTTGGCTACTAACAAAGCATCTTATCTGATCTCCTGAAATTATTCTCTACCTGCCTATACAATGTCCTTGTGGAGTGGTCCCAATTTAGCTACAACCCCTTCCTGTTTCATGAATCTCTTATGTTGAGTGAAGAGATGTAGGGGTTTAGTGGGTTCTCCTCTAACCCAGATATCCAAGCCATGTTCCCTTCTCTGAAAGATATTATAGGCTTTAGCCCTCTTGATCTGATTATCAATAAAAGAGAGGAACGCTTGAAACTGGATGTCCCCTATGAAGTGACTAGGGTTACTATCTCGCTCATATTCCAAAACGAAATTGTGTAGATACAGTTCACATAGGAGGTGATGAACCTTCTCATTTTGTTCCCCACAACATTGGACAAATTCTGCAGTGGTTTTAAATTCAGTGGGTTTCCCTGATCTAATGTCTTTCACTTTTAATAACAGATATCTCTCTATTAAAAACAAAACATAATTAGTAGCAGGTGATTAGAAAGATAAGACACCTGAGTAAAGTGAGAAAATAGTATTTGTTTTCTTCATGACTTCTTCAAGCTAAGCTTGTGATTTCTTTAGCTTCTCCTATTCGCCTCTGAGGTTGGAAAAAGTTTCATCTTCAGTTGGAACAAGCTTGTTGAGGTTTTCTAGTAGCTCTTGATGCACCTATAGGGGTATCACTTCTTTCTTATTTTTGGCCAACTAAGACCGATGAAACACCTTCTTATACTCCTCTGATAAAATAAGTTGTTATTTAAAGGCTTAAAAAATTACAATGTACAGGTTAAAATCCTCCTGTTCTATTTCAACTATTAGTATTTTATATCCCATGGAAAAACATAACGGATAATAGTGAATCCTTAGAATCAGGAGATCCTGAGGATTTCATAGCTGTTCAACAATTTGCATTATTGAATAGGCATGATCCTCCCCATTCTTTGATGGTTTTTACGAACAGAACATGATATTTCCCTTTTTTGGCCGTTGTTGTTCAGTCGTTTGAACAACGATTAATTGGTTCAGATTTCCAACACATAAAAACAACGAAAGTTATATTTTATGCCCATAATCACATAGTTTGATGATAATTAGTTTTACCCTTTGTTTACAATTAGTTATTCTAGATTTATTTCCAAAGTGAAGGTAAACACATGAAACTTAGTAATAAATCAAGCTAATTATGAGGGTAAAACATACCTTTTTCATGGCCCAACATACTCCCCAGTTTACCTTGTTGCATGTCCTCATGCAATGAGATGGTTGAGGTGTAACAATGTGAAGGAATAAGTAGGATTTACTTCATCCTTATATAATCTAAAACCATGTTTCTATTTGACTTTTGCAAAAGCCTGGTTTACATGACCCTCTGGAAGATCATAGTCATGGTGATAGCCTTCAGGAGGGTACCATATGATAGGACACCTATAGCGGCACCCTATACATGTAGGACTTATGCATAAAATTGTGTTTCTATATGTGTTGAAACTAACATCAACATCTTTGAATTTCCTGTAATTAAAGGGCTCCCGATTCTTAACGTTGTTAGTGGAAACCTGCCATCTTTGCTTGGCTACTAACAAAGTGTCTTCTTTGATCTCCTGAAATTATTCTCTCCCTGCCTGTACAATGTCCTTGTGGAGTCTTCCCAATTTAGCTACAACCCCTTCCTGTTTCATGAAACTCTTATGTTGAGTGAAGAGATGTAGGGGTTTAGTGGGTTCTCCTCTAACCTAGATATCCAAGCCATGTGCCCTTCTCTGAAAGATGTTATAGGCTTTAGCCCTCTTGATTTGATTATCAAAAAAAGAGAGGAACGCTTGAAACTGGATGTCTCCTATGAAGGGACTAGGTTACTATCTCGCTCATCTTCTAAAACGAAATTGTGTAGATACAGTTCACATAGGAGGTGATGAACCTTCTCATTTTTTTCCCCACAACATTGGAAAAATTATGCAGTGGTTCTAAATTCAGCGGGTTTCCCTGATCTAATGTCTTTCAATTTTAATAACAGATATCTCTCTATTAAAAAAAGAACATAATTAGTAGCAGGTGATCTGAAAGATAAGACACCTGAGTAAAGTGAGAAAATAGTATTTGTTTTCTTCATGACTTCTTCAAGCTGAGCTTGTGCTTTCTTTAGCTTCTCCTATTCGCCTATGAGGTTGGCGAAAGTTTCATCTTCAGTTGCAACAAGCTTGTTGAGTTTTTCCAGCAGCTCTTGATGCACCTATATGGGTACCACTTCTTTCTTATATTTGGCCAACTCCTGCTGGGTCCATGTCAATTCATTTTTAAGCCTTTAAATAACAACTTATTTTATTAGAGGAGTATAAGAAGATGTTTCATCTGTCTGAGTTTCCTCTAATTTTGTTTCCAATTCTGTTTGGGTTTCAACAATGTCTGTTTCTTTTTTAGGCTTCCAGGCCTTATCTTCCTCTTTTAACCATTCCTGTAAGATATTGATTGTTTTCTTCAATTTCTTCTATTTCTCGTGAAATTTCCTCAACTTAGACCTAACTGGCTCATTCTTCTTTATAGGGTTTTCAGTAGAAGAGGACACAGTACTTTTTTGATGCACAAGCGGAGCTGTGCCAATTTTTAGGCCATAATCTAGTGAGGCAGTGTTTTCTTCAGGCACTAAAGGGGTTGTGCTTATATTGGTATCTTGGTCAAATGGGACAGTGTTTTCATCTGGCACCAAAGAGGTTGTGCCTATATCAGTACTATCGTCCAATGGGATAGTGTTTTCCTCAAGCATTGTAGAGGTTGTGCCTATATCGGTACGCTGGTCCAATTGGATAGTGTTTTCCTCAGGATCTACAGAGGTTGTGCCTATATCAGTACTTTTGTCCAATAGGATAGTATCAACCGACTGGTTTTCAGATTCAGGAGTTCTCTCTGCAAGGTTTTCTTCTTCCAAATATTCATTACCACAGAGAGATGAATCCCTTGAATTCTGAAATTCCTCATCAGAAGGTAAAATATCAGTGTGGCCAGAACTACTAGCAGAGGCAGGCTGGTCTAGGGGGTAACTTTGTCCCTCAGAATTCCGAGAGGGATTTCTTTATTCACGGAATGCACTCATACTTTCTAGCACTTGGCCCATTTTTTGCTCATTAGGGGAATTTTGAGGTCTAAAATGGGCTCATAAGAAAAATGTACAAATAAAATAAAATTTATAAGAACCAATAGGATTCAAGATGATGATGTCAACCATGGGGGATGATTCACCATTTTTTAAGTAAAAGGGTAAAAATAATAAAAAATAATAAAATAATAAAACTACTTTTTCAACTCGTATTGTCAACTTATCTCCCAAATTTTTTACTCAAATTTTGAGCTGGAGTACTCATTGGATGCAGAATTTAATTCCTCATCCAAGGAGTACCCATTTTGCATACTTTTTGATGGGCCTTGCTACACAAAAAATGAGAAATACATGAAAAAACGTGATTGCAATGATGTTTTTCATGTATTTCTCATTTTTTATGTAGTAGGGTCCATAGAAAGTATGCAACATGAGTACTCCTTGGATGAGGAATTAAATTTTACATCCAATGAGTAATCCCACTCAAAATTTGAGTAAACATTTTGGGAGATAAGTTGAAAATACGAGTTGAAAAAGTAGTTTTTTTCTTTTTTCCCTCCAAAATTTGATGATGTAATCAAATCTTATTTTATTATTTCCAATATTATTTTATAATTTCCTTAGGAGGCCCATTTTAGACCTCAAAATTCCTCTAATTCATATTCCTGTAGGAATTCATCTTGCGTGCTTAGAGGAGGTGTATGGGATGGCCCTGCCTCACTGACCAAGGTTGAGGTGTCTTATCATGAACTTATCCGTTTAGAGCATCTTCATTTCACTGGACCCGAGGTTGAGGGATAAGTTATTTTTCTTCTTGCTTTTTTTGGAACTAATAGTTCTATTCTTGTCTGGTCAATTTCTCTATTATCAAGATTTTCTTCTGGTGGGGTTAGGAGAGGGTTTACAAAGATGTCCCACATTAACTGATTCTTACTCAATTCATGGATGAAAATAAAATTTATCATGCCATGATGGCTGATAACTGTATGTTGATTCTTAGCCCTCCCAACCTGACTAGATATATCATGCAACAAAGAATTCAAGAAAAAAGACAAATTAAATGAGATTTTATGTTTGAGTATGGATAGAAGTTTGAGTTGTTGGGGTTTTACCATGCCTTGGTGTCTGTCGCACGTAATATACCTATGAACGATGATTTCCAATTCTTTCCAAGTTTCCTTCAAAGACACAGGGTGAATCCATTTTCCTTTTCTTACCAAGTTCTTGTCTGGGTCTTGGAACACTGCAACTGCTTCATGTAAGAGAATGTGTTTATCAGTCCACCTTGTTCCTGCTACTAGAAGTCTGCAAACCTCAATTATTATAGCTTCCGATACTATTATATCTCTTCCCTTCACAATTGTGTGTCCATCCTGCATGTTCTGCAGGAATTCTAGTGCTATCTTAGTGTGGGATTGTTTCAGACACATCCCCCATAATGAGCAACACATTCATGCTCTACAATTGAAATTATCAATTATTGATCAACCAAATAATATTACTTAGAATGAAAAAAAATCAAAATATTTTAATAACTTTGGAAAATAAAAGAAATAAAATTCATGCGGAAAATAAAAGCGATTAAGACTTTAAATCAATGGAAACACAAACAATTCAATGCTGATGAGATTTAAATGAATTATAATTCTACGAAACACAAAAATGATTAATTGCAGAAAAGGAAAATAGCAATATAACACAATAAAGCTGTTGAGCTCCTAGTGACTGGTCCGAGAGTCTCCAGACGTCTCTACCAGATGATCGTCATAACACGATTATGGAAGAACCACTATCTCATCATTAAATTCAACAGTCAATATAAAACATCGCTGAGCACGAAAGCTCTGTTATGAAGGAATGTAAATAATAAAAAAATACAACGTACGGGTTAAACTCCTCTCGTTCTATTTCACCTATTAGTCTTTTATATCCTATGGAAAAACATAACAGATAATAGTGAATCCTTAGGATTAGGAGATCCTGAGGATTTCACAGCTGTCCAACAATTTGCATTATCAAATAGGCATGATCCTCCTCATTCTTCGATGGTTTTTATGAACAAAACATGATCTTTCCCTTTTTTGGCCGTTGTTTTTTAGTCGTTTGAACAACGATTAATTGGTTCAGATTTCCTGCACATAAAAACAATGAAAGTTATATTTTATGCCCATAATCACATATTTTGCTGATAATTAGTTTTACCCTTTGTTTACAATTAATTATTCTAGATTTATTTCCAAAGTGAAGGTAAAAACATGAAAGTTAATAATAAATCAAGCTAATTATGAGGGTAAAACGTACCTTTTTCATGGCCCAACATACTCCCCAGTTTACCTTGTTGCATGTCCTCATGCAATGAGATGGTGGAGGTGTAACAATGTAAAGTAATAAGCAGGATATACTTCATCCTTATATAATCTAAAACCATGTTTCTGTTTGATTTTTGCTAAAGCCTAGTTTACATGACCCTCTGGAAGATCATAGTCATGGTGATAGCCCTCATGAGGGTACCATATGATAGGACACCTATAGCGGCACCATATACATGTAGGACCTATGCATAAAATTATGTTTCTATATGTGTTGAAACGAACATCAACATCTTTGAATTTCCTGTAATTAAAGGGCTCTCGATTCTTAACGTTGTTAGTGGAAACCTACCATCTTTGCTTGGCTACTAACAAAGCATATTCTCTGATCTCCTGAAAGTATTCTCTCCCTACCTGTACAATGTCCTTGTGGAGTGGTCCCAATTTAACTACAACCCATGAGTCAATGGAAACCATGATGTCCTAAAAAGTTCCTTCTGGTTTAAAAAATGATCAGTCAACAAGATCTAGCAAGGTGGTGGTTGGTTCTAAAGCAGTGATACCAAGTGTTTCATAGGTTTTTGCAGTCAAAATATTAATGGTTGCACCCAAGTTGACTAATGTGTTCAGAAAAGAGCGGCCATATATTTGGGATGTAACTATAGGACTCCCTAGATCTTCATATTTTATTGTTTTTTCCTTGCCCAACAATAAATCAAACAAGGTTCCTATGACATGGACAATTGGCGAAGTTTTTGTTTTCCTCACAAGTTTTTTCATGCAAATTTCTTTGATTGTATTAGAATAGATAGGGATATCTTGATTGGCCTAGAGGAGAGGAATTTTAATACAAATATTTTTAAGTTTGCCTAAAAGATCAAAATCTAGATAGACAATTGGTTTATGTATCACTAATATTTTGAGGAACGGGGGAGAGGTATTGATAAGTTTTCCAGAATATTCTTGTTCAACTATGCCCTCTCCCTCTTTTAATTCTGTGTTGATCACAATTGATGGGTTAATTTCAGTTGGGGGTTCTAATTTGTCTTGTTGCAGGTCTGCAATTCCCCCCTCGTTAGTAATGTGCCCATATCTCAGCCTAAGTTCACTGCATTCTTTTTGTTTGGTTTTGAGGTCTGAATTTTCAACGATCTGTATCAACTGCATAGGTCGATTATTGGGATTCGAGTTTGATTGAGATGGAAGTTGAGGACGTATCAGAGGCTGAGAATTTAGTGGTAACGAATATGGAGCTGGTAATGTGGGTTGAGTTTGAGGACCCATTCCCATAGGTGAATTGGTTATTCCAAAAGGTCGTTGCCAGTTTTGGGACCAGTTTGGATTTTGTGAAGTAGAGGCAGGCCACTGGGTTGAATATGGATTGTTATGCCAAAATGGAGAGAAAGAAGAGTTTGGGCAACTGCTTCTTGGAAAGGATTGAGTTGGCCAAGGGGGCATGGATAATGGTTGGGATGGCCACACAGAAAAATGTGGTTGATTTTTCCACCTTGTTCCAGGGTTTTGTTGTTGATTAAATTACGAAGAAGGAAAGAACTGAGATGAGTCTTGTGACATACCTGAAGATCGGGATTTCCACCGTCGACATTGATTCATTAAATATACTAGTTCTGTTTCTTCTTCCGCTTCTTTGAAGGCTGCTGCCAACCATGGAAGTGATGGGCACTATTCAGTGGCATGGTATTTAGTGCATATGGAACATGTTTGGACCATGTCCAATGGGCATTCTCGCTGGCTATGCTTCTTTCGACAACGTGGGAAAAATATGACCAAGTTCTGTTCTGCTAATGCTTGCTTCTGCTTGGCCTACAAGAAATCTAATTGTGTTGTGAGGGTACCCAAGATATCGGTCTTGAAGTTCCCCAAGATATTTCTAATTTCTCTTCGTGTTACACTACCTCTTGAAGTTTTGTTGTTCCTAGTAGCCGAATCCCATCTTGCTAGCCTAATGCATGTGCTGCCTCTAGAGCACCTGACACAATGAAATAATATCATCATAATTTTCTTGATAGATATCTCCTTTTCCCATTAGATTTAATGTTTATGTACATTCATCTTTCATTCCTTTTATCTTAGTTACTTTTAAGACATCTTTGGACAATGCAGCATAAGGGGACCTTTGCAAATTATACTGGAACCATTCAACATATTATTATAATGTTTCGTTATATTTTGTAGACATGTTGAATATTTCATATTTTAATTCTGTAGTCCCGCAGTAGTCTTGATATTTAGCAAGAAAATAATGTTTCATTTGATCTCAGGAATTAATAGTCCCTCCACCGAGCCCCATAAACTAGTGTAAAACTGGCCCATTTAATGTAGAGGGAAACTATTTTAATTTATGAGGGTCAGTGGTGTAATCATATCCCCTACACAAAACATCAAATTGAAACAAGAAAGCATCTGGATCTTCCGAAGTTAATCCATGGAAAGTGGGGATGTTTTGCAACGGAATAGCTTTCATAGGGGCATTAGTGACTGGGTCAACAATGGGGTATTTCAATGTTGATGTTTGTGCCTGGGGTTGAATGTGCACCATCTGGTCAAATATGTGCCAATAAAATTTAGGGATTTCCTGGCATGGGAGATTAATTCAGACCAGACTAGAAGTCAGTTTTGGAAAAGGTCTTATAGTACTACCACAATCTGGGATGTCCTGCGTTTATTCTTCAACCAAGATTTTAGGAGATCCAGGTTCTAGAATTTGTAAGTTTGTTTCTACATCACTACCGGTTTCTCCCTCTCCTTCTTTAAAGTTACAAGAATTTCCCTCTTTTTAAGGGTTAGGATTAAATTTTTTTGTGACCTGAAAGCTTTGTTCTAACCCTTTTGTTTCACTATGGATCTCAGCGTAAGCTGCATATGGTGAGCTTCTTGCCTAATGGATTTAGTAGGAATCCTTTCAGAAATGGTCTTGGGTCCTACAGATGCCTGAGATTCAGACTTTCTTATGATTTTGTTTATGAATGTTGTTCTTCCAAGGGTCACCAGTCCCTTGGGTTTAGTGGATTTGGATGGGGGGTTCATACTTGTTTCTCTCTTTTTCTTTCTAGTCATTCATAAAAAAAAACCTATTTCTATTTAACCTCTATGTATTTAGTGAAAAGCGGGATGATGGGAAATAATTTTTCTTGCTGGTACGTATGTTCTTACCTTTTATTTTTTATACCCAATTCTTCTAAAACAAAATAAAATAAAAATATCACTTGTAAACACTCTTCCTGGCAACGACGCCAAAATTTTGGTGAATTAAGATGACTATTTAAAATCAATCCTAATACCTACATTAATCATCAACCCAGGGTAAGTCTGTTTATTTCAAAAGTGTTCAACACAGTCTATGCAAGTGAAATTAGAGGTTAAAAAATCGAAATTGTTGCAAGAAGTAAAGTCTAATTCTTGAAGTTAAATCAAGATAATTCTGAAAGCAATCATTAAATAACTTTAATCAATCAACTTAACTTAATTTCTAATTTATTCTATGGAAGAAACAAACTGAAATGCAAGGATTAAAAGAATTCACATTTAACGAGAATCACTAATTGAATATCTATAGAAATCTATTTAATCAGATAGGGAATACTGCAGTATCTGAACAGTGAGTAACACATTCATGCTCTGCAATTAAAATTCTCAATGAGTGATCAACCAAATAATATCACTAAGAATGAACAAAAATAGAAATATTTAAACAACTCTAGCAAATACAAGAAATAAAATTCATGCTGAAAATAAAAGCGATTAAGACTTTAAATTGATGGAAACACAAATCATTCAACGCTGGTGAGATTTAAATCAATTATAATTCCACGAAACACAAAAATGATTAATTGCAGAAAAGGAAAATAACAATATAACATAAGAGAGCATTAGAGCTCCTAGTGAATAGGTCCAGAGCCTCTATAAGTCTCTGCCAGAAGATCTTCATAACATAATTATGGAAGAACCACTATCTCTTTCATTAAATTCAACAACCAAGATACAACATCACTAAGCACGAAAGCTCTGTTATGAAGGAATGTAAATAATGCACAATTACAACATACGGGTTAATATCCTCCAATTCTATTTCACCTATTAGTCTTTTATATCCTATGGAAAAACAAAACAGATAATAGCGAATCCTCAGAATGAGGAGATCCTAAGGATTTCGCAGATGTCCAACAGTTTGCAATATAGAATAGGTGAGATCCTCCTCATTCTTTTCTAGTTTTTATGAATAGAACATGATATTTCCCTTTCTTGGATGTTGTTGTTCAGTCGTTTGAACAATAGTTAATTGGTTCAGATTTCCTACACATAAAAACAACTAAAGTTAGCTTTTATGCCCATAATCACATAGTTTGTTGATAATTATTTTTACCCTTTGTTTACAATTAATTCTTCTAGATTGATTTAAAAAGTGAAGGTAAACACAAGAAAGTTAGTAATATATCAAGCTAATTATGAGGGTAAAATGTACCTTTTCATGGCCCAACACTATCTACGACGTCTGCATCTATATGGCCTTCAAATACAAGAATGTTGAAGTTGACATGTAACTTAAAAGGAGAGGTGCCTCCATAGTGGTTGTTGGATGTATAGTGTGCTGTTGGTAGGTAGCCCTTGAAGGATATGGGTAAATCTATCCATCATCGCATTCCTCTGTTTCTCAAGGGCCTCCTCAAGCAATATTTTGATAGGATATCCTGCTCCCTCGTCTTTCTTTTCTTCTGATATGGGAGTTCATTAGGGTTTGCGAGGCTGATCTTGCAAGGGTTCAACTAGATCGAGCCCTAACTCCTTATACCCTGTCTTCATTGGGGACATGCAAAGAAAAATGGAGAAAGAGTAGACCGCTCTAATACCACTGATACAGATTTATGCAGGAACACAATGGTATATAGAAATAAACATAAATACAGAGATGTAGCGAAAATAAAACTTCATTTCATTAATAGCAAATGACTGAAATATGCTTAAAGACATAATGAAAATAAACTAGCTAGGACGCTGATAGCTTATCTCTGAGAAGATATGTGGCAGCTATAGCCTCTAAACTATGTTACAATAAGGTTTGAGGGCCTATTTATTATTGAGAAACAATGGAAAAACCTAAACATCCAAAAACCTAACCCTGGGAGATGAAGCGCCAAAAATATGGGCCCCATTTGGGTAAATTGGAACATCAATATTCCCTAGGATGTAACTGTGGTGTGCGATCTCCATTTTACGCACACAATACCTTGTTATAAATATCTATCCGAGGACTGCGAATTTTCTAGAAAATGTATTTTAGGGCCTCAAAATGGCTCTGAAAGTTCAGGACCCGAAAAACTGCTAAAATTATTAAGTTGTGCTCAATCTAAAAAACTGAAAGAACTGATCCTGGGGTTCCAAATGGAAAAGTTGGGTGGCCGCCAATATCTATCTGGATCATTCCTCCCCCATTAGGAAGAAATGAACCCCATTGGGTTGAGTTCCTCCATAAGTTGTGTTATCACCAAATTGATCTTGATTGGTTTCTCATCAATCAACTCAATGTAACTCTTTCAAACCACTTCTAACTGAAGATTAGCCTCTTCAGTTTGAGAGGGATCTCTGAAAGGGGGTTTATGATTTTGAATAATGATAGTACTAGATGGCTAACTCTATGGAATTATAACTTTTTTTTTGTATGATTTCCGGTTGAAAAATGAAGGCTTTCCACCATTGGGCTTATGAAGTCAACAATCAGTAATCTTAGTGACAGTGGTTCTTCACATGGAAGCTGAGGCAGATAGAGGTTTTTAACAAAGATAACTCACACACATAACATAGGAAAACACAGCCATTTCACCACTAAAGGAAGTCAAAGAATAAAATTATGAATTCTGAGTAATTAGAGATGAAATATACTACAAGTGTTTAGACATAAATATTCAAATCAATAACACATAAAAAACCTCATGAGAATCTCAGGTCTGGAAAGTAGAATGCCACTTTGTATTACTGATAATGGTAAAAAACATACAAGCAGCAATTTGGTGCAATATTCTCCAACTCCTTGCTCTTCGATGTTTTGTCTATAAATAGACATTCTTTACAATGTAGATGACTAGCCTGGCTAGCTAGATCTTCGAATTCTACTCTAACACCTATCATAACTGAAACCACTAACTTAAAACAAAAAAATGACAGCTATCTTTAAAGAAACAAACTCTTAATAGGACTTTATCTCCTATTTATTACATTCCTTTATCCTATCTATGAAACAATTACATAATGGTTACATAATGAATGTCACATGCTCGAAGGACACATGACCAAGTTCACCACCACTTTACATATTTAAAGCACCCCTAGATCTATGGAACATAACCCTGCTTTTTAGGAATGGATGACCTTCATCTTTAACGTTGTTTTTACTGATGAGATGGCTACATAACACTCCCTTTGAGTAAAAAATCTCTGCTAATCAGGTCCATTGACATGCTGGAGGTCTCCAGCTGGAAAAATGAGCGATTGAGATGCTCAAAATCCTTCAAAAATTACTTGCTAAAAAAACAAGGAAGTTTTAGATAGTTTCATGGCGAGTTTTAGTAGCGTAGGAAAAGTGGGTTTTCCTTATATATTTTGACTTCTTTTCTATTCCAACACCTTCATTATGTCATGAAACCTTGAAAACCATCGATTTCCCTCCATAAAACATGCCAAAACTGAGTTTTAAAGAAAAAAATCACCTGCAGGAATTTTCGTAGCGTATTTCTGGCTTCAACCTTGAGGTACACTACGAAACTGTGCAAAAAACTAGAAAATGTTGTTTTCAAGATTGTCTTCAAAAACTGTTCTCCAGTTGCAAAATTTGGGTTCTTTGCATGTTATGAACCTCCTAAAACAGATTCCATCTCAAATTATTATTGCTGTGGTGTTTCCTCCTCATTTACTATCAATTGACTAATAGGTTCTTCTTCCACTGTCATCTTCAATCCTTTCTTTTCGAATTCCACATGAATCAAATCCAATTGCTCATAAAGATCTTGCACTTTTTCCTTTAATTCCTTGTTCCTAGATTGTAAGTGCAAGTTCATTTTTTTGATGTGTTTGACTTCTCCTCTTAATGTTTGAGTCCACTTTATCAACTTTTATGTATTTCCCAAGGTTTTTGAAACACTTGTGACTTGATCTTCCCAGATTTTCCGCATTTGTTCAAACTGAACCTTCTTGGCTCTGTGTTTCTTTGCCTCTTGGTTCAAGACTGATATCTCCTTACCTGCCTATTTTTAACTGCTCTTTAAGGGTTTCAATTTCTGATTTTTAAATAATTTTCTCTTTACCCTTTATTTGTTTAATAGCCACTTCTTATTTTGCATGTGAAGATAGATCTGTGATGTTTGTTGGCTGGGAAACAACTTCATTTATTTTCTCAATCTCTTTGCTATTTTCCATGAATTTTATTGCATGTCTAGTCATTGGCTTCCTAGGTTGAAAAATAAAACCATCATCATCACCTGTAAACTCTAGTTTTTTAGCAGTCTTACCTTTCTTCAGCTTTCTTCCTCCATCTTCAATGTCTTCAGCTTGGACAATGGGAGATTCTTCAATGTCAATTGCATGCAAGATATCCTCCAAGTTTCCTTTAGCCAATGTCTGGGTCCTGGTGACTCTTTTGTTTCCTTTTTTACTAACTATCTGCTTCTATTTTGCAGGTGCTATTTTACATGTGCCAATCTTCTACAAAGGTTATGCCTCCATGCTCACTGGTTTTGGAGGAGATGATCTATTCCCTTCTTCAATTTCCTCTTCCACAATTGGTGATGAAATGTTTCTAGGTTTGGAGGTTTTCTTAGGAGTGAAAACATCAATTTCATAACCACTCATGAACAAGAAGGAATTCCAATCTCTTTATAATCTCTTAAATTCCTCTAACACCAACAACTTAATCAAACCATGATGAAAAAGAGAAGTTTCATTTCCCTCTGTTTTGATTTGAACTTTATCTGAAATTTTCCCTAGACTTCTGTATAAATAAAAAGGCAAGTCAAGTGACCTCTTACCCACAAAATGCAGCAGAAGCCTGAGATGATAGGAATAGACCATGTGAAACCTTCCTTCACAGGTAAAATACTTCTAGATGATCATTAGTAGCTTTGAATAATTTTCCTTCACAAAACTCCTAGGAATAGCATTTTTCAAGTCAATTTCACTATGTTCTAGTTTGATGAACTCTTTGCAGTCCTGCATTGTGAATTTGATGCCTTTAAACCACTGTTCTCCTCCTCTAGGTATTCCTGTTGCTGATGAGATGGTCTCTAGTGTCACTGCAAGGTTTAGAATTCCAACTTTTGAAGTTGTTCCTGTGAAGCTATTAGCAAAATCCTTGGAAACCTATAGATGAAAGCCCTGCAAACTCTGACAGAATTGCAAGCAACCAGTTCTTCTAAAAATTGTTGGACATTGGGTTCAATTCTCCCCATGTGTTTCGTGACATGGACTAACAGCCTCTCGTGGATCCTAAATCTAACAATTGTAGTGGAGACTAAGGCCTGTGGATTTTGGTCTAATGACAATCATGATTCCAATAATTGGTATCAGAGCAATAGGTCTTGAGTTCGAAACTCACCCGGCTCGCATTGGCGGGGAGATTGTTGGACATTGGGTTCAACGCTTCCCATGTGTTTCGTGACATGGACTAATAGCCTCTCGTGGATCCTAACTCTAGGGATTGTAGTGGAGACTAATGCCTGCAGATTTTGGTCTAACGAAAATCATTATTCCAATAGAAACCTCCATGGCATTTGGGTCTTCATTGAGAAAATTCATGTCCATGGGCTCATACTTGTGGCAATGACCACCTTTATTTGTTTTCCTTCTTGCAGCCATGGGTGCTTTATATATTCACAACCTCGCTTGCTTGATGAAACATGCAAAGTTTAAAACTTCCAGCAACCTTCTTGGCTTGATGAAGTAGCTCTCCAGAGATCAAATTTTATGCAAAGATAAAGTGTGGTATGAAAAAAGGCTAATTGGGGAAAGGTTTTATGGTTTAACTGACATCTTATACTTTAATCATGATACATACATGCCAAAAAGGGTAATGATGACCTTAGACACGGCTATGTACCTTTGAATTAACCATAACATACTCGAATTACCTCCACCCTAACTACTCCTATCATAGAATGACACTTCATATCAAATTTTACAAGACAGGTTAGAAAATAGATTTTTGTAGCATGGTTAGTTTACCCTCTGATAGATTCGCTACGAAACTATTAGGTAGTTTTGTAGTGAAACCTGCTATTTTGCTGTATAAAACACTATGAAAATTTGAAAACTAAAAAAAGCACCCTTTTTTATTTTAAATGCATGGGGAATGAAAACTGACACCAAATGAGGAATGATGTGACATGAAATGACATAAATGGAGGTGACCATGGAACTTAGGATAGGCTAAAAGTGTTAAAAAAAAAAGAAATTTTCCTAAACCAACTTGAAATGGTAAAGGAGACCTTATCCTTTTGATGAGTGAACTATATGACCATGTCATGTAATGTTTCACAATTTTATGAGTGATAACAAGATGAGGAAAATTTTGCTGAACTTGGTATTGGATTTGTCGATGATGTTGTGGACCTACTGGTAGGCATGTTGGATTCGTTCAATAACTTTGGTTGCTTTATCAACCTCATACAATACATGTGTTGATTCTGTCTCTAGTCGCATGAGGTATGTCAACATGAGGAGGCGGCGTACCTGGGGTCAAATAAATGGAGTGCCTGACCTAACAATGTAGAGGAACCTCTATGGATGAGGAGAAAATGTCCTCATATTCCTCCACAGCTTTGTCCATCTTCTGCTGCTATGCAGGGATGCCATGTTTTGAGGCTGTGGCTAAAATATTCTTCTTTCCCTATGGGAGAATTGCAATGAAATTAAATTTCATGGTATGAGAAACAATCTTACTTTGTTGTTTTGCAGTAGTCAAAGAGATGGTAGGAGGCAATACTCCTCCGGTATCCTGTACAATTTATTTCCCAAATTTATAATAACATGAGGGCTAGACTCATACACATCATGTTGCTTCCACAAGTGTGGCTGGCCCAATAATACATCAGACACATCAAGAGGAGCAACATCACACAATACCTCATCCGTGAATTTCTTGATGTTGTACGAAAGGCGACACTGTTGGCAGACGCAGAGATTTTTTCCTTGGTGAAGCCACCCCACGATATACGGTTGCGGGTGTGCCATGGTCGGTAGGCAGAGCTGCTTCATGACCTATGCTGAAATAAGGTTCTTTTGGCTTCTACTATTAACAAGGAATTGCAGTGGATAACCCTTCACCCACATCGGCAAATGGAAGAGGCACTCCCCCTCTTCTGGATCCTCGAGATCCTCCTTCTTAAGTGTTAGCACTCCATAATTTGCAACATTGGAAAGTGTTGTGGTTTGTTTGTTGCACGTATGTACGAAATCACACTAGCTTAAGGGGTGTGGTCTACCCACTTAAGTTATTGGTAACAGGCAGAAAAAGAAGTGGAGTCAAGCAAGTTAGTGGAACAAGCTAGAATCAATAAGCATACTATATAGAGAAATAGTAGCATATATAAACTAAAAACTAAACTAAAAACTAAAAACAAATAAACACGAGCTCTGAAAAGAGTCAAATGACAACAATAATATGAACGGTGGCTCTAGGCCCCTCTTATTGAGTGCTGGTTGTTTTATCCTCCTGTATTTTACAGAGTTCACTAGGTGACTATTGATCTTCTACAAATAGCTAAAGATAACATTATTGGCCTATCATCTATCTTCAGAAATCTCATTGCCTTCATTATCCTAAATAAACCTATTTCACTACATTTCATCTTTGCCTTCTCAGTTTAACTTGTTGCTCTAAAAAGACTCACCATGGGCTTGTTTATCTTATTTTCACTCTCCCTCCCTACCCACACTCCCATTCACTCCTTTTTCTCCTCCAAAAACCCATTTCCCCTTTCAAAACCCTTCATAAAAACCCTCCCTTCATCATTTCTCCTTATATACTCCAAAACAATGTAAAAAATGCATTTTTACATTGCTTTAAAAAACAAAATATTTGAATTTTGGGTCCTTTTTGTTTATATATATATTAGACTCTATTTTTAATATATAAACCCTGCTCCTATTTTCTCACCCTAAGCTCCTTCCCCTTAAGCCCTCGCCCACATGCATTTAAACCCCACACCCATATAACCATTACCCCACTTATTACATAGCCCCTGACCTTATTATAAACAAATCTTGTGTATATTTTGAACCCCGTGCTAAACGATAAAGCCTTGCCATGTCATATACTCCCGGGCCCCATATTAGACCACTCCACACCGTCGATCTAAGCCTCCCCCATCCAACGGTTATCACTCCACGTTGTAATCGAAGACCCAAACCCCACCACTCTAGCTCTCCCGATGACCATTGATCTGCCTTCTCGAGATCCGAAGGCCCATGGCACATATCGCAAATAAATTGCGTTCTGGATAATGATTTTAAAACGCGCGATATGGGCAGTTTTCCCCTACCACGCATCAAGCACTGTATGGTATCACATGCCCACTCCAAAAACTGTTACCGCCCCTCCATCTGTGTGAAAACCACCTCCTGGTTTTTGAAAACTGCTTTTCCCTCTACACCAAGATTTAAATACCTTCGCCCTCCATTCAAATTTCCTGCTGGTTCTTCTTGTGGAACCAAATCCCAGAACACCATTCTCCGCCCTATAAAAACCAAAAAACCTGAGAAAAACACAGTAGAACCCTACCCATAGGTTTTAAAGCTAATTATTTGTTTTTTGTGCAGGTTTAATG
This sequence comes from Pinus albicaulis, assembly GCA_034641835.2. Classification (NCBI taxonomy): domain Eukaryota; kingdom Viridiplantae; phylum Streptophyta; class Pinopsida; order Pinales; family Pinaceae; genus Pinus; species Pinus albicaulis. The sequence continues at coordinate 1,242,060,755 of CM076577.1, forward strand.
GTGAAAAATGCATAAGATGCATTCCAATGGTCCAAGAACATTCAATTAAAATGTTTGGGTGACGATCGAGGGATTTGGTTTAAATTTAAAGGGACCAGAGGTGCAAGAACAATCAAAATCACGATGAATCATGATCATTGGTGTCTTATAAACCCTCCATCAACAAAGAATGCAACCCTGTGCAACAAACATACACAAACAGAAAGTACAGTAAGAAGAAAGATAGTAAAAGGACTGTGACAAAGAAAATAAAGATTAAAGAGGCTAATCATGTATCAGAGACAAATCATAAAGGGTTAGCCGAATAAAGCAGAGTTTAAAGATAATGAAGACAGACAGCAGGGATTGAAGGATTAAATGGTTAATGTAGAAGATCAAAAAGTTAAATCAAAAGGATTAATAAAGTAAAAAGAGATAAAGGAAGAATAAAGAAAAAAACATTAAAACAGGTAGTGAAAGAATAAATTAAAGTTTTAAAAGCCTAAACAGAGTTTTAATGATAAAATAAAGGCAAACTAACCCAGAAACACATTTGAATGACTAAACCTACAACATTTATTTCTTCAAAGGATATTTTCCCCCCTACAACATGTTTTCTTTCAATAAAATATCAAATAGTTATTACACACAATCAGAGATATTTTTCATCTTCCAATAGTTATTGCAAAGTTATTGAAAAATCCTTAAAGTCAAACATTCCACAGAAGTTAAGTTAGCAGTTATTATTTCAGAGAAACACCTTCAGATATTTTTGCCTTGGGCCTTGCATGGTCTCAAAGGTCAAAAGTCATTAACTCTGTAATAAATGACATTCCAAACCCTAGCTTAGCACCACCTCCTCATTTTTGCAGATAAATACTGCATATGAGCTTCATTTTTAGTGTTGGTTAGTTGGTGGTTATTTGACTGATTTCTGCTACTGAGCTAGTTGAGGATTTCCAGGCTGGATTTGAGAAAGCTCTAAGTTGCAGAGAGCTATTGTACGTGGAGTGATGTAACTGGTTTGATCATCGGTAATACAAGCAAGTTCACAGGATTCTTGAGCTATGTTAATGGTGAAGTTTTCCTCATTTTTCATTGTTTTCCTTATGTTTTCCATTCTGTCCATATTTCTCTGATAAAAGAACAAAAATTTTAGAGTAGGATATGCTGTCTTAGCACCCTATTTCTGTCTGCTTTCTTTTTCTTTATGTTTTCTCCTATAAGGTCTGATTGGGAAATTCTTAATTTCTCTCGAGTTTCATCTAGCTTGTTGCCTTAGGAATGATTTAATAGAGTCAAGCCAAATAAGTCTAAGGTGAGCCATGTCCTTTGGTGTAGCTTGAAATATTGTTTTTTAGGCCTTTCTTTGAAGTATACTTAGTAGAGTCTAAACCGGGGAAGTCTATGGTATGTCCTGTCCTCTGGTCTGCCTCAAAACGTTGCTTTGAAGGTATTTTGAGTGTTGAGTTAAAGAAGATAGGTTTAGCTTTCTCTTTAGTTGCTCTCACTGTTATCTTAAACATTTTCTTTTGTTCTAAAGTAGTTTTAGGACTGCTAGATTGTTGTCTTAAAGGTTTGCTTATTAAAGTCTGGCTAAATAAGTCTATGGTATTCCCTATCCTTTGGTTTGCCTCAAACAATTACCTAAAAGGATTTTCTTGTTTAATTAGAGCTAGAAGATTCTTAATTGACTATAGCTTTTCTCCCTTCACAACTTATTATTGTTTCATATCACAACCTAATCTAAGTGTTGGGCCACAATTGTAATCTACAGATAAATTACTCTTCCCTAGACAGGTGCTAGTCTAGAACAATAGGTGAAAGACTATACTACCATTTCTCCTAACTCAGAACAGATACACAGAGAGGATTGGATGCTTACTTGTTTCAGTCACTTCCAAATGGCTCCTTTCTGTCGCTTCTGCTACAGCTTCAAATTTAAGTGGTTTTTTCGGCTGAATGCTTCCTGCAAGAAAGAACAATGAAACAACAGAAGATGCAATAATATAGATATCTATTCAAGCTAGTTAGCTAAATCAGTTAAGAATAAACTACATTCATCAACCAAGATCTTACAACATGGAAAATCAAAGTTAACAAAGATGCATGTAAGGAAAAATGAGAAGTACTCTTTATTGATGATAGAAGGAGAGATTACAACCTAGTGACTGATTTGAAGTGACCTTCCAGTAGAGTTCCCAAGTCTCATCACAACATAAACCTCTCTAGTAGTAGCTCCACAACATAAACCTCTCTACTCAAATTATTCCTCTTCAAACCATTAGGGGAATTTTGAGGTCTAAAATGGGCCTCCTAAGGAAATTATAAAATAATAGTGGAAAAAATCTAATAAGATTTGATGACATCATCAAATTTTAGAGGGAAAAATGAAAAAACTACTTTTGCAATTCATATTTTCAACTTATCTCCCAAAATTTTTACTCAAATTTCGAGCGGGAGTACTCGTTGGATGCGGAATTTAATTCCCCATCCAAGGAGTAACCATGTTGCATACTTTCGATGGTTCCTACTACACGAAAAATGAGAAATACATAAAAAAAACATGATTACAATCACGTTTTTTATGTATTTCTCATTTTCGTGTAGAAGAGTTCATCGAAAGTATGCAACATGGGTACTCCTTGGATGAGAAATTAAATTCCGCGTCTATGAATTATAAAACAAATTTATTAAAATTTTGAAATGGTTAAAATACGAGTTGAAAAAGTAGCTTTATTATTTATTATTTTTTAATATTTTAACTTTTACTCCAAAAATGGTGAATCATCCATTATGGATGACATCATCATCTTGAATCCTATTGGTTGTTATAAAGTTTATTTTTGTTGTACATTTTTCTTATGAGGCCCATTTTAGATCTCAAAATTCCCCTAATGACTTAGATTTGTGTTCAATTTATAGATGGACTGTAGGTTTTTTTGCAATCAATAGCATTCCAAAAATAGGCAAGACATGTTTCCATTCATGTAGATGTCAAATGGACACTTGGATCCGAAGCTTGAGACATGTGAATCCTTCTAGAAGACATTGGCCAATTGGAGATTCCGGAACAATGTAATATTCCTAATTTAGCTTCAGCTAATAGGAATATTAACTTTTCTTTTGAAATCTAGATGCATGAATAATTGAGCAAGGAGGCTCCTAATTTGCTCAAGTATGAATAAAAATCCCTCCTAATGTGAAAGGGGATCATGTAATAACTAGTTCAAGCATCCACATGTGTGAACAAGGTCTAAACTATGTGGACAAGGTCAAGTTTGACCAAGTCAACATGATTTATTCTCAAAGAAGTGGACTCTAAATAAAGCTAGCTCAACGTGAATGGAGATCAATCCAGCTAGATAAAATGAAGGTACCTTGAGTGTGAAAAGGGACAGGGCATGAAGAATCATTCAATGTTTACCAAGTAAACAAAGCTATCTAGATACATTGCGCCATCTTGTTGGACATCACAGTTTTTGTGGAGGAGCCTTTGCATGGAAGCAACGTCATAGTGGGTGGGACCCTTGGTGAGGAAGCTCATCAATTATAAAATGAAGGATATGGCAAGCATATGGAAATATTGGAAATTATATTTTCATGGGGTCTGCTTAGACTTCCTACATACTTAGATGTTTAGCTAAGTTGCTGCACTGCTTAGTGCAAGGGTTACCCAGGTGGGGATTCCCTACTCTTCCTTGGAGATCTTGCTTGAGAAATATAAGAGGAGGCTTCTGATCTGAATTTTCCACTACCTAGTGTTGGTCCAAGCATCTACCTTCAGTAAAAATGCAGTCCCTTCAGAAAACTGCGTTATTTCTTGAGGTGTGCAGTGGAAGGGGCTGAAATCCCATTTTGAGGAGCTAGTTTCCCAAGAGGAGGATCAACCTTTCTTTGGGAAATCTAGAGGAAGCATATACAGCCATTTCTTTGAATTTTCAGCCATATTTTACAAAGCTTTAGCCATACAACATTATTCAGCCACACATTTTGTAGCAGCTTCTCTTGTATATCTTTTCTGTCAAGAAATCCTTGCCGGGTCTTCTTGGATTTGTGTAAAAGAGATTAGATCTTTTATTTTGTACATATCTGAGTATTATAATAACATTATCAGTCATATTTATCTATTTTCTAAGTTAACCTCTCTTTAGACTGCGCAGTCACTTGTGCAGCTACTCCGGCATTTTGGCAGTCTTAGGGTTTTGGAAATTTTAAGTTGTCTTGAGCATGGGAGGCCTGTTTAACTAAGCTAAAGGCATTTTTTTCTAAAAATATTTTGCATGCATGTCCTATATTGTCCATTATAAGGGATACAACCGTTAATTTCAACTTTTTTAACTCAGTATTCAAAAAATAGCATTTTTGAGGCCAAAATAGTTGCTTTTCCCCACTTGGTGAATTGTATAAATGCATAGTTTGTTGTTGTGATTGTTATTATGATGGATATGTGTTCAAACACATTACATGAGTTGATTAATTTATGTTATCCACCTTTATAATACCTTAAGGTATTCTTATTGTTGTAGAAAATCTCGGTTTTGGGATATTACAGTGGTATCGGAGCAACAATCTTGGCTCAGCCTGTGAGCCCAAGAATTATGGAGTCTTATCATGGGGAGAAGGATATTTTCAGAAGAAATCAGAGCAAACCATTATTTTCTGGAGAAAGGATTTTCTCAAAACTTCTCTTTTCATATCTGCAGGGCAAAAGCAAGGGCATCAAAGAAATGAGAAGGGAAACACATGAAGATCCCTCACATAGATCTAGAGAGGAGGAAGATTCTAAATCCTCATCTTTTGGATATGAGCACTCAGCCATATCATTAGATATACCACGTTCTATTATAAATTTCTTCATGAAGAGGAAGAAAGGAGAAGTACCAAAGAAAGATACTCTTAGTGATTATTTGCGGGAATATGAAGCTCAATCTGAGAAGTTCAAAGATCACTTGAATTTCCAGGGGTTTTTCCAAATGAAGGAGGAAAAGAGCACAAGGAGTAAAAATTAGGGTGAGGGTAGATTCTTTCTATCCACCTTTGATGGATCGCCTCTATGTCCAGCTAGGGCTTGGGTGAAGGAGCTAGACACCTTTGTGCAGCAACATCAAGTCTTAGAAATTGAAGCCATCAAAGTAGCAGCGTTGCATTTTGAAGGTAAGGCCTATGATTGGTGGTTGTTTGAATAATTTTCCTTAAATAATGCAAATAAATCTACTTATGCAAAGTTCATTGAAAGATTATTAGAGAAGTTTGATGATATCTCATGTGAAACATCTTCTATTGCAACTATCAAACCACAACAAAAAAAACTTTTGCATGAGTTGGGAGGGTCTATATATCCAACTCCATTTATGAAAAGTAATGAAGAGGAGGTGAGTTTGTTTGATACTTTTCCAAGGGAAATATCTCCTTGGGATGAAGGGCTTCGTTTTCAAAGGGAAGACATGACGATTCCTTCTTCAAAAGAGGACCAAGATCTAAGGTCTCTTGTTGAAGTTAAGGCAACCTCAACTAGTGAGGAAGAGAAAGGAGAGGCAAAAAAAAATAACGCAGTCATATCAAGGGCACCTCAAACTGTTGGGAAAAATACTGAGAGGGGGGGGGGGTGAATCAGTATTTACAGCATATTCAAAACTTTTTACTTTTTCACTCTCTAAAACCCATACACTACTTTCCTTTAGTAAACTCGCATATATATGCGGATATCCTTCATGCAACTCGCGTATTAGCAGAGATCTAAATATGCAGATATTTATTAACTTAGTTCTTTGCACTATTCATTCATCTGATGTTAAGTTAATAGTAAACATGTGTAGTAACAATAGAATAAACCATCACACAAATCATCACACATGAACACCAGGATTTTTAGGTGGAAACCCAAGTCGGGAGAAAACCACCGTTGCAGTTGCTCAGCCTTCAATATTTTATTATAGAGAAAACATCTTACAACATATGTGCTAGTGCAGACTCCTACCAGCACGCAGGCACCCACCTGCGCTCGTTTACCAGCCTCTCCTGGAAGGGAGCTCCAACCCCCTGACTCGTTTACCAGCCTCTCCTGGAAGGGAGCTACGACCCCACGATCTCGTTTACCAGCCTCACCTGGAAGGGAGCTACGACCCCCTGACTGAAGGCTACAACCCTCAGCACCACCTTGGACCACGTTTCATCAATTTTCACACTGGATCCAACAACTTCAATAGAACACAACTTGCAGGCCACGTTTCATCATATTTTCAGACTGGACCCTCTCAATAAATTTAAGCACAGTCAAACATCAACAACAGATAGCTAAAACATAGCAGATCAGATCAGACATTTCATACCCCATACTTCAGCAAACCCTAGTTTGCATACGCGCTTTTCTTTCACTGATGTCGCGTATATACGCGCTTCCGTCCACATCAACCAGTGTATACATCTGCACATAAACTTCACTGCGCATACGCGCTTTTTCTTCAGAGAAGCCACGTATATACGTGCTTCCTCTGCGGCTAACTAGCGTATGGATCTTCAACTATTACAGAGCTGCATACTTCTTCAGATCAGATATTCAGTTCAGATTCAACCCTTTAATTTAGACAGATGTTCGCCTCATCACAGATCTAATCATTCCATAAACAGATCTAGAAGATACAAATACATTTGAGATCTAGATTCCCTTCTTCATCATTTTCTTCATAGGTGCATCACAGATTTAGATCTATCATCAAAATATTACCCTTTCCATTCAGACATACTTCAGAGTGAAGTATTCATTCAAACTCAGACTCATGCACACATTTGCACAATGAATTTCTTCTCCTTATATAGGTTTACCCTTTATCAATACCATGAGCCAAAACCACATTACTTTCGATGGTATTCCTGGACGGGGTCACATAGATGAATCATTACTCAATACAATGGGTCAATGCCATGGTGGTTACCCCTGGTTTTACAGATTTAGAGCGCTTTTTCCCATACGCGACTTATCACGTTATTTCCCGCGTGCATACGCGACTTATCCTAGGCAAATCTGCGTATGCCTTGAGACATACTCTTTTTATCATAGATCTAGCACAAACTGAATTTCTTTCTTCATTCCCTTCTATACTCACTGTAGATACATCAGATTTACTTCATCAAGAACATATTCTATCAAGCACAACTTCATCAAGTAAGTTGCCATCTTCTTCAGCAAGTGGGTTGCCATTTAAGGAAAACACTTAGCATCATATTGCTGACAAACATCAGTTCATATCAGATTTACATCATTTACCAAGTCCATCAGGTCAAGACAAACTTCATCAAGTGGTTTGCCATTAAGAACAACACATGCCAACAATCTCATGTCTTCATCTTCATTCAGTGGGTTGCCATCAAGGACAACACTCTGCATCATATTTCCAACAATCTCCCCCTTTGGACTTGATGGAAACCATGATGGTGTTTGATCACCACAGCAGATAGGTACATTAAGAATACAATGATACCATGTCACTCTCCTCATTCTTTCTCTTCATTCAAACACCATGTCACTCTCCCCCTTTGTCATCAAGGGCAAAGGGCGGATCAAAACCAACACATTCTCCTCCGGTTCTCCACATGTAGAAGAAGCGTTCTGCAGATCTGATGTAAAATGAAGTGACCAAGCTCCCCCTGAGTTCATGCTGAATATTCAGACATATTTTCAATGAAGTACATGACTCTATGACTTTCCTATCACCAATGACTCATACTTACATCAAAGATCCATCCAAGTGGATTTACATATGAGACTCAAGTACCCAACCAAGTGGGTTTACACATTTCAACTCAGCTACCCAACCAAATTGGGTTTTTACAAAATTTGACATTTCTAGAAGCTACCCAACCAAGTGGGTTTACAAAAATAAACAAGTCCTTACACTTATTTGAATATTACAATTTTACATCATGGGTCTCAGCAAGACCTTTTCATCAAACTACAATTGTAACTTTACATGACCAATACCAGAAAGACCTCCAGAAAGAGATCATTTTTTAGAATCAACATAATGCCAATAGTGCATTATACTCAGCAAGGCTAATGCTCCCCCTGAATCTGTGCATCCAAGCAACCTTTCCATATGACTAAGACTCCCCCTTAGTTTGTGCATCTTGAACACTTTCACCAACAAATCATCAAGGCATCTTTATCAAAACATTAGAAATAGAATATTTATGAGAACTGGAACACCATCAGAGATACCAAGATGCTCAGAGAGATACCAAAAGCAACCATATGTTGTCTTGAAGGCGACTCAAACGAGAAAATTGTCGGCAATCGGACATCGTGGTTTTCTATGCATGAACTCGCGTATATATATGCGAGCGTATTTGATGGAGTAAGTCCAATACCATATTCTATATTTTAACCAGATCTGATCCTCTGTGAGAAAAATACAATGTTCAGCTTCTTTCTGAGATGTTTGAATGCTTTCCTGGACTACAGATAAATAGAACAGTGTAGTTGTGTCTTCAAGCGTCATCCAACGGTTGTAGCATAAACACATTAGTAAACAAGCCTTCAGATTTTTGCAGCATCAATATAATCTTTCCAAGAGAGATTATCATATCAGAACAACATCTTCAAATATGTGTCAAGCAATCATCCATGTGGTCCAATATCATCAAGATATTCAAGATTTAACATGAAATAACATATGTAGGAAAAATATCTCAACCATAGTAATAAACTCTGCATGATCTATTCTTATTTCTGAATCAAACGACATCCAACTCATCCATGTGTGAGCACAAAAGATACTTATCAGCAACCAGGGCTCAAAATCTCATCATAATAAACCATGTACCAAGTCATCATAATTTGAGCATGAGTATCACAAAAACCAAAGAATAAGAAGTCATATTGCCAACAATGCAATCATTAGTATTCAACCTGTTGCTCCTACAAGCCAGTGCTCTTGAAGAACACATTGCACCTTTGAATACGTTCATCGACGAAGTCATCGGCAACAATCTGCTGAGCGCATATGAATCCTCTTCATCAAAAGCAAACGAGGACTCATCCACAATCTTCAACATAGAAACCATGTATCATATCATCATTATTTGGAGCGATCCACTAGTCGATATTGGAGTCAATAATACGATTTATTAACGGTTAAGACTGATGCTCCCCCTGAACCTCTGCTCCAGATCTTCAGCTATCATATAAATTCTCTTATCATCAATGCATACGCGACTGTGTCTGTTGGAACTCGCGTGTATACTCGACTTTTGTTAATAGAACCCGCGTATGGAAAGTGAAGCATAGAAATTTTTCACAATCCTTTATCTCCCCCCTGAACTTGTACTTTCTGTACATGTCTTCTTCATATCAGATGCTCTGTCAGAAATACATATAACCAAAATAATCAAATCAATTCATGAGAGACATCATACATTGCTCCCCCTGTGACGATACATTACTAAATCTCATAATATATCCCACATCATTCCTGCAGTCAATAAGAAAGGTCAGCTTCAGAAGCGGATGACTGCAGTAGGGTCAGAATTCCCTACGTTTCTGATCGGTCCTCCATCTTTTTCCAGATTTGTTTGATCTTTCTATTTGTGTCTTTGAAGTTATCCAACTTCTCATATCATTCAGCACCCCCCCTCGTCTACATGTCCATACTTGTTACAAAATAACATCTCATGTATCCAGAGAAATAAGCATAAGAATCATAATGAGTATTTCTAATCTTCCTCCTTTTACAATCAGCTGCTTTATGTCCATACTTGTCACATGAAAAACAATATCCCTTGAAGCTACCAGAGTACTTTTCTGTGTAGGAACTGTTTGATTGAGGTTTTAAAATAGTCTTGCTCTTTCAAGTACCTGGTAGCAACATGCCTGGAGTATGACATTTAAAGCATTCAACTTTATTGAATGATTTCCTTTGAGTGTTCATGATTGTCGGTTGACTTCTTGTTTCTTTCAACTCTTCAGGTTTTGCACTGACATCCTTTGAGTCTTTAGCACTTCCTTGTGAACTAGATTCTCCTTTAATAGTTTCATGAAAACCAAGACCAAGTTTAATAGTAGGAGACCTTTGATTACTAAGAATATTGTTCAGAATATTAGTACTATCTTGAAACCTCAAGAGTTTATCCTTTTCTTCTAATTTACCTTTGAGAATGTTTACCTCAACCTCCGGCTTGACATTGCTTTGTCATGCTTTCTTCTTTCCTTCTTCCATCTTCTACTTGATCCTTGATTTAGAATCTCTTCTTTCAACCAGTTTTAGTTTTCTTCACGGGTTTCTGCAGCTCTTCATTCCTTGTATTTTATTTTTCCAAATATTCTTTGAGGGAAATGATTTACTGCTTCAAGACCTTCCTTTTCAAATGATTGTAGAGGTTCCTCATTTCTGTCTATTATTTGATGTTTCGAATCTGCTGGGAGAGATGATTTGTTTCAAGTTTTCACCTTGATTAGTTGCATAGCGTACAGCCCTTGATACTTGTCTATCATCCATTTAGATGTTTATCTTTTCATTCATCCTAGAGATCACATCTTTGTAGATATATTCCTTCATTTCTGATGGCTTCCAATCATGACTTTTCATCATTTGCTTCTAGACTTTTACTATCTTTAGATGATTTTTGCTGATCTTCAACTTTAATCTTGAAAAATTCTTCTAAATCCATACTGTTACTTTCACTATCTTTACCTTTGCATGTACAGTTGAGAGAAATACAAGAACAATGATTAATACCTGTTTCATCTCCTTCAATTTCTGCTATACAAGATTTCTAAGGTATCTCCTTTCCTTGAGTAACCTTCTTCTTTTGCTTCTTTGCCATGAGAACTTGTAGAGCTTGGTCAGAAACTTCTTCATCTTCACTAGACACTTCATCATTATCTTCATTTGTATAATAACTCTTTCCTTTTTCAAATTGTTTCCATTTACCATGTTTTTCTTCATAGGGACATTTAGCAGCATAATGACCAACTTTTCCACAAGTAAAACACTTGAAGGGAAGCTTACCTTTGAATCTTCTAGTTCCTAGTTGGAGTTTTCTCACAAAATTAGCTTCTTCTTCATCTGATATATAATCTGATTCCTTGACATCTTCCTTGTCTTTTCCTTTAGCACACGCCTTAAAGGCAACTTCTTTGATTTGAGAGGGACCTCCTTGTCTCATTTCAAAAGCAGTCAGAATACCATGTAATTGAACAATAGTAAGGATTTGCGAGTCTTGCTTCCTTTCTTCAATAGGCGAAACTTTAGAGTCAAATTTTGAAGTCGAGGATCTTAAAATTTTTCCACGATAGTATCGATTGGTTTTCACCCAAATTTCTCATTCGATTTACAATATCGTCCAGACGAAGAAAGAAACTGGCAACACCTTCATCACTATGCATCTTCAAATTTTCATATTCAATTCTAAGAGTTTGGAGTTTTGCACTTTTTACCTTTGTATCTCCTTCATAGCTCAGAATGATCTTGTCCCATATTTCTTTTTCTGAGTGTAGCTGCATCACTTTAGCAAATTCTGATTCAGACATGCTTCCTAATAAGACATTTACTGCTTTGGCATTGATTTCATACTTCTTTCTTTCTGCTGCATCAGTAGGAATACTTGCCGGGTATTGATAACCTTCTTCCACAATTGTATACATCGCACCAAGACTTTGCAGATATGCACACATTACGTACCTTCCGAAAAGGAATATCGATTGCTTCCATTGAATAGAGGTGGCTTTATAGACATTACTCCTTCTTGACTTTGGCATTCAGCGGATCTCCTTCAAGCGATCGAGCTTAACGAGAAGGACACAGCACTGATGATATTGTTGGGAAAAATGCGAGAGGGGGGTGAATCGATATTTACAACATATTAAAACTTTTTACTTTTTCACTCTCTAAAACCCATACGCTACTTTCCTTTAGTAAACTCGCATATACACACGGATATCCTTCATACAACTCGCGTATTAGCAGAGATCTAAATATGCAGATATTTATTAACTTAGTTCTTTGCACTATTCATTCATCTGATGTTAAGTTAACGGTAAACATGTGTAGTAACAATAGAATAAACCATCACACAAAGCATCACACATGAACACCAGGATTTTTAGGTGGAAACCCAAGTCGGGAGAAAACCACCGCTGCAGTTGCTCAGCCTTCAATATTTTATTATAGAGAAAACATCTTACAACATATGTGATGGCACAGACTTGACCAGCACGCAGGCACCCACCTGCGCTCGTTTACCAGCCTCTCCTGGAAGGGAGCTCCAACCACGGCTGGATTTTACCCGGCCTCTGGAAGGAGCTACGACACGATCTCGGTTTCCCCACCGACTCACCGGAAAGGAGACTGCACAGCCCCAGTGAAGGCTACAACCCTCAGCACCTCTATGGACCACGTTTCATCAATTTTCACACTGGATCCAACAACTTCAATAGAACACAACTTGCAGGCCACGTTTCATCATATTTTCAGAATGGACCCTCTCCATACATTTAAGCACAGTCAAACATCAACAACAGATAGCTAAAACACAGCAGATCAGATCAGACATTTCATACCCCATACTTCAGCAAACCCTAGTTTGAATACGCGCTTTACTTTCTCTGATGTCACGTATATACACGCTTCCGTTCACATAAACTAGCGTATCCATTTGCACATAAACTTCACTGCGTATACGCGCTTTTTCTTCAGCGAAGCCGCGTATATATGCGCTTCCTCTGCAGCGAAGTAGCGTATGGATCTTCAATCATTACAGAGCTGCATACTTCTTCAGATCAGACATTAGGTTCAGATTCAACCCTTTACTTCAGACAGATGTTCGCCTCATTACAGATCTAATCACTCCAAACTCCATAAACGAATCTAACAGAAATGCGGATACATTTCGAATCTAGATATCCGCTTCATCATATCAATAGGTGCATCATAGATTCGGATCTATCATCAAACCTTTACCCTTTCCATACAGATATACTTCATAGAGAAGTATTCATTCAAGCTCAGACATCTTGCACCCACACTCATGATTTGCACAATGAATTTCTTCTCCTTATATAGGTTAACCCTTTTTCAATACCATGAGCCAAAACCACATTACTTCTGATGGTATTCTTGGACGGGGTCATTTAGACGAAACATTACCCAATACAATGGGTCAATACCATGGTGCTTACCCCTGGTTTTGCACTTTTTGAGCGCTTTTGCCCATACGCGACTTGGAACGTTGTTTCCCGCGTGCATACGCGACTTCTCCTAGACATATCTGCGTATGCCTTGAGACATACTCTTTTCACCATAGATTTAGCACATGCTGAATTCCTTTCTTCATTGCCTTCTGTACTTACTGTAGATACATCAGATTTAGTTCATCAAGACATATTCTATCAAGCACGACTTCATCAAGTAAGTTGTCATCATCTTCATCAAGTGGGTTGCCATTCAAAGGACAACACTTAGCATAATATTGCTAACAAACATCATATCATATCATATTTACATCATTTATCAATTCCATCAGGTGAAGAATAACTTCATTAGGTGGATTGCCATCAAGGACAACACATGCCAACACTCTCATGTCTTCATCTTTATTCAGTGGGTTGCCATCAAGGACAACACTCTGCATCATATTTCCAACACAAACACCTCATGAAGAAGAGGATGGAGCACTTGCTCCAAGGAAAGAAACTCTTGCACTCTTGCAAGGAGTTCCAAAGGGTCTCACACATAGAGCTCTTGGCATAACACATGAACAACATGCACTTTCATTGCCAAGTGATGGGATCTTGACGATAGGAGAAGGATAAGAGGAGGAATGGCATCACAAGGTGAAGAGTATGTACCCTTCTCTATTTCAGAGTTTGAAAGAACAAAGAAGGAAAGAGGACCTATGCAACAAAGATAGGGGCAAATCTGTCCACATACATTCACACCCTACTCTATGCCTTGATGCCTCTTTGCAAGGAGGCTTTCAGCAAGAAGACCTCCTGATTGGAGGGAAACTAAAGTGTTCTCTCAACTATATGCAGTAGAAACATATTTGTTTAAAGAGGGAACCTTGGAAGGAGCCACTACAATGCTGAAAACCATTGATGGAAGGCTAGGCAAATTTCTGAATTTGACCTTGTTTTCTTCCATTCATCTATTTGCATTGGAGGGGATAGATTCCGAAATTTGTGCTGATATGAGCATAGTATCAAGAGGCTATTCCATAGATTTGGGGCAGAAAAGGGTACTCCAATATATAATTAAGATTTCTAAACATAACAAAAAAATAATTTCATTTTTGCATGCAGGAGCAAAGAGGTGGAAGTTTTTGAGAAGGAAAACCTTTCAAGGGAAGGGTGGCTTTCCTAAACTCCAATCTTGTCTTCAGCAAGATCAGCTGCAAGAGGGGCAGCAAAAGAAGGTTGGGAATTCTCCAACATGTGACCTTGACATCAAGCATGTCAAGGTGGAGAGTCATCATATGAAAAATGCATCATTTCAGATTTCTACAATGCTGTCAATGTTGGGAAGCCTAGACCCTTATTGGGAGTCCCAACTCTTGATGGAATATTCTAAGGACCTATCCACATGTAAGGTTCTTGATGGGCAAGAAAAGGATTGGAAGTATAAAGTAGTTGATGGGATCATTTATGTTCATGATCAAATTTAATTAACTAAAGATTCCAAACTCAAGAATGAACTACTTGACACAACCTATGAGGTCTTGCTTTCAAATCCCACTAGCTTCATTAAAACATATCATGCTATCTTAAATGGATTGATGTGGGAGAATTTAAAGGAGGAGATGCACTCTCACATGAGTAAGTGCATGAATCATTTTCTGGTTGAGGAGGAACATAGCTCTTAGGAAGAGTTATCATTATCACTTCCTTATTCATTGAGTGTGAGAGGGAGCTCATCCATGAGCTACCTTGCTGATTTTAAACAAGTGTATGACAAACATTATACTGCTAAATCTCATGATGTATCTATTATATAATTGTATTCTCTTAACACTCATGTGCAGGTCTTGGCTCCAAGAGGGGGCACTTTTGCTGATGGGCTTCATGAGCCACTTTGGGCCATGAACAATGGTGATGTTGGCCATTCTTTGGGAGATTTTGGAGAGATGATGTACTCTTCATGGTGTGGTTCCTTAACACCAACCATCATATACCTTCCCCAAGCATGCAAGAAGGATGGGGCAGCAAACAAGTGTTGGGGAGAATGCTTATCATATCATATCCTATGGAAGTTGGGAGGAAAACTGCCCTGGTTGCACATGAGGGACCATTGTCCTTCTCCCTTATTGTATATGGCAGCTAGCATGATCTTACTTATGATCCCATATGTTGAAGATATTCTTATCTTTGTTGGGGGCATGGTTGAAGGAGAGGCACATTTGTTGGATGTGTCTTTGGGGGAAGAAAGCCCCTACCTTTTCTGCACTACATGTTCCAAGGGGAGAATGAGAAACTTTATGGCCACCATTGCATATCACTTGTTTCTTTATGATGTGGACCATCTGTTTTGTTGGAGCACTTGTGGCATGCCTCTCATGAGAAATTGGGAGGAGCTCTTCTATGAATTACCAAGTTGGAGGGTGATTCATTTTATTTGGATGATAGCATGGAGGAGGGAGGCCTCCATTGATGATGGGATTCCCCATGATTTTCATCACTTCTATCTTGAGAAGGCCATGGATCAGCAAGAATATGTCCATAAAAACCTTCCATTCCTTCATGATGAGAGCCATTGGGTTTATTCACCAAAGGCCAACTTGCACACTTGGGAGGAGCCATTGGGAGATGGAATTTTTGTAGAAACTTTGAAGCAATGGAGGAGACTATGGGATGAGAGGGCCACAAGAGGAAGAGGGGAGATTTTGCAGCACCCTTGCATTTGCTTGAGGACAAGCAAAATTTGGGAGGGGGAGTCTGTAATATACCTAATTTAGCTTCAGCTAATAGGAATATTAATTTTGCTTTTGAAATCTAGATGCATGAATAATTGAGCAAGGAGGCTCCTAATTTGCTCAAGTATGAATAAAAATCCCTCCTAATGTGAAAGGGGATCATGTAATAACTATTTCAAGCATCCACATGTGTGAAAAAAGTCTAAACTATGTGGACAAGGTCAATATTGACCAAGTCAACATGATTTATTCTCAAAGAAGTGGATTCTAAATAAAGCTAGCTCAATGTGAATAGAGATCAATCCAGCTAGATAAAATAAAGGCACCTTTAGTGTGAAAAGGGACAGGGCATGAAGAATCATTCAAGGTTGACCAATTCAACAAAGCTGTCTAGATACATTGCACCATCTTGTTGGATAACACAGTTTTTGTGGAGGAGCCTTCTCATGGAAGCAACCTCACAGTGGGTGGGACCCTTGGTGAGGAAGCTCATCAATTATATAATGAAGGAGATGGCAAGAATATGGAAATATTGGAGATTATATTTTCATGAGGTCTAATTAGAATTCCTGCATACTTATTTGTTTAGCTAAGTTGCTGCACTGCTTAGTGCAAGGGTTTACCCGAGTGGGGATTCCCTACTCTTTCATGGAGATCTTGTTCAAGAAATCTAAGAGGAGGTTTCTGATCTGAATTTTCTACTACCTAGTGTTGGGCCAAGCATCTACCTTCAACAAAAACATAGTACCTTCAGAAAACTGCGTTATTTCTTAAGGTGTGTAGTGGAAGGGGTTGAAACCCCATTTTGAGGAGCTAGTTTCCCAAGAGGAGGATCAACCTTTCTTTGGGAAAGCTAGAGGGAGAATCTACAGCCATTTATTTGCATTTTCAGCCATATATTTCAGAGCTTCAGCCATACATCATTATTCAGCCACAAATTTTGCAGTAACTTCTCTTGTATATCTCTTCTCTAAAGAAATCCTTGCCAGATCTTCTTGGATTTGTGTAAAAGAGATTAGATCTCTAATTTTGTACATCATTGAGTATTATAATAACATTATCAGTAATATTTCTCTATTTTCTGAGTTAAACTCTCTTTATACAACACAGTCACTTGTGCAGCTACTCTGACATTTTGGCAGTCTTGGGGTTTTGGATATTTTAAGTTGTCTTGAGCATGGGAGGCCTGTTTAACTAAGCTAAAGGCATTTGTTTCTGAAAATATTTTGCATGCATGTCCTATATTTTCCATTCTAAGGGACGCAACCATTATTTTCAACTGTTTTAACTCAATATTCAGAAAATAACATTTTTGAGGCAAAAATAGCTGCCTTTCCCCACTTGGTGAACTATACAAGTGCATAGTTTGTTGTTGTGATATTTATTATGATGCATATGTGTTCAAACACATTACATGAGTTTATTAATTTCTTTTCTCCAACTTTAGAATACCTTAAGGTATTCTTATTGTTGTAGGAAATCCTGGTTTTGGGATATTACAAACAATGAGAATTTTGCTCCCAATGTGACCAAAACACCTTTGAATGTTGGAAAGTGATCTGCAGAGCAGCCTTCAATGGGGCTACCTACATATGCAATGCACTTAGGCCCCTTAGAGCCTTCGTTGGTGAGCTCTCATATGTTAAATAATAAGCTTCAAACCATGGAAACTCTTGCTTGATGAAAGTCTTGTTTGAGTTATGTTGTTTCCTGTCTTATGGCATATAGAAAATGAGATGACAGGGAATGATAGACCCTTGATCATCGGTCCTGGAGATGATGCCTAGTTAACCAGGTCATTGGGAATGGTGTCCAAATTGACCTATAACAATTTCCCCCTAAAGCATGAGATCCAAATAATAAGAACATTTGATTGAGATGCTTTACACTATGATGAGCCTGGAAAAAAATCGGAATGGGCACCTGCATCAATCTTAAAATACATTACATCATGATATATCCTCTATTGATCATAATTGTTGAGGGTAGGCATTCCCATAGTCAACACATAAAACAATCTAATAACATGTACATAATTCATAAAGTCGTCTACATTGAAATGTTGCCCAGATGCAGACATGCCTACAGATATAGGCCCATGTTTGGATGAAAATCTCTATCTAAGGTCACCATACAGATGATGTGTACAAGAATCCCGAAATCGTAGCCTCATGGCCGGAAACTAGATCCGGGGTCTTTATCTCATTCACTCAAGCATTAAGGTACAAGTCTAGCGATGCGAATATATGATTTGTAGTCGAACATGGAAAGACATCATTTGATTACCAACCAATGATGTGAGATGTTAACAAACGCGAGAGAACCACCATTAATGTCAATGGCCCTCAAGGTACTGCAGTACATTTTGTAAGGTGTGAATAGATGATTTGATGTCGAATGCCAAACAAAATATTTCGGTCAAAGGTCCGGAAGAAAAGATCTTGTCAATGCTGTAACAAGCCTCATGGTACTGGAATCTGATGTTTCTAAGTGAACTTCCTGGATATTGATTTTTCGTCTATAGGAAGTCACCTTATTTCAAAATAGGAGTTACTAATTTTGGAGACAAGGGTATGACTTGATATAGCAATTTTCAGGGATGACGGTTATGAAAATGAAGGTTTACGAGTATTGTAGAACGATGATTTTTTAATCACTGGATGACTTCTCTTGAACATATCGGTGACACTATGATGAGTTGGAAGCATTGACCCAAAACCGAAGTCAAGGTATGATGAACCATGGGTGTGAATGAATCGTAAATATGATTACCCAACCCAAACAGTCACGGACACGGAGTGAAAGAAGTGTCATGTTCAAGAGTGACTTACTACCAAAAAGAAACTTTAATTTTTTTTCCCGGGTCATTTGTCGACTAGTACCTCTTTATTTTTTGACAAGCTTGAGGAGGATAACATTTTCTTGATCTATAATTCAACCCTTTGGGCGAATAAAGTATCGCTATTTAATAATTTAACGAGTCTAGCGATAAATGAAACTCGATTCTTGCCATGATCGACAAGCCTGTCACTATTTTATGTTTTAACGAGCTTAACGACAATGATAGCCCGATCCTTTTTCATATTTAGAGAGTCTGAAAAAGAGTACAAAAGAGAACTCCAAAAGTACTTTTTCGTAAATTTTTCTCTCAAATCCGAAAAAGTGTAAAATAATATCTGAAAGAACCTCTTTGGTCATGTTTAACCAAGGTATTCCTTTTTCGTAAATAATCCATCTCAGTCCAGAAAAGGGTTAAACTTATACTGAGTAGATATCAATTCATTTACTTTAACGAGCTCAAAATGACAAGTGCTCGGCAATCTTTTCACATTAGCAGAGTCTGAAAAGAGCTGAAAGAAGACTCTGGGGGTTCCTTTTTCACTATTATTGAAGCTCGAAAAAGATATAAAAGTGCGCTTCAAATCCTTTTTCGTTTTTATCAAAGCTCGAAAAATAAGGAGAAAAAGTATTCTCTGTGGTCAAGTCTTTCTTTGAAATAAATCTGCACAACTAATCTGTTCATTAGTTGTATTTCCTATTCAGAACAACATCAAATGGATTAAAAATACCCGTTTCATGATAAAAACATAATAAAACTATAGTCATAGCAATAAATTTAACTTGCAAACAATTAAATGACTATATAAAGCAGTTTCACTATTCATTTTTACCATTCCATAGTTACCATTTGCATTTTGGGGCTCTGAACCTGATTTTTCCCCTGAACTTCAGTCATTGATTGTGGTTGTTTCTATGGGAAGATTTTGTCGCCGTTTGATCGAGGTTAGTAGCATGAACCTCCTATTTCTTTCAGTATTCATTTCATTCCCATTCCTTGCAAATTTTTAGGGTTTTGAGGCCCCTAGGTTAAATTCTGCCCAAATTGAGGGCAACGTGTTGGGAAAAAATACTGAGAGGGGGGGGGGGTGAATCAATATTTACAACATCTTCAAATTTTTTTACTTTTTCACTCTCCAAAACCCATACGCTACTTTCCTTTAGTAAACTCGCGTATATACGCGGATATCCTTCATACAACTCGCGTATTAGCAGAGATCTAAATATGCAGATATTATTAGCTTAGTTCTTTTGCACTATTCAATCATCTGATGTTAAGTTAACAGAAAACATGTGCAGTAACAACAGAATAAACCATCACACAAAGCATCACACATGAACACTAGGAATTTTAGGTGGAAACCCAAGTCAGGAGAAAACCACCGATGCAGTTGCTCAGCCTTCAATATTTTATTATAGAGAAAACATCTTACAGCATATGTGCTGGTGCATACGTGCTTTATCTTCAGCGAAGCCACGTATATACGCGCTTCCTCTGCGATGAACTAGCGTATGGATCTTCAACCATTACAGAGCTGCATACTTCTTCAGATCAGATATTCAGTTCAGATTCAACCCTTTACTTCAGACAGATGTTCGCCTCATCACAGATCTAATCACTCCATAAACAGATCTAGTAGATACAAATACATTTAAGATCTAGATCCCCTTCTTCATCATTTTCTTCATTGGTGCATCATAGATTCAGATCTATCATCAAGCCTTTACCCTTTCCATACAGATATACTTCACATAGAAGTATTCATTCAAGCTCAGACATCTTGCACCCACACTCATGATTTGCACAATGAATTTCTTCTCCTTATATAGGTTTACCCTTTTTCAATACCATGAGCTCCTTTTTCAATACCATGAGCCAAAACAATACCATGAGCCCAAAACTACATTACTTTCGATGGTATTCCTGGACGGGGTCATTTAGACGAATCATAACCCAATACAATGGGTCAATACCATGGTGGTTACCCCTGGTTTTGCACTTTTTGAGCGCTTTTTCCCATACGCGACTTGGCACATTCTTTCCCGCGTGCATACGCGACTTCCCCTAGACAGATCCGCGTATGCCTTGAGACATACTCTTTTCATCATAGAATTAACATACTCTTTTAATCATAGAATTAGCACATGCTGAATTCCTTTCTTCATTGCCTTCTGTACTTACTGTAGATACATCAGATTTACTTCATCAAGGACATATTCTATCAAGCACAACTTCACCAAGTAAGTTTTCATCATCTTCATCAAGAGGGTTTCCATTCAAGGACAACACTTAGCATCACATCATTTCATATCAGATTTACATCATTTTCTAAGTCCATCAAGTCACGAATAACTTCATCAGGTGGTTTGCCATCAAGGACAACACATGTCAACAATCTCATGTCTTCATCTTCATTCAGTGGGTTGCCATCAAGGACAACACTCTGCATCATATTGCCAACAATCTCCCCCTTTGGACTTGATGGCAACCACGATGGTGTTTGGTTACCACAACAGATAGGTACATTAAGAATTCAATGACACCATGTCACTTTCTCCATTTTTGACACCATTCTTTTTCTTCATTCAAACACCATGTCACTCTCCCCCTTTGACATCAAGGGCAAAGGGCGGATCAAAAACCAACACATTCTCCCCCTTTTCTCCTCATGTGGAAGAAGCGTTCTGCAGATCTGATATATACTGAAGTGACCAAGCTCCCACTGAGTTCATGCTGAATCTTCAAGCATATTTTTCAATGAAGTACATGACTCTATGAACTTCCTATCACCAAAGACTCATACTTACATCAAATATGCAACCAAGTGGATTTACATATAAGACTCAAGTACCCAACCAAGTGGGTTTACACATTTCGACTCAGATACCCAACCAAGTGGGTTTACAAAATTTGACTCAGCTACCCAACCAAGTGGGTTTACAAATTTGACACGTCCTTACATGACTGAATATTACAATTTTACATCATGGATCTCTACATGACCTTTTCATCAAACTACAAATATAACTTTAAGATCAACACCAGAAATTCCTCAAGAAAGAGATCATATTTCAGAACCATCATAATGCCAACAATGCATTATACTCAGCAATGTCACTCTCCCCTTGAAAATGTGCATCCAATGCATTCTTTCCAAATGGACAAGGCTCCTCCTTAGTTTGTGCATCCTGAACACTTTCACCAACAAATCATCAAGGCATCTTTATCAAAACATTAGAAAGAGAATTATGAGAACTGGAACACCACCAGAGATATCAAACAGTATTAGAGATACCAAACATCACTGCAGCTGTGCTGAAGAGAGCTGACTCCAAGCAGAAATTTGTCAGCAATCAGACGTACGTGGTTTTCTGTGCATGAACTCGCGTATATACACGACTGTGTTTTAGGAAACCCGCGTATCCTATACCATCTTCTAAATTTTAACCAGATCTGATCCTTTGTGAGAAAAAGACAGTGTTCAGCTTCTTTCGAATGCTTCCCTGGACTATAGATAGATAGAATAGTGCAGTTGTGTCTTCAAGCGTCATCCAACGGTTGTAGCATAAGCACATTAGTAACCAAGCCTTCATATTCTTTGCAGCATCAATACAATCTTTCCAAGAGAGATTATCATACCAAAACAACATCTTCAAATATGTGTCAAGCAATCATCCATGTGGTCCAATATCATCAAGATCTTCAAGATTTAACATGAAGTAACATATGTAGTCAAAAGATCTCAACCATAGTAACAAAGCTCTGCATGATTTATTTCTGAATCAAACGACTTCCAACTCATCCATGTGTGAACACAAAAGATAATTTTCAGTAAACCGGGATCAAAATCTCATCATAATAAACCATGTACCAAGTCATCATTAAGCATGAATATCACAATAACCAATAATAAGCAGTCATATTGCCAACAATGCAATCATTAGTATTCAACCTGCTGCTCCCCCTGAACTAGTGCTCCTCCTTAACTAGTGCAACCTGAATACCTTTATCAGCAAGTCATCAGCAACAATCTCTGCATGATCTGTCCTTATCTCTAATTTATAAGACTTTCATCTCAGCAACGAATACTCTTCATCATCAAGCAACCAGGACTCATCCATAATCTTCAACATAAGTAACCAAGTATCATGTCATCATTATTTAAAAATGAGAAATTAAGTTGATATAGAGTCAATAATACAGTTATTAACAATCAGACTATTACTCCCCCTGAGCCTCTGCTCCAGATCTTCAGCTAGCATATAAATTCTCTTATCATCAATGCATACGCGACTGTGTCTGATGAAACTCGCGTGTATACGCGACTTTTTTTAATATAACCTGCGTATGGAAAGTGAAGCATAGAAAATTTTCATATTCCTTCATCTCCTCCTGAGCTTGTACCTCCTGTACCTGTCCTTTCCACATCAGATGTGCTGTCAGAAGTGAACATAACCAGAATAATAAAATCAACCATGAGAGTCATCATGCATTGCTTCCCATGTGACGATACAGTACTAAATCTCATAATGTATCCCACATCATTCCTGCAGTCAATAAGAAAAGTCAGCTTCAGAAGCGGATGACTGCAGTAGGGTCAGAATTCCCTACGTTTCTGATCGGTCTTCCATATTTTTCCAGATTTGTTTGAACTTTCTATTTGTGTGCTGGAAGTTATCCAATTTCTCATATCTGTTCAACCTGCATTCCTTTTCTACATGTCCATACTTGTTACAAGAATAACATCTCATGTGTCCAGAGAAATAAGCATAAGAATCATAATGAGTATTTCTAATATTCCTCCTTTTACAATCAGCTGCTTTATGTCCATACTTGTTACATGAAAAACAATATCCCTTGAAGAAACCAGAGTACCTTTCTATGTAGGAACTGTTTGTTTGAGGCTGAAATGATCTGCTCCTGCAATTTGCTGCAACCTGCCCATAATTATGATATTTAAAGCTTTCAACATTATTGAATGTTTTCCTTTGAGAATTCATAATTGTTGGTTGCCCTTTTGTCTCTTTCACTACTTCAGGTTTTTCTTTGACATCCTTTGAATCTTTAGCACTTCCTTGTGAGCTAGATTCTCCTTTAACCGTTTCATGAAAACCCAGACCAAGTTTGATAGAAGGAGACCTTTGACTACTAAGAATATTGTCCAGAATCTTAGTACTTTCTTGAAACCTCAAAAGTTTAACATTTTCTTCTAATTTACCTTTGAGAATGTTTACCTCAACCTCCAAGGCTTGACATTACTTTGTCATGCTTTCTTCTTTCCTTCTTCCATCTTCTACTTGATCCTTCAGATTTAGAATCTCTTCTTTCAACCCATTTCCTTGTTCTTCAAAAGTTTGCAAGAGTTCTTCATTCTTCTTCTTTGATGCTTCAAGATTTACTTTCAGAGATATGATTTCTTCTTCAAGTCCTGCATTCTTCTTACCTGTTTTATCCAGGTCTTCTTTGAGGGAAATGATTTCTGCTTCAAGTCCTTCCTTTTCAAATGATTGTAGAGGTTCCTCATTCTTCTCACTTGATGCTTCAAGTTTTGCTTATAGAGAGATGATTCCAGCTTCAAGACCTTCATTCTTCCCTTTTGATTTTTCCAAATCCGTTTTTAGAGAAACGTTTTCTGCTTCAAGTCCTTCATTCTTCTTATTTGATTCTTCAAGATCTGCTTGCAGAGAGATGATTGCAGCTTCAAGTCCTTTACTTCGATTGTATACATCATCGAACATCCTTTTCAGTCTAAAGACCAACCTTTTGGAGGCAGAGTCCTTCTCAATAAATATTCTTTGTTGATCTTTGATGACTTCTTTTAAATCCACAACATCACTTTCTACATCTACATCATTGCTTGCACCAATAAGATTACAAGGACCCCAATCACTATCAGATTCATCTTTGTCAACTTCTGCTATACATGTTTTCCGAGACATCTCCTTACTTTGAGTAGCCTTTTGCTTCTTTGCCATGAGCACTTGTAGAGCTTGGTCAGAATATTCTTCATCTTCACTTTCACTATCATAATCTTTGCATATACAGTTAAGTAAAATACAAGAACAACGATTAATACCTGTTTCATCTTCTATACATGATTTTCGAGGCTTCTTCTTTCCTTGAGTAACCTTCTTCTTTTGCTTCTTTCCCATTGCGACGGATCTCCTTCAAGCGATCAAGCTTCTGCAGAAGAACCTGCTCTGATACCAATTGTTGGGAAAAATACTGAGAGGGGGGGGGGTGAATCAGTATTTACAGCATCTTCAAAACTTTTTACTTTTTCACTCTCCAAAACCCATACGCTACTTTCCTTTAGTAAACTCGCATATATACGCGGATATCCTTCATACAACTCGCGTATTAGCAGAGATCTAAATATGCAGATATTATTAGCTTAGTTCTTTTGCACTATTCAATTTGCACTATTCAATCATCTGATGTTAAGTTAACAGAAAACATGTGTAGTAACAACAGAATAAACCATCACACAAAGCATCACACATGAACACCAGGATTTTTAGGTGGAAACCCAAGTCGGGAGAAAACCACCGCCGCAGTTGCTCAGCCTTCAATATTTTATTATAGAGAAAACATCTTACAACATATGTGCTGGCGCAGACTTGACCAGCACGCAGGCACCCACCTGCGCTCGTTTACCAGCCTCTCCTGAAAGGGAGCTACGACCCCCTGACTCGTTTACCAGCCTCTCCTGGAAGGGAGCTACGACCCCCTGACTCGTTTACCAGCCTCTCCTGGAAGGGAGCTACGACCCCCTGATCTCGTTTACCAGCCTCTCCTGGAAGGGAGCTACGACCCCCTGACTGAAGGCTACAACCCTTAGCACCACCTTGGACCACGTTTCATCAATTTTCACACTAGATCCAACAACTTCAATAGAACACAACTTGCAGGCCACGTTTCATCATATTTTCAGACTGGACCCTCTCCATACATTTAAGCACAGTCAAACATCAACAACAGATAGCTAAAACAGAGCAGATTAGATCAGACATTCCATACCCCATACTTCAGCAAACCCTAGTTTGCATACGCGCTTTCCTTTCACTGATGTCGCATATATACGCGCTTTCGTCCACATCAACCAGCGTATACTTCTGTACAAATTATAGAGCTAATTTCACTGCGCATACACGCTTTATCTTCAGCGAAGCCGCGTATATACGCGCTTCCTCTGCGACGAACTAGCGTATGGATCTTCAACCATTACAGAGCTGCATACTTCTTCAGATCAGATATTCAGTTCAGATTCAACCCTTTACTTCAGACAGATGTTCGCCTCATCACAGATCTAATCACTCCATAAACAAATCTAGTAGATACAAATACATTTCAGATCTAGATCCCCTTCTTCATCATTTTCTTCATTGGTGCATCATAGATTCAGATCTATCATCAAGCCTTTACCCTTTCCATACAGATATACTTCATAGAGAAGTATTCATTCAAGCTCAGACATCTTGCACCCACACTCATGATTTGCACAATGAATTTCTTCTCCTTATATAGGTTTACCCTTTTTCAATACCATGAGCTCCTTTTCAATACCATGAGCCAAAAACTACATTACTTCTGATGGTATTCCTGGATGGGGTCATTTAGACGAATCATAACCCAATACAATGGGTCAATACCATGGTGGTTACCCCTGGTTTTGCACTTTTTGAGCGCTTTTTCCCATACACGACTTGGCACGTTCTTTCCTGCGTGCATACGTGACTTCCCCTAGATAGATCCATGTATGCCTTGAGACATACTCTTTTCATCATAGAATTAGCACATGCTGAATTCCTTTCTTCATTGCCTTCTGTACTCACTGTAGATACATCAGATTTACTTCATCAAGGACATATTCTATCAAGCACAACTTCACCAAGTAAGTTGTCATCATCTTCATCAAGAGGGTTGCCATTCAAGGACAACACTTAGCATCACATCATTTCATATCAGATTTACATCATTTGCTAAGTCCATCAAGTCATGAATAACTTCATCAAGTGGTTTTCCATCAAGGACAACACATGTCAACAATCTCATGTCTTCATCTTCATTCAGTGGGTTTCCATCAAGGACAACACTCTGCATCATATTGCCAACACAACGCACCCTTGAACATTGAAACCTGCATTGCATAGAAGTTACAGTGAAGGGTACCAGCATATGCAACGCACTGTATCAACCCAGGGAGTGCATTAGGCACAGTTCAAGTTTCTGATTTTCATGATGTGTCCAAAATTTGCGTAGTTTTTTACAATGAATGGTATCTAATGGATCTTATGGTTGATTTTCAAGTTTCCATCGGATTATAATGACGATTACATGGAGAGAAAGAGAACATGAAGAACAAGATATGATTTCCTTGAATGATCCGGGTACTGTAAGAGCTTTAAGAGATTGTGGGCTACTTAAGTACTTCAAATTGTCAGGAATGAGGCAACAAATAGAACTCCTATAATTCCTTATTCAAGCATGGGATCCGGCGATAGAGGCATTTCACATAAAAAATCAAGTGTTGTCCATAACAGTTGAGGATGTGTATTTTCTCACAGGTTTGTCGAGGAGAGGTTTGCCCATTTCACTCATAGGATCTGTCGTTAGAGGAGAAACAGTGAGGGATTATGTTATGCAGTATTTCTATCCGAGGTTAGAACCTAGCAAATATGGAAAAATAAACATCCGTGATGTCAGGGATTTGCCTTTGAGGACCATCCTATTCACGATCGCTAAACTAGCTGGCATCGTTACACTCCATGTAGCGAACAGATCATATATGCAGTATGCGCTAGAGTGCTTAGCGCCAACAGTCTTCAACTGGAATGAAGCTATTCTATCTTAGATAAAGGAACAACTGAATAAAGAAAAGGGAGGAAGGAAGAAAAATTTCAGTTATGGTTCCATCCTTATCTCCTTCGCTTTGGAACGGATTCCACTGATGTAGCCACAACATGTAACATTGGATATATCTAGTCCTAGAGATCCTCGAATGCAGAGATGGGTAGAACTCATGGGTCGACATGAAGGCCAATCGACCATTGTGTTCTTGACTACATTCTTTGCTTGGTTCCGGCGACAAATCGTCGCCATCGATGAATATGCATACGCAGGCGTCGACTTTCGAGGAGATCTAGATCTAATATTACCAGAAGGTGCTCAGTGGGGTGCAATGGGTAAGAATGATTCGACCATGTTTTTTGATTTTCCTAAGGTTTATACAAATGTTTTTGTGTTTTGATTTCTTTCCAAGACTAAACTAGATGTTTAATGTAATGCAGATATTGGTCGCGTTCAACCAGTAGAGGAACCAGAGTGCGAAGCAGATGCGCCAGAAGAGAGGGTTTTTGGGAGAGCAGTCCTCCAGGATCTTGATATGGTTGAGACTCTTGCTGAGCTCCAGCAGCACATAGAGGGGTTGACCTTCGAGATTCCAGATTGTCGGATCGAAGAGCTTCCCATGCGACTGCAGCGACAGACAATTGGGGTTCCTAGCTGTTGGATGCGGTTGCTCCGTAGGATTGCTAAATATATAGCGTGCTATCATGAACACCACTATTTTACTTGTGATTTTTGCATACATGTTGAGGTTAGATGACCAATGTGTCTTGGGCACAAATTTTGTAAAAAACCTATAACTATCTATCTATGTGTTTTCAGAGTTTTTCCTATGTTTAATGCGCAATCCAATTTTATGATGTGAATGTTTTATTTATCTATGTCGCAAATTTCTGTCTAAAACTTGATTAGATAATGAATCTATTAAAGTGTTGATATTGAATGAAATCAAAATGTCTCTCTAAAATTCGAACTCTTAGGAACAATCTAAGAAGTGTTGGATTTATAACAGAATAAATACTAGTAAGTTGTAGTACCATAAGTTGTGAGTCTAACCTTATGATTATGCGGTTAATACCAAATGAAATGGCATCAGAGAGAAGTTCGATCAATGCACTAGAATCAATGATTTTATTCATCGATCTACCGATACAAATCCCTTTAAAACTCACTAACTCGCCATTCGGAGCGAAAATGGCCCACGTTGTAGAGGATAGATTCTACGTACTATGACTAGCACCATCAGCGTATCCAAAAAATGGTTCTGAATATTCAGAAATCTTCCATAAAATGTAAAGCAGATTATTAACTTCAAGAAAACTCTAAAATCAAATTAAGATAGTGAATGCAAATAAAAAATATATAAACAATATAATACAAAAAATTACTACGCTCATGATTAAGCATAGTAACGTTTCAAATACAACCCATTTCTAGGCTGTGCTAATGGAATTCCATCGTAATCAACTAACGCATAGGAACCCTTAGCAAGAACTCTTTTGAAAATATAGGGGCCATGCCATAACGGCTCGAATTTCCCTATACTATAACATCAGCTTCTTGATCATAAAGAAGGACCAAGTCGCCTTCTAAGTAGATGCGAGGCTAGACATTTTTGTCGTATTGTGCCTTTATACGTCTATTATGTGCTTCGTTGGAAAATTGCGCTTCACGACATGTTTCATCTAGATGGATGAGGTTAAGGAGACGCACTTCTTCTTCTGAGGTGTCAGGTAACAAGTCTATCACGAGTTTTAACGATGATATTTCACATTGTATTGGTAAGATAGATTCCAGACCATACACCAATTGTAAAGGAGTGAGTCCGGTCGTGTTTCTCACCGAGGTTCGATACGCCCACAAGGCAGAGTAAAGGATCAAGTGCTAGTTCCTTTTACAGACTACTATCATTCATTGAAGCATTCGTTTAAGAATTTTGTTAATAGCCTCAAATTTTCCATTTGATTATGGATGATAAGGAGTAGAATTGTCATGAGACAATCCTAACTTGGTTGTCAATTCAGACATCATATGGTTGCGAAAATGCTTCCCAGGATTCGTAACTATAGCCTGTGGGACCCCAAACCATGCAATAACGTGATTACAGAAAAACAATGCAGTTGTTTGTCTCGTGTTGTTGAATGTAGGCATCGCTTTGACCCATTTGGTAAAATAGTCGACTGCGACAATAATATAACCATGCCCCCCGAACGAAGGAGGGTTACAGGTCATGAATTCAATACCCCATTTCGTAAATGGTCTAGCAGAGACAACATGATGCATTAGCGCTAGCGGTTTGCAGATTTTACAGTCATAAATCTGGCATGCATGAAAACTTCTGACTACGAGGATACACTCTCGAAAAATAGTAGGCCAAAAGTAACTGGTGTGGAGTATCTTCTGCGCGGTAGCATAACCAGATAAATGTCCACCACAAGCCCTAGCATGGCAATCATTTAACACTTTTTCGGCCTCCTCATGAGTGAGGCACCTCCTTAAAATGGTATCGACACCACGACAATAAAGTGTATCGCCAACGATCATATAATCTTTGGCTTGGTATCGAATACATCATTGATCAGAGCGAGAGGTATTAGGTTGAAAAGTTTGGGTTTGGAGATAAATGATGAAATCTCCATACCAGAGAAGCTCATCCAAAACTAAAGACTTCTTTGACTTGGATTTAATGAATTCCAAATCAAATTCCTGAAAACTGACAATCTGTTTTGAATATTTTCCCCCTAGCAATTGACGTGATAAGATGTAAGCCATGGGGTTGCAATCCGAAACTACTGTTGTTTTTCAGAGCAGGATATAATGGTGAAATATTTGGACAACTTGAACAGCTGCCAAGGCAATATTTTCTACGTACGTGTACTTAACTTCCGTATCATTGAGATTACAACTCAAATAATAGATTAGATGCTCAATTCAATTTTCTACTTGGATCAAAACCATAGAAATGGTCATTGCAGCCGCAACGATATATAGGAAATAATCATTTTGATAATTAGGAGGATATATTAATGACACTCAGACAAGGTGGTCCTTGACAACATCAAAAGAAGCTTGCGCAAATTGATGCCAATGGAAGGGAACTCCCTTTTTCAATAATCGAGTAAATCCTTTAGCCATTTCGGCATAGTTTGGAATGAACCTTCTCAGGAAGTTGGCTTTTCTTTAAAGTTTCTATATCTGAAGTAGGTTTGATGGTGCAAGAAAAGCAAGAATGGCTTGTACCTTCAGTGGGTATATTCGAATTCCTTCTTTTGAGACTACGAATCCGTGCAATCGACCAGGACCAACACAAAACACAAATTTGTGTGGATTGAGGCGTATCTTGTAGTGTCGGCAGTGTAAGAAAATGGCTCTCAAATGCATCAGGTGATCAGTCTGTTTTCGTGAATGTGCTGGTAAATCATCTAGATATGGTTGAACATTATGCTTGATGTCATTGAAAGCATAATCCATTTCTCTCTGAAAAGTTGCCCCAACGTTCTTTAAACCAAATGGAAGTTTCCTATATGCGAATGTGCCCCAGGGACAGATGAATGATGTCTTATGTTGGTCATCTGGATGGATATTGATTTGATTGTAGCCAGAAAATCCATCCATGAACGAAAAAATCTCAAATCCAGCACAGTCGTCAATAATCTGGTTGATGAAGGGAGTAGGATAGTTGTCTTTTGGACAAGCATGATTAACATCCTAATAATCGATGCACACTCTAATGGTTCCTTGTTTTTTCATAACATGAACGATATTGGAAACCCACTCAGTTAACGGAACAGGGTAAATGAAACCAGCACGCAAAAGTTTTTCAACTTTTTCTTTGATGGCAACGGCTTTCTTTGGATGAACAGGACGAAGCCGTTGATGCACTGGTTTGACATCAAGAAGCATATTAATAGTTTGTTCAACTATACTAGTATCTATGCCTGGAATTTCCTCGTAAGACCAAGAGAATACGTCACAAAATTCACGAAAAAGAGAGTGATATGAATCAAGTTCTGATGGAGAACAAGATACACCGACATGAATATTTTCTACAACACCAGGTTTAGTCGAAATATCGATAGAATCGTTTCTTCAATATTTGATAAATTTCTCTTAGATTCAATTGCATTAATTGGAAAAGAATTCGAAAAGAAAGTTTGAATGGATGGGTGATATAGTTCACTAAGATTATTTTCTTCATAATTTGGAAGATGGGAATGATGATGATAATCTTCCCATGGTTCTCCTTCTGACATCATAGCTTCAAAAATAATTTCATCTGTCAAATATTTTGAGGAAAATGGATCAAATGGAGTACCAAAATCTAATGAACGATCAACCCAAACACTTAGCGACGCTGATTTCGGATTTTCCACCCAAGACGAGTAGATTTATTGCTATTGTAGCTCAATTGGGCTGAGCTATAAAATATCATCCAACGCAGAAATATCAGAAACACCTGTACTCTCCCTTAAGCTAGATAGAGTGGAAGAGATCATGTAGCAGGTCTCTATGCTTGCAATTTTTGCCGACGTCATGGGCAGTGGTAATGAAAAGGTTCCCATAAGAGTGGAATCCTTTAAGAGTCCTACACCACTATTCTGGATTTCTATTTGGGGTATGTGAATATATGGAACGCTTCCAGTTACTTGCGAAGCGGAGGAAAAAAAAAGGATAATTTATTAATGAATGTGATTGTACCTTTATGAGAAAAGGCAACCATTCTAAAATATGTAGAAAAAGTGGCAGTCGTCGCATATACCCATGGTCTTCCATGAAAAATATTATATTCAAGGGGTCTTTCAATAACCTCAACATCAATACTTATTGTTTTTCCCCTTAATTCAACTTGCAAGTTATTGATAATACCACATGTTTTATATGTTCTTCCATCAAAAGCCTTCAACGTCGTTGATGATTGTGATAATCATGGTGAGCCAAGTGAATTCAAATATTTTAGAGACATAATGCACGTAGATGCTCCCTCATTAATAATAGTGCAATGAACAAGGTGATTGAGAACATTTACTTGGATGGAGAATTTCAATTCTGCTGGTAATTGCAGTACATAGCCCATATGATTAAGGATGACAAGATTAGAATCAGTCGGATCAATTCCACCAATGGCCAACAATAAAGCCTGCTTCTGGGAGGGAAAATTTTTTAATACCTCAAGAGCAGACATAGCTGAAGGGTATTGAGCGAAATCTTCAACTATATTATAATTTTGTGCAGCTCTTGCTCGAGGATTATATGTTGATTTATGAATTACTCCCTTTGGTGGCTTAATCATCAATTCAGGAATAACAGGAGGTGGTATCGATTCATTAGATGGATTTGTTGTCAAGGTATGAGGTTGATCAGTGGCTGGACTACCATAGTATTTATTCCGCGTCGACACCAAAATATCTTGTGAGGGTTTTGTAGTGGATAACATTAACACTTGGGAACTAGGAGTTGGATCCGTAGCAACCAAATTTGTGTCTAGATTTGGAAATGGGTCTGTCAACACAGCTGATGCATGAGAAGTCTTGATGATTTTTGAAACTTCAGAACGGTGAGGAAAATACCTAACAAAATTTTCCTCGTTACAAATTATGCATGGATAACGAGGTTTTCGTGGTCCTGACGGTTGATTAGATGATCGTTCTTGTGGGTTAGAAGTTTGCTTTTTCTTTGATTTCCCCTTTTTCTTACCCCCCTAGTTGCTTATCACTTTTGCCTTTGTCAAAGGACATGGAATTAATTTCAGAAGTAGGAGCAGGATCAGATTCAGTAGGGTGGTCTGTGTTTGCAGTGCCTATCAAGCTGTCTTCGGCATGAGAGTCCTTTATTTGAGGAGGAAAATTGAAATTAGATCGCGGTGCATTTGGGGTTTTTTCATAGAGCGTGCCAGACTGAGTGTAATTCAAGTCTAAATACTGGGTGAAAGCGATGACTTACTCTTCTGTGATGACGACACCTTTAGCCACATCCTCTGTTATAGATGGTAACAAGGACTTAATGAACCATTCAGCAAGGAGCTAATTAGGAACAAATGTCTTAACCATTTTTCGACGGCGACGCCACTCATGAATATGATCTGAAATGTGAGTAGCATTACTCTGTTTGAAGTTCGTAAAGAGTTCTGTTCCAGTTTCGTATTTGATCGATAACTGGAAATGGGTCAAAAAGATTGTAGCTAAGGCAGTGAAATTGTCGAAAGAAGCTCTAGGTAATTCAATGTACCATTTAGCCGCCGGACCTATGAGCGTTCGCTGGAAAAGACATAATCGAATAGAATCATCATTTAGGGAATTTGATGAACAACATAAATGATAAGTCATAACATGATTTGATGGATCTTCTCTAGGGTTTCCATTGAATTTAGGAATGTCGAAGGGTAATTTATGTGGTATCACCGGCCACGAAGGAGTATAATTGATAGGATCATTGGTTAACCGGTTTAAATCTTGTAATTCCAAGGTTGCAAAAGGAAACTATTTATTAAGGTCAGGTTGAGCATAGCTAGGATAAGATGGAATTTCTTGGGCAACATGTCTTTGAGCACCGACATATGGAATTTTTTGTTGGTAACCTAGATAGGGGCTGTTTTACATAACAAATACTTGAGAGTTTTGTTGACCAAAACTTGGATATGGTACTTGTTGATATGAGTTTTGAGGAATTTGTGCCTGTGGCTGCCAAGGATTCTGCCCACCAATGTTATGACCCAAATTAGTATAAGTTGGATTCGGCTGATATGTATAACCATATTGTGTTTGTGGCACCCCATAAAATGGTACACCAGCTTGTGAATAAATGATCCCTGATACAGGTTGTTCTAAATTAACCAAAGGATTTTGAGTCTGTTGTCCCAACATTTGATGATATTGAGTCGAAGAACTTGCCTGATAAGGTTAATGTACAATATTTTGATTCTGTAATTGGGGTATAGATGTATGAACAAGCGGTATTGAAGTGGGTATAACAGGTTGAACTGGTTGATACGAATGTACAACTATTTGTGGTTGGATAGGTAGAATGGGCTGCCATTGAAAAACATTCATGTCAACATTAGTTTTACCAAAATGTGACTGAGTACTGTCGTATTGGGTGACCATAGGTTTCCCCCCAGCATAAGGAGGATAATAAGACGGAAAATATTGTTATCTGAATGCTGGGAGTCCAGCTGATATTGTACTTAAAGGAATTGACCCACAAGGACCGACTTGATATTGCCCTAATGATGGATGTAATGATTCAAGTCATTTAGTATTAACTATATGACTACTAGTTAAAACACCAGATGATGACATTGGTGATGACCATGGTCTTGAAGATTGACCAGAGAAAGTGCCAGACAATGATTTGTAGCCTATTGGGACCGAAGGGCCACCGTGAAAATATGACTCTGGTGAGGTTGTGAACATTGATGGAGTAGCGAGGGTAGGAGCTGACGTAATTGGAACAACAGACCCAATCGAAGATGTTGGTTCAGGCATGATTTTATGACCAAATGTATAATCTCCAAAATCAATGGGATATTGAATGGCAATGGGATCAAAAAAAGTAGATGGAAACGATTGAGGAAAAGGCTGGTATAGGTAAAGGTCTCCCCCAAAATGGGTTTGACTTAAAGGTGTATCAGGTTGTGGGATTTTTTCAAATGCGATTAAACCAGGAGGAAGAACTTCACCGTCAGGCCCAAAATATATTTCAGACGGTTGACTTTATGATATAGGAGTTTCAGTGGCTACAGAAATTTGTGAAGTGAACAAGGTAGGAAGAAATTCTGGTTGTTCAGGATTCAGATTTTGTTGCAAAGAAGAGATAGGATCTGGATCAATTTGTGATTGAACAATGTCAGGTCCAAGAGGTATGGTCTTAGCGATTGAATGGATCATGACCACGGGTAGCTGTGAAGACTCTGCTGCAATAACAGTAAATGAACCAGAATGTGTCGAAACAATTTGTGCTAGCTCTGGTTTAAAAGATGATGTTTCCCCAGAGGTACGAATTGTACTTGATTCGACAGATCATGATCGCCTTCGCCTACCAGAAGTAACTTCCAGTGGTAAAGGTGGTTTCAAAGCTAATATACGTGAATGACGGGGGGTAGGATTGTGTTCTTCCTTGATTACTGATTTATTTTATCCAAAAACAAATAAAAAAAGAGAGGCTAATGCTAGGCAAAATGGTTTACCAAGAAACTGTGAACTGTAGAATACCTCTTGGTGAACCAAGAAGTACCGGTAGGTAATCTCCCTGAATGCCGACTCGGTTCAATATGGATGGATAACACCTAAAATTTGTCCTCCCAAATATACCCAAAGGTACGTGGAGGCCCAAGTCCGTATTAGCATTGTCTGATGCGAAACTGCACAGTGAGAGCACCCCTTTATACTTATCGTACTGTAACACCACCCGATATACCTGAAAGTACGTGGACGAG
The DNA here is from genome assembly GCA_034641835.2 of Pinus albicaulis. Lineage (NCBI taxonomy): Eukaryota > Viridiplantae > Streptophyta > Pinopsida > Pinales > Pinaceae > Pinus > Pinus albicaulis. The sequence continues at coordinate 1,242,096,754 of CM076577.1, forward strand.
CTATGATATAATTACGTATGTGGATTGAGGTATCACAATCGGAATGTATCACAGACAAGTTAACGAAAACTGCTATGTTTTACGACGCTGGAACATGTCTCTAGCCTAGACCTTCTAAATGTTATCGTTAATGTTCCAATGCATTGTTAAGTAAATTGAGATTTATTTTATGTTGATCTTACTTAACAATTTGCATTTCAGGTTCACCATGATGATGTATATGAAATTCCTAAAATGCAAGCTAAGAATGATAAACAAAATTTCACTTTCAGCTTTTTCAATGAAGAACCTAGCTACTAAGGTAAGAGAACACTAGTCTGTTGGAAAAAGAGAAAATAATTTGTGAGCAAACAAATCAATGAACAAAAACAAAATCAATGAATCACAAACTAAATGCAGATTTCCTAATGTTCCTTTTGCAAAAAACACACAATCCTACATGCAAATGCAAGTTTTTCTTTTCAGTTTCCTTAATGTTATAAATGCAGAAAAGAAACTAGGTGCACTAGATCAATAATCAAAATGCTTTTTACTTTCGAGAAACGAAGAATATAAACAACAATTTCTCTTTTGAAGGAAAAACGAGGATTTCAACAACAATTTCTCCTATCAAGGAAATGAAGATTTTACGACAATTTCCTATTTCTAAAGAAAATGATTCTTAATGTGACCATAAAAAGTACTTTGAAATCAACTTGTCAATGATAAAGAAAAAATTTTCTAAGCAAACATTGAACAAATTTTCAGTCAAAGGAGAAGAATTATATAGAGTTATTGGTTAATTGAGCATCAAACTTTTCAGAACACAGCAACAAACAAAAATGAAGCAAAGTAAAAAGTCAGATTCAAGGGAATTTGGTCCCTTTTAGGAGCCAATGCAGTCTCTAAAGGGAGACAGTGCTCTGTAACGCAGGCTTGGAAGGGAGACAGTGCTTTGCAAAGCACTGTGCCCTGAATAAGGGTGCATTGGGTGTAGTAAACAAATAAAAAGCTACTGTTTGGCTCACTAAATTTGCAAGTTAAGCTCTGAAAAAATCTAATCTTTATGTGAAACAGCTACTGGGTGGATTTAGAAAGCAAATCAGAGACTAAAACACCTAGAACTAAGAGAAATTCATCTCCAGTGGAGTCCCCTGTTTTTTGGGCTAGAATTGTAATCTACGGATAAATTATGCTTCCCTAGACAGGTGCTAGTCTAGAACAACATGTGAAAGACTATACTACCATTTCTCCTAACTCAGAACAGATACACAGAGAGGATTGGATGCTTACTTGTTTCAGTCACTTCCAAATGGCTCCTTTCTGTCGCTTCTGCTACAGCTTCAAATTCAAGTGGTTTTTTTGGCTGAATGCTTCCTGCAAGAAAGAACACTGAAACAAGAAAAGACACAATAATATAGATATCTATTCAAGCTAGTTAGCTAAATCAGCGAAGCATAAACTACATTCATCAACCACGATCTTACAACATGGAAAATCAAAGTTAACATAGATGCATGTAGGGAAAAATAAGAAGTACTCTTTATTGATGATAGAAGGAGAGGTTACAACCTAGTGACTGATTTGAAGTGACCTTCCAGCAGAGTTCCCAAGTCTCATCATAGCATAAATCTTTCTAGCAGCAGCTCCACAAATCAAACTTTCAATTGAAAATTCTCCAGCATTTCTCTACTCAAATTCTTCCTCTTCAAACACTTAGATATGTGTTCAATTTATAGATGCACTGTAGGTTGTTTTGAAATCAATAGCATTCCAAAAATAGGCAAGACATGTTTCCATTCATGTAGATGTCAAATGGACACTAGGATTCAAAGCTTGACACATGTGAACCCTTCTAGAAGACACTAGCCAAGTGGAGATTCCGGAACAATGAGAATTTCTCTCCCAATGTGACCAATGCACTTTTGAATGTCAGGAAGTGCTCTGCAGAGCAGCCTTGAATGGGGCTACCTACATATGCAACGCACTTAAGCCCCTTAGAGCTTGCGTTGGTGAGCTCTCATATGTTAAATAATAAGCTTCAAACCGTGGAAACTCTTGCTTGATTAAAGTCTTGTTTGATTTATGTTGTTTTCTGTCTTAGGGCATGTAGCAACTGAGATGATAGGGAATGACAGATCCTTGATCATTGATCTTGGAGATGATGCCCAGTTTAACTAGGTCATTGGGAATGGTGCCCAAATTGACCTATAACACTAAGAGATCCACTTTATATAGTTAGCTTTCCCTATGAAAACCCTTGCAGAGTTGATGAACAATTAAATCCTTTTATGACTCCATAGCCCAATGGATAAATGTTTTCTTATAGTCTATCTATTCAGCTGAAACATCCCTTCAATTAATCACACCACAGATCTATCAACCTATAAATTAATTCAACCAAAACAGACAAGTCCTTAGAACTTCATAACTAGCCTAATATCATAAAACAAAAGCATAAAGATATATCACTTGAGAACACATATATAGAGAGATCCCTCTCTGAATCCAGGAAGGCTAGGTCCTAGGATTCCAAAGTGGTTCTGATGTGGCCCTTGCTATGTTTTTTGTTGCCAACCTTGCAAATCATAGGGAGCCAACATAGTGGAGACCATATTGGGGAGTACTGAGTAATAAAATACAAAAAATAGACTTAAAAAACTCAGAAAACCTCATTTTTAAGATGAACCAAGTGTTATCCAAGAATATTTTTTGATTGGTGATGGTGGACAACAATCAACCATAAAACAAGTAAAAATCCTCCACCTCGTGACTCCATTGGTTTTCAGTAGCCTGTTGACTCCTCTGGTTTTCCATAGTCTCCACTGGGAAACTTATCTTATCATCAAAATATCAACAATACCCAGTTAAGAATACTTTGTGGATTAAGTATTTATTTCACAGTTTGATTGTATCTTAAGGCTGTTATAGCTCTTAGCCTTTCTGATTGTTGGGTCCAAATTTCTGGCTTCTAGAAGAGTTCATACCAAATCATATCCTGACCCAAATCCTCCTGCTATAGTTGACAATCCTGAAAGAATCCTTAGGAAGTCTCCTAGATCCAAAAGTTCAGCTATTAGCAGACCAATCCACAAAGCAAGTTCCCTACCTGAAAACCTCAAAGACTAGCAGAATATCCCATCTGACCCACTCCTAGAACAAAGATTGTCTAGGACTAGATCTCAGAGTTGGATAACCCAGGTAGTTTTAGATCCATCCATCTTAAAACAGAATTCTGTTGTACTAACTTCATCCCCTACTATTCATCTTCCTCAATTTAACCCTGTACCTCCTTTTGTAAACCCTCCACTTGTTAATCCTCCATTGTTCCCACAACCACATATCATGGCAACATGGTATGTTCCCTTAGTCCTTCCTTTACCTTTAATTTTTATACTACATGACTATTAGTCCAAGATTCCTCTATATGATGCTAGTAGTTCCACTACTACACAACAACATGTGGATAGAATGAATGACTACTTTGACAGACAATAAATAGATGATGAAACTATTAAACTTAGAATGTTTTCTCAAAGCTTGGGGGGGAAGCAAGAAAATGGTTCCAAGGCTTAACCCCGAATAGCATAAATGACCTCCCCGCTTTTCATAAACTATTTTTAAAAAAATGGGAAGTTAATAAAAATCCTCTTCAAATCCTATCAGAATACAATGACCTTAAAAGAAATGTTGGAGAGAGTGTCCAAGAATACTGCACTAGATTTAGTAATGTTTAAAACACTCCCTCCCCACATGAAACCCCCACAAGGCCTAGCCCTAGTGAAATTTCTAGAAGGATTTGATTCAGACATGTGTTATTAATTAAGAGAAAGAGATCCCCTCACCTTAGACGACATGAAAAGAGGAGCAATAAGCGTAGAAGCTAACCTAAATGCCAGAAGCGCTAGATTTAAAATAGAGAAAAAGGTTACATACAAAGAAGAAGATGGAACCTCCACATCAGATGCTAAGATTAATAACCTAGTTAGGACAATGGAGAGGATGATGGAGAGAATAAACATGAATGAGAGAGCTTATCCTAGAGAAAACCAAACAACTCCTCAAAATAGAAATCAAAATCAGAACCAAAACTAAAAATTTAGAAGAAACCCCCCTCAAATTAGATAAAGAGGTCCTGATCAGCCGACCAAACCTCCTTTCCAAGAAAACTATGTTGATGAAGATGAGGGAGTGATTGAAGAAACAGAGGAAAGTCACATAAATTTAATGGGAGTAAAGAATGAGGACATTGTTTTCCTCACTAAGGAAGAACATGGCATATTTACACCTTATGAGGAAGAGAGCCTAGAATCTGAAGTCTACAAACAAGGCTTCAAAAATTATATAATGGGAGTACACAGACAATATGACCTTAGAAGCAAGAAAAATCAAGACACTCCCAAAAGAAAGATCTCTGAAATTTCTGCTAGGAATAATCCTACAAAGATTCCTAAAAGACAATAGAAAACAATAACATGGTGGCTGAAAGTTTTGAGAAAAACAAAAATAAAAACAGTCAACCTAACCCCAAACATAGTGGTGACCAAAGCAGCACTAGCACGTCAGCTAGTGCTCCTAACAAAATTGTTTTAACTATTGTAAAACAAGCAAGCTGAATTTGCTATGAAAAAAGTGACTGAAAAGGCTGATTTAAACATCTCTAAAACTCAAACACCTTTCAGTATAGAGAATGAAATTGCCAAGATTAAAATCTCTATTCCTCTTATTGAGTTAGTCACTCAAGATGTATATAAATCCTAACTTTTGAGAGCCTTAAACATAGGAGAGAATGTTGATTCTATTAATTTAAATGATGACAAACCCGAGCTTCTGTTTGGACCAGAAGTAGAAGGGAAATTTCAAGAGGAAGGTTTTCCTCCATTTTATGTCAGTTTAAACATCCATGATAAAAATTTTTACAATGCAATGTTATATTCTGGTGCTTCATGCCTACTTGCATCTCTGCCTCTCTATTCTACTTCATTTCAGTCTATCATAAATAACTTTCATATGATTTGAAATCAGCAGTCTTTCAGCTTTGATATTGAGGTTGAGGAAGATGATGAAATTCTTGAACAAGTTGTTAATGAGAAGCCTTTGCCTGAAAAGAATGAGGAAATCATTTATGACATAAAATTCTCCTCGGTTCTAGATTTGCAGCCACCAAGTCCCATTGAATTTCGAATTGCAGATGAAGGCTTGGAAGTTGATAATCACAAGAGAGTTGTTTTGCTACCTTCTTAAGAGGATTTACTGCCAAAGAGTACTCTTGCTCATCAACATGATGGCCTTCACTCAGTTTTCAACCCACTCCATCAGAACATATGAGTTTTTCTCGAGGACAACATTTCTATATATGATGAGGCTGATAGTGCGGATGATCATGAGGAAGAGGTGGAGTTTCTTGTTCAAAATAATCCCAAGCATAGCCAAGTGAAGGAAAGAGTATTCCTGAATAAAGTATATTTATCAAATCCTCTAAGTCAGGTATTATTCAAATATCCCTTTGATGTTTGCTTAGAGACATTTGAAGAGGGAGTAAAATATGTTAGGAGCAGTCTGATGTATATTTTAAAGAATATTTTATGCAATATTGTTCCAATACAAGTAAGGTGTGAGTGGCCTTTTGGTTTCTTCACCACACTCAAAGAGCTGAACCAAGATCACTCATGGAATCATCTGTTTGATTGGTTATATTGGAAAAGATAGTTTACCAAATGAATTTATATCATGTATATGTTAGATTGGGATAGATAGATATGAAAATAAGCTCATCATTATAATCATCTTTCTAGTTTTTAGTCTTACAATGCTGATCTAAAAAAAAATGAAAACACAAAAACTGAGAAAATAACAAAATAGGGCAGTTTTAAAGAACAGGTACAACCCCATACCAAAAAAGAGTACTTCGGAAAGTGTGCAAGTCTAAAATGCCACTACTTGAAAAAGAAGGTCCTGTTCAGTCATTCAGCCTAACCATGATTGAATATGTTTTAAATTTCTATTGATAAGATAGAGAAACAAGATTTTACAAACAATGAAAACTTGGCTCATCAGTAGATTAGGTTAGGAGAAGAGATACTGGTTCCCAAAGCTCAATTTAGAACCAAGGAGGAATGAGAGGGATGTGTGAATAATTTCAAATTATAAGCCCTCAAGTTTCTAGTTTTGATTGTACAAAAATAATGTTTGTGTGCAGCTTGTCCAAATGCCACAACCCATGGCAAATCAGATTGCTTAATCCTGGTTTGATGATGTTTTCAATTTCATGTTAGTAGGATAGAAAATGAAGTTTTTCAAACAGCTTAATCTTGACAAATGAGTAGGCTAGGTAAAGAATAAGAAGAGTTCATTAGCCTAATATGAACTCTTGGAAGTAATAAGGGTACAAGTAGATAGTTTTTTATGCTTTCAGAAAGAAAAGAATCTCAAGGGTTTGCTAGTTCAAGTGCACCCAAGGAAGAAAAAAACGCTAGGAAAAGTAGGATGGGTAGGCATAAATGAGGTTGAAGCATACATGTATTTCAAATTTTGAGATCATAGCTTCAAGAAAAGATCAACAAATGAAGGAAGAAGAATTTTCCAAGTACAAGTAAGGTAATGGTCTTCAAAACTCAGAGATCTAAACTCTGTGGTTATGGACACCTCCTAAAAAGGAGCTTCCCTCCCAAAGTGGAGCCCCTGTTAGTCATCAGTAATTTTCACTATCTGTAGATGACTAAGTATTGGTTCTAGATTTATAAAAACAAAATTCCCTGAATATTGTGAGTTTTAGAAATCTCACTGCCTTCATTATCCTTTTAGAGAATTTTCACTATCCTATCATTTTTCCATTCCATGGTCACCCTACCACTCCCAAAAGATTCGTTGTGGGCTTATGCCACTGATCTTCATCCTTTTTCCTACTTATGACCTCATCACTCTGTTTTTCCCTTGCCCATAACTCCACTTTACATATAGGGTTACCTTCAAGCATACTCTTTCCTATGTCCCTTAGGTTAATTGAGCATTGGTGGTCTCAAAAATAACTCTGTAGGCTCTTTAGATAAATCAAATACATTGGATTTTGGATCTTCAATATATCACTGTGTCAATACTCTGTTTTTACACTTGAAACCCCCAGACCAAGTTTCAGTCATAGACCAGTTCAAAGAGTCCTCCCACTATGTCAGTTAGGGTTTCATGTGGTCCAATGTCATCATTTCCAAAGAGGACTATCATTCCTTCACAAAGTCTGCACATAAGGTAATGGACAAGCTTGACACTTTTGCAGAAGTGTTAAGAGGTCAATCAGCAGAAGAAATTGATGAGGTAAGTGGTTTGTGCCAAAAGGATGACATCTTACAGAAGGGAAGACATGAAAGTTAGGGTTTTTACACTTGGCAGTCGAGCAGAGTGCCAACACAGTGATCAAATGCATAAATGGTATGAAGAAGGTGTTGAAGCTTATGCTAGGGAAAATCCTCCCAAAGCTGTTTAATGAACTATTAACCAAGAAGAAAAGTTAAGTTAACTTGATGGGGAAAGCTACAAAGGATTTTGAAGCTTCTCTTGTGTATAGACATCAAGAAATCATCAGATAAACATGTCAAGTCTTCAAGGAACAAAAGCACTCTATCACCTGCAGAGCAAATAGTATAAAAATATCAATGAGGAGGTAAAAGGCTTGAAAACCTTAGAAAATGGATTGCAAAGATAGATCAAACTTCCATATGCCTATAAAGCTCATTCTACACATCAAGACATTCATTGTTGCCTTGTAGAGAACTTTAAGTTTCAAGGAAAGAGGTTTTTTGAGTTTTTGAGATCAAAATTTTCCTAAGTGTCCTGGCACTGCGCCCCTAGAAACCGGCGCTACGTGCCTGGAAATATTTCCCGTGCAATTTAATGTTGCACTGCGCACCTGCCCATTTCTCACCCGAAATACCTGACAAAGGAAACTTGGCGCTGCGCACTTTTCCTACCTTTTCTCGACTCACCCGACATGCCAGACAAGTGCTGCGCGCTTGGCCAGGAGGGCCCTCCACACCCTGCAAACCCTAAATTCAACTCAAATATCTCTCAAGAAACCTCCAAAGGTTTTTAAGAATATTTAAGGGGTAAGTACAAGACAGTATCCCCTATCCAAGTTTTTTTTTACCATTTGGTTAAAATAATGGAACCCTAAGGAGACAAACGAAATGTCATTCTTGAAAAACACTGATTAAGCCCCCCTCATATACAAACAAGGAAATACCCGTCAAAGCAGGGGTAAATTAGGGTGGGTGCACTGGTTTGAAATTGGTCATCCATCAAAGCTTAAAAGTTATGTCCCTTACACTGAAAACAGATTGACCATACATTTCCTTTCCTTCATTTCAAATTAACATTAGTGCAAGGTGTTGCACAACAGAGTGTGACATATTAGCTGAGGTTGTCCTTGAGTTTTTCCTCTCACTCATATTCCTATACCCTTACCCTCACTCACCTATCCATATCATTCACTTGCAATACTGCCACCCTCCATCACTTCATCTCATTTTTATTGTGCAGTCCTAGGGTTTTCAAAAACAAAGGAGATGATGTTAGTGAGGAACAAAATGAAGAAAGGATGAAAATAAGGCTGATGATAGCAAGGAAAATATAAAAAATAAGGTAGATGTTAGTGACAAATCAGAGAGCATGGAAACATAAGGGAAATGATAATGATGACAATAAAGATGATGTGGGCAGTGATGATGGCAAACATGAGAGCGGTAAGGACAATGAAGCAAATGATAGTGATAAAGGTAGTGATGGTGGCACTAGGATGAAGTACATTGAGCTTACAAAGGTTAAATCCCTAGAGGAGGAAAAACGTTAAAGAAAACATTGAAAACCTGGTTGATTCATCCCCTACTAGCATCCCAAACATAATAAGCAAAGCAAATCCAAAGTTTGGCAAATTTTTGAAGTGTTTGGATTTTTTACTGTTTTTTAGGGCGAAGGGTGCAACACCCTTGGCCCTGTGCTTTTTCTTGAGGCCTATATTGCAGGAAAACTTTAAATTTTTGGATTCCTTAGGCCAAGGGCACCATGCACACAAAATTTCAGATTATTTGGAGCAGTTTTGGTCATCCAAAAAGGCTAAAAACATGCAAAATTTCACCTTTCTGCCTTGTTTTCAGGGCAGGCATTGTGCCTTTAGCAGTCTTGGTATATTTAGATTTTGGGAAGGAAAATGGACACCAACTACAAAACCAAGGGAATTTTTGGACATTAGACTTGACAAGCTTTCCAACAAGCTATCACAGAGCTCATTTTGACATCAGGAAGGCCTTCAAAACCTAGCTGCAAGTTGACCTATTTTTCTTGTGTAGGCATTGCACCCTTGGACCTCAAAGCTGTGTCCTTGCAAAAAAGGTCAACACAATACACTGAGATATTTTTGGAAGTTGTTGAGGGCCTCAAATTCATAATTTTTTCCAAATTTAGGTGTTACGAGATATTTTTCATTTATTAGAATAGGATATTTGTGCCTTGGGCCTTGCATGGTCTCAAAAGGAAAAATTGATATTTATGAGCAATTAATGGCCTCCAAAACCCTAGTTAGGGTTTTGAATCTCCTTTTATTGATAAATAATGCATGAGGGCCTCATTTTTCATGTTGGTTGTTGGTTGGATCTTTGTTACTTATTGAACTGAGCATAGGATCTGAGTTGTAAGGAGTTTTTGGCTTTGGAGCCTTGTAGATTTTTTGGACTGAACATCAATAACACAAGCACTTTGCAAGATTCATGAACATGGCTAATGGTGATGTCTTTCTCATCTTGTAATTTTTTTCATTTTCTTATGTTTTACATATTGTGTCATCTTTCTCTTGCATTAGAACATAGTTTTAGCTTAAGGTATGTTGTCAAAAGCACATTAAGTCTATCTTCTTCTATTGCTTTCATGTGTTCCTCTGTTAGGTTAGTTTAGAGAATTCTTAGTTGCTCTCTAGACCCACTCAACTTTTTTATATCAAGAATGATTTAATGGAGTTAGTGCCAAAGAGGTTTATGGTTAGCCCTGCCCTTTGGAATCACTTAAACATTGTTTTTGAGGTCTTTACTTCGAAGTATTGTTGAATAGGTTTAGCTGAAGAGGTTTATGATTTTCCATGCCCTTCTATTCATCTTAAAAGGTTGCTTTTAAGGTATTTATAGTATCATTAAGGAATATTATGAGTTCCCTGCATCTTGGTCATCACTATTGTTTATCTTGAATGTTTTCTTTGATTGAAGGTAGATATCTAGAGAGGTTAGGAGTTCCCTTCTCTCTAGGGTTTACTGGATTGTTGTATTTATGTTTGCTTGGTAGGGTTTGGTCAAAGAAGTATGATATGCCATGTCTTTGGTTATTTTATTTATGTATAGTTATCTTACAGGCTCTTCTTGTTAAAGTATTTGAAGAAGGATTCTTAAATACCCTTTGCACCTACTTCGTTCACAATTTACTATTCACTTCACTTACCTAAGTCTCTAAGATCCATTTAGATTTGTTATACTTACCCTCCGAAGCATCCTTGAAATATTGTTGTACTTTCTATACCTTTTGCAGACTCCATAGCCCAATGGTCTAAACGTTTCCTACCCTACCTGTTTTTATTAACAACCTACCCAACCAATAAAAACAAACAAACAAACCCTAAACCTAATAACTAGCCTAAAATAAAAACCCCAAAAGCTATCAAGTTACATCCTTTACACAAAAATAGAGAGACCCCTCTTTGAGTCTAGGAAGGCTAGGTCCTAGGACTCCAAAGACTGGTTTGATGTTACCCTTGTACATTTTTCCTTGCCAATCTGACAAATTATAGGGACCTAACATAATGGCGATCATGGTGGGACTTCTGAGTTAGTGACAGTCTAAGTATTCCTTAGGGCCTCAGAAAACCCACAAACATCCTTAGATTGGTATTTAATTGTTGATGGTGGACAACAAGTACATCCTTAAAATAGTAAACATCATCCACCTGGAGACTCCACTAGTCTTCAAGTAGCCCTGTTGACCCCACTAGTCCTCATAGACTCCCCTATGAATGAATTAATCTATCCTAATATTACTGATGGTGGAGAATCGAGTTGAAATCTTCCACCTGGTGACTCCACAACTCTCAAATAACCTAAAGACTCCACTGGTAGAGAACTCGAGACTGGTTGAAAAGATGCATTGAACCCTTTCTAATTTACAAACATGGATCCCAGGATACAACGGAGATATGCTCGAATGAACAGAGATCACATCCCTGGATTTCCAAAGAAAATGCCTCAAATAGATTGATTTTCAAACCTTCCTATGTTTCAAGATGAAAAATTTGATGGCCACTTGTTACATCTCATCAAATTTCATATACATGTATGGAGGTTAAAAGTTGAATGGCTTGAAAACTGCCTCATGAAAATGTTCATGGGGACATTAGAAGGTAAGGCAAGGAAATGGTGTGAAGGCCTAGACCCTGATAGTTTTTTTTCCTTAAAATATTTCCACAAGGTATTTTATGAGCACTATAAAGAATATTGTCCATCTCTATCATTAGTTGAAAATTTTTGTGATCAATGAGAAGATCTCATACAATACCTTGTAAACATTGATGAAGATTTGGGAAATTGGCATCCTGAAAGCCTATTAGAAGCAATTCATGATTTTCATTCTTGAATCATATATCATGACAACCAAGAGGAGTTGGTTGAGGATGAAATCAATCAGGAAATAAAGGAAGATCCATAGGAAATATTTGAAGGCACAAGTGATGATTCACCATCTCTTTTAAGTGAGGCTCAAGAAGACATTCAACCTCAGAATCAACCTTTACAAGAGAAAGAGAATTGTTGTAGTGTTATCCAAAGAAAGAGAAAGATGCCTCCTCTTTTTACTGAAGAGGAAATAAATCATATTCTAAGTATGCAGCCAGCCTCTAAACCTTCATGTGAGTAGAAAATTCCTATTCATTCTCATGCTAATCTCAGCTACCACAGATCAAAAAATGGATGTGTAGATCAATCTGAAGAAAAAAAATATGATAATCTAATATGTCTGATTGGTGAAATTACTTATTTTGATGATTTTCCAAAATTTGATCAGTATGATGATAGCCATTTTCTCCAAACAGAAGCTAATCTTGCAGAGTAATAAACAGTTGGTTTGTGGGAGGAAGTTCAGTTTCATCAAAACGATAATCAACCAATATATATCAATTATGACACTGATGAGGAAGGTCTAGAAAACTTGGAGGTAAGTGAAGCATCTCTGCCTCTTTGTTCTACTTCAATTCAGTCAATCATAAATAACTTTCATATGATTGGAAATCAACAGTCTTTCAGTTTTTATATTGAGGTTGAGTAAGATGATGAACTTCTTGAGAAAGTTATTAATGAGAAGCCTTCTTCTGAAAAGGATGAGGAAATCATTTATGAAATAAAATTCTCCTCAGTTCTAGATTTGCAGCCACCAAGTCCCATTGAATTTCGAATTGCAAATGAAGGCGTGGAAGTTGATAATCACGGGAGAGTTGTTCTGCTACCTTCTCAAGAGGATTTACTGTCAAATAGTACTCCTGCTCATCAACATGATGGCCTTCACTCAATTTTCAACCCACTCCATCAAAACATATCAGTTTGGCTAGAGGACAACATTGCTATATATAATGAGGCTGACAATGTATATGATCATGAGGAAGAGGTGGATTTTCTTGTTCAAAAGAATCCCAAGCATAGCCAAGTGAAGGAAAGAGTAGTCCTGAATAAAGTCTATTTATCAAATCCTCTAAGTCAGGTATTATTCCAAGATCCCTTTGTTGTTTTCTTAGAGACCTTTGAAGAGGGAGTAAAATATGTTAGGAGTAGTTTTATGCAGAGTTTAAAGAAGCTTTTAGGCACTATTGTTCAAAAACATGTAAGGTGTGAGTGGCCTTTTTATTTCTTCAGTACACTCAAAGAGTTGAACCAAGATCACTCATGGAATCATCTGCTTGATTAGTTATATTGGAAAAGAAAGTTTATCAAATGAATGTATATCATGTATAGGTTAGATTAGGATAGATAGATATGAAAATAAGCTCAGCACTATGAGCATCTTTCTAGTTTTTAGTCTTAGAATGCTTATCTAAAAAAAAATGAAAACACAAAAACAGGGAAAAGAAGAAAAGAGGGAAGTTTTAAAGAAGAGGTACAACCCCATACCAAAAAAGAGTACTTCTGAAAGTGTGCGAGTATAAAATGCCACTAGTTGAAAAAGAAGGTCTTGTTCAGTCATTCATCCTAACCATGATTGAATATGTTTTAAATTTCTGTTGATAAGATAGAGAAACAAGATTTGCCAAACAATGAAAACTTAGCTCATCAGTAGATTAGGTTAGGAGAAGAGATACTAGTTCCCAAAGCTCAATTTAGAACCAAGAAGGAATGGGAGGGATGTGTGACTAATTTCAAATTATCAGCCCTCAAGTTTCTAGTTTTGATTGTACAAAAATAATTTCTTTGTGCATCTTACCCAAATGCCACAACCCATGGAAAATTAGATTGATTAATCCTGGTTTGATCATGTTTTTAATTTCATGTTAGTAGGATAGAAAATAATGTTTTTCAAACAACTTATTCTTGAAAAATGAGTAGAGTAGGTATAGAATAAGAAGAGTTAATTAGCCTAATCTGAACTATTGGAAGTAATAAGGGTACAAGTAGATAGTTTTTTATGCTTTCAAAAAGAAAAGAATATCAAGGGTTTTCCAGTGCAAGTGCACCCAAGGAAGAAAAAAAATGCTAGGCAAAGTAGGATGGGTAGGTAGAAATGAGGTTGAAGCATATATGTCTTTCATATTTTGAGATCGCAGCTTCAAGAAAACATCAGCAAACGAAGGAAGAAATTGATGAGGTAAGTGGTTTGTGCCTAAAGGATGACATCTTGCAGAAGGGAAGACAAGACAGTTAGGGTTTTTACGCTGGGCAGGCCAGCAGAGTGCCAACACAGTGATCAAATGCAGAAATGGTACGAAGAAGGTGTTGAAGCTGTTGCTAGGGAAAATCCTCCCAAAGTTGTTTTTTGAATTATCAACCAAGAAGAAAAGTTAAGGTAACTTTATGGGGAAAGCTACAGAGGATTTTGAATGTTCTCTTGTGTAAAAACATCACAAAATCATTAGATAAACATGTCAAGTCTTCAAGGAACAAAATTAGAGCCAAATCAATGTTTTCTGTCACACGCAGAGAAAACAGTATAAAAATATCAATGAGGAGGTGAAAGGCTTGAAAACCTTAGAAAATGGATTGCAAAGATAGATCAAACTTCCATATGCCTATAAATCTCATTCTACACATCAAGACATTCATGGTTGCCTTGCAGAGAATTTTAAGTTTCAAGGAAAGAGGTTTTTTGTTTTTTTTCAGATCAAAATTTGCCTAAGTGTCTTGGCGCTGTGCACCTGGCAGGGCATTGCGCCCCTGGAAATCGGCGCTGCATGCCTGACAGAATTTCCTGTGCAATTTAACACTGTGCTACATGCCTGGAGGCAAGCGCTATGCTCCTGGTAAGGTGCTACGTGCCTGCCCGTTTCTCACCCAACAGACCCGACAAAGAAAACTTGGAGCTGTGCCCTTTGCCTGCCTTTTCCCAACTCGCCCGACAGGCCGGGCAGGCACTGCGCGCCTGGCCAGGAGGGCTCTCCACACCCTGAAAACCCTAAATTCAACTCAAATATCTCTCAAGATGCCTCCAAGGGTTTTTAAGCATCTTTAAGGGGTAAGTACAAGACATTACCCCCTTTCCAAGTTTTTGATACAATTTGGTTAAAATAATGGAACCCTAAGGAGACAAGCCAAATGTCATGGTTGAAAAACACTGATTAAGCCCCCCTCATCTGAAAACAAGGAAATAGCAGTCAAAACAGGGGTAAATTAGGGTGGGTGCAGTGGTTTGAAATTGGTCATCCATCAAAGCTTAAACACTATGTCCCTTACACTGAAAACATATTGACCTTACATTGCCTTTCCTTCATTTCAAATTGACATCAGTGCAAGGTGTCGCACAACAGAGTGTGACATATTAGCTGAGGTTGTCCTCGAGTGTTGCCTCTCACTCATATTCCTATACCCCTAACCTCACTCACCTATCCATATCATTCACTTGCAAAGATTGTCGCCCTCTATCCCTTCATCTCATTTTTATTGTGCAGTCCTAGGGTTTTCAAAAACAAAGGAGATGATGTCAGTCAGGAAAAAAATGAAGAAAAGATGAAAATAAGGCTGATGAAAGTAAGGAAAATATCATAAATAAGGCAGAGGTCAGTGACAAAGGGGAGAGCATATAAATATAAGGGAAATGATAATGATGATGGGAAAGATGAAGTGGGTAGTGATGATGGAAAACATGAGAGCAGTAAGGACAGTGAAGCAGATGACAGTGATAAAGGCAGTGATGGTGGAACTAGGATGAAGTACATTGAGCTTACAAAGGTTAAATTCCTAGAGGATGCAAAAATAGAAAGAAACATTGAAAACCTGGTTGATCCATCCCCTACTAGCATCCCAAACACAACAAGAAAAGCAAATCAAAGTTTGGCAAATTTTTGAAGTGTTTGGATTTTTTACTGTTTTTGAGGGCCAAGGGCACAACACCCTTGGTGCTGCGCTTTTTATTGAGGCCTCCATTGCAAGAAAACTTTACATTTTTGGATTCCTTAGGCCAAGGGCATCATGCACACAAAATTTCAGATCATTTGGAGCAATTTTGGTGATCCAAAAAGGCCAACAACATGCAAAATTTCACCTTTCTGCCCTGTTTTCAGGCTATGCATTGCGCCTTTAGTAGTCTTGGGGGATTTGGCTTTTGGGTAGGAAAATTGACACCAAATTAAAAACCAAGGGAAGTTTTGAAAATTATACTTTTCAAGCTTTCCAACGAGATATCACGGAGCTCATTCCGACGTCAGTAAGGCCTTCAAAACCTAGCTGTGAGTTGACTTATTTTTCCTATGCACGCGCTGCGCCCTTAGGCCTCAAAGCTGCGTCCTTGCAAAAAAGTCAACAAAACACACTGAGATATTTTTGGAAGTTATTGAGGGCCTCAAAGTCAGATTTTTTGCCAAATTTAGGTGTTAGGAGATATTTTTCAATTATTAGAATAAGATATTTGTGCCTTGGGCCTTACATGGTCTCAAAGGACAAAATTGATATTTATGAGCAATTAATGGCCTCCAAAACCCTAGTTAGGGTTTTGAATCTCCTTTTAATGATAAATATTGCATGAGGGCCTCATTTTTTGTGTTGGATGTTGGTTGGATATTGGTTAGTTGTTGAACTGAGAATAGGCTTTGAGTTGTAAGGAGTTTTTGGCTTTGGAGCCTTATATATTTTTTGGACTAAACATCAATAACACAAGCACTTTACAGGATTCATGAACATGGATAATGGTTATGTCTTTCTCATCTTGTACTTTTTTTCATTTTCTTATGTTTTACATATTGTGTCATCTTTCTCTTGCATTAGACTAGAAGTTTTAGCTTAAGGTATGTTGTCAAAAGCACATTAAGCCTGTCTGCTTCTCTTGCTTTTGTGTTTTCCTCTGCTAGGTCAGTTTACAGAATTCTTAGTTTCTCTCTAGACCCACTCAGCTTTTTTATCTCAAGAATGATTTAATGGAGTCAGTTCGAAAGAGGTTTATGGTTAGACCTACCCTTTGGAATCACTTAAACATTGTTTTTGAGGGCTTTACTTTGAAGTATTGCTGATTAGGTTTAGCTGAAGAGGTTTATGATTTTCCATGCCCTTTTGTTCATCTTAAAAGGTTGCTGTTAAGGTATTTATAGTATGAATAAGGAACCTTAGGAGTTCCTTGATTCTTGATCATCACTATTGTTTATCTTGAATTTTTTCTTTGACTGAAGGTAGATATCTAGAGAGGTTAGGAGTTCCCTTCTCTCTAGGGTTTACTGGATTGTTGTCTTTATGTTTGCTTGCTAGGGTTTGGTCAAAGAAGTGTGGTGTTATCACCCAAAAATTTTCAAAACATCATTGTGTCAAGTTTTTTTTTATTATGTGTAAAAATAGGGTCTGAAAGTAATTTTTAGTTTGGTTAAGGGTAGGTCATAGTTTTTATAAGTTTAAAGGTCATCATTTAAGTTCAAATAAAGTCCTTCTAGGTCCATTCCATGATCAAAGATTCATATTTTTCATTTAAGGGTCATTAAATTAAGTTTCGGGCTAAATTTATGCAATTAGCCAGGAATCCACCATTTCATAGCGCTGCTAGTTCAAAAAAGAGGAAATGCGCTACGAAAGCGATGCTACTTTCGTAGCGCAATAGGAAGCGAAAACTCTATTTTCTGGTTTTGAGTAGTCAACTTCCAAAGAGGTTTCTGAGCAAATAAAAATGCATTTAGGAAAAATGAAAGAGGTTTTTCTTCCTAACAGACTTAAACATAACAAAATCTCTCAGTTTTCTCAAATTCATTAGGTGGTGGGAGACATTGATAAATTAAAATACACTACAAAAGTGCTGTTACAAAATGTCCTGTACATGACTGTTTAGCAGTCAACTTCAAGTTCATTTTATGGCCAAATTCAAAAGTATTTTGGAAACCTGAAATAGGGTTTTCTTCGTCACAGCTCCAGCTATAATAACCTCTCCCACGTTTCTCATATGTGTTATCAGTTGGGAGATACAAGGCTTTCTTTGAAGCCCTAATTTTAGAAACAGAGTTTTCCTATTTTACACATTTTTGTCAAAGGCAGTTTTTGGACAACAGGAGGCATGTTTCCAAAATAAAAGAGAGTTTTTTATTCAAGAAATCATGACCTACAGAAACCTCCTTCAGTGTCTAAAAATACATCATGGAGTAGGAGATATAGGCTCTGTCCTAAGACCTATTGTTCAGGAAAAAATAGGAAAAACCAATAGGCCAACCTATTGCAAATGAAGAAGGGACCTCAAGAAGGATGGAATAACTCTGTTTTTAAAGTGATATGATGAAATAAGGTTTATTTTAAGTTTTTGGCACATTCATACTTTACATTTTGGAAAAAATTGGACAAAACTGCTCACTGAGCAGTTTCGTAGCGCACACAGTGCAAAATTAGTGAAAAGCGCTACGAAATTGCTGTAGCATGATTTTTCACTCTCTCTCTTACATTTTGGAAGGGAAAATATGTGTATGAAGACCTAAAATTTCTATGGAATATGCAATAAGTGAGAATGAAGATAAATCTGAAAAGAAGAAGCCAAAATTTTGAAGATTAATGGTTAAAAAGTCTGTGCCATGAAAAGCGATACAAAACTGTGCTCTTTTCGTAGCGCAGGTTTGTTTTTGCTATTTTGGGAATTCGAAGTTGATTTTGCACAATTGGCACTCATAATTATTTTTAGTATATTTTATTTCAGTTCCTAACAACAAATAGCTTCGAATTCATGTGTTCATGGTGGTTAAAATGTCAAGAACACAAAAAATCCTGAACCTAGAAAACAGGGGACAGTTTCCTAGTTTGTAGGAGATCAGCATTGAGGACATTAAGTGCTAGAGCTTATCATTTGGATTAGACCGTATGAAGATATAGGTGGAAAATGATGTAATATAGCTTAGATAAGGTGGTTATAAGTAGAGTTAATGAGTTTGAGTCCTATTTGTAATAGGACTGTTTACTAGGTTTGCAGTTGTCATTTTGTAATAAATACCATGTTTCATGTTTAGGCTAGGTGTCAAGAAGTAGGAATTTTATGTATCTAGATGAGGATAAGGTTATCCTATGATTGTAAATGATCTATAAAGAGGAAGAAGTCGAAATGCTAAGGGTTGGGCATTTGTTAGCAAAAAGACTATGTTTTATGTAAGTGACTGTTTTCAGCCTAATACAGAATTTCTACTTAGACAACTCAAGATTCATAAGGAATTATTGTATGTTCTTGTTCTGATGGAATATTTTCAATATTATATTACAGTGGTGTTTTCTTATGTTACTCAGAATTCATCAATGATGCTCTGACTTCCTTCATAGAAAAACTGACTGTGTGTTTCACTGTTCTACATGTTTTATTCCTTAACTTGAACTCTGATATGCCTTGACTTCCATGCTAGGTAGATTATTTTGGTTTTTCTGAAGCTATTATGACTCCATAAGCCCAATGTATACTTGCTAATGTGATTTACAACCATTTTATATCATTTATATATTTTTATCCCATATAGAGTTAGCCATCTACATATTTATCAAAAATCATAAACCCTTGAGAGAGCCCTCTCAGGTTGAGGAGGCTAAGTCTCAACCAAAATATTGGTTTGAAATAGTTGCATAATATTGGTTTGATGAGCAGCCTATTAGGTCTGATTTGTGATACATTTTGGTGCGTCTTCTGGGAGCCTGAAGATTATACTTTCCCAAAATTTTGAAGCTGAACTTCTGAAGGTAGCAGGAGCTCAGGAAGATTTTCGAGGCTACATCTACCTTGGCGACTCCACACATCAAATAATCAATTGGAAGGTGACTCCACTGCTTGAAGATCAATAGCTTGGTGAAGTTTCAGAATGAGTTCCATTGCAAGAATAAATGCCAGATATGGCTCTATGAATCGATCTCATATCCCTGGTTTTCCAAATCCTATGCCAAAGGTTGAATGGTTAACTGATCTTCCTATATTCAAAGATGAAAAGAAAGACAATGTTGCTCTTCATTTGGTTAGATTACATATGCATGTACACAGTATTAAGGTTCAGTTCCCTGTGGATTGTCTCATGAAGATGTTTATGGTCACTTTGGAAGGAAAAGCACGATCTTGGTATGAAAGCTTTCCAAATGGTTCATTATATTGTCTTTTTTATTTCCATGTTGCATTTTATGAGATGTATGAAGAGTGTCATCCCTCCTTATTTCTGGTCAAATACTGTTGTAAACATTGTGTGAGTTTTATTGAATATTTGGAGAATTGTTATGAAGATGATGAGTTCATGGATGAGGAAATTTTAGAAGCCCTTCATGACAATGTCTTTCATCAACAAGAAGAAAGGATAGCCTCTTTCTTAGATGAAAATGAAACCCATCAGGAGTTTACTTATGAAAATTATGATACATCCTCTGAGTTTCATGAAAGGTTGCAGCAGACTTGTCAGTCTTTTGATCATCAGGAGTATGAGAATCATTGCAAACAACAAGAGGAAATATTGGAAGATGATTGCTACAAACATCAGGTATAGCAAAAAGTTGATTCTTCATATCATTTCTTGTATCAGCCTACATCAAATAATGATCACACTAATGAAAAAATGGGTGAAAATTTCTCTTTATCCTTGTCTTCCAATCTGAAATCATTTGAGTGAAAATAAATAGATAAGATTCATTTTGTGGATGAAGTTGCAGAGAACATTGAAAAAGACATTCAAGTTTAAAAAGATAAAATTCAATCTCATAGTATTTATAATCAAGATCAGCCTTTTCAAATGATTTTTATGCCATAAAACAAAGAGAGGGTGCTGCCACCTTTCTCCTTTGTGTTTGAGGAAGAATACATTGTTTTTGAAAATTAGTTTGAAAAGAATTTGGAAAGCACACAACTGAAGTCTTATGTGGTTGATCAAAGCATGGATGAGTTGTCCAAAGTTGCAGAGTGTAATGAGGAGTATCAAACGTATCATGTCTTCTTTGATCCTATAGTTGAATACATGGAATAGTTCTACAGTCCAGATTTCCAGTCATACCTTCATTTTGAAGATCAATTACATCTCATGTTGCCTTGTTCATTTCAGTATCAGGTTTACTTTTGGTTCAAGCACAATCAAGAGATTCAAGTGTCAGATCAGATCAATAACTAACTTCATTGGAAGTTTCATGTTCCTTTAGTTACAAATGGAGATTGCAGCTGATAGGGTAGGTAGGAGTGTGTGAATAAGCTCAAAGTTGATTGAGCATATTTTCAGTAGGTACAGATTTGGTTCTTCTTCAGTGATCATGAAGCTTGAGCCCGAGGTGAAGGCCATTAGAGCTTGAGGAGAAAGCTTGGCAATTTCAATTTTTTTCTATTTTGGTCAAGAAAAATGGATAGCAACACTGGAACTACTGGTTCTTAGTGTACCACAAGGGCACACTATCCCAAGTGGAGCCACTATTATCACCCAAAAATTTTCAAAACATCATTGTGTCAAGTTTTTTTTTGATCATGGGTCAAAATAGGGTCTGAAATTCATTTTTAGTTTGTTTAAGGGTACGTCATAGTTTTTATAAGTTTAAAGGTCATCATTTAAGTTCAAATAAAGTCCTTCTAGGTCCATTCCATGATCAAAGATTCATATTTTTCATTTAAGGGTCATTAAATTAAGTTTCGGGCTAAATTTCTGTAATTAGCCAAGAATCCACCGTTTCGTAGCACCGCTAGTTCAAAAAAGAGGAAATGCGCTACGAAAGCGCTGCTACTTCCGTAGCGCAATAGGAAGTAAAAACTATATTTTTTGGTTTTGAGTAGTCAACTTAGAAGGAGGTTTCTAAGCAACTCAAAACGAATTTAGGAAACCTGAAAGAGGCTTTTCTTCCTAATAGAATTAAATACCAAAAACTCTCTCATTTTCCTCAAATTCATTAGGTGGTGGGAGAAATTGATAAATTAAAATGCACTACAAAACTGTTGTTACAAAATGTCCTGTACATGACTGTTTAGCAGTCAACTTCAGGTTCATTTTCTAGCCAAATGAAAAAGTATTTTAGAAAATAGAAAGAGGATTTTCTTAATTATAGCCCCAGATACAATACCCTCTCTCAATTTTCTCATATGTGTTATCAGTTTGAAGATACAAGGCTTTCTTTGAAGCCCTATTTTCAAAAATAGAGTTTTCCTATTTTACACATTTTTGTCAAAGGCAGTTTCTGGACAGTAGGAGACGTGTTTCCAAAAACCAAGAGAGGTTTTTATTGAAGAAATCATGACCTACAAAAAATTACTTTAGTGTCTCAAAATAAATCATGGAGTAGGAGATATAGGTTCTGTCCCAAGACCTATTTTTCAAGAAAAAACAGGAAAAACCAATAGACCAACCTATTGTAAATGAAGAAGGGACCTCAAGTAGGCTGGAATAACTCTGTTTTTCAAGTGACATGATGAAATAAGGTTTATTTTCAGTTTTTTTCACATTCACACTTTACATTTTGGAAAAAATTGGACAAAATTTCTCGCTCAGCAGTTTCATAGTGCACATAGTGCAAAATTAGTGAAAAGCGCTATGAAACTGTTGTAGCATGCTGTTTCACTCCCTCTCTTAAATTTTGGAAGGGAAAATATCTGTATGAAGAACTGAAATTGCTAGGGAAGCTGTGCTAAGTGATAATGAAGATAAATTTGAAATGAAGTAACCAAAATTTTGAAGATAAATGGTTAAAAAGTCTGCGCTACGAAAAGCTACGAAACTGTACTGTTTTCGAAGCGCGTGTTTGTTTTTGCTATTTTGGGAATTCAAAGTTGATTTTGCACAGATGGAACTCATAGATGATTTTTGGAACATATTATTTCAGTTCCTGACATCAAATAGCTTCGAATTCATGGGTTCATGGTGGTTAAAGTGTCTCAAGAACACAAAAAATCCTGAACCTAGAAAACAGGGGACAGTTTCCTAGTTTGCAGGAGATCAGCATTGAGGACATCAAGTGCTAGAGCTTATCATTTGGATTTGGCCTTATGGATATATAGGTGTAAAATGATGTAATATATCTTAGATAAGGTTTTTATAAGTAGAGTTAATGAGTTTGAGTCCTATTTGTAATAGGACTGTTCACTAGGTTTGCAGTTGTCATTTTGTAATAAATACTATGTCTCATGGTTAGGAAAGGTGTCAAGAAGTAGGAATTCGATGTATCTAGATGAGGATAAGGTTATCCTATGATTGTAAATGATCTATAAAGAGGAAGAAGTCGAAATTCTAATGGTTGGACATTTTTTAGCAAAAGGACTCTGTTTTATGTAAGTGACTGTTTTTAGCCTAATACATAATTTCTACTTAGACTAATCAAGATTCATAAGGAGTTCTTGTATGTTCTTGTTCTGATGGAATATTTTCAATATTCTATTGCAGTGGTGTTTTCTTATGTTACTCAGAATTCATCAATGATGCTCTGACTTCCTTCATAGAAAAACTGACTGTGTGTTTCATTGTTCTACATGTTTTATTCCTTGACTTGAACTCTGATATGCCTTGACTTCCATGCTAGGTAGATTATTTTGGTTTTTTTGAAGCTATTATGACTCCATAAGCCCAATGTATACTTTCTAATGTGATTTAAAACCAATTTATATCATTTATCTATTTTTATCCCATATAGAGTTAGCCATCTACATATTTATCAAAAATCACAAACCCTTTAGAGAGCCCTCTCAGGTTGAGGAGGCTAAGCCTCAACCAAAATGTTGGTTTGAAATAGTTGCACAAGATTGGTTTGATGAGCAGCCTATCAGGTTTGATTTTGTGATAACATATGGTATGCCCTGGCTTTGGTTATTTTCTTTATGCATAGTGATCTTACAGGCTCTTCTTCTTAAAGTATTTGACAAAGGATTCTTAACTGCCCTTTGCACCTACTTTGTTCAGAATTTACTGTTCACTTCACTCACCTAAGCCTTGAAGATCCATTTAGCTTTATTATACTTTCCCTCCAAAGAATCCTTGACCTATTTTTTTACTTTCTAGACCTTTTGCTTGACAACCTACCCAACCAATCAAAACAAACAAACAAACCCTAAACCTAGTAACTAGCATAACATCAAAACCCCCAAAGCTATCAAGTTACATCCTTTACACAAACAGAGAGAGAGCCCTCTCTAAGTCTAGGAAGGCTAGGTCCTAGGACTCCAAAGAATGGTTTGATGTTACCCTTGTACATTTTCCCTTCCCAATCTCACAAATTATGGGGACCTAACATAATGGCTATCATAGTGGGACTTATGAGTTAGTGACAATATAAGTATTCATTAGTAACTTAGAAAACCCACAAACATCCTTAGATTGGTATTTAGTTGTTGATGGTGGACAACGAGTACATCCTTAAAACAGTAAACATCATCCACCTGGTGACTCCACTGGTCTTCAGTAGCCCTATTGACCCCACTAGTCCTCACAGAATCCCCTAGGAATGAATTAATCAATCCTAATATTATTGATGGTGGAAAGCAGAGCTGAAGTCTTCCACCTGGTGACTCCACTGGTAGAGAACTCTAGACTGGTTGAAAAGATGCAGCGACCCCTTTCTGATTTACAAACATGGATCCCAGGATACAACGAAGATATGCTCTAATGAACAGAGATCACAACCCTGGATTCCCACACAAAATGCCTCAAATAGATTGGTTTTCAAACCTGCCTATGTTTCAAGATGAAAAATTTGATGACCCATTGTTACATCTCATCAAATTTTATATACATATATGGAGGTTAAAATTTAAATGGCATGAAGACTGCCTCATGAAAATGCTCATGGGGACATTATAAGGTAAGGCAAGGAAATGGTATGAAGGCCTAGACCCTGGTAGTTTTTTTTCCTTAAAATATTTCCACAAGGTATTTTATGAGCACTATAAAGAATATTGTCCATGTCTGTCATTAGCTGAAAATTGTTGTGATCAATCTGAAGATCTCCTACAATACCTTGTAAACATTGATGAAGATTTGGGAAATTGGCATCTTGAAAGCCTATTAGAAGTAGTTCATGATTTTCATTCTCGAACCATCCACCATGACAACCAAGAGGAGTTGGTTGAGGATGAAATCAATCAGGAAATAAAGGAAGATCCACAGGAACTCTCTAAAGGCACAAGTGACGATTCACCATCTCTTTTAAGTGAGGCTCAAGAAGACATTTAGCCTCAGAATCAACCTTTACAAGAGAAAGAGAACTGCTGTAGTGCTATCCAAAGAAATAGAAAGATGCCTCCTTTGTTGACCGAAGAGGAAATAAATCATATTCTAAGTATGCAGCCAGCCTCTAAACCTTCATGTGAGCAGAACATTCCTATTCATTCTCATGCTAATCTCAACTACCACAGATCAGAAAATGGATGTGTAGATCAATATGAAGAAAAAAAATTTGATAATCCAATATGTTTGATAGGTGACATTACTTATTTTTATGATTTTCCAAAATTCGATCAGTATGATGATAGCCATGTTCTCCAAACAGAAGCTAATCTTACAGAAAAATCAACAGTTGGTTTGTGGGATGAAGTTCAGTTTCATCAAAACGGTAATCAGCCAATATATATCAATTATGACACTGATGAGGAAGGTCTAGAAACTTGGAGGTAAGTGAAGCATCTCTACCTCTCTATTCTACTTCATTTCAGTCAATCGGAAATAACTTTCATATGATTGGAAATCAACAGTCTTTCAGTTTTGATATTGAGGTTGAGGAAGATGATGAACTTCTTGAGCAAGTTGTTAATGAGAAGCCTTTTCCTGAAAAGGATGAGGAAATCATTTATGACATAAAATTCTCCTCAGTTCCAGATTTGCAGCCACCAAGTTCCATTGAATTTTGAATTGTAGATGAAGGCTTGGAAGTTGATAATCACAGGAGAGTTGTTATGCTGCCTTTTCAAGAGGATTTAATGTCAAAGAGTAATCCTTCTCATCAACATGATGGCCTTCACTTAGTTTTCAGCCCACTCCATCAGAACATATTAGTTTTTCTAGAGGACAAAATTGCTATATATGATGAGGCTGACAGTGCATATGATCATGAGGAAGAGGTGGAGTTTCTTGTTCAAAAGAATCCCAAGCATATCCAAGTGAAGGAAAGAGTAGTCCTGAATAAAGTCTATTTCTCAAATCCTTTAAGTCATGTATTATTCCAAGATCCTTTTGTTGTTTACTTAGAGACATTTGAAAAGGGACTAAAATATTTTAGGATAAGTTTAATGCAGAGTTTAAAGAAGAGTTTAGGCACTAATTTTTAAATACAAGTAAGGTGTGAGTGGCCTTTTGATTTCTTCAACACACTCAAAGACATGAACCAAGATCACTCATGGAATCATCTGCTTGATTGGTTATATTGGAAAAGAGAGTTTACGAAATGAATGTATACCATGTATAGGTTAGATTAGGATATATAGATATGCAAATAAGATCAGCACTATGAGCATCTTTCTAGATTTTAGTCTTAGAATGTTGATCTAAAGAAAAATGAAAACACAAAAATAGAGAGAAGAAGAAAAGAGGGTAGTTTTAAAGAAGAGGTACAACCCCATACAAAAAAAGAGTACTTCCAAAAATGTGAAAGTCTAAAATGCCACTACTTGAAAAAGAAAGTCATGTTCAGTCATTTAGCCTAACCATGATTGAATATGTTTTAAATTTATGTCTATAACGTAGAGAAACAAGATTAAACACTGAAAACTTGGCTCATCAGTATATTAGGTTAGGAGAAGAGATACTGGTTCACAAAGCTCAATTTAGAACCAAGGAGGAATGAGAGGGATGTGTGACTAATTTAAAATTATAAGCCCTCAAGTTCCTAGTTTTGATTGTACAAAAATAATGTCTCTGTGCAGCTTGGCCAAATGCGACAATCCATGGAAAATCAGATTGCTTAATCCTAGTTTG
The DNA here is from genome assembly GCA_034641835.2 of Pinus albicaulis. Classification (NCBI taxonomy): domain Eukaryota; kingdom Viridiplantae; phylum Streptophyta; class Pinopsida; order Pinales; family Pinaceae; genus Pinus; species Pinus albicaulis. The sequence continues at coordinate 1,242,123,287 of CM076577.1, forward strand.
ATCATGTTTTCAATTTCTTGTTAGTAAGATAGAAAATAAAGTTTGTCAAACAACTTAATCTTGACAAATGAGTAGACTAGGTAGAGAATAGGAAGATTTCATTAGCCTAATCTAAACTATTGGAAGTAATAAGGGTACAAGTAGTTAATTTTTTATGCTTTCAAAAAGAAAAGAATGTCAAGAGTTTGCCAATGCAAGTGCACCCAAAGAAGAAAAAAATTCTAGGCAAAGTATGATGGGTAGGTAGAAATGAGGTTGAAGCATACATGTATTTCAGATTTTGAGATCACAGCTTCAAGAAAACATCAAAAAATGAAGGAATAAGGAGATGCCAAGTACAAGTAAGGTACTGGTCTTCAAAACTCAAAGATCTGAACTCTGAGGTTCTCGACACCTCCTGAAAGAGAGCTGCCCTCCCCAAGTGGAGCCACTGTTAGTCATCAGTAATTTTCACTATCTGTATATGACTAAGCATTGGTTCTATATTTCTAAAAACAAAATTCTCTAAATATTTTGAGTTTTAGAAATCTCATTGCCTTCATTATCCTTATAGAAAATTTTCACTATCTTATCATTTTGCCATTCCATGGTCACCCTGCCACTCCCAAAAGACTCCTTGTGGGCTTATTCCATTGATCTTCATCCTTTTTTCTACTTATGACCTCATCACTCTGTTTTTCCCTTGCCCATAACTCCACTTTACATCTAGGGTTACCTTTAAGCCTACTCCTTCCTATGTCCCTCACGTTCATTGAGCATTGGTGGTCTCAAAAATAACTCTGTAGGCTCTTTAGATAAATCAAATACATTGGATTTTGGATATTCAATACACCACTGTGTCAATACTCTATTTTTACACTTGAAAACCCCAAGCCAAGTTTAAGTCATAGACCGGTTCAAAGAGTCCTCCTACTAGGTCAATTAGGGTTTCATGTGGTCCAAGGTCATCATTTCCAAAGAGGACTATCATTCAGTCACAAAGTCTGCACATAAGGTAATGGAAAAGCTTGATACTTTTGCATAAGTGTTAAGAGGTCAATCAACAGAAGAAATTGATGAGGTAAGTGGTTTGTGCCTAAAGGATGACATAGTGTAGCAAGGAAGATATGAAAGTTAGGGTTTTTGCACTTGGAAATGCAGCAGAGTGCCAACGCAATGATCAAATGTAGAAATGATATGAAGAAGGTGTTGAAGCTGCTATTAGGGAAAATCCTCCCAAAGCTGTTTAATGAACTATTAACCAAGAAGAAAAGTTAAGTTAACTTGATGGGGAAAGCTACAAAGGATTTTCAAGCTTCTCTTGTGTACAAACATCACAAAATCATCAGATAAACATGTCAAGTCTTCAAGGAACAAAAGCAAAGCCAAATCAGTGTTTTCTGTCACCTGCAGAGCAAACAATATAAAAATATCAATGAGGAGGTGAAAGGCTTGAAAACATTAGAAAATGGATTGAAAAGATAGATCAAACTTCCATATGCCTATAAAGCTGATTCTACACATCAAGACATTCATTGTTGCCTTGCAAAGAAATTTAAGTTTCAAGGAAAGAGGTTTTTTGAGTTTTTCAGATCAAAATTTTCCTAAGTTTCCTAGTGCTGCGCGCCTGGCAGGGCGCTGTGACCTTGGAAACTGGCACTGTGCACATGGAAAAATTTCCCGTGCAATTTAACACTGCGCTGAGTGCCTGGAGGCAGGCGCTGCGTGCCTTCCTTCTTCTCACCCGACAGACCCGACAAAAGAAAATTGGTGCTGCGTGCATGGCAAGCGCTGCGTCGTTTTCCTGCGTTTCACCGACTCACCCAACAAGTCGGGCAGGGGCTGCATCCTTGGCTAGGAGGGCCCTCCACACCCTGCAGACCCTAAATTCAACTAAAATCTCTCTCAAGATGCCTCAAAAGTTTTTTAAGCATCTTTAAGGGGTAAGTATAAGACATTACCCCCTCTCCAAGTTTTTGTTACCATTTGGTTAAAATAATGGAACCCTAAGGAGGCAAGTGAAATGTCATGCTTGAAAAACACTGATTAAGCCCCCCTTATCTGCAAACAAGGAAATACCAGTAAAAACGGGGGTAAATTAGGGTGGGTGCAGTGATTTGAAATTGTTCATCCATTAAAGATTAAAAGCTATGTCCCTTACACTGAAAACAGATTGACCTTACATTGCCTTTCCTTAATTTCAAATTGACATTAGTGCAAGGTGTTGCACAACAGAGTGTGACATATTAGCTGAGGTTGGTCTTGAGTTTTTCATTTCACTCATATTCCTATACCCTTACCCTCACTCACCTATCCATATCATTCACTTGCAAAGGTTGCCACCCTCCATCCCTTCATCTCATTTTTATTGTGCAGTCCTAGGGTTTTCAAAAACAAAGGAGATGATGTCAGTGAAGAACAAAATGAAGAAAAGATGAAAATAAGTCTGATGATAGTAAGGAAAATATAAAAAATAAGGCAGAGGTCAGTGAAAAAGCAAAGAGCAGTGAAACAAAAGGGCAATGATAATGATGATGAGAAAGATGACGTGGGCAGTGATGATGGCAAACATGAGAGTAGTAAGGACAGTGAAGCAGATGACAGTGATAAAGGTAGTGATAGTGGCACTAGGATGAAGTACATTGAGATTACAAAGGTTAAATCCCTAGAGGAGGAAAAAAGATAAATAAAACATTTAAAACATGGCTGATCCATCCCCTACTAGCATCCCAAACACAATAAGCAAAGAAAATCCAAAGTTTGGCAAATTTTTGATGTGTTTGAATTTTTTACTATTTTTTAGGGCCAAGGGCACAACACCCTTGGCACTGCGCTTTTTATTGAGGCCTAAATTGCAGGAAAAATTTACATTTTTGGATTCCTTATTCCAAGGGCATCACGCACACAAAATTTTAGATCATTTGGAGCAGTTTTGGTCATCCAAAAAGGCCAAAAACATGTAAAATTTCACCTTTCTAACATGTTTTCAGGGCAGGTGCTGCGCCTTTAGCAGTCTTGGGAGATTTGGATTTTGGGCAGAAAAATGGACACAAAATGAAAAACCAAAGGTAATTTTGGAAGGTAGACTTGACAAGATTTCCAACGATCTATCACGGAGCTCATTCTGACATTGGGAAGGCCTTCAAAACCTAGCTGCAAGTTGACCTATTTTTCCTATGTAGGCATTGCGCCCTTGGACCACAAAGCTGTGTCCTTGCAAAAAAAGTCAACAAAACACACTGAGAGATTTTTGGAAGTTATCGAGGGCCTCAAAGTCAGATTTTTTGCCAAAGTTAGGTGTTAGGAGATATTTTGCATTTATTAGAATAGGATATTTGTGCCTTGGGCCTTGCATGGTCTCAAAGGACAAAATTGATATTTATGAGAAATTAATGGCCTCCAAAACCTTAGTTAGGGTTTTGACTCTCCTTTGCATGATAAATATTGCATGAGGGCCTCATTGTTCATGTTGGTTGTTGGTTGGATCTTGGTTACTTGTTGAATTGAGCATAGGATTTGAGTTGTAAGGAGTTTTTGGCTTTGGAGCCTTGTAGATTTTTTGGACTGAACATCAATAAGACAAGCACTTTGCAGGATTCATGAACATGGCTAATGGTGATGCCTTTCTCATCTTGTAATTTTTTTCATTTTCTTATGTTTTACATATTGTGTCATCTTTCTCTTGCATTAGAACATAAGTTTTAGCTTAAGGTATGATGTCAAAAGCACATTAAGTCTGTCTACTTCCCTTGCTTTCATGTTTTTCTCTGCTAGGTCAGTTTGGAGAATTCTTAGTTTATCTAGACCCACTCAGCTTGTTTATATCAAGAATGATTTAATGGAGTTAGTGCCAAAGAGGTTTATGGTTATCCCTGCCCTTTGAAATCACTTAAACATTGTTTTTGAGGTCTTTACTTTGAAGTATTACTTATTAGGTTTAGTTGAAGAGGTTTATAATTTGCCATGCCCTTTTGTTCATCTTAAAAGGTTGCTTTGAAGGTCTTTATAGTATGATTAAGGAATCTTAGGAGTTCCCTGCTCCTTGATCATCACTATTATTTATCTTGAATGTTTTCTTTGACTGAAGGTAGATAGCTAGATAGGTTAGGAGTTCTCTGCTCTCTAGGGTTTACTAGATTTTTTTCTTTATGTTTGCTTGCTAGGGTTTGGTCAAAGAAGTATGGTATGCCCTGTATTTGGTTATTTTATTTATGCATAGTGATCTTACAGGATCTTATTGTTAAAGTATTTTACAAAGGATTCTTAACTTCCCTTTGCACCTACTTTGCTCACAATTTACTGATCGCTTCACTCACCTAAGCCTTGAAGATCCATTTAGCATTTTTATACTTGCCCTCCGAAGCATCCTTGACCTATTGTTGTACTTTCTAGACCTTTTACAGTTTCTATAGCCCAATGGTCTAAACCTCTCCTACCCTACATGTTTTGCTTGACAACATACACAACCAATCAAAGCAAACAAACAAACCTTAAACCTAATAACTAGCCTAAAATCAAAACCCCAAAAGCTATCAAGTTACATCCTTTACACAAACATAAGAGAGCCCTCTCTGAGTCTAGGAAGGCTAGGTCCTAGGACTCCAAAGGCTGGTTTGATGTTACCCTTGTACATTTTCCCTTGCTAATCTGACAACCTACGACGACCTAACAATTTACATTTTACACTCCCAAATCATTGCATATGTGCCTCATTCAGTGGTAAAAGAGATCTTAACACAAGATCCTGATGGCAAAAGAGGAAAGTTGATTGTTGTTATATTAGAATATGATTTGGAAATCAAGCCCACTAAACTCATCAAAGGATAAGTACTTGCAAAAATCATGGCTGAAACAAACTTCCAAGCACTAGACATGAACATGATTGATGCATTAGATGAACGAGAGGAGTTGGAAACTCCACTTATTGAAGATTCATTTCTAAATTCATCTTGGTATGATGATATTTTATATTTTTTTCTTAACTTCAATGTTCCTCCTGGTTTGTCTAAAACTAAGGCAAGATTATTAAAGTTGAAAGCTATAAATTACTGCATTTTAGGTACAATTTTATATTGGAAAAATGCTAGTGGTATATTGCTTAAATGTTTTCTTGAGAATGATGCAGATAAGATCAAGCATGAGTTCTGTTGAGTCTCAAAAATGTTCTCCATATTCATACATATTTCCATTATGTCATAACCATTTAGCTTTTATTTCATAGCCATTTGACCTAAAACCCTACATCAAGTAACCATTTTCATAAATATATGGGTTAGGATCCTTGTTTTCCAAAGTTATTTATTTTATGTATTTTAAGTGAATTTATGATTAGAAACTAGAGAATTAACATAGTTTCATATATCTATATATGTGTTGTGAGTTTTGTGACATGTGTAGGTCAAAATGAGACTTCTAGAAGACCCTTATGTGGCACTCTAAGGCCAAATTCGAATTTTGTTGGAGAAGATTATGGGATCAAGAGGATATGTGTCTCACTTCCTTGTTGTATTGAAAATCTAAGAGGATATGTGTCTCATTCCTCAAGTTGTGTTGAAACTCTAGAAAGACATGTGTCTTATCATTTCCTATTTTGATTGTAACTCTAGAGATGGAGGGAGAGATTCATGGACTCCCATTAATGAGATGTCTCCTCATATTTTGTATAAATAGGAGAAGCTTTCTCCTATCATAGGAAATGAGAAAGTAATGAAGAAGTAATGAGAAAGTAATGAGGAAGTAGATTTGTAACAAAGTTCAAGATGGAATGGGATGTAGATTTATGAGTTTTTGAATAAAGAAGCTTAGTTCTTTGATGCTATTGTGATCTTATCTTTAAGGAGCTGAAGGAATTCACCAAATTGGTAGCAGAGGGCCCCTGCTATCCAAGGAGGCTTTTGCATGTTTTCTAGATAAGTTGCTTTCAATTCTGTTTTGTCATATTTCCTTACTTAGATTGCTTTCTGAAATCATAGCTTTTAGCATATTTTTTCATGGTAGCCCGGGCATTTGCATATCTTTTGACTAATGACATGGAATCAATATTGTTCTGCTGTTAATTTATTTTTTCTTAGTTTTTGTTTAATTTCAGTATTGCTTTGTTTATTTCAGTCTTGCACATTTGCTTCAGTAGTTAGATTTAGATATATTAAATTGCTCATATCATTTTCAGTTACCTCCGAAAGCCACAGCTGGACTGATGGTGAGGGATTGAATTATGGATGTGTAGTTTGATATTAGTTTCCTTTCTGCAAGTTAGAAATATTAAATTGTGCATGACATCTTCAGTTACCTCCGAAAGCCACAGCTGGACTGATGGTGAGGGATTGAATTATGAATGTGTGGTTTTATATTAGTTTACTTTCTGCAAGTTAGATATCAGTTACTCAAGTTGTTTATGGTTACTTCCGAAAATCATAGCTGGACTAATGATGAGGGATCAGAAGACAAGTTGATGTAATCTGATTTAGATTTACTTTATTGCAACTTTTGGATTTCTTTCAACATAGTTTCTTTTGTGTTTAGACAACAGCAAGAATAGTTTGGTTTCATGCTCACTAGTTCACTGTTTTGATTTATTAGATTAGCAGCACCTTTTTCATTTCAGCAGCACATTTTCATTTCCTTTCAAGTTTTGTCATTGTATGTTTCAAATTCATTTTTCAGTTTCAAGTTGGTAAATCATTATAAAGGACATCATTGCCTTGAATATCCATAACCATACTTGTCTTTAGAATTTCATAAAAATCCAAAAACGACAAAAAGTAAGAGATAGGTTATCTTGCACATATAGTGCACTGCACTTCGTCAGCTTACGAATCCCTGGTTGATAATTTATGTTAGCAATTTAGGACACACTAAATTGACCAAACATTTTGGCGCCGTTGCCGGGGAAGTGTAACTAGGTAGCCTTATTTCTTACATCTAAAAAAAATTAATAATTCTTGAGTATGCTCTCCTCTTGCACTTTGTGTGATCTGGAGGATCAGAAAAAGAATTGTTATGTAAAAAAAAAAAAATTAATAATTCTTGAGTATGCTCTCCTCTTGCACGTTGTGTGATCTGGAGGATCAGAAAAAGAATTGTTATGTGAAAAAGAAAAAAAAAAGGAGACAAAATAAAACTTCATCATTTCAATTGATTCAACAATTAAAAAAAAAATTTTGCTTTCATGAAAGACTTTGATTTCAATAAAATTGTTTTGTTTAATAAATATATATGTGTATTTTTAAATTTTTGAAAATATCATACATAATTTTATTAAACAAATCAATTAAAAAAAAAAAAATGAAAAAAAAAATATAAAAAATAAAAAATAAAATTGTTTTGTTACTAAGATATATATGTATATTTTTATTTTTGAAAATATATATATAATTTTAATAACAAAATCATTTTAAAAAAAAATTCAATAAATTGTTTTGTTTAGTAAATTACATATGTATATTTTTAATTTTTCAAAATTTAACATATGTAATTTTATTAACAAAACAAAACAAATAAAAAAAAAATCATTTTGTTTAGTAAAATATACATGTGTATTTTTAATTTTAAAAAAAAAAATATAACATGTGAAATTTTATTAACAAAACAAATAATAATAAAATTAAAAAAAAACAAACAAACAAACAAAACAAAACAATAACAAATCAATAAACAAAATGAAATGGCCATGGCATTTTGAAAAAAAATGAATTACTCTCAACAGAAAACATAAAAATTCAACCATTTACGATGCTTGCAGCTGTATTATGACTCAGAAACATCAGATTTTCTTTGCTTTTGATAATGAAAATCATGTAGAAGTTGAAAATGATGGAGTTAGAGATGCTGCAAGGCTGCTAGGTTGCTGTGTTTCAGAGCTTATGACAGCATTATCGACCTGTAGGATTCAAGCTAGAAACATCATCAAATTCCTCAAATCCTTGAAAGAATTTGTGAGGTCTTCATGCAATCTCTCGCCATTCAAACCTGTCAAGTTCCCAAATGCCAATTCCTTTTATTATACCAGGCCTGTCAGCCTTGCCAATGCTGCTTGCCATCATCAAACGCTCCTTCAGATTCATAAAATGGCATGTTAGAGAACAAGGCAATGAAATTGACAAAATTTTCAGAAAAAAAAAAAAAAAACGTGCCTTGACTGAACTGAAGAATGCTCAGGATAACAACACTCTTTACATATGGAAATCAGCAAACCAGAAGTTGTATTTCATTCTCAGAAAAACGCAATTTTGAACCATGTTCTGAAGAAAATGATTTTTGTTGCTGAGGCAGAACCCAGAAAAACGCAAACTGTTTTTGACACGTCAATTTGAAACGCGTTTTCTGAACGATTTAGGTTGAATTTTGAAAATCCACGACATGGGTTTTTTCGCTAACGTGGTCAATTAGATAACCCAGACATCGTTTTAAGAAATTCGTGGTGGTCTGGGAGCAATTCTCGGTTCTTTGAAGGCCATTTTTGCCCGCCGCGTGAGGAAAAACGATTTTTTCTGAGTGAAGAATTTGAAAACGGCACTCTGCATTGATAATTCGGTTTCCTGATTTCTAGGAAGAGGAATTCTAATCAAAATCAAACTCTTATCATGGCATTCAATGCACATTCCACTCATTTTTGAATTTAATTCAATTTCGTTTTCTGAATGTTGGATTTCATATCCCCTTTATCATCTGCCCAGCAATTTTTGGTGCTTCAATGACATTATTAAACACCAACCATTATGTTGTTTATTTCAAAGGGATGCCACATCACTATGGAAAGACATTAAGAGGGCATGGGGATGAATTGAGCAAACTACAGGAGGATATTATCAAGCACATGGTCGTGCAGATGGCACAATGAACCTTAGTAGCATAAAGGTAAGCTCAATTGAGATTGAACGTGTCTATAATGGCAACTGCTGCAATTGGAATTCCAACTGAGGGGGGTGGTCCTGAACGGTTACTGATTGTGATAGTCCTCAAGGATCAAACAGATACAAAAATAAATTTTGAAGATATGAAAGATTATATTTTGAAATAGCAATCATGCCTTTTATGTTCTTCAATGCTTACCAATATATTATTTTTCATCTTATGTGATCTTCACTTACCATTCTATGGTCATTGCAAGGTCACGATTGGTCAATGTATCTGAGTTTGTTTTATTTAGCATCATTTGTTGAAACTTAAAAAAAAATTTGCATTTCTCTTTTGTTGTTATAAAAAAAAAAAAAATTGAATAATTTTGAATCAATGAAATGAACAAGTTATTTGCTCGTTTTTCTGAAGGTATTGATTAAATTTGAACTGATGATGAATGATGAATGGCTAACTTTTTATTCAAGATTTTTAGCTACAGAAACCGTCGACATTCTACATCTGAAGTCCAATTCCGCAGCTGTTCTTCAATTCCGCAGCTGTTCTCCAATTCCGCAGCTGTTCTCCAATTCCGCAGCTGAAGTCCAATTCCGCAGCTGTTCTGCAATTCCGCAGCTGAAAAACTTCATTGTTCAAATCAGCCTAACTTTCTCATACAAAATCAGATTTTGATGATTTAAGTATCGTTGGAAAGGTCTCAATAAGATCTATACAATGAGAAATCCATCATTAGAGTTTGAAATGGAAAATAATGAAATAAATTGCTGAAAAGAAGCTACATTCAACTTGAGGCACTAATTCCAAAACAGGTATAAATTCTTTTGATTTTTCCTTTGAGAACTTGTTTCATTAATACAAATTCTTAGTTTTGTGTGTAAATATCATAACTAGAGAGATTGATCACCTCTCTCCCTTTGATAATCTTACATTTTATTGCAGAAGAAGTATTAGTTTTTTTGCAGGTTCCAAGAGGAAGGACAAATGACTACAAGAGAATGGTGTCTCTTTAAGAGACCAATTTGTTTCATAAGAGGATGATCAGCAACAAAGAGGAGGAAATATGCTGATGCAAAATCAGATCCAAATACTTGAAAAACTTTCAGATGCTATTGTCTCCATCACATCCATACCTCATAATAAACCATTCACCTCATTTCACTTCATATTTTCCATTTACATTCACATCCACTTTCCATTTCTTTTTGTCCATTCATAACCACAAATAAAAGCAAGAGGCTCATTCACATGCTTATTGCCCATTTTCATTTCTCATTCACATGCTTATTGTCCATTTCCATTGCCATCTTCCATTTCTTGTCATTTTCATTCCGCAAATAAGTTCTGCTTCAATGCAAACTATCGAGTCTATAGTCCTTTGAGTCTAAGTTCTTTGTAAAAACACCTTGAGGCTTGCATGCCTTAATGGCAAGTTCTCACGCTGACAAACAATGGGAATACATTAATGTCCCTTGTTCGTCAGATCTTCTAGGTGACTCGACATCAGCAAAATCATTCGTACCTAGCAAGATGTGTTTGGGCATCTTGACTCTCATTGTCATCAATGGTGAGAGTTCTCGTGTTGACTAGTGGCATCCATTAATGGCTACTAAGTCAACAATTTCCTACTATGTTCGACATCAGAACATCTTTTCACATAGTAGGAATTATGCCAATAAGTTTTGAAGACATGAAGACTATTATTTTCAGCATTTTGGAGCAGATTCAGCAAGTTTTAGTAGAAGCAATAAAAAGTCATCTCATCTCTTTATCCATGACTCCTCTTGCTCAGCCACTTGAAGAAGAATATGATCAGAATTTTGCAGCCACCACACATACACAACTCATCCACATTTAAGGTAAGTGAAGGTATGTTGTTTTCTAATTTTTAGTCATTTAATTCATTAGAATGCTAAAATTGTAACTTTGGAAAAATTCCTCACTCCCTTTTCCACATTGTCATATCTTTAGTTGGGGGAGGAAGGGACATCATTTCATATCCACATGTCATACACTAACACACATTTTCATTTCATTTCCACCCACATATACTTCCCAACCAACTATTGTTGCAACATGATCCAAAAGATTATATGCCTTGCAAATGATCAATTCATTGATGAAGAAATTGATTCTAAATGTTTTCATGAACTTTGATGCAACAAATAAAATAAAGCATTGTTACACAAGAACCAATGCTTAAAAGAAAAAGAAAAAAAGAAAAAAAATGGTTGTCACACAAGAACCAACCAATGAAAAAAAAAAAAGAAGAAAGAAGAAGAAGAAGAAGAAGAAGAAGTTGCAATCAAATGTATTATACTTTTCCAAAAAGGAAAAATCAAGAAGCAAAGTTTGGAATGAATCTATATGAGTCAAAAATCATAAAAGATCAACTCATGGACAAATGAATCATTGCAATGGTTGCATGAGGACATGCAACAACTTCAGTTGGGGGGTATGTTGAGTCTCAAAAATGTTCTCCATATTCATACATATTTCCATTATGTCATAACCATTTAGCTTTTATTTCATGGCCATTTGACCTAAAACCCTACATCAAGTAACCATTTTCATAAATATATGGGTTAGGATCCTTGTTTTCCAAAGTTATTTATTTTATGTATTTTAAGTGAATTTATGATTAGAAACTAGAGAATTAACATAGTTTCATATATTTATATATGTGTTGTGAGTTTTGTGACATGTGTAAGTCAAAATGAGACTTCTAGAAGACCCTTATGTGGCACTCTAAGGCCAAATTCGAATTTGGTTGGAGAAGATTATGGGATCAAGAGGATATGTGTCTCACTTCCTTGTTGTATTGAAACTCTAAGAGGATGTGTGTCTCATTCCTCAAGTTGTGTTGAAACTCTAGAAAGACATGTGTCTTATCATTTCCTATTTTGATTGTAACTCTAGAGTTGGAGGGAGAGAATCATGGACTCCCATTAATGAGATGACTCCTCATATTTTGTATAAATAGGAGAAGCTTTCTCCTATCATAGGTAATGAAGAAGTAATGAGAAAGTAATGAGGAAGTAGATTTGTAACAAAGTTCAAGATGGAATGGGATGTAGATTTATGAGTTTTTGAATAAAGAAGTTTAGTTCTTTGATGCTATTGTGATCTTATCTTCAAGGAGCTAAGGACTACACCAAATTGATAGCAGAGGGCCCCTGCTATCCAAGGAGGCTTTTACATGTTTTCTAGATAAGTTGCTTTCAATTCTGTTTTGTCATATTTCCTTACTTAGATTGCTTTCTGAAATCATAGCTTTTAGCATAATTTTTCATGTCAGCCCGGGCATTTGCATATCTTTTGACTAATGACATGGAATCAATATTGTTCTGCTGTTAATTTATTTTTTCTTAGTTTTTGTTTAATTCCGGTATTGCTTTGTTTATTTCAGTCTTGCACATTTGCTTCAATAGTTAGATTTAGATATATTAAATTTCTCATGTCATTTTCAGTTACCTCCGAAAGCCACAGCTGGACTGATGGTGAGGGATTGAAGTATGAGTGTGTAGTTTGATATTAGTTTCCTTTCTGCAAGTTAGAAATATTAAATTGTGCATGACATCTTCAGTTACCTCCGAAAGCCACAGCTGGACTGATGGTGAGGGATTGAATTATGAATGTGTGGTTTGATATTAGTTTACTTTCTGCAAGTTAGATATCAGTTACTCAAGTTGTTTATGGTTACTTCCGAAAATCATAGTTGGACTAATGATGAGGGATCAAAAGACAAGTTGATGTAATTTGATTTAGATTTACTTTATTGCAACTTTTGGATTTCTTTCAGCATAGTTTCTTTTGTGTTTAGACAGCAGCAAGAATAGTTTGGTTTCATGCTCACTAGTTCACTGTTTTGATTTATTAGATTAGCAACACCTTTTTCATTTCAGTAGCACATTTTCATTTCCTTTCAAGTTTTTTCATTGTATGTTTCAAATTCCTTTTTCAGTTTCAAGTTGGTAAATCATTATAAAGGACATCATTGCCTGAATATCCATAACCATACTTGTCTTTTAGAATTTCATAAAAATCCAAAAACGACAAAAAGTAAGAGATAGGTTATCTTGCACATATAGTGCGCCACACTTCGTCAGCTTACGAATCCCTGGTTGATAATTTATGTTAGCAATTTAGGACACACTAAATTGACCAAACAAGTTCCATGAAGGAGAATGTGGAGGCCACCTATATTGGAAAGCTACTATCAACAAAATCCTTAGAGCTGGTTATTATTGCCCACCCTCTTTCAAGACATCCATAAAATGGTAATTGTCTGCCATAAGTGCCAAATATTTGAAGGCAAAAGAAAATTGATGCCCTTACCTTTGCATATTGTCTCTATTGAAGCTCCTTTTCAATAGTGGGGCATAGAATTCATTGGGGAAATCCATCCTGCCTCCTCTACCCAACACAAATGGATCCTCACTGCAACTAACTACTTTACAAAATGGATAGAGGCCATTCCTTCTAGGACTGCAACAGACCTAGTAATCATCAAATTCCTTGAAAATCATATCCTGTCTAGATTTTGTTGTCCTAGAAAGATTATTACTGATAATGTTGCTGCCTTTAGATCCAAGAAAATGGTGCATTTTTTCCACAAATATTAGATTACATTGGGTCATTCTACAACTTACTACCCTCAAGGTAATGGTTTGGCAGAATCCTCAAACAAAATTTTGGTAAACATCATTAAGAAGTTGCTGGAAGAGAATAAAAAATCATGGCACAGTAAAATAGTACATGCACTATGGGCAGCCATATTAACAAGTAAAAAATCAATTGGAATGTCTCCTTATCAGCTAGTGTATGGAGTAGATGTAATTTTTCCCACAAGTTTAGGAGTGACAGTCATGAAGCTGATCCAAGAAGTACACTCTGAAGAAGATGACATGATAAGAATAATAAACCAGACTGTACAGTTGCAAAAAATCAGAGAGAAAGTATATAACAAAACACAGCTAGTGCAGAAAAAAATCAAGAAGTTGTTTGATAAGAGAACCAAAGAAAATGATTTCAACATTGGTGACCAAGTACTCAAGTGGGACTCAAGGAGAGAAGACAAGGGCAAGCATGGAAAATTTGAAATTTTTTGGAAAGGCCCATACATCATCCATTCTGTCAGAGGTAACAATGCATTCTTTCTGCGAGAGATGGATGGAACAGAACTATTTGGAGGTCCTGTCAATGTAAGGATGCTCAAGCATTATTTCATCGGAAAAAATACTCAGTGTAAAGCTTTATTCATTGTATATAACATTTTTTGAAGAAAAAGATCATAAAAATAAGCACAAAAACAAATAAAAGGAAGAAAAGAGGGCAGATAAAAGAAAAAGGTAAAGCCCCATACCAAAAAAAGAGTATTTCCGAAGGTGTGCAAGTCCAAATACCGCTACTTCGGAGAGGAAGTTTTGTTTAGTCATACAGGCTAATCATGATTTAACAAGTTTTAAATTTATGTTGATAGGTTAGAAAATGAAGATTTTCCAAACTGTGTAAACTTGTCTTATCAGTAGATTAGATTAGGAAAAGAGATAGTGGTTCCAAATGTTTAAAATATGAACCAAAGAAAGGAAGAGAGGGATGCCTGGAAAATTTTAGATTACAACCCTCAAAGTTTTTAGTTTTACTTTCTGCAAAATAAATTCTGTGTGCAGACTTGTACAAAATACCACAGCTCATAACAAATCAGACTATCTATTCGTAATTTATCTATGTTTTCAATTTCCTGTTTTTAGAATAAAGAATGAAAATCTGTCAAACTGTTTAATCTTGAAAGACAAGTAAATTAGGTAGAGAATAAAAATCTCATCAGTTTAATCTGAGCTTTTGGTTGATATAAGTGTAGAAGTAGATAGTTTCCTATTTTCAAAAGAAAATGATGTCAAAGGTTGGCTAATACAAATGCACCCAATAAAGAAAAATGCTAGGGAAAGTAGGATGGGTAGGTAGAGTTGAGTTGAAGCAATCATGTTTTTCAGATTTTGAAGATCACAGCTTCAAAAGAGAAGCAACAAAGAAGAAATTAAAGAAAGGAGTTTGTCAAAATGCAAATCAAGGCACTGGTCTACTTCTTCCAGAGATTTTATCTCAGAGGTTTTTGACACCTCCTAAAGGAGCTGCCCTCCCTAGCTGGAGCCACTGTTATCCTCCTGTATTTTACAGAGTTCACTAGGTGACTATTGATATTCTACAAGCAGTGGAAGATAACATTATTGGCCTATCAGCTATCTTCATAAATATCACTGCCTTCATTATCCTAAATAAACCTATTTCACTATATTTAATCCCTACCTTCTCAGTTTACCTTACTGCTCTAAAAAGACTCACCACGGGCTTGTTTATCTTATTTTCACTCTCCCTCCCTACCCACACTCTCATTCACTCCATTTTCCCCTCTAAAAACCCATTTCCCCTTTCAAAACCCTTCATAAAATCCATCCCTTCATCATTTCTCCTTATATAAGCCAAAACAATGTAAAAAATTCCTTTTTACATTGCTTTAAAAAATAAAATATTTGACTTTCAGGTCCTTTTTGTTTTTATATATATTAGACTTTGTTTTTAATTTATAAACCCTGCTCCTATTTTCTCACCCTAAGCTCCTTCCCCTTAAGCCCTCACCCACATGCATTTAAACCCCACACCCATATAACCATTACCCCGCTTATTACATAGCCCCTGAAATTATTAGAAACAAAACCCGTGTATATTTTGAACCCCGCGCTAAATGACAAAGCCTTTCCATGTCATATACTCCCGGACCGCATCTTGGACTGCTCCACACTATCGATCTAAGCCTCCCCCATCCAATGGTTATCATTACCCATTGTAATCAAAGACCCAAACCCCACCTCTGCACCTGCCCGCCACTCCAACTCTCCCGACGACCAATGATCTGCCTTCTCGAGATCCGATGTCCCACAACACATATCGCAAATAAAATCATGCGGGGGATAATGATTTTAAAATGCGCGATATGAGAGGTTTTCCCCTACCACGTGTCGAGCGTTGTATGATATCGTATGCCGGCTCCCAAAACCATTACCGCCCCTCCATCTATGCAAAAACCACCTCCTGGGTTTTGAAACCGCTTTTCCCTCCGCGCCAAGAGCTAAATACCTCCGCCCTCCGTTCAAATTTCCTGCTGGTTCCGCCTGTGGAACCAAAGTGCAAAACACCATTCTCTGCCCTATAAAAACCCAAAAACCTTAGAAAAATGTAGTAGAACCCTCCCCACAGGTTTTAAAGATAATTATTTTTTTTGTGTGTAGGTTTAGTGGCCGAAAATGCATAAGATGCATTCCAATGGTCCAAGAACGTTCAATTAAAATGTATGGGTGACGATCCAGGGGTTTGGTTTAAATTTAAAGGGAGCTAGGGTGAAAGAACAACCAAAATCCCGATGAATCATGATCATCGGTGTCTTCTAAACCCTCCATCAACGAAGAATGCATCCGTGCGGAACATACATACACAAATAGAAAGCACAGTAAGAAGAAACACAGTCAAAGGACTGTGACAAAGAAAATAAATATTAGAGAGGCTAATCATGTATCCGAGACAAATCATAAAAGGTTAACCTAATAAAGCAAAGTTTAAAGATAATGAAGACAAACAACAAGGATTGAAGGATTAAAGGGTTAAGATAGAAGATCAAAATGTTAAATCAAAAGGATTAATAAAGTAAACAGAGATAAAGGTAAAATAAAGAAAAAAATAGTGAAACAAACAGTGAAAGGATAAATCAAAGTTTTAAAAGCCTAAATAGAGTTTTAATGATAAAACAAAGGCAGACTAAGCCTAGAAACACATTTGAATGACTAAACCTACAATAGTTACTTCTTCAAAGGATATTATGCCCCCCTACAACATATTTTCTTTCAAGAAAATATCAAATAGTTATTACACAAAATCAGAGATATTTTCATCTACCAGTAGTTATTGCAAAGTTATTGAAAAAGACTTAAATTCAAACATTCCACAGAAGTTAAGTTAGGAAATATTATTTCAGAGAAACACCTTCAGATATTTTTGCCTTGGGACTTGCATGGTCTCAAAGGTCAAAAGCCATTAACTCTATAATAAATGACATCCCAAAGCCTAGATTAGCACCACCTCTTCATTTTTGCAGATAAATACTGCATATGAGCTTCATTTTTAGTGTTGGTTAATTGGTGGTTATTTGATTGATTTCTGTTGCTGATCTAGTTGAGGATTGCTAGGCTATATTTGAGAAAGCTCTGAGTTGCAGAGAGCTATTGTACATGGAGTAATTTAACTGGTTTGATCATCAGTAATACAAGCACATTCACTGGATTCTTGAGCTATGTTAATGGTGAAATTTTCCTCATTTTTCATTGTTTTCCTTATGTTTTCCATTCTGTCCATATTTCTTTGATAAAATAACAGAAATTTTAGAGTAGGATATGCTGTCTTAGCACCCTATTTATATATATATTTTTATCTTTATGTTTTCTTCTGCAAGGTCTGAGTGGGGAATTCTTAATTTCTCTCTAGTTCTATCTAGCTTGTTTCCTTAGGAATGATTTAATAGATTCAAGCCAAAGAAGTCTATGGTAAGCCCTGTCCTTTGGTGTAGCTTGAAATATTATTTTTTAGGCCTTTCTTTGAAGTATATTTAGTAGAGTCTAAACCAGGGAAGTCTATGGTATGCCCTGTCCTATGGTCTGCCTCAAAACGTTGCTTTGAAGGTATTTTCAGTGTTGAGTTAAAGATAGGTTTAGCTTGCTCTTTAGCTGTTCTCACTATTATCTTAAACATTTTCTTTATCCTGAAAGTAGTTTTGGGACTGCTAGATTGTTGTCTTAAAGGTTTTCTTATTAAATTCTGGCCAAATAAGTCTATTGTATGCCCTAACCTTTGGTTTTCCTCAAAAATTTACCTAAAAGGCTTTTCTTGTTTAAGTAGAGCTAGAAGATTCTTAACTGACTATAGCTTTGCTCCCTTCACAACTTATTATTGTTTCATATCACAACCTAATCTAAGAGATCCACTTGATATAGTTAGCTTTCCCTATGAAAGCCCTTGTAGAGTTGATGAAAAATTAAATCCTTTTATGACTCCATAGCCCAATGGATAAAAGTTTTCTAATAGTCTATCTATTCAGCTGAAACATCCCTTTAATTAATCACACCACAGATTTGTCAACCTATCAATTAATTCAACCAAAACAAACAAGTCCTTATAACTTCATAACTAGCCTAATATCATAAAAAAAAAGCATAAAGATATATCATTTGAAAACACATATATAGAGAGATCCCTCTCTGAATCTAGAAAGGCTAGGTCCTAGGATTCCAAAGTGGTTCTGATGTGGCCCCTACAGTGTTTTTTCTTGCCAATCTTGCAAATCACAGGGAGCCAACAGGTAGTAATAAGAGTGAAAAGTTACCCTTTTTCCAAAGGGCACCTAGACAATGGTTCTAGGTCCCGATGCAATGATGTTTTTATCCCAAGATTGCCTCGATGAAGTCTCCCTCTCTCTCTACTATGTTGGACTGAACTTGTTGGATGGCCAACAATTGAGTCCCCTCTATCTTCAACTTTGGCTCACACACTGTTGGAATTGCTTGGGAAATTCTAGCCAGAATAACAATGTGTTCACCAATTCTTCATCTCATGGTGGCCTTATATAGAAGATTTCAAATCCTCCCTTCCCTCTCTTGGTACATGGAATATGGTGACCCAAGAGAGGGGTATGATTCCTTTGTGTGCTCGAAATATTCCATTGTGTTCTCACATAGTGTCTAAGGAGGCATTGGTGGCTATCCTTAGGTGACTTCAAGTAAGGCATCACTTGTCCTTTTCTTTGTGTGGTCCGAGATAGTGACATTTCACCACTCCCAGGATTGTGCGCATATCGGGAAAAAAGGCACGCAAAATGTGCTCTTCACAAAGGATTATGTGCGCAAATAGAATTTAGGACTAGTTCAAATTTGATTTTCCTCAGACCTTAGAGATTTTTAAATACTTTCCAGATTCTGTAATGTCTTCCAGCCTTGTAAATCCTTTTTCCTTACATTAATTAATGTTGTATTCTGCTGTATGATTTTACAATGTTAACAATTTCCCCCTAATGTGCGAGGTCTAGGAAGAACTGTATAGCCGAAATACATTATAGTTTATTTTCTATATCATGCATAAAGAGAGACATAGAGAGAGACCTGCGTGAAGCTTGGAATTGAAAACACCCTGCACTGTTTCCAAGAATGACCATGGCCTAAGGGATTCCTGTAAGAAAATACTATTTACAATACATATACAAATTTTCTATGAGGCAGGCATGTCCCATGCTCTTAATGCTGTGGCTAGTTAAACAAATCTATTTTGACAGATACATGTTCTGTTAGTATCACTAATGTGGTAGTGATCTGGTGGTTGCTGACGACGACTGCTAATCCTCTCAGGGGCATTTTTTCTTTGAAAATAGGTGGAATATGGTACCCATATGCGTAAACTTGGTATGGCATATAGCTGCATATTGTACGTATAGGTACTGGATGGGACCTTGTTAGGGTCTCGTGATTTAGTAGATTGGTATAAAAAATGCACAGGGTAACATGAAAATAGTCTTTGGAGTCCTAGGACCTAGCCTTCCTAGACTCAGAGAGAGCTCTCTCTATTGTTTGCAAAGGATGTGAACTTGTTTGCTTTACATGGTTGATTTTAGGCTAGTTATTAAGTGTAGGGTTTGTTGTTTGTTTGGTTGGGTAAGATGGTCAATTAGAATAGGTGGAGTGAGAGGTAATCAAATCATTGGTCTATGGAGTCTATGAAAGTCCCGATTATCTCAACAATGAAATAATATGCATAACAGGGAAATCTAGTGTAGTCAATGGATCTTTAAGGTTATCTGTGAAATGGAATGGACATTAAGTTGGTGAACAAGGGTAGGGAAAAGGGAAGTGAAGTATCCTTTGTCATATACCCATAAAAAATAAATGTCTCAAATACTGATAAGAAAAAGATAATAATCATGAGATATGGCAAACCATTTACTCAATGAGAATATTTAAACAAATAGACATTCAAGATGAACAATTTAGTGAAACACAGAAAGCAAGAAATCCTATCTTACTTTAGTGATTTCACCTTGAAAGTTTGAAAACATATAAGATGAAAAATAACATTAATCAATGAAGAGGGAACTCCTAGACATCATCAATAAAGTTATAAAGAACTTTGAGGCAAACTGATAGGCATGGACAACAGGCAAGATCAGAACAAGACCTCCTTAGCTTAACCTTACAAGTAATATTTCAAAGAGAGATTTCAAAACATAGTTTAGATAGCATAAAATAAGCAAGGATTGTAATAAAAAATATTTGGAAACTAGCATATTAATCCATTGATGAAATAAACAAACTAAGAGAGTCTAAGGAGCAATCAAGAATTCCTTACATTGTCCTAGCAGAGGAAAACATCAAGGCAATAGAAGGAAGGAAGGACTAAGGTGCTTCAAACAACATTTCTTAGCCTATACTTTTCTAATCTACTACAACATAGAAGGATGGACACAATGATAAACAAGAAAACCTGAAAAAATTAGAGACACATCACCATTCACCAAGCTCAGGGATCCTACAAGCAAGCCTTCATCATCATCAATCAAAGAAAATCATTCACAAGCTCCACAACACCAAATTTCTCTTCAACCTCAAAAACCCATGTATTTCTCTTGAAACTCATAAAATGCCAACATTTACAATGGAATCCTCATGCTCTATTTATCTAGCAAATGAGGAGGTGGAAACCATAAGAGGCTTCTAGAAACCCTAAAAACCTCACAAGTGTCATAGATGCCCAAGAGACCATGCAAGGCCCAAGGCACATAATATCCTATGAAATAAATGCCAAAATAACTTGTTACACCTAATTCTAGAGTGATTTGCCTCAAAAAACTTGAAAATATCATTTTGCAATAAATGAGTGTGTTTTTTTTACTTTTAATCGAAAACACACTACACAGTCCATTTGCGCAGAGCCAAAAATAGGTACTTTTGCAACCAAGTTTTGGACCCCTTCTCGATGTCAGATTTGGCTCCGTGATGGCTCGTTGGAAAGCCTGATGAGTATAATTTCCAAAAATGCTTGTGGTTTCCTGATCTAGCTCTTATAGCCTACTAAAAATTCCAAAATCCCAATACTGCCATTAGTGCAGTGCTAGGTCTGAAATAGTGGCACTGCACTAATGAGCCTTAAACAATCACAAAAGACAAAAAGTTCTTCAAATTTCCTAAAAATTGGTGGAGACCTCCCTCAAGGGGTTTTGGAAACCTATTGAGAAGTTGAAGCCAAAAATCCAAGGTTATCATGCCCTTTTTCCTCCTTTAGTTTTTGGATTTCAATGAAGGCTTCTTTGATATGCCAATGAAAAAGGTGTGATCATGATCTTGCTGATGTTTTTATTATGGCTGTGATCCTTTCTACTGTCATCCCTTTCTACTGACCATGACATGATAGGATAGTAAAATAGTGAAAAATTTATCCTAAGGATAATGAAGGCAGTGAGATTTCTAGAACTCACAATATTCATGAATTTTGTTTCTAGAAATCTAGGATAAGTATTTAGTAATCTAAAAATGCAAATATTACTGATGAATAACAATGGCTCCACTTGGGGATGGCAGCTCCATTTCAGGAGGTGTCCAGAACTTTAGATCTCTGGTTTTTATGAAGACCAGTGCCTCATCCATTGGGAAAATTTTTACCTCTTCTCATTTGACCTAATCCTAATGATGTGATTTATCTAAAAGTACTTTTATCTAAATTTTGACAATTATTTTTACACTGACTTATCCACATAAATTTAAAGCATGTTCAACCATGATTAGGCTAGATGGCTGAACAATATATTTTTTATTTTTCACCAATAGTGGCATTTAGGCTTGCACACTTTCAGTACTACTATTTTCTTTTTTCTTTTGGGTATGGGGCTGTACCTCTTCTTTAAATCTTCCCTCTTTTTCTACCTTTCTTTATTTTTGTGTTTTTTTCATTTTTTCCAAACAATCTAGAACTAAAAATATGCTCACAAGGGTGAGCTTATTTTTCATACCTATCTATCCTAATCTAACCTATACATGATATAAATTCATTTGGTGAACTCCCTTTTCAAATATAACCAATCAAGTAAATGATTCCATGATTGATTTTGTTTCAGTTCTTTGAGAGTGTTGAAGAAATCAAAATGCCACTTCTACCTCACTTGTTTTTGGATAGTAATGCATAAAATTTTCCTCACACTTTGCAACAAACTGTTCTTGGTAGAACACACTCCTTTATATTTCTAAAAAAAAACAAAAAATGGATCTTGGAATAATACCTGATCTAGAGGATTTGAGACATAAGCTTCATTCAGGACTACTCCTTCTTCCACTTGGCTACGCTTGGTACTCTTTTGGGAAGGAAACTCCACCTCTTCCTCATGACCATCTGAACTGGTAGATTCATCATATGTGGCAATGCTATCCTCTAACGAACCTGATGTGATTTGATAGAGTGGGATGAGATCTGTAGTTAAGGAGGATTCCATTTCTCGAATGATTTCCTCAACCATTTTAGGAAAAGGCTTCTCATTGTCAACTTACTCAAGAAGCTCATCATCCTCCTCAACCTCAACATCAAAACTGAAAGACTGTTGATTTCCAATTACATGAAAGTTATTTCTGATGGACTGAAGTGAAGCAGAGCAAAGAGTGAGAGACTCCTCACTTACTTGTAAACTTTCAAGGCTTTCCTCATTAGTGTCATAGGTGACCTGTATTGGATGCTTACTTTTTTCAAGCTGATGATAGTGAAATTCATCCCACAAATCAACTGCTGATTTCTCTACATGGATAGTTTGTATTTGGAGGACATCATCATCAGATTGATCAAACTTTGGAAAATTATGAACATAAGTAACATCACCAATCAAACATATTGGATTATCAGTTTGTTCTTCTTTGAGTTGATCTACAAGTTCACTTTCTGATGTATGGTAGATGGGATTGGTAGGAGAATGAACATAAATGTTTTGTTCACATAAAGGCTTGGAGGCTGGTTGCATGCTTAGCATTTGATTTATTTCCTCTTTAGTTAAAATAGAAGGCATTTTTCTCTTTCTTTGGATAGAAGTACAACATTTTTCTCTCTCTTGTGAACTTGGCTGATTTTGAGGTTGAATGTCTTCTTGAGCCTCACTTAGAAGGGATGATAAATCATCACTTGTGCTTTTAGAGAGATCTTGTGGGTTTCCTTCTATTCCTTGATTGATTTCTTCCTCAACCAACTTTTCTTGGCTATCATGATAGATTTTTTGACAATGAAAATCATGAATTGCTGCTAAGAGATCTTTAGGATACAAAGTTTCTAAATTTTCATTAATATCTACAAGGTATTGTATGATATCTTGAGATTGATCACAACAATTTTCAGCCAATGATAAGGATGGAGAGTTTTCTTTATAGTGCTGATAAAATTCCTTATGGAGATCTTTTAGGGAAAACAAACTACCATATCTGAGCCATTCATACCATTCCCTTGCTTTTCCTTCTTATGTTAGCATGAAAATTTTCATAAGGCAGTCCTCATGCCATTAAACCTTTAACTTCCATACATGTATATGAAATTTGATGAGATGTAACAAGGGATCATTAGTTTTTTCATCTTGAAATGTAGGCAGGCTTTTGTCCCAATTTATCTAAGGCATTTTGTGTGGGAATCCCAGGATGTGGTCTCTATTCATTGGAGCATATCTCCTTTGCATCCTTGGATCCATGTTTGTAAATATGGAAGAGGTCATTTCATATTTTCAACCAGTCTAGAGTTCTGTACTAGTGGAGTCTTAAGGTCTATTGAGGGTTGTGGAGTTGCCAGGTGGAATATTTCAACTTTGTTGTCCACCATCAGCATGATTGGGATTTCTCAATGCATTCCCAGGGGAGTCCATAAGGACTAATGGGGTCAATAGGGCTAATGAAGACTAGTGGAGTCACTAGGGGGAGGATGCTTAATGTTTTAAGGATGTACTTGTTTTCCACCATCAGCAGCTAAATGCTAATCTAAAAATGTTTGTAGGTTTTTTGAGGTCCCAAGGTATACTTAAATTTTCGCTGACTCAAAAGGTGCCACCGTGATCACCAGGATGTTAGGGTCCCATGATTTAGAAAATTGGTAGACCAAATGCACAGGGTAACATGAAACTAGTCTTTGGAGTGCTAGGACCTAGCCTTCCTGGACTCAGAGAGGGCTCTCTTTATTTTTTGCAAAGGCTGTGAACTTGTTTGCTTTAGATGGTTGATTTTAGGCTAGTTATTAAGTGTAGGGTTTGTTGTTTGTTTGGTTGGGTAAGATGTTCAAGTAGAATAGGTGGAGTGAGAGGTCATCAAATCATTGGGCTATGGAGTCTACGAAAGTCCCAGATATCTCAACAATGAAACAAGATCCATAACAGGGAAAATATAGTGTAGTCAATGGATCTTTAAGGTTATGTGTGAAATGGAATGGACATTAAGTTGATGAACTAAGGTAAAGAAAAGGGCAGTGAAGTATCCTTTTTCATATACCCATAAACAAGAAAGGTCTCAAATACTGATAAGAAAAATACAATAATCATGAGATAGGGCAAACCATTTACTCAATGACATTACTTAAACAAATGGACATTCAAGATGAAAAATTTAGTGAAACACAGAAAGCAAGAAATCCTATCTTACTTTAGTGATTTCACCTTGAAAGTTTGAAAAATTATAAGATGAAAAATAAAATTAATCAATGAAGAGGGAACTCCTAGACATCATCAATCAAGCTATAAATAACTTTGAGGCAAACTAGTAGGCATGGAAAAAGGGCAAGATCAGAACAAGACCTCCTTGGCTTAACCTAACAAGTAATACTTCAAAGAGAGATTTCAAAATAGAGTTTAGATAGCATAAAATAAACAGGGATTTCCATAAAACATATTTAGAAACTAGCATATTATTCCATTGATGAAATAAACAAACTAAGAGAGTCTAAGGAGCAATCAAGAATTCCTTAAAATGTCCTAGCAGAGGAAAACATCAAGGCAATAGAAGGTAGGAAGGACTAAGGTGATTCAAACAACATTTATTAGCCTATAATTTTTTGATCTAATGCAACATAGAAGGATGGACACAATTATAAACAAGAAAACATGAACAAATTAGAGACACATCACCATTCACCAAGCTCAAGGATCTTGCAAGCAAGTCTTCATCATCATCAATCAAAGAAAATCATTCACAAGCTCCACAACACCAAATTGTCTTCAACCTCAAAAAACCATGTATTGCTCTTGAAACTCATAAAATGCCAACATTTACAATGGATTCCTCATGCTCTATTTATCTAGCAAATGAGGAGGTGGAAACCATAAGAGGCTTCTAGAAACCCTAAAAAACCTCATAAGTGTCATAAATGCCCAAGAGACCATGCAAGGCCCAAGGCACATAATATCCTATGAAATAAATGCCAAAATAACTTATTACACCTAACTCTAGAGTTATTTTCCTCAAAAAACTCGAAAATATCATTTTTCAATAAATGAGTGTGTTTTGTTGACTTTTGGTCCAAAACGCACTACAGAGTCCATTTGTGCAGCGCCAAAAATAGGTACTTTTGCAACCATGTTTTGGACCCCTGCTCGATGTCGAATTTGGCTCCGTGATGGCTCGTTGGAAAGATTGATGAGTCTATTTTCCAAAAATTCTTGTGGTTTCTTGATCGAGATCCTATAGTCTACTCAAAATTCCAAAATCCCAAGACTGCCATTAGCGCAACGCCAGGTCTGAAATAGTGGCACTGCACTAATGAGCCTTAAAAAATCACAAAAGACAAAAAGTTCTTCAAATTTCCTAAAAATTGGTGGAGACCTCCCTCAAGGGGTTTTGGAAACCTATTGAGAAGCTGAAGCCAAAAATCCAAGGTTATCATGCCCTTTTTCCTCCTTTAGGTTTTGGATTTCAATGAAGGCTTCTTTGATATGCCAATGAAAAGGTGTGATCATGATCTTGCTGATGTTTTTATTATGGCTATGATCCTTTCTACTGTCATCCACTTCATATTCATTATTGGCATCATTATTCATCATATTTTATGCCTCATCATTGTATTCTACATCATCAGTACTCTCCTCCTCTTTACTATCATCATGACTGGGACTGCTTTCATCTTTGTTTTCTGCCATGTCATTATTTTCATTATCACTGAGGGGATGATTGTTGTCATGACTGCCATGGCTGTTTTCTTCTTAGCTGTCTTATACCTCACTATCTCCTTGATCACCTGCCTCTTTGTTACTGTTTTTTACCTCCTCCTCACTGTGGTCTATCTCATTTGCATCACTGATTCCTTCAATTTCTGCATTCTCCTTACTTTTTTCATCTTTGTCAAACCTACTACCCTTTTATTCAGTATATGTCTCTGTCTCTCCAGCATCATCTGCCTCTATTTCTTCTTCATTTTCCCTTGTTTGTGTTTTGGCCTCATAGGCACTTGCCCTCTTTCACTACTGACATTATCTTATGTTCCTGACATGGTGATTAGGGCTAATGGTGGGAAGACTTGGGAAAGAGGAGTAAAATGATAATGGTGGTGAGGGAAACTTTTGTGAAGGAGTGATGTGGAGGCTAGTTTAAGGACTAAGTGCTTTGGAGCCTAAGGGGGCTTTCTTTTGAATATGTATTGCAACCACACTAACTTACTTGCCCTCAAAAGACATTTAACTGGTTTAAGGAGGTTAAAAACATAGGCTCACTTTGCATGTAAGACCTAGGGCTTACCCACCTAGGTTTTAATCACTTCACAGCCATAAAAAGAATAAAATTATTTGAATATTGATTAGGGGACAAGGAGGGAATGTCACCTACCAGTGTTAGCTTTTTTTTGAGTTTTGGAGACAAAATGGAGGACAAATTTTAAGCCTTGGGGCAAGTTTTCTCTTCGTTGAAGGCCCTCTGCATTTGCGCAGCACCCTTCCTGAGCAGTCGGGTTGGCCTGTTAGCGTAGAGCTGGCAATTCTGCCCATGGGTTAGCGTAGCGCCAGGTGTTCAACAGAGTTATTGGGTCCCTGGGTGTGTCAGGCCCGTATTTGCGCAACTCCTCGGATTTGCGCAGTGCCATCCCAGATTAACACAACGCCGTGTTATACTAAATGGGGAAAATGCTGGTTAGTGCAGCGCCAACTCGGACTAGCGCAATACCATTTATTTGCGTAGCAGCAGTGAAATTTTTCCTAGAAATGGCTAATAAACTCCAATTTTTCTCTTGTGGGCTTTCTCTTTTTGCAAAGTGACAAGTGTGTTAGAAATGATAGTTGAGGTTCCTATGAAATATTTGTTTTTGTTCCCATTTCCATTCTTTGGAGTTTTGACAACCTTCAGTCATATATCAGCAAACTCATGCTCATGTCAAATTTTTACCTTGTAACCCAAAACTATACTTTCATTCCTTTGATATTTTGAAGGAAATTGTCTGCAAATGGAGGCCTGATCAAGTTCATTCATTTCTTTTCATTTCACCTCACCTTTTTCATTTTTTCATTTATAATTTCTGAAGATCTTCAATGTTTCCTTGGCTTTGTTGTTGTGCCTTCTATCTTGATGGTTCCTTTCTTGGCAACACTGTTTTGTCAACCAATCCCAAAAATGTTGAATCTCATTGTACATAGGCCAGCTGCCTTTTCCTTGCTTGGATGTCTTCTTGTGATGATTCTCCCTATTACCTTACCTCTTTTTATGCTGATGGCCATCTTCAATCATTCTTTGCAGAAATGTGAGCAAGGGAAACTGTCCCTTGCAGAATTTATGCTTTGGCCAAGAAGGCCCTTCTTGAAGGGTTTTTGATCAGTTTTGGACAAAGTTACTTGAACTTCTTCTTCTTTGAATGCAGCCTCTTTACAGAGGAAAAAAAATATTTTTACAACACCAAATCAACCCTATGACCTATGAAACCCTAGGTGACCTAGTGGAAAGAAATTTGGACTGAAAACTTAGTTTTGGGGTCTTCAAGTATAAAAAACAGAGTTTTTGATATTTTGATGTATTGAAGATCCAAAATCCAATGTACTTGATTTATCTAAAGAGCCTTACAGAGATAGTTTTGAGACCATCAATGCTTGATGTATCTGGAAAACACAAGAATTAGTAGGTTAGTTGGTGATCCTAGGTGGAAAGTGGAGGGATTAGGCAAGCCAAAATAGAGTGGTAAGGTCAAAGGTGGTAAAACATAGTGAAGATTAGTGGCATGAGCTCATGATGGGTTTTCTGGGAGTGGTAGGCTGACCATGACATGATAGGATAGTAAAATAGTGAAAACTTTATCCTAAGATAATGAAGACAATGAGATTTCTAGAACTCACAATATTCATGAATCTTGTTTCTAGAAATATAGGATAAGTATTTAGTCATCTAAAAATGAAAAATTTACTAATGACTAACATACCTTCCCATGTAAGAATTGTTGACAGAGACGCTTATGTAGGCATGGGTCTTTGATGGATTTGATCAAAGTGTAATGGTTGTAATGTACGATACCATCTTGACATGAAAAATTTTGTTGAAGTCGAATGTCAGGAGGATCGATGACATTTGTGGACAATGATGTCTCCCACAGTGCCACTTGAATGCCCCTTGTATGGGGAGGGGTGATCCAAGGTACTGCTTCCCTTTTGGAATATAGGTGTCGAAGTCGACAAAAAGGAAACCTAAACTGAATGAGGGGTCGCTGACATAAGAGGTCAAGGACCTAGATGTGATGGGTTTAACATAGGCATGTAGGTGATGGGTGACTGAAAATTGATGATGGGGATTCAGTGGCTAGAGGTTGGAGTATACTTAAGCAGCTTGGAAACAGTGATAGTTATTTTTGATGGGGAAATCCCTGGAGTCAGTAGGATTTCTAGGGAAGGTGTAAACTGGCTATGAATGTCATGATGGCGTGTGCGTGGGGGGTATAATACTCTGACCAAGGTTGTTTAGGGACTACTGTCATGGGAGAAAAGATGAAATGAGAGGGTGAAGGACATAGTGCACCGTTCAGGTTCTTTGTACACTTACGAAAAGAATAAAATAATGGGGTTTGGTTTGTACGAAACATAGAGACGGGTAACCCAAGACATGAAAGTGTTCACCCACTAACGTTGTGAGGAAGATGTTTTGCTAAGGGTGGGGGTCCCATTGGTTGGTCTCATGGGCAGGGTTGATGAAGCAGATGAGAAAGCATCACAGATGGGATTATGCTAGTGGAGGTATGGTGGGCCAAATGCAAGGCACGGTGGTGCACTCTTGATCTTCTTGTACAACCTGGTCATTTGGGAAGGGGGGTTTAGCTTGTATGGTAAACTTGACCTTATGCATGGTGAATGGATGGGCATGAGGTGCTTCTCAAACTGAAGTGGTATGGCCATAACGTCACTTATGTTGTGATATATGGTCTACTATGGGTGATGAGCACTATGGAGGGGAGGATCTACCGACCAACACATATTTTTATCATGTGCAGGGTGAGGTGATGATAAAAACAGTCAGATATGAGGACCCTATGGTTTATTTTTGATGGAGAAATGATGTCAGGATATGCAAAGTTTTCTGGGACTCTATCATGCTGGGGGTAGAATGATACCTGCTCTAGAACTTTTAGGAGATAAGTTGTGGATGGTTTGCGATATTTTCCTGCAAAAACAACTACCTCAAGTGAAAGCATCTTCTTTATCAAATATTAATTGAAATCCATGAGATTTAAAAAATAAGATGAGAGAGGGCATACTCGTCAACGTTGAACATTTAATTTTTTGGGAGTGTGATTGTGTGGCATCTCTTTTAGGTGTTACGAGGTCTTGATCACTCTATTTCTTTGGGTTTCGTGAACATATACTCTAAGCTCCAGTTTTCCCTTGGGTGTTGTTACTTGGCTCCTAGTTTTGAGTTCAGTTGGGGTTGCCCTAGACTGAGGTCAGGGGGGTGTTACCGGTTACCGCCCCTTGTCCAGGATCTCCCCTTTTGTTTTTTCCTTGGCTTCTTTTTGCAGCATTTGGAGGATTGTCATAATTCTCCTAGTTGTATGGTTGCTGATGAGCCTAGGAAAGGTTGCACTAGATTGACCGACGCATTACGTTGTGAAAGTGGTCCATTCTGTGTGGGGAATGGGGGATATTGGTTCCCTTGTCCCTGGTTGGTATATGAGCGCTAGGGTGAATTTCATGATAGCTAGGTTGTGATAAGTTCTGAGTAGAATCGTATGAGTATCTAAGGTATTTGATTACTGCTGCCTAGG
Source organism: Pinus albicaulis (assembly GCA_034641835.2). NCBI lineage: Eukaryota > Viridiplantae > Streptophyta > Pinopsida > Pinales > Pinaceae > Pinus > Pinus albicaulis. Next base: position 1,242,153,431 of record CM076577.1, read on the forward strand.
TGTCCTTGGGCCAAAGACCTGATCGAACTGTCTGCAGAATCGACATGCATGGTACTACTGCTGCCTAGGTGGTCTTGGGAAAAATACCTGATCAAACCATTTTCCGAATTGATGCGCATGGTACTACTGCTGCCTAGGTGATCTTGGGTCAAAGACCCAATAAATCCATCTACAAAATCTACCTACCTGGGTGTTACTACTGCCTAGGAGATCTATGGTTGAAGACCTGATCAAGCCATTTGCAGAATCTACTTACCTGGTTGTTACTACTACCTAAGAGATCTAGGGTCGAAGACCTGATCAAGCCGTCTACGAAATCTACCTACCTGGTTGTTACTGTTGCCTAGGAGATCTAGGGTCAAAGAGCTGATCAAGCCATCTGCAGAATATAACTACCTGGTAACTCCCTGAGTATCATGGGTGTTACTGCTGCCTAGGTGATCTTGGGTCCAAGACCTGATCAAGCCATCTACAGAATCTACCTATTCAGTAATTCTCTGAATATAATGGGTGCTACTACTGCCTAGGTGATCTTGGGTCAAAGACCCGTATCAAACCGTTTGCAGTAGATGATGCACCTAGGTAACTCCCCGAATACAGATTACTGCTGCCTAGGTGACTTTGGGTCAAAGACTCTATGAAATCGTTTGCAGTAATTGACGCGCATGATAACTCAAGAGGATGAGGCAACCAGGTTCCCTTGTCCCTGGTTGGTGTATGGTGGCTTGGGGGGAGGAGGGACAAATGAATATCGTTCTGGTGACTGTCGTTCCTCCTGTAGGTACAGGATGATATGAGGTTCATTTACAGCAGACTGGGTGGAGGGGTCCTCTTGATAGGATTGCTCGATGGCATGTAGGGCATCCCTATATCATGGTATGTAAGGGAAATGATGGGTATAGTGTTAGTAGTTGCTATAGAGATCACATCTGTGATTGGTACGTAGCGCTTTGCCTTTACCTTTGGTGGTAGGTTCATTTTTACGGGAACAAGGCATCGCGATGTCTGTCTCATATCCAAAGAGTGGTTTCAATTAATCCAAATCTAGCCATATATGGGTAGGGTGACCTATTATGTCGCATATGGCGCAGAATCGTGATTCCCGTTGAATGGCAGGGGTCACCATATTATTTCCTCTCTTCTCAGTTTTCTTAGCCGTAACTATCAGTTTTGCAACGGGAATTTCCTTTGCAAGGGTGGTTTTGACCGTTTCTTAGATGAGTGGGGCATCCTCGGGACTGAGTGGCTTCAATCTAGTGGCATTAACGTGGGTGGCTATTGTTCCTGTAGGGGGAATGAGGTACCAAACTGGGATTGCCAATGATATGTTGGGTAATACCAGTGTTGCCAAAACCTGCTGGGATACTAAACCAGCTGTGGGGTAGAGGAAAGGGGTTTGGGAGGGACGTGGGCTAGAGAGGCTGTCGCGGCTGATGACTCCTTGTGTCCATGTCCTGACTAGCTTCGGCGCTTGATGTGGACATCATGCACACTGGAGCCCCTATGACATCGGGGGATGACTCAGGGATTATGGGAGGATCTCCTAAGAATGATCCTAGAATGAACGACGGTTTGAAATGGTTGGGGCCATATTCTTGGTACCGTGAGAGAGCATCCAAGGATGTATCTACATAGGGTATAATTACATCAGTGTTTGTTAGGGGATTCTTCTCGCTGTGTATCAGTTGGTCTATATTAATGATGTAGTCCTCATGGGGGAACATCATGATGCAGAAGATGAAGGAGTCTATGGCAGACATGGTGTACATATAACTCCGTTCGATGAGTATATTGTAGTCCAGGTGAGCATCCAAGAGTTCAATGTCTATGTGGACCATATTTTCGGCTAAGCAGACCGGGACATTTTGGTAGAGGTTGACGGGGGTCGATGGACGACCGTCGTACGCTCAAAGCGTGATGACTAAGGATTTTAGTTTGGGAGAACCTAACTTCTGCCAAACATTTTTGGACATGATGCACGTGGATGCACCCTCATCTATGACACATCGGTGAATTGTGATATTCTGCACCGACACTGGTATCTGGAAGGCGACCATGGAAGGAAGCTTGGGGATGGCTTTATCTAAGTCAAAAGCCATTTGGCATGTATCGGCAGGGTCGATAGCACCTAACGCAAAAAGTAGGACTTTCCATTGTTTTGGGCATGACTGCAATACTTCCAAAGCTGACATAGAAGTGGGATATTGTGCTAAATCATCCACGATACTATAATTATGGGCCACTTTGGAGTAGTTTCCTACTCGCCTATTATGTCGCTTCTCCATCTTTGGCAATGGTTCTATTGGCATCTTTAAAATGGTCAAAGGTGCAGTCGGTGCGCTGGTGCTTGCCCCTGATGTATTGGTGTCTGGTGGGGTGTCGTAGTTGCGATTCCGTGTTTGTAAAAACATCTCTTTGCCAATCATGTATATTTCATGGCTAATTTTCCTGGAGTCATCTGTGTTTTGCTGTTGATTGTTTACCGTCCCTTGATTAGGGAAAGGTTCTTGCATCACATTTGGTTGCTGGGAAGATCCTCCTTGTCCTTGGTTACTCTGTAGCTTCTTCAGCTCAGGGAGATCGGGACAGTGGTGAGTATAGTGACCGAACTCACCACATATCGAACATGAATGGTTTGTTCGAAGAGGTGGCCTTTTGCTCTACTGTTGGGCATTTCTTAGCTCCTGGTTTTGATTCCAGTTGAATTTGCCTCCATCCTGGAATCGTGGTGTGTGCTACAGGTTGTTGGCCCCTTGTCCAGGGTTCCCTTTTGGCTTGTTTTTGGATTTTTATTCACCACGTTAGGAGGGTAGTTCTCCTGGTTATATTGGTGTGGTTGGTTTTGGGACAACTGCACAAAGCTCACCCATGCATTGGTCTGCATAGGTGGGTCGTGTGTTGGGGACTGAGCATAACGCAGTTCCTGGTTTGCACCTGGATGTTGGAGTGGAGCTCTTCTATCAACGCTTCTTTCTGCGTATTGATTCCCTTGAGATGGAGGATAAGGTCCTCCTTGGTGATACACTGGTGCCCTATTGGTCAAATTTTTTTGAGGCATATGATAATTTTGAAAACTGGGTTGATGTACGTTCTGGGTAGAACTGTATGTGTAACCATGGTTTTGACTACTACTGCCTAGGTAACCTTGGGTCAATGACCCAATTAGTCTGTCTGCAGAGTTCGACGCACCTGGAAATTCCTGATAAGTTTGTAGGCACGAGGCATTAGGCAGGATGTTATAGATGTATCATGACTGCATATAAATCAACTCAAGTTGTTGGGCTTTGCTAATTGTGTCCTCTTCAGATATGGGCTCCTGTTGCGCCACATCCTTTGAAATCTCTACCGTAAGAGTTTTGAGGAACAAATCCAAGAGAACATGATCGTCGAGTTTAGCTTTACATAAACTACGACGCCACCTCAATTCATGGAGATGGTCTGAGATGTGGATGGTGGGGGTATGTCTAAAATGCGTCAGTAATTCCATTCCAGAGTCATGGTGAATGGGTAACTGAAAATATGTTAGGAACACGGTAGCGAGGGCGCTGAATGTTCCATGTGAAGTTGAGGGTTGCTCCACGTACCACTTCGTCACTACTCCTATAAGAGTGCGTTGAAATAATATCAATCGAATAGTGTCATCAATGGTATTGTTTGATGAGCATCACATGTGAAAGGTCATGACATGATTACCTGGGTCTTCCGCTTGCTTGACTTTGAATTTTGGTATATTCGAAGGGAGCTTCATGGGAATTGAAGGCCATGTAGGATCATTTGCGATGGGTTCATTTGTCAGCTTGGTTAAATTGGGCAGATTCAACGAAGCTAAGAAAGGTGACTGGGAGGTTGATGCCATTGCAATGCGCGAAGACACAAAGTTCTGGTTAGGAAGAGGATTAGTCTGCGACATACCCTGTTGTGTATTCGACTGGCTTCCAAAATGGGATGCACTCCTCTGCCCCCTAGGGTTCATGGGAGGAGTGGTGTGTGGTGTGGTGTTGGGAGACCGACTAGTGTTCCCAACTACGGCTGCCCCAATAAAGGACGAACAAATAATGGTGGCAGTGTTTTGTCTTTGACGCCTGAATGGGAAAAGACCTGGAACCCCTCCCGGTAATGGGGGGAGGTCCAAAAGACATCTGGATCGACAAGGTTCCATTGGGACTGTTCAGGTGTCGACCAGGCTTGGTTTTGGAAAAATTTGAGAGGATAGAGTCTATGATCAAAGAAAAATTATGGTCACATACATAAAACAAAGTGAAAATAAAATAAATTTTCCCTTTAAATTAATCTATGTGATCAAGCAATCAATAAAGTGGTTTTTGTTTTTTTGCGTATGATACTCAAAATCCTAGAAGACTTATGCGTCCTAACACACTCAAATGTAACTGGGCCTTGAGAATATTTCTTGCGAGTGCTGACACAACATCCCGTAAGAGCTAGTGATGCCCCTAGTTAGCCAAAGAGAATCCACCAAGGTAAGGGTAGAGGGTCTAGCGCTTGCCTGCACCTATAGGGAAAAAGATGCCCTTAGCTTTTGGCCACTAAGAACCACTATCCCACATGAGCATTCATGTCTTGGGATTCTTGGTAGTTATCTAACAGTACCAAGTATCAGTCGAGTCAGGTAGCCCCAACTGATACCGCACGCACGGCACCTAAGCCTAACCCTCTTTGAAATGGGTCTCTGTCGCATTCGGGTTTTCTTTGCCATGGGATGATAGGTGGATTTGAAGCTCCCTAAATACACAAATTCTATGTTTCAATATGAAGTATGATCAAGGTAGCTTATTGGATGCCTACCTCCTTGATCCTAACCTAAGTTATAAATTCTTTTGTGGCCCCTGTGGAGAGAATTTAGTGGGTTTGGTTAAGCTAGTTTTAGGTGTATTTTCTTTGCTTAGTGGGTGAGTGTGTGTGAGCAAAAAGTGACAAGAAAATATTTTTAACGTGTGGATATCAATGATCCTTTACAAAATCCCCTATTTAAACTAGGTTGTATTGTTCCTGGCTCAAATGAAAAACATGTGCGGATAATGGGCCGATTTTTATTTTTCCTAGTTAATATATGTGACTAACTATAGGGAGATGGAGAATTGAAAATAGGGAGCATTCATATGCTTACCTAGGATCACTAGAGGGTGCAAAGGCAGCATAGATTACCTGCTCTTCTATAAACAATTCAATCCTAGTCCCGAAATTCCTAGTGCAAAAATTGAACTCAACTAAAACTTTTACACTAGAAAAAAGAAAACTAACTATGCATGCATGGTCTTGGGCCACTTACTTGGGCCAGTTATCTAGGTGTGTAAGTACCAAAATTTTCAAAACATAATTTTTTTTCGAAATACAAGTTATTTTGTCCCCCTTCTTAAACTATGTGTGAATTTTGCAAAAATAAACTTGAAGTAAAAATGTCACTAAGCCTACAAAAAGTAGCTAAGGATGAGCTTTAACAAGTTGCGGGGTGCCAAAACGAGTGCTGGCAGGTATATTAGGGGATGCCAAGCACTTTACAAGCAGGAGAAAACATAAATATGGGAGAAAAATCTCATTTTGTATTTTGCACGCAAAAGGCTGAGACAGGCACGCTCTCTGCGCATAGGTCAGCTCTGAACGCGTGCCCTACGCTTCTGTGAGAAGAAAACACACACAAATTCCTGCAAGAAATTTTTTTGGAGTTGTTCTGCTTCAGTCTATCACTTGGGATGAACTAGAGACTGCAAGAGAAATTAGGGGAAATTCAGCTCCACTCCACAGCACAGACAGAGGTCTCTGCAAAAAAAAAGGCACAACCACATAAACTTGGTAATAAACATTGTTGGAGTTGCCAATATTATTGTAGTGTGTTTGGTGCATGTATGTACGAAATCACACCAGCATAAGGGGTGTGGTCTACCCACTTAAGTTATTGGTAATAGGAAGAAAAAGAAGTGGATTCAAGCAAGTTAGAGGAACAAGATAGAATCAATAAGCATACTAAATAGAGAAATAACATGCATATATAAACTAAAAACTAAAATAAAAACTAAAAGCAAATAAACACGAGCCCTAAAAAGAGTCAAACGAAAAAAATAATATGAACAGTGGCTCTAGGCCCCTCTTATTGAGTGCTGGTAGTAATAAGAGTGAAACTTCACCCTCTTTCCAAAGGGCCCCTAGAAAATGGTTCTAGGTCCCGATGCAAGGATGTTTTTATCCCAAGCTTGCCTCAGTGTAGTCTCCCTCCATCTCTACTGTGTTGGACTGAACTTTTTGGATGGCTAACAATTGAGTCCCCTCTATCTTTAGCTCCGTCTCACACACTGCTGGTATTTCTTGGGCAATTATGGCCAACATAACAATGTGTTCAACAATTCTTCATCTCATGGTGGGCTTATATAGGAGATTTCAAATCCTCCCTTCCCTCTCTTGGTACATGGAGGATGGTGACCCAAGAGAGGGGTATGATTCCTTTGTGTGCTCCAAATATTCCATTGTGTTCTCACATAGTGTCTAAGGAGGCATTGGTGGTTGTCCTTAGGCAGCTTCAAGTAAGGCATCACTTGTCCTTTGCTTTGTGTGGTCCCGAATAGTGACATTTCACCACTCTCAGGATTGCGTGCATATCGGGCAAAAAGGCACGTGGAAGGTGCTCTTCACAAAGGATTATGCACTTAAATAGCATTTAGGACTAGTTTAGATTTGATTTTCCTCAGACCTTAGAGATTTTTAAATACTTTCCAGATTCTGTAATGTCTTCTAGACCCGTAATCGTTTTTCCTGACATTGATTAAGTTCATCTTTTTCTATACGATTTTCCAATGTTAACAGCAAGAAAAAACAACAGAGGACAACATTATACCACTTTGGAGTCTAGGACCTAGCCTTCCTCGACTCAGAGAGGGCTCTCTTTGTTTTTATGATTTAACTTGATGATTATAAGTGCTAATATTAGGATAGTTACAGTGATGGGGGTTTTTTGTTTGATTTATTGGGTGGGTGGACAGACAGAGCTATAAAAATTAATCCATTGGGCTATGGAGTCATAAAATGTAGAATTTTGCATCAAATTTTCAAGGGAATTCACAGGGCAAGCTAACTATGCAGACTGGATCTTACTAGCAATGTGTAATGGGAAAGGAGAAGGATATTGAGGTTCAAATTAAATGTAGAGCGGACCATCTCTAAATTTTGCACTCAAGTCTCAAAGGAAAACATTAAGATAACAAAAATTGATAACATTAATCTAAAACTTCTGTTTTTTAATGAGAGAAACTGATGCACAACATGAAAATACAGAGGAAAAACATTAATACATGTTGGAAATGTTGTCATTGATGGCAAAGGAAATGGAAAAGGAGGAACACCTGAGGCAGCAACAAGGAGAAGAGAGCAGCATAGCAGCAAGATGTAGAGAGGGTCGAGCAGCAGAGATAGGGTCATTTGAAGAAGCAGAGGCAGCAAAAGGAGAATTAAGGAGTAGCATCAGTCAAGGAGCAGATGAAACAAAGAGAGAAGCAAAGTAGCAGAGAGGTAGAGGTAGCAAACAAGTAGCAGAGGTAGCAAAGAAGCGAACAAAGGAAGCAAAGGAGACAGGTGGAAGAGAATGTCGAAATGCAACAGTCAAACAACAGAACGGAAGCAACAAAAGAGACAGAGAAAGAAGCACAGCTAAGGCAGAGCTGTTATTGCAGAAAGGAAGAGGCAGAGGTAGAGTCGTTATTCTGAGAATCACTACCCCAGCTGGTAGATACACTAAACATAAATTCCAGGAACTGTAACCCAGATGGAAGGATACATAAACAAAATTCCAGGAACCACAACCCAGGCGGAAGAATACACAATATTCTGGGAATCTTAACCCAAGCGGCAAAGTATATATATAAACCTTATTCCGGGAATCGTAACCCAGGTGGAAGCAGAAGCCTATATATATGTAGCGCATTACATATATTGCGCCTTATACACAAAGGTCCAAAGCATGTATATCTATATGTAGCGCGAGATCCAAAGAACCAAAGGTTCTATCAAAGGAAAAGCCTTATATGGTGGACCCTCATCAATCACATCAGAAAAATTTGGCAGTGGAACATGCAACCAAAGAGTTGCGATTGCGATGAAGCCCGGATCATATAGACAAAGGTTCAAAGCATATATATATGTATTTATATGGAGCACTTTAATGGAAAAGGGACCAAAGGTATAATACAAGGCATATGTTTCATATTATTGAGCTTGAAATCAAAAGAACCAAAGGCAACAAAGCCTTATATGGTGGGACCCTTTCCCAATCGCATCGGAAAATTGATAGTGGAACAGGTTAACAACAGGTTGCGATTGCAATTGAAAGCCCGGACCCGATGGGCATATAAACTACAATTCATATATACTTGAGTTCCAGTGAACAGTGACTGATCGCATAGGAAAAGGGTGGAGTATTGGAACATGCAACTGGGAGTTGCGATTGCGATCAATCGCAATCGGAAGCAGTCAAAGGATAATACACTAATCGCATCGGAGAAAAACTGTGCAGCGGAACATATAAACAAAGAGTTGCGATTGCGATTGGCAAAGCCAGACGCGATAGTCATATAAACTCCGCCATATAAAACATGGTCGGGTCTGCACATATCAAATGTCAATCGAGCAAAGTAAAATTTCTATCTCCGATTGGGATCGGACCCGAGACCAACCAAAAACTGTGGCACATAATCTAGATTGGGTCCGCATTTTGGTAGTGCAATCGGGGCATAAGAAAAATTCCTCCTGATTTTGTTGTTGCAATTGTGTTGAAATGTGCCGCGTGGTCTATGGACCCACGGGCCTCGGCTTAAGGTGGAGGGAGATTGTTAATATAAAACGTTGTTGCGATTGTATTGAAATGTGCCGTGTGGTCTGTGGACTCATGAGCCTCGGCTTAAGGTGGAGGGCGATTGTTAATATAAAATGATTGCGATGTGTGCAATCACATCGGGCCATAAAACAAAGGCCGCGGTGTATGTATGTTCCACTTGCGGAACTCACCACATCAACAAGACACTTACTGTGTGTAAAGCATTCGAATTTGCCCATATTTAAAGTCAGCAGTTACATATATATATAAAAAGCGCTGATATAAAAAGCACAGTTACAAATTTATGGCATATGGTTGTTACCCTGTGACAGTGAATAAGGAAAAAAACAGAGCCGAAAGGGACAAAGACACAGTCAAAGAAAAGACAAATGCACAGCTAGCCAAGAGGCTGAATGAGTGATTTGGAGTTCTCATTGTAATTGAATGTAAATAATTTTAATTTATATTGTTGTGATGCATTGGCAAGTCTCCGAAAGAGAACAAATATCCCATTGTAATGTTAAATTGGTACCTACAGTTATATTTTTCTGAATGAGCAAATAAAAGAGATGAGAAGGCAGAAGGCAAAGAGACATGGCTATCCATTTTGAATTCCCAGTAGAATACAAACAACCATGAAGCTATTTTGTATAAAACAGGGTAATATCCAAGGGGAGAAAGGATGAAAATGGGAGAATGAGAGATGAAGAGAGTGTGCAGCAGAATTGAAGAGAGTTGAAGGAAATAAGAAAGTTGCAAGAGGTCAGAGAATGTGAATATAGAGAATGTAGGGCATGAAGAATTGAGGAGAAAAGACAAGAAGAAGAAGGAGCTGAGTAGAGAAGAAGGAGGGGCTGAGCAGAGATGATGCAGGGCTGATATGAGGACTGATGAATAGCAGAAGAGAAGGTATAGAACATAGCTGATATCCAAGGTAAATCAGCAAGTGTTTTTCTTTTGAAAGAGTAAGTAAGTTGGAGCTTCCCTATCAAGTTGTAGCTTGATAGATGTCAGTTGTAGCTGACTGAGGTTGGAGCCTCCTGTAGGTTGGTGCCTGCAGAAAATAGATGGGAGTTGGTGCTTCCACATCAAGTTGTAGCTTCATAAAATGTCAGTTGTAGCTGATTGAGGTTGGAGCCTCCTGTAGGTTGGTGCCTATAGAAAATTGATGGGAGTTGGAGCTTCCTTGCAAGTTGTACCTTGCAAAATTGAGGTAGGAGCCTCCTATAGGTTGGTGCCTACAGAAAATCAGTGGTGAGAAGGAGTAGGAGCTTGCCTTTGCATCACAACAATAATAAGATGTGGTTTTCTCCCTTTATGGGTTTCCACTTATATCTTCTGTCTCTGTGCATGATTTCTATGTGTTGATGTGGTTTATCTAATCTTCTTAATACATGTTGCTTACATATTAAGACTGTTGTTACATAAACAAATCTGCTTGATACTTGTTGCTCACAAATTAAGATTGCTCACATATTAAGTTGATCATGAAATGAAGGTGTAAACAAGTGTTGATGAAAAAGTTTTAAAAGTCCATGAATTTCTTAAACCGATTCACCCCCCCCTCTCAGTTTAACTAAGGGTTCAACAATTGGTATCAGAGCTAGTTCCTTTGGTGTAAGCTTAATAGCTTGAAGGAGATATGGTTGAGTCATGGACTATCAAAATGTACCTGTGTTAAATACAACAAACTTTCCTGAATGGAGAGATAAGGTTAAAATAGGTTTAATGGCCTATGGACCTGAGGTATGGAAGCTTGTATGTGATGGTTACTGCAAAGACTCACCCATGGTGAAAGAAAAATAGAGGAATGCCAAGGAAAAATGTGTGGTATATACCAATCTTCATAACAAGGATCTTGAGTTAATAATGGATTTAACTTCAGCAAAAGAAATCTGGGACAGACTGCATTTCATGCATGGAGTATACACTGAGGATTGCATTGTCAAGAAGGAGAAGAGAATTAAGAAAAAGAGAAATTCATGTCAAAAAGAAGATGTTCAATCAAATGAGGTACCTACTAGTGTGAATGGTAGTAAGAATCGTGAAGAAATTGCAGCTGAAGAAAAAGCCAAACTTGACATAGCTCTGACTGAAATAGAAAGATTGAAGAATAAAAACAAAGACCTTAAGATATTGGTACAAATATGTGATGAGAGAGAATATGAAGATAGGAAATAAATTATTGGCCTGAAGACACAGCTTTAAGAGGCAAAGAAAGTAGAAGACACTCTGCTGCAACAAATGAGAGAGAGAAATATGGAACGTGAAAAATTGGAAGAAGAAGTAGTGAACCTGAGAACGAATTTAGAAAAGGCCCAAAGAGACTTATTAATGAATACTCCTCAAATGAAAATCTCTGAACAACTGGACCAAATTATAAATGCTCAAAGGTATCCTCTCAAAAAGGCTGGGATAGGATATGAAGGAGAAACCAGTAAGTCCAAGGCAGAAGATAACAAGAAAATCATTTTTGTAAAAGCTATAAAGAACAGTGAAACAACTCAGCAAATTCCTACAGAAGCAAAAGCCAACAAGGACATGAGTTGCAGAGAAACAAATAGAATCAAGAAGCAAAATGAAAGAATAGTGAATGAGAAGATGAAACAATCAACTGCTAGAGGCTCACATGCTCCTAAAGATGAAATGAATAAATTTCGAAGATGTCAAAAAGGTTATTTCCTCCTATGAAAAATAGCACATGTTTCTCTTGTCATAAACCAGGACATAATGCAGCATATTGTAAGACAAAGCCAATCCAGTCCAACCAGCAAAGGATGTAGCAAAAGAGAAGAACCCCTCAAGCAAGCAAATGGAAAAGACAATCTTTCACCAGGTACACAAATCATTTCCATGGCTACTGTTATGCATGCAATGAATTTGGACATAAATCTGTTAATTGTAAATTATGTTCAAAAAGGGGAATGAAATATTATACATCAGCTCAAATATACTTTGATAAAATAAGATGTTATATATGCCTCAAGCTTGGCCACAAAGCAAAGGACTGTAAACTACCATATATATTAAAGAGCTCTAGACATATGATGGAATCAAAACAGATCAATCAAAACTATGAATCAAAAGGAAGAGCAATCATTATGAAGAACCCCAATAAAGTATGGAAAGAAAAGAGAAAGGGGGAGCCTATTATCTCAATAACATAATGAATACATCCTAGTCTCAGGGGGAGCTGCTCTAGGAAACAAAGAAAATATCCAACCAATGATAAATATGAAGCAACATCCCAGGGGGAGAGAAGTTCATATGTAGTCCCCACAAAAAGTAGTCTAAGAAGAGCTCCATGAAATGAGAACAGCTACGAGATCAGGAAGTGAAAGGAAATTATTCTAATAGAGAACTATAGAGGAAGAAGATTATCTGATGTTTTAATTAGCTGACATATTGATGGAAGAAGAGAAGGCAACAAGAAGCCATGGTAATAGAAAGAAGACATCAACACCTTAAATGATGATCACATTGTGCATCATATTGCTAGAATTGACAATCAATCAAATTAAGAAGAATGAGTAAGAAAAGTGTCTGTCATCATTAATATCATTACATTACTCATCTATGAAAAGTCCCCTTGGAGGAGTATAGTCAAGTAAGTGATAAATCTCTGAGTGATCTGCCCATGAAGAGTCCTAGGAAAGAAATTGAAGATGTCTTCCCTAAGATCACTATGTTAGAACAATTGAGTTGAATATTAAGCAAAAATGATTATGGAGCAGTCCTAGAAAGGAAAATGCAATGACTTCCTCTGAATAAAATGACAGAAAAAGAAAAATATTAATGATGCCAAGATCAGATTCAGTATATCGATGATTTTAGTTGAAAACAGTGTAGAGCTCAATAATATAATTTATGAAGGATGTCTTAATTATGGGTAAATGTGCAAGCTGAAGTAAAATATCTGCATGATTTATCAAAGTAATATCAATTGGTGTTTAGGTACAAGCAGCATGCTTATCAGCAGATTACCAAGCATTATCAGTGGAGCAGCAGTATGATACAGGTCCATGGAATCAAGAACTTGAATGTGCAGTTAGAAGCAGAACTGTGACAGGGTAGAACCCCAAACATGTAATGGAAGGTCGATATATTATATATCATAGCAGAATTGAAGACATAATGGCATTGTGTTGCGTCGAGGTCGGAAGGCAACAACCGATATAAAGAATGCGTGTTAAAAGAATCAAACGAAATTGTGAACAAAGCGTTAAACTTCGCGATGGAATTGTAATAAAAAGCAAAACATTAAAGCAGAGCTTAATTATAATAATAAATTAAAGGAGAAGAGTGGAACCTTGAAAGCGGAACCTTACGAGCAGAGTGAACAGTAAAGGCATTTGATCTCTTAGATCAAATTCTGGTTAATTCATTGATCACATTTGTAACAAAAACCTTCAGCTATTAAGAATAATATCAACACCCTAGCTCATATCATCACCAACAGGCAGGAAAGATGTACCACAGAAACAAAGATATATTGGCATCATTATGATAATTGAACAGGTGTAGTACTGCAGATGAGTATTGCAGGAGAAGACATGTTCCATCTACAATCTTCCTCAACAGAAATGTATTGGCGCACTACATCAGATAGAGACTGAAGTATATTTGAAGCATTCTCAGTATTTTAGGTGTAATCCAGTGATGCATCCCTGATAAGATAAAGCTGGTACAATGTGTTCTATGAAGTGTCATTATCCTCACTTTCTACTTTATACAAGTGAAAGGAGTTAGTGCTTTGGAATTTTATCAACTTGCAGTGTACATTCAAGATCAATAATCCTCAAAGTGTTCTCTCAACAAGTCTTGTACACTAGTCTGAAGCAGTAGGGTACAAAGTCAGAAGAAGGTGGTCTAAAGAAAAATCAGAGAGAGGAAATGCAAAGACAAAATCTACACTGAGCAATGTGCAACCCTTTGCCATTGATGTCAAAGGGGGAGGAAAATCAGGAAATAGTAGAAGGTCTTCTAAAAGAAGCTAGGCAGCGGAAAACTTGGAAAAAGCATTGGATTATCGATGGATGTGTTGCCATCAATGCCAAAGGGGGAGACTGCTAGAAATGTTGTCATTGATGGCAAAGGAGATGGCAAAGGAGGAACACTGGAGGCAGCAACAAGGCAAAGAGAGCAGCATAGAAGCAAGATGTAGAGAGGGTCGAGCAGCAGAGACAGGGTCATTTAAAGAAGCAGAGGCAGCAAAAGGAGAATTAAGGAGCATCAGTCAAAGAGAAGATGAAACAAAGAGAGAAGAAAAGTAGCAGAGAGGTAGAGGCAGCAAACAAGTAGCAGAGGCAGCAAAGAAGCAAACAAAGGAAGCAAAGGAGATAGGCAGAAGAGAATGTCGAAATGCAACAGTCAAACAACAGAACAGAAGCAACGACAGAGACAGAGAAAGAAGCACAGGTAAGGCAGAGCCGTTATCGCAGAAAGGTAGAGGCAGAGGCAGAGCCGTTATTCCGAGAATCACTACCCCAGCTGGTAGATACACTAAACATAAATTCCAGGAACCGTAACCCAGGCAGAAGGATACATAAACACAATTCCGGGAACCGCAACCCAGGCGGAAGAATACACAATATTCCGGGAATCTTAACCCAAGCGGCAAAGTATATATATAAACCTTATTCCGGGAATCGTAACCCAGGCAGAAGCGAAAGCCTATATATATGTAGCACATTACATATATTGCGCCTTATACACAAAGGTCCAAAGCATGTATATCTATATGTAGCGCGAGATCCAAAGAACCAAAGGTTCTATCAAAGGAAAAGCCTTATATGGTGGACCCTCATCAATCGCATCGAAAAAAGTTGGCAGCGGAACATGCAACCAAAGAATTGCGATTGCGATGAAGCCCAGATCATATAAACAAAGGTTCAAAGCATATATATATGTATTTATATGAAGCACTTTAATGGACAAGGGACCAAAGGTATAATACAAGGCATATGTTTCATATTATTGAGCCCGAAATCAAAAGAACCAAAGGCAACAAAGCCTTATATGGCGGGACCCTTTCCCAATCGCATCAGAAAATTGACAGTGGAACAGGTTAACAATAGGTTGCGATTGCGATTGAAAGCCCAGACCCGATGGGCATATAAACTAAAATTCATATATACTTGAGTTGCGGTGAACAGTGACTGATCGCATCGGAAAAAGGTGGAGTATCGGAACATGCAACTGGGAGTTGCGATTGTGATCAATCGCAATCAGAAGCAGTCGAAGGATAATACACTAATCACATCAAAGAAAAACTGTGCAGCAGAACATATAAACAAAGAGTTGTGATTGCGATTGGCAAATACACAGTCAAAGAAAAGACAAATTCACAGCTAGCCAAGAGGCTGAATGAGTGAGCTGGAGTTCTCATTGTAATTGAATGTAAATAATTTTAATTTATATTGTTGTGATGCATTGGCATGTCTCCAAAAGAGAACAAATATCCCATTGTAATGTTAAATTGGTACCTACAGTTATATTTTTCTGAATGAGCGGATAAAAGAGATGAGAAGGCAGAAGGCAAAGAGACATGGCTATCCATTTTGAATTCCCAGTAGAATACAAACGACCATGAAGCTATTTTGTATAAAATAGGGTAATATCCAAGGGGAGAAGGGATGAAAAGGGGAGAATGAGAGATGAAGAGAGTGTGCAGCAGAATTGAAGAGATTTGAAGGAAATAAGAAAGCTGCAAGAGGTCAAAGAGTGTGAATATAGAGAATGCAGGGCATGAAGAATTGAGGAGAAAAGACAAGAAGAAGGAGGAGCTGAGCAGAGAAGAAGGAGGGGCTAAGCAGAGATGATGCAGGGATGATATGAGGACTGATGAATAGCAGAAGAGAAGGTACAGAATAGAGCTGATATCCAAGGTAAATCAGCAAGTGTTTTTCTTTTGAAAGAGTAAGGAAGTTGGAGCTTCCCTATCAAGTTGTAGCTTGATAGATGTCAGTTGTAGCTAACTGAGGTTGGAGCCTCCTATAGGTTGGTTCCTGCAGAAAATAGATAGTATTTGGTGCTTCCACATCAAGTTGTAGCTTGATAAAATGTCAGTTGTAGCTGACTGAGGTTGGAGCCTCCTGTAGGTTGATGCCTACATAAAATTAGTGGTGAGAGGGAGTAGGAGCTTGCCTTTGCATCACAACAATAATAAGATGTGGTTTTCTCCCTTTATGGGTTTCCACTTATATCTTCTATCTCTGTGCATGATGTCTATGTGTTGATGTGGTTTATCTAATCTGATTAATACATGTTGCTTACATATTAAGACTGCTGTTACATAAACAAATCTGCTTGATACTTGCTACTCACAAATTAAGATTGCTCACATATTAAGTTGATCATGAAATGAAGGTGTAAACAAGTGTTGATGAAAAAGTTTTAAAATTCCATGAATGTGTTAAACTGATTCACCCCCCCCTCTCAGTTTAACTAAGGGTTCAACAATACAGTGGAAAGAACATCACCATTAACATAGCTCAAGAATTCTGTGAACGGTCTCTTATTATTCATGCCCAGCTCAAACAGTTACAGAGTTCCAATACTTCTCACAATGCAAGCATCATTAGGGTCCAATTTTCCAACTTCCAACCCCTGATACTGCTAAGGTATGCAGTATTTATCTAAAGAATAGGTCGGTTGCCCTATCTTACTTGGCAACCTTTCATTAATTACAAATTTAATCGAAAATGGACAAGTGTGGCCATGCAAGGCCTGACCAGATATCACTGACAACAAATGCCTCTGGAATTAGTTCTAGGAAACTCTTTGTAGATCCAAACGCTTCAATGACTCCTTAGGAGATCAAAAAGTAAGCTTTGGAGGTGGCCATGATGGTTTCGAAGAGGTAACCAATGGAGGCTCTGACATCTAGCTTTGTTTTACACAAAACCTATGTTGGGTAATTGAATATGTGTAGTGCTGGATACTTTCATTTATTGATGCTAGTGCTGATGATTTTTGCTGCCTTTTTAGTCTCTGCTGTTATATGGTAACAGTTATGTGTGCATGCCCTTTGCTCTTGTAGTTACAACATAATCTTCTTTGCCGCCAAACGTTTGCCCGACTTGACTTCTAAAGTCTGCATGCTACTCGAGCCTTTCTATCACATTTCACCTTATTTCTTTGTAGAATGAGTTTCAAACCTCATATACCCAGTCTTGGAGGGATGGCGGTTGGTGGAAGGAATGGATGATGGATGATGTGGCGTGGAAGCATTAGAAACGGCCATACAACGACATCGGTTTGGGAGGACAGTGGAAAATTATTTTTGGAGGGGGTGAGAGTGGTAAGCAATATTGGACAGGAGGGTGCAGAGTAATATTGGGCTTGACATGTAGCCAGACAGGCGGTATGGGTTACCACCCATTTTAGACCCCCCCCCCTCATGATAAAGTTCGAATGTTGTGGGGAGGCCAAAACTGGACAAGGGCCGTTGGATGTAGGGAGAGGATTGGAGAGGGAGGAAAGGTGGAAGGTGATTAGAGGTGGATAATATAGCACACCGGTGGGACCCGACCTAACCCTTTTTCTACTTGAGTCCTTTATTTTTTTGTTTAACCCCTTTTTTAAAGCAAAATAGTGTAAAACTCATTTACCTGGATCTGAAAACCTTTAGATTTTACTCCTGAACTTTAGCGCATCCATGGAAACATCACATTTCACACATTTTGAAGTTTAATTTATAAGAAACGGTTTCGGCGATGCAATGCGAAGTGTGGAGGCAGCGTGGCAGGTGAGGTGGAGCCAGACCACAGCTGACAGATCACACATTTTAAAGTTTAGCCGTAAGTGGGGTGGGTAAACACTAAATCCTGCGAAGTGTGAAGTGCGGGGAGAAAGGGGGTGACGTGGACGAAGGTGGGGTCTGAATGCCACCCATAGATCATGTCTTAACTTTTAGCAGCAGAGGTAAAATATGAGGGATGTGAAGTGTGAAGTGCAGGAAGGGTAGAGTGATGTGGTGGGGCCCGAATGCATCGCAAGCTAAAATAAATAACTTGCGGGTGTTTTAATGGTAAGTGATAATATTTGCGATGTGTGATGGATGGCAGGGGGAAAAGGGTGATGTGTCTAGGGGACTGACCCACTTTAATCACAACCAGGGAGATGAGAACAGTGGAGGAGAAACAATGATTTAGCAGTGAAAAAGGTCAAGTAGAGGAATGAAGCGGAAAGACGAAGAAGGTAAGGTTTTAGTGATTTTCAAGGGAAATCAAATGCAAAGAGGAAGTGTGGCAGGTGAATGGGTCTCAATATCTACCGTTTATCAATCAGATCCAATGGTCCTCACTGCTTCCTGGTGGTGGCTTGCCGACTTTATTTCTTTCGCCGTGCCTCGTTCATTTCTTTCTATTTATTCGTAGAATACACATTCACGATTTGAACCGCTTAGGGTGCATGAATTTTCCCTTGCTGTTTTTTATGCCTTAACTTCTTCTTTGCTGCCTTTGTCTTTGTCAATGGTATAATACATTGAGGAAGATTTTGAATATTGACATTTATGTCAGATATTAAAAATTTGCGAAGAAAAAGTACAGAGTCACTTTGTGATACTGTAAATTATAGGGTTCTAACATGGAGCTTGGTGGTGGCAATAATGGCACTAGGATCCACATCAATGATTTGCTTCCCTTTTTCATTGCCCTTGCCTAGTTCTGACTAAATATCAAGACATGCATCTGATTCCAGTGCCTTCTGTTCGCCCACCAATGACTTTTTGGCCAGACGCTCATTTGTGCTGTGAGTGGGGCTGTTATGAGATTCACACCACTTCCCCATGTCATTTTTTTGGATTTGTGGTGTTGTTCTTAGTCACCCCACTTTGGATTTTAATCTTTTTCTGTAGTTTGGGGCACCTTTCCTTGGATTCATATTCGCAGGTCCAAAGTCTTGCTTCTTCTGTTTAAATTTCTGGTCGATCTTGGAGGCCTCAAAACGATGTTTAGGGCCTCAAAACAACTCCAGATGTCTAGGACTTGAAAAACTACTAAAAATAGTAAGTTGTGCTCAAACTAAAAATTTGAAAGAATAGATGGTGGGGGTCCAAATGGAAAAGGTATGTGGCCACCAATATCCACCAAGGTATGTGGTCCCCATTGCGTTGAGTTCCTCCAAGAGAAGAGGAAAATTATGCTGAACTTGGTATTGGATTTGTTGAAGATGTTGTGGACCTGCTGGTGGATGTGCTGGATGCGTTCAATAACTTCTGTTTCTTTATCAACCTAAAATAGTACATGTGTGGATTCTTTTTTCTTGGTCACCTGAGGTATGGCAACATCAGGCGGCGACGCACCTCAGTTTAGATGAATGGAGTGCTTAACCTGACAGTGTAGAGGAACCTTTGTCAGTGAGGAGAAAATGTCCTCGTATTCCTGCATGACTTTGTCCATTTGCTACTAATATGCAGGGGAACCCTGTTTTGATGCTATGGACACAATATTATTCTTTTCCTGTGGGTGAATTGTAATGAAAATAAATTTCCCAGGTTAGGAAGAAATCTTACTACGTTGTTTTGCAGTAGTCAACAAGATGGCAGGAGGCGATACTACCTCTGGTATCCTATACAATTTATTTACCAAAGTAATAATAACAACACGAGGCCTAAAATCATAGATAACATGTTGCTTCCACAAGTATGGTTGGCCCAATAATACATTAGACACATCAATAGGAGCAACATCACACAATACCTCATCTGTGAATGGCTTAATGTTGTACGGAATGCGACAATGCTGGAGGACGGGGAGATCTCTTCCTTGGTGAAGCCACCCAATGGTATATGGTTTTAGGTGTGCTGTGGTTAGTAGGCCAAGCTACTTCATGACCTATGCTGAAATGAGGTTCTTTTGGCTTCTGCTATCGACAAGGAATTGCAGTGGAGAACCCTTCACCCACATCCGCGAATGGAAGAGGCATTCCCCCTCCTCTGGATCCTCGAGGTCCTCCTTCTAGAGCTTGGTGGTGGAAACAATGTAACTAGGATCCACATCAATCATCTAATTCCATTTTTCATCGCCCTTGTCTAGTTTTGACTTAGGATCAGGACATGCATCTGATTTGGGTGCCTTGAGTTCGGCCACCAATGACTGTTTGGCCTAACACTTGTTTGTGTTGTGAGTGGGGATATTATGAAATTTACACCACTTCCTTGTGTCCTTATTTGGAGTTGTGGTGTTGTTCTGAGTCACCCTGCATTGGATTTTCCCCTTTTTGGTGGTTCGAGGGCACCTTTCCCTAGCTTCGGATTCACGGATCCAAAGTCTCGCTTCTTCTGTTTAAATTTCTACTTGATCTTGGTGGCATTGCGATTTTCCGTTATAAGAGAGGTAATGTCGAGGAACTCCATTTCATCCTGAATGTATTTCTGAAAAAAACTATGGTACTTGCGTCAAGTGTCTCTCTAAATCTTTAATACCCAACTTTGTGCGCTCGGTATGGAAAAAATTCATGAGTTCGTGCACATATTGATCCCTTTGTTGCCATAGCGTTGTCCATTGGATGTAATTGTCCTAAAATATATCCACACGATATTATTCTTCCTTGATGCTGTCTAAAAATGAATTCCAAGTGGGTGCGACAGTGAATATAGAGGGTTATCTCTCGTCCTTCTTCTCATAGTAGGTTTCCCACCAGTCTTTGACATGGGGGGAAACTTTGAGGAATGAAAAATTAATATTTTCTCGGTCAAAGAAATCATGGACCATGAAATATGCTTCCAGAAAATTCAACCATCTATCTACGATGTCTGCACCTATCTGGCCTTCAAATATAGGAATGTTGACGTTTACTTGTACCTTGAAAGGAGAGGCACCTCTAGAGTGGCTGCTGGATGTAGATGCACTGTGGGTGGGCAACTGTTGAAGGATCTGGGAAAAGCTATCCATCACTGCATTCCTCTATTTCTTGAGGGCCTCCATGAGCAATATTTTGACAGGATCTCTTGCTCCCTCTTCTTTCTTTTCTTCTGCCATGGGAGGTCATCAGGGTTTGTGAGGCTGATTTTGCAAGGGTTAAACTAGATCGAGCCCTAACTCCTTATACCTTGACCTCGTTGGGGACATGCAAAGAAAAACATAGAAATATAAGACCACTATGATACTACAGTTCCATATTTATGAAAAAACACAATAATATACATAAATAAACATAATAAAAGAGATGCAATGGATATAAAAATTCATTTCATTAATAACAAATGACTGAAATATGATTATAGACATAATTAAAATAAACTAGCTAGGGCACTGGTAGCTTATCTCTGAGAAGATATGTGGCAGCTACAAGCCTCTGAAATGTGTTACAAGAAGGCTCGAGGGCCTATTTATTATTGAGAAACAATGGAAACCCTAAAAATCCAAAAACCTAACCCTAGGAGATGAAGTACCAAAACTATGGGCCCCGTTTGGGTAAATTGGTACATCAATCTTTTTGGGGACATAACTTTGACGTACAATCTTTGTTTGATGCGCACAATAACTCGTTAGAAAAATATACCTAAGGACTAAAAATTTTACGTGAGAGAAAATGAAGTAACTTACATGTTCCTCCAGGTGTCTCAAAAAAATGTCGTTTAGGGCCTCAAAACAGCTTCGGAAGTTTAGGACCTGAAAAACTGCTAAAAGTAGTAAGTTGTGCTCAAACTGAAAAAATGAAAGAACTGATGGTGTGGGTCCAAATGGAATAGGTGGGTGGCCACCAATATCTACCTGGATCATTCCTCCCCACTTAGGAAGCAATGGTGCCCATTGCGTTGAGTTCCTCCATGTGATTTGGAAAATTCTGCTGAACTTGGTATTGGATTTGTCGAAGATGTTGTGGACCTGCAAGCAGACGTGTTGGATGCGTTCAATAACTTTGTTTGCTTTATCAACCTCAAATAGTACATGTGTGGATTCTGTATGTGTGGTCGCATGAGGTATGGTAACATCAACTGGTGGCGCTCCTAGGGTCATATCAATGTAGTGGTTGACCTGAAAATGCTGAGGAACCTCTGTGGGTGAGGAGAAAATGTCCTTTTATTCCTCCATGAATTTTTCCATCTATTTTTGCCATGTAGGGGAGCCCTGTTTTGAGGCTGTGGCCACAATATTATTCTTTCCCCATGGGAGAATGGTAATGTAATTAAATTTCCTCATTTGGGAAATAATATTTCTGCGTTGTTTTGCAGTAGTCAAAGAGATGGTAGGAGGCAGTACTACCTTTGGTATCATGTAAATTTTATTTCCCAAAGTAATATTAATAGCATGAGGCTTGGAATCATACACATCATGTCACTTACAAAAGTATAGCTGGCGAAATAATACATCAAACACATTAAGAGGAGCAACATCACACAATACCTCATCCGTGAATGGCTTGATATTGTACGGAAGGGGGCACTGTCGGTGGATGAGAAGATATCTTCCTTGGTGAAGCCACACAATGGTATATGGCTGCAGGTATGTTGTCGGGGATTTCGAGTCTGATCTTGCAAGGGTTCAACCATTTCAAGCCCTAACTCCTTATACCCTGACCTCATTGGGGACATGCAAATAAAAACAGAGAAAGAGCAGGCAACTTTGATACCACTAATCCAGATTTATGATGGAACACAACAATATACAGAAATAAACATAAACACAAAGAAGTAGTGGAAATAAAAATTCATTTCATTAATAAAAAATGATTGAAATATGCTTACAGACATAATGAAAATAAACTAGTTAGGGTGCTCATAGCTTATCTCTAAGAAGAGATGTGGCAGCTACATGCCTCTGAATGGGTTTTCCGCTCGTCCTTCTACTCACAATAGGTTTCCCACTAGTATTTGACATGGGGGGAAATTTTGAGTAGTGAAAAAGTAATATTTTCTCGGTCAGAGAAATCATGGACTGAGAAATACCTTCGAGCAAATTCAACCATCTATCTATGATGCCTAGATCTATTTGGCCTTCAAATATATGAATGTCGAAGTTGACCTGTACCTCAAAAGGAGAGGCACCTCTAGAGTGGTTGCTAGATGTAGATGCACTGCCGGTGGGCAGTCGTTGAGGGATCTGGGCAAAGCTATCCATCACCACATTCCTCTATTTCTCGAGGGCCTCCTTGAGAAATATTTTGACAGGATCTCCTGCTCCCTCGTCTTTATTTTCTTCCGCCATGGGAGGTCATTAGGGTTTGCGAGGCTGATTTTGCAAGGGTTAAACCAAATCGAGCTCTAAATCCTTATAACCTAACCTCATTGGGGACATGTGAAGAAAAACAGAGAAAGAGCAGACCACTCTGATACCACTGATCTAGATTTATGCAGGAACATAATAATATACAGAAATAAACATAAACAAAGAGATGCAGTGGAAATAAAACTTCATTTCATTAATAAAAAATGACTGAAATATGCTTACAAACATAATGAAAATAAAATATCTAGGGTGCTGGTAGCTTATATTTGAGAAGAGATATGGTGGCTATAGGCCTTTGAACTGGGTTACAATTAGGCGTGAGGGCCTATTTATTATTGAGAAACAATGGAAAACCCTAAAAATCCAAAAACTTAACCCTAGGATATGAAGTGACAAAACTATGGGCCTCAATCATTAGGGAAATTTTGAGGTCTAAAATGGGCCTCCTAAGGAAATTATAAAATAATAGTGGAAATAATAAAATAATATTATATTAAATCATCAGATTTTAGAGGGAAAAAAGAAAAAACTACTTTTTTAACTCATATTTTCAACTTATCGCCCTATGGGTTTACTCAAATTTTGTTTAGGAACACTCATTGGATAGATAATTTGATTCCTCATCCAAGGGTTACCCCTGTTTCATAGTTTTGATGGACCCTGCTACATGAAAAATGATAAATACATGAAAACCTTGATTGCAATCACGTTTTTTCATGTATTTCTTATTTTTCATGTAGCAGGGTCCATAAAAATCATGCAACATGGGTACTCCTTGGATGAGGAATTAAATTTTTCATTCAACGAGTACTCCTGCTCGAAATTTGAGTAAAACCTTAGGGATATAAGTTGAAAAAGTAGTTTTATTATTTTATTATTTTTTAATATTTTTACTTTTTTACGCCAAAAATGGTGAATCATTCCCCATGGTTGACATCATCAACTTGAATCCTATTGGTTCTTATAAATTTTATTTTGGTTGTACATTTTTCTTAGAAGACCCATTTTAGACCTCAAAAGTTCTCTAGTGTGGGTAAATTGGTACATCAATCTTCTCGAGGACATAACTTTGGCATACAATCTCTGTTTGACACGCACAATACCTCGTTAGAAAGATCTATCTGAGGACTAAAAATTTTGATGTGAAAAACATTGAAAGAAATTTTATGTTTCTCCCTGTGTTTCTAAAAAACATCACTTAGGGCCTCAAAACTGCTTCAGAAGTTCAAGACTTGAAAAACTGCTAAAAATAGTAAGTTGTGCTCAAACTGAAAAACTGAAAGAACTAATCGTGGGGGTCCAAATGGAATAGGTGGGTGGCCACCAATATCCATCTATATTATTTCTCCCCCCTAAGGAAGAAATGGTCCCCATTGCATTGAGTTCCTCCATCATGCGAGGCAAATTTTCTGAACTTGGTATTGGATTTGTCGAAGATGTTATGGACCTGCTAGCGAACGTGCTAGATGCATTCAATAAATCTTGTTTCTTTATCAACCTCAGAAATTACATGTGTGGATTCTTTATATGTGGTCGCATGAGGTATGAAACATTAGGTGGCAACATGCCTGAGTCAGATCAATGGAGTGCTTGACTTAACAGTGTAGAGGAACCTCTATGGGTGAGGAGAAAATGTCCTCGTATTCCTCCACATCTTCGTCCATATGCTACTGCCATGCAAGGGAGCCCTCTTTCAAGGTTGTGGCCACAATATTATTCTCTCCCCGTGGGTGAATTTTAATGCAAATAAATTTCCTAGTTTGGGAAACAATCTTACTGCGTTGTTTTGCAGTAATTAAAGAGATGGCAGGATGCGGTACTACCTCTAGTATCCTGTAAAATTTATTTCAAAAAGTAATAATAATATCATGAGTCTTAGAATCATACACAATATGTAAATTCCACAAGTATTGATGGCCCAATAATATATTAGACACATCAAGAGGAGCAACATCACACAATACCTCATCCATGAATGGCTTGATGCTATACGGAAGGCGACACTGCTGGCAGATGCAAAGATCTCTTCCTTGGTGAAGCCACCCAATGGTATATGACTATAGGTGTGTTGTGATCAGTAGGCCAATCTGCTTCATGACCTCTGCTGAAATGAGGTGCTTTTGGTTTCCACTATTGACAAGGAATTGTAGTGGAGAATCCTTCACCCACATCTGCGAATGGAAGAGGCACTCTCCCTCCATTGGATCCTCGGTATCCTTATTCTAGAGCTTGGTGTTGGAAAAAATGGCACTAGAATCCACATCAATGATTTTCTTCCCTTTGTCATTTCCCTTGTCTAGTTTTGACTCAGGATCAGGACATGCATCTGATTCAGGTGCCTTGAGTTTGGCGACCAACGACTGTTTGGCCCGACACTTGTTTGTGCTGTGAGTGGGTATGTTATGAAATTCACACCACTTCCCCATTTCCTTCTTTGGATTTAGAGTGTTGTTATGAGTCACCCCGCTTTGTATTTTCCCCTTGTTCGACGGTTCAGGGGTGCCTTTCCTTGGCTTCAGATTCGCGGATCCGAAGTCTCGCTTCTTCTGTTTAAATTTAAGCTTGATCTTGGTGGCATATTGATATGTCGTGCCATGTGAGGTAATGTTGAGGAAATCCATTTCCTCCTAAATGTATATGTGCAAAAAACTCCAGTACTTGAGCACAAAGTGTCTCTCTAAATCTTAAATACCCAACTTTGTGCACAGGGTATGGAACAGATTCGTCAGTTCGTGCACATCTTGATCCCTTTCTGCCACAGCGTGGTCCATTTCATGTAATTGTCCTCAATGTTCCCCACATGATCATATTATGAATTGATGCAGTGTTGAAATGAATTCAAAGTGGGTGTGACCGAGAATAAAGAGGGCTACCTCTCGTCCTTTTGCTCACAGCAGGTTTCCCACCAGTCTTTGACATGGGGGGGTAGCTTTGGGGGGTGAAAAGGTAATATTTTCTTGGTTGGAGACATCATGGAACGATAAATAACCTTCCAAAAAATTCAAAAATCTATCTACGATGTCTGCATCTATCTGGCCTTCAAATACAATAATTCCAAAGTTGACCTATACCTTAAAAGGAGAGGCACCTCCAAAGTGGCTGTTAGATGTAGATGCATTGCCGGTGGGTAGTTGTTGAAGGATCTGGGAAAATTTATCCATCATCACGTTCCTTTGTTTCTCGAGGGCCTTCTCGAGCAATATTTTCATAGGATCTCCTACTCCCTTGTCTTTCTTTTCTTCTGCAATGGGAGTTCTTTGGGTTTTGTGAGGATGATGTTGCAAGGGTTCAACCAGATCGAGTCCTAACTCCTTATACCCTTACCTTGTTAGGGAAATCCAAATAAAAATAGAGAAAGAGAAGACCACTCTAATACCACTAATCCGGATTTATGCAGGAACACAATAATATACATAAATAAACATAAACACAAAGATGCACTAGAAATAAAACTTCATTTCATTAATAACAAATGATTGAAATATGCTTACAAACATAATGAAAAAAAACTAGCTAGGGCGTTGGCAGCTTATATATAAGAGGAGATGTGGTAGCTACATGCCTCTAAACTATGTTACAATGAGGCTCGAGGGCCAATTTATTATTGAGAAACAATGGAAAACCCTAAAAATCCAAAAACCTAACCCTAGGAGATGAAGCGCCAAAACTATGGGCCCCATTTGGGTAAATTGGTACATCAATATTCCCAGGGACATAACTTTGGTGTACGATCTACGTTTGATGCACAAAATACCTCGTTAGAAATATGTATTCGAGGAATACAAATTTTATGTGAGAAACATCAAAGGAACTTCCATGTTGCTCCCCGTTTTTCCAAAAAACTTCGTTTAGGGCCTCGAAACGACTCTGGAAATTCAGGACTCAAAAAATTGCTAAAAATAGTACGTTGTGCTCAAACTAAAAAACTAAAAGAACCAATGGTTGCGGTACAAATGGAATATTTGGGTGGCCACCAATATCCACCTCGATCATTCCTCCCCCCTTAGGAAGAAATGATCCCCTTTTTTTTGAGTTCCTCCATGAGATGAGGAAAATCTTGCTGAAGTTGGTATTGGATTTGTCGGAGATGTTGTTGACCTGCTGGCGAACATGATGGATCTGTTCAATAAATTTGGTTGCTTTATTAGCCTAAGAAAATACATGTGTGGATTTTGTCTTTGTGATCGCATGAGTTATGGCAACATCAGGCGACAGCGTGCCTGGGGGTCAGATCAATGGAGTGCTTGACCTTATAGTGTAGAGGAACCTTTGTGTGTGAGGAGAAAATCTCCTTGTATTCCTCCATGGCTTTTTCCATCTGCTGCTGTAGTGAAGGGGAGCCCTGTTTTGAGGTTATGGCCATAATATTATTCTTGCCCTATGGGTAAATTGTAATGCAAATAAATTTCCTAGTTTGGGAAACAATCTTATTTTGTTGTTTTGTAGTAGTCAAAGAGATGGCAGGAGGTGGTACTACCTCCGGTATCCTATATAATTTCTTCCCCAGAAGTAATAATAACAGTGCAAGGCCTAAAATCATACACAACATGCCACTTCCATAAGTATGGTTGGCTGAATAATACATCAGACACATAAAGAGGAGTAACATCACACAATACCTAATCCATGAATGGCCTGATGCTGTACAAAAGGCAACATTGCTGGCAGACGCAAAGATCTCTTCCTTGGTGAAGCCACCCAATGGTATATGGATGCGAGTGTGTTTTTTTCGGTAGGTCGAGCTACTTCATGACCTATGCTGAAATGAGGTTCTTTGGCTTCTATTATCGACAAGAATTGCAGTGGAGAACCCTTCACCCACATCTGTGAATGGAAGAGGAACTCCCCTTCCTCTGGATCCTCGGGATCCTCTTTCTAGAGCTTAGCGGTGGAAACAATGGCACTATCATCTGCATCAATGATTTACTTCCATTTTTTGTCACCCTTGTCTGGTTCTGACTTAGGATCAGGACATGCATCTGATTCGGGTGCCTTCATTTCGGCCACCAACGAATATTTCGTCCCACACTCGTTTCTTCTATGAGGTTGGATGTTATGATATTCACACTACTTCCCCGTGTCTTTCTTTGGATTTGTGGTGTTGTTTTGAGTCACACTACTTTGGCTTTCCCCTTGGTCAATAGTTCGAGGGTGCCTTTCGTTGGCTTCGAATTCATGGATGCAAAGTCTAGCTTCTTCTATTTAAATTCCTACTCAATCTTAGCGGCATTGCGATATGTTGTGCCAAGCACATTAATGTCGAGGAACTCCATTTCCTCATGAATGTATCTGTGCAAACAAGTGCGATACTTGAGCACCAAGTGTCTCTCTAAATATTTAATACCCAACTTTTTGTGCAGGGTATGGAACAAATTTATCAGTTCATGCACATTTTGATCCCTTTGCTGCCACACCATCGTCCATTGGATGCACTTGTCCTCATAGCTCTCTAGAGGATAAAATTTTTCCTTGATGTCATCTCAAAACGAATTCCAAGTGTGTGCAACCAAGAACAGAGATGGTTCCCTCTTGTCCTTCTTCTCATAGTAGGTTTCCAACAGGTTTTTGACATGGGGGGTGTTAGGGTCCTATAATAATAGGGATCATAATTTTGAATTGACTATGTTAAGTCTTGTAATATTGTACATATCTTTTTTTTTTGCAAATGTTTTCCATATTAATAAATGAAAATAGGGTATGTCCTAAAAGAAAAATCCAAGGACCAAAAGAAAAAAGATCAAAAAAGGATATAAAGTATGAACCCCACAAAAAGAAACAAAAACAAATTCTAAAAGTGTTGCACATTCAAATGCCACTACTCTTAGTTTACTTTTGCAAATAAAATTGTGTGCAGCTTCATGATGATCATACAGTTTAATCTTGATTCATTCATGCCTTTAAATTTCATGTCATAATAGTCAGTGAATAAGGATTTGACCAAACCATTTAATCTTGGCAGATCAGTAGTTAGGTAGAGAATAAAAATGAGCTCATAATTTTAATCTGAGCCATTGGAGGATATAAGGTTATAAATAAGTTAGTTTTCTTATCAAAAGAAAATAAAAGGGTCAGCAAGCTCAAATGCACCCAATAAAGGAAATAAAAAATGTTAGGGTAAATAAAGGGTAGGTAGAATACTTTCACAAGTTATGGAAGGCATCATATGGTTTATCTTTAAGCACTAATATCCTTCTAAATACAATCCTCTTACTAAAAATCCTATTTCCACTCTTGGAAGACATTCCCCTTGTAAAAATCTCTTTCCTTATCCCTTTCCCCTTATTCTAACCCTTTTTCCTTCCTAAATCCCCTTTTCCCCATATCCTAGCCCATTTTCCCTTTTCCTAACCCTTCTCCCCTCCTAAAAACACATTTCCCTTTGAAAAACCCCTTCCCCTTTACTAACCCCACCTTTTCCAATAAAGCACGCAAAACCAACTTTTTGCATAGTTTTAAATGCTTAAAATATATCGGGCCCCACTTCATTTAACCCCTCCCCAATATCATTTTAAAACCTATTCCTAGTGTATTTCTAACATTTCACAAGCATATTTCCTGACTCCCCTTATGTTATTTCAGCCTATAGTTTATATATTATATTAACCCCCATACCACTCATATATTTCATAAACCCATTTATATTTATACCTTCGTATATTAATACTAGACCCCACTTTATATTAAACGACCCACTTTTTTGGTTTAAACCTTTTTCTAGATAAATTCCCGACCCCATCTTTTGAAAACCCGCATATCCATATACCCCCTCGATCCTATCCAAACAAATCTAATGACCCATACACTTTTTTTCACCCCTCAACGTCTGAAATTTAAAACGAATGGGGGGTTGTGAAATGGGTGGTTTCATACCCCCGCCCCCTTGCCACGTGGCACACCCACAACTTATCACACCCCCCAATCCTAAAACCTCCTAACTGATTTTCACGATGCGATAAACTGAAAAACCACTTCTGTGCATTGTGATGAAACCAACTACTGTTCAAAATAAATCCCCACGCCATTGTGATAATCCCCAATGTTTAAAAACAATAATAAAACTTGATGTTCCACTATTATTTGAGTATTGTGGTTTATTTTCGAAAAGAGATAAAAAAACCTTTGTAGACCATAATTGAAGCGTGTTGCCACCTGGACCTTTCTACGACTGAATTCATCATTTTCCAGGTAATCCTAAGTGCCAGACAACATCAAATAAACTTTTAACTCAATATTAAATGAATTGATGGCCTCCCAAAGAATTCAAATTGTAAATCCTCTGCAACCACCTGTGGTAGATGTTTACCACACCCCTCTAGCGGATAAATACTTCAAAATCAGTGATACAGTGATTGATTTTAACCTTTTAGAGCTCCACTGCTGGAGCCATGACAAATTTGTCGACCATGTAGATGATATCCATTTGTGGGATTCAAATTTTCCCAAATACATCTTCCCACAGACCTTTCAATTTCTAGAACTCGTAAAACTCTGCCAGATCAACTATTTTCCCAATGAAAGAGCTTTAGTTACCCCAAACCAAGAAGTACTATTCACAATCACCGCTCAATCCATGAATCAGATGTTCCAAATTCAACCAAAACCTAATGAAGTGCCATTATCCATTGAAACCCTTACTGAGCTCTACTTAAAGCTAGACTTTCCCAAAAGATTTCAAATATTTCAGAGTTTTCTCCCTCCATTAGTACAAACCCCTAAAAAAAATCCTCCATACTCATCTTCCATTTTTTCAGAGAGAACCAGACAAATTGTCACCATGTTGTCTTGTATTTTAGGGTATTTCACTAATGAACATGTTGATGCATCTATTCTTGGTTTCCTATCCATCTTCTACCCAGATCAGCCTCCAGCTTCAAACTTCAATTTTTCCCAATACCTAGTAGATGAAATCCATGATCAACTAGTCAAGCTACTAGAAGAAGGGGTATTTAAATACTCAGTTTTGTTCCATATGTTTGTATATTTCCAATCAGAAAGGTTTGCAGTTAACCTCCAAAAACTAGACAGAGAGGGTAATCCCCAATCAGTTGTCTTTTGAACATCCTTCATAAAAAAGGATTCCACTGAATTCAACTTCAAAGATCTCATTGATTCATTTGTTTATCCATTAGTTAATATGCTAAGAAGTATCATTCAACCTAGAATCAGTGAAGAGATAAAGAAGGTGTCGCGGTTGTCAGATCAAAGTAAAACAGGAGACTGGTATTTATACCAAAATCATACAGAAATTAGAGTGTATGGAAGCCAGCTAACTCCATACAAGATTCCCAAATACCTCCCAATGAGGATATTTTAATTAGAATACATCAGACAAATCTTAAATTCAGATGAAGTCAATTTCGTTTCACCAAAGAAAAAAAATCAATTCAATATTAAGAACCAGTTAGGGTCTTTTATTTGTAAAAGTAGGAATGCTGGACAACAAGCATAAAAATGTTTACATGATTTTAAGTTCAGTAATAGTTTCAAATGGAAATATGACCCCTTGGGTGTCATAAGTAATTTAAGAGTCAAGTTCAAATTGACCCCTTTCATTCATGAGTCAAAGCCCGAAGTTGAGAAGTATTCCAACCAGTTAGAGTGGTTGGAAAATACTTTACAGGAGATGGAGAAGCAGGTTGATACTAGTTCCATCCTGCTTACTCCAGCCCCACAGGAAAGAAATTCAAAGTAGGCAAGAGAGGAATGCTCATATTCTACATAAACCAGTTCTGATACCAAATTCAAGCTTATGTATAGGAAGAAGTCAAAACTGAATCCAGTGATAGAATAGGAAGAAATAGTTAATACAGTTGAATTCATTGAGACAGATATAGTGGTAAGAGATGATGCACCTTCAACCATTTCAGAAGAAACAAAGCTACCATTAACCTACAGTGCACAAATCATTCATAAACATCATAGTGCAGAGGTTTCAACATCTAGAAAACCAGTGGAAAAAGAGAAAGATATAATGAAAAAATACAAAGAAATCAAAATCAGGAATGAAGCATTGAAAGCTGTAACTTATGCCCAGTACTGGAAGAAAACTCCCAGTGACCAAAACAGATTACTATCATCATTTGACTACAAAGAAAGAAAGATGCAAATGACATTTTTACATCCAATAGTTCACGCTCCAAAAACATCAGAAGATTACAAGAAAACAACCTTTGAAGTTTTTGCTAAAGATGTGCATCCAATAGATCAGATTCAGTTTCATAAATAAATAGGAGAAATTATCTATTCCACCATGACCCACAAATATTTATGTGTACAAAAGTTACAAATTCTCTAGAAAATATAAGGACACAGTTAAAGCTATAGAAAGCTTATTCACAAGCAGAGGATAGCAGGATAAAATCACTTGAATATTTGGTAATGGAAGTAGGTTATAATCCAAAAGATATCAAAGCAGCAGAAGAGCTTATCAAGAAGAAGAATGTAGACATAGATTCATTAAAGAAACAACTTAAGTTACCAACAACAGAGCGTCCAAAAACTAAAGAAGTTTTGGAAAATGAAAATCAGAAGGATGAAATGATGAATCTCATCATTCAGTTGACAGGTCAACTGAAAGAGATGGAAACTGAAATGGACAAACTTGTTCAGGAAAAGCAAGCCAGCATGGAAGAAATTCCCATTACTGCCATTCCTATAACTTCTACATCAGTTCCAGTGTCTACAACAATCCAGCTACTATAGCAGTTCCAGTGTCAACAAAAGTTCCAGCTACTCCATCAGCAACAACAACAACAGTACCAAAAACTCATCTTACTGATGAGGCTAGAAAATTGATCAAAGACATGTAGGGTATGTCAATTCAAACTATTCAAATCAGTAATATCAAAGAACAAGTGAAAATTTTAGAATATGGCAAAAATTTAGCAGAAGTAATTTATCAGGTGGAACAACAAAAAGCCAACAGATTAACTGAAAGAATCCACAAGCTGGAAACAGATCTATCAATGAAACAACCTTTAGCCCAAGTCAAAAAGCAGTTGTGGGCCAATATCATTAACTTAGTTAATGACATTTAGCCTTCTATACAAGTTATATTTGAACATAATGAATTGGTAAAGGAAGTAGGAAATGCAATTCAAAAGGTTAAGGAAGAACTTGGAAAGAAACCAGAAGAGGCCACTGAGATAATAAAATTCCTAAATTCTAAGAACAAGTATGAATTACAAGAATTAGGGATAGTTGACAGAACATAAACTATTTTAGAGGTGAATAAAGTGATTTCCAAGAGAATCTGATTACACAACTTTAAGACAAATGTCAAACTATGGAGCTTGTAGTAAACAGGTTTATGAACAAATTTGATGTTTTAAGACACAAAGGTTTGCCTAATCCATTAGTAATCAATGATAAACTAATGAGGCATGAAGACTATGATAAAAATATGAGGTAAGTAGCTAAGGATAGTTCCAACATTTCAACAATGAAAGGAGTTCCTACAAGAAAAGTAATCCTTCAAAGTTTAGAGAACTTATTTTACCTCCAGCACGAGGTAAATCACCTTTTTGTGAATAAACCTACATTTGCCAAGTATTCAGAAGCTGATGAAATTTACCAAAAGATGATGAAGGTAAATATTCTAGATGATGAAAAGTGGGAAAAATGGTGTGATTTACGATGACAAGTGAAAGCAAAGACATGTAAAAGATAGAGTTAAAGAGAAGTCAAATGAAAGACAACGTGAAATACAACTAGCATAAGAGCAACAAACAAAAAATAAAATAAAAAAGGGGTAACTTACAGTTAGTTAATAGGTGTCTCTATCTTCTTGCATGGAGATATTTTTTTTTCCTAAAATAAATCTTGGTTAGTTGATAGGATATTTTATGTAAATTTTTGTATAAAT
Organism: Pinus albicaulis; assembly: GCA_034641835.2. NCBI lineage: Eukaryota > Viridiplantae > Streptophyta > Pinopsida > Pinales > Pinaceae > Pinus > Pinus albicaulis. Next base: position 1,242,187,287 of record CM076577.1, read on the forward strand.
ACTTCATCAATTCAAAGTATTGAGTGTGGATTCCTGAATATTTCTATATTTGAATTGATCTACTACCTGAGGGTTTATTGTACCATTTCCAAGTTGACAAATAGGACAAGAAATAAAGGAATTTATTTACAGGATTCATGTGTTGAGATATTTCAGTGAAGTATATTTCAATTGTTCATGTTCTTTTATTTAAGTATTCCATCAACTTGCATGTTTTCTAAATTTGAATTTTACTGCAGAATTTGTTTAATTACACTCTACTTTGAACTATTATACATTTTGATGTTTTCTTCTAATATCTGGTTTAGAGAATCCTTGACTACTCTCTTATCCTAGTTGACATCCTTCACCTTCCTTCATTATCTGGTTTAAGGAATCCTTAACTTCTCCTTGATTCCGATTGAAAACCACTTCACCATTCAACCTTTAAGATCTATTTTTGCTTAGCTACCCTACCCTATAACACTTCCTTTATAACTTGGCTCCATTATTTTTTCTTGATATATTGACTCCATAGCCCAATGGAAAGTAGAAAAGCACATATCTATCTAAATTAATAATTCCACCAACAAATCAAAAGCAAACCAAATCAATCATACATAACTAGACTAAAATCAATTAAAATAAACAAAGTTAAATCATTAAGAGAAAGCCCTCTTTGAGCATTAGGAAGGCTAGATCCTAATCTCCAAAAGTTGTTGATAGTTACCTTTGATATTTCTTTAAACACACATAACAACCCTTGGGAAATTTTGGAGAGATAACATATTGGCGACTCCACTAGGGAAATCAGTCCTTAATTTAAATAAATCTTAAAGGAAACACTTTTACTCATTTTTTCACCTTAATTTTTATTTAGGGTTGTTAAAATTTACCATAAAAAGTTAAAATTATGGCTTCTAAAATAACATACTATACCAGGGCTCATCCTAATCGACAACCTGCTATAATTGTTGATGATCTTGACATAATTTTAAGAAAACCTAAAAAATTAGAAATTCTGGGAAGTATTAGTCAATTGATCAAAGCAAATTCACTTCCTAAAGAGTTATCAAGCATACAGGATATTCAATTTGATTTATCATTTGAGCATTCTTTATTTAGAACCAAATCTGAAAATTAAATCTATGATATTGTAATTGACCCTAATTTTTTCCAATTTATTGAAGGAAAGAAGGAAACTATACAACTCGACTTAGATCAATAGGTTCTAGAGACTTTTGATAAACTTGATGTTTTAACATCAACTTTGATTAAGGATATAGACAAAGCCTATTTTCAACAACTAGTTGAATTAGCTGCCCTAATTGCTGCTACCCCTAAGCATTCTACCATTCCTTTTGAAACTGTAAATAAAACTTTATTTAGTACCACCTCATCTATAATATCCACCACAATTCATTCCATAGAACCATTCATGCCCAAGCTTTCTCTTCAACCTGAAGTTCCATTCGCATCTTTAAGTGTTCCAAGTACATCTTCTAGTGTTCCAAGTACATCTTCAAGCACTTCAAGCTCATCTTCAAGCACTTCAAGCTCATCTCCAAGCACTTTAAGTTCATCTCCAATCACCCCCACTTTACCTCCTTTTCAAGCTAGAATCTTAGCCATGGTAGCTAGATATGCCCCTTTGGTCGTACAAGCCCCTTTACATGCCATGCCACAGGAGTACCAAAGTAAATTTTTTTAGTTTGATGGTACTAGTCAATATACTTCTCAACAACATGTAAATAAAATGATTGATTACTTTGAATTACATGAAATTGATGAAGCTAATGTACAAATAAGATTATTTTCCCAAATATTAGCAGGAGATGCTAAGAAATGGTTTAAATCTTTACCTACTAACCATATTGATGATTTAGCTTATTTTCATCAATTTTTCATTAATAGATGGGAAAGAAAGAAAACCTTTTGCATATATTATCTGAATATGAAAACATTAGGAGATCTACGAATGAATATGTTCAGGATTACTGTACTAGGTTTAATAACATTTATAATGCAATTCCAGTGAACATCATACCTCCACCAAACTTGGCTCTAATCAAATTTCCTGATGTTTTTGATGTTGACATGTCATATCAATTAAGAGAAAGAAACCCTATAACTTTAGAACAAATGCAGAGTGATGCAATTAGTGTAGAAGCTAACTTTTTAGCTAAAAGAGCTAGGATGAGGAATGAAAGAAGAGTGACCATTAAGGAAAAACCATCCACTTCAAACATTAAGATATATAGTTTAGCTAAAATTAGGGAAATACTAATGGATAGATTAGAGAACATGGAAAGAAAACCTCAGTGGGAAAATCAACAGGGTCCCCAAATTAGAAATCCCAACTTTAGGAAAAATCCTAATACTGGTAAATCAAGAGAAGTAGTACCTGATCAACATATTAGACCACCTTTACAAGAAAACTATGCTGAGAGTTCTCAACAAAATGAAGAAGACCAGGACACCTAGATAAACTTGATGGGAATAAATGATGAAAATAATATTTTTCTTACCCAAGAAGAACACGAATTATAAATGAAACAACAATTACAATTAGAATCTGGAGAGTCTGTTGAATATAAAGAAGGTTATGAATCTGTTATCTATGAAGTTCATAAATAATATAGCCTTAGAAGCAAGAAGAACACAAAAGCTCCTACTAAGAAAACAGTCCAAACCCAGACTAAGAAAATAGTATAAGCTCCTGTGACCAAAACTGTACAAATTCTCCCTAGATAAATGCACAATACTTCAATCCCAAAGATTTTAGACATCACAACTACTACTACTCAGACTTCAACTGTTGCTAAAACTTCAACTGCTACTCAAACTGTTCTAGACAAGAAAATTGAAAATAAAACAGTGGAAACAAAAACTGAAATACCAATTGTTGATAAAAAGGACAAAAACACACAAACTACAATTGGTAAAGATGAAATCATTTAGTTAGGAAAAAATCAAATACCATTTAATATCCAAATTGAGATAGCCAAATTGAAAATACCAGTTCCTTTAATAGATCTGGTGAAAGATGATTCATACAAAGCCCAAATCAATGAAACATTGAACATAGGTGAAGGAGAAGATGTTGTTAACCTCAATGATGATCAACCTGAGTTATTATTTGGTCCTGAAGTTAATGGTAAACATCAACAATGAACTGTACCTCATTTCTACATTAGCTTAAATATTCACGATAAAATCTTACACAATGCTATGTTGGATTCAAGAGCATCTCATAACATAATGCCTAAAGCAGTCATGAAAAAATTGAACTTAGACATCACCAGACCATACAAAGACCTGTTCTCCTTTGATTCTAGTCAAGTTAAATGCCTTGGCCTGATAAAAGACCTGTGTGTAACTCTAGTCCAGTTCCCAACAAATAATATTGTCATGGATATTGTAGTTGCTCATATCCCTCCAAAATATGGAATGTTGTTATCTCGCTCATGGGGAGAAAAATTACAGGGATCACTACAATTAGATATGTCATATGCTACCATTTCTGTATTTGGTCAGAAAACAAAGCTTTATAGAGAAAATTTGATGAAATACATGGTCATCAGTGCAGAAAAACCACAGAATTATCCTATCTATCCCCTGCATTCTAATATGGACTCTTTTATCCTATGTAATTCAGACACTGGCAAAGATAAAATCACAGTTGTAGAACAAAAACACAAAGAAATTGATAGTGAAAATATAACTCATGAGTCTATGTGGCATTTAGATTTCGATGGTTCTATAAATAGATTAGGAGTAGGAGTTGGAGTATGGATTTATAATTTAGAGAATGATCATTCAGAAGGACATGCTTTCAGGTTAAATTTCAAATGCACTAATAACATGGCAGAATATGAAGCATTAGTGTTAGGAATGAAAATTGTAAGAAAACATGGAGCCAAAAGAGTTTCTGTCATGGGAGACTCAGAAATTATCATAAAAAAAAATCAAAGGAGAATATCTTCTGAATAATCCTACACTTAGCCAATACAGAGAAACCATTCTAGATTTGATAAATTGTTTTCTTGAAACTGACTTTGTTGTTATTCCAAGAAAGAAGAATATGCAAGAACATAGTTTGGCCACTTTTTCCAGCACATGCAGATTACCTTTTCAGCCAAATAATCAATACACTGCTGAGGTAATACATAGGCCAACCATACCTGATAATTTGAAATATTGGAAAATATTTTCACAAGACTCACAAATTTACAATTTCATGAATTCTGAGCGAGAGTTTCAAAACTGTAATATAGACAATGATTGTACATTAGATTATACCATAAATAACAAGATAGATATAAGTGATTTTGATAAAATAGAACCAACTAAATTCACTAAAGTAGAAATAGAAAAATTAGAAACAGTAGAAATAGAGGAATTAACTAATGATGAATCATAAATTTTAAACCTTAAGGACAACATTTTGGCTAAGGAATTAGCCCCATTAGAAGATCTTTTTGACTCAAATGATGTAGCTAGAAAACCCAAAATGGAGCCCTTAAGGTCAGATATAGAAGAATGAAATATAGGAATAGAAGAAAATCCAAAGCTTGTTAAGATATCCAAAGCATTACCTCTAGTTGAAAAGTTGAAGTACATTAGTTTGTTTAAAGAATTTCAAGATGTCTTTGCCTGGAGTTATGAAGACCTCAAGTCTTATGATACAAATATTATCCAACATAAAATACCAATCAAAGAAAATCAGAAGCCCTTTAAACAAAATATTAGGAAAATTAACCCTATTCTTATATCATTGATAGAAAAAGAAGTTAAAAGGATGTATAAGGCTCAAATCATAGCACCCATTTCTTGAAAACAACATCCTTTCTAGATTTGGATGCCCACAAAAGCCCATTATTGATAATGCTGCTGCCTTTAAATCCAATAAAATGATAGACTTTTGTAACAAATACCATATCAACCTTGGTCATTCCACTGCCTATTACCCTCAAGGTAATGGAGTAGCAGAATCCTCAAATAAAATCCTAGTCAACATCATCAAAAAGCTGTTAGAAGATAACAAGAAAACTTGGAATAAAAGGTTGGTTAATACCTTATGGGAAGACAGAACAACTACCAAAAAATCTATTGGTAGATCTCCCTATCAGTTGGTATATGGGATGGATGTTATTTTTCATCCTCATTGGGAGTGCCAGTAATGAAAATGATTCAAGAGCTGCAAGTAGAACCAAATGACATCCAAAGGAGGATAAATCAAACAATTCATTTGCAACAAACTAGGGAAGAATTTTATATCAAATCCTAAGTGATTCAAGAAAAAATCAAAAATATATTTGATAAGAAAACTAAAGCATATGATTTATTCATAAGTGATCAAGTACTCAAATGGGATTCCAGAAGAGAAGAAAAAGGAAAAAAATGGGAAATTTTACTTCCTCTGAAAGGGCTTTATGGTTACAGAGGCAAAAATGCATATTTCTTGAAAGACTTAGATGGAATAGATCTATTGGGTGGACTAGTCAATGGTAGGATGCTGAAGCACTATTTTTCATTAGACTAACCAATAGTTCATTTTTTTTACTTTTATCATTGTAAATATCATAGCAAAGTTTAGATTGGATTAGATGATTGTCTTCAAAATTTGAAGCCCGAAGAGAAATCCCTAAGCTTTAAAAGGTATAACATCATATGTTTGAATAAAGGATCACAGAAAACAGTTCCAAGGAAAACAAAGTCAAATTTCTAAGGCCACTGATCAGAAATTTCTTGACATCTCACTAGGATATAACATCCCCAAGTGGAGCCACTATTAGGGTCCTGTAATAATAGGGATCATAATTTTGAATTGACTATGCTAAGTCTTGTAATATTGTACATACCTTTTATTTTTGTAAATGTTTTCCATATTAAAAAATGAAAAGAGGGTATGTCCTAAAAGAAAAACCAAAGGACCAAAAGAAAAAAGATCAAAAAAGGATATAAAGTATGAACCCTACAAAAAGAAATGAAAACAAATTCTAAAAGTGTTTCACATTCAAATGCGAGTACTCTTAGTTTACTTTTTAAAGTAAAATTGTGTGCAGCTTGTCCAAAATGCCACAATTCGTGATGATCATACAATTTAATCTTGATTCATTCATGCCTTTGAATTTCATGTCATAATAGTCAATGAATAAAGATCTGACCAAACCATTTAATCTTGGAAGATCAGTAGTTAGGTAGAGAATTAAAATGATCTCATAAGTTTGATCTAAGCCATTGGAGGATATAAGGTTAGAAATAAGTTAGTTTTCTTATCAAAATAAAATAGAAGGGTCAGCAAGCTCAAATGCACCCAATAAAGGAAATAAAAATGTTAGGGTAAATAAAGGGTAGGCAGAATAATTTCACAAGTTATGGAAGGCATCATATGGTTTATATTTAATCACTAATATCCTTCTAAACACATTCCTCTTACTAAAAACCTTAATTCCACTCTTGGAAGACATATCCCCTTGTAAAAATCTCTTTCCTTATCCCTTTCCCCTTATTCTAACCCTTTTTCCTTCCTAAATCCCCTTTTCCCATATCCTAACCCATTTTACCTTTACCTAACCCTTCCCCCTCCTAAAAACCCATTTCCCTTTGAAAAACCCCTTCCCCTTTACTAACCCCACCTTTTCCAATAAAACATGCAAAACCCACTTTTTGCATAGTTTTAAATGCTTAAAATATATTGGGCCCCACTTTATTTAACCCCTCCCGATATCATTTTAAAGCCTATTCCTAATGTACTTCTAACATTCCGCTATCATATTTCTCGACCCCCATTATGGTATTTTAGCGTATAGTTTATATATTATATTAACCCCCCTATGGCTCATATATTTCATAAACCCATTTATATTTACACCTTCGTATATATATATATTTTTTCTAAGTAAGTTTAAATTCTATTACTGAAACATATGGTACATTTGATCCATGGCCATCAGAGGCTTCATGAGTTCAGCAAAATGAAAAAAATGGGCTACCCACAAGGGGAAACCAGCCTGAGCAATGTATTTGAGCTGCCTTGAAGGAGGAAACCAGCTTTGACATAAAAAAAGACTATAACTACCCAGAACAACAAAATGACAAAAAAAATGAACAAAATTACTTGGATAATGTCTCCTATGCTAGAGACCATAATCTTCTAAGGGAGGTTCTTCTTCAATTCTGCACCAGTAACCATCATCATCATCTGGAACAGGACATCTTCGAGCTGTTGTTGCGCCCGCCTCGCTGCTGCCATCCTGCTTTCCTTTATCCTGTGGTAGACTCGAGCTGCCATCTCCTGCCTTCATAGAAACATCTTTTTCCCCTGTTTGAGTGGGCTGCACAAGGTTGGAGGGGTCCAACTTGTGAATTGGACGCGCAAGGGAGGGGGGTTCAGGGCCAGCCTCCTGAATTTCCTTGAAGGTGACTATAACAGTCGCTATGACCAGGGGCCGATTGGTTTGGAACTGGAACTGGAAATGGGATGTAGACGGGCCGACAGGAGAGGCAGAGGCAGCGGGATGGGAACGGAGAGGCGACAGAGAGGCCGAGCCACCATGAATGGGGGAGGAGGGGAGTCTGCACCCACACCCACACCCATGTCCACTACGCGTAGAGGGATATCTTCCGCGGAAACTTTCAGAAAAGGATGAATGAGAGATGGTGTATGGGGAGTGGCATCGGCTAGAGGGGCGAGCTCTGGTGCTGCCTCGATGACATATGAGACGGTGCCTAAGCCTGGGCATCTTGTCACGAAGCCTGTGAGAGCGAGATGAATTGGCAGCAGGCGATAGAGAGGGAGTTGAATTAAGGTGAGGTGGGGAGGAAAATTGTAGAGGGCAGAACGGGCTATGGGAGAAGTGAAAACCAGGAAGAAAATCCAAACAACATCCCAAGTGACAATGCTTGCCGAGGGAAGTGCGTGAGCTGGGAAGCTCAGTCTCCGGAGGGAAATAAGACCCAACAAGCGGGGGCCAATTCGGCATGGAGACTATCAAGCAGAGCTGAGACAGAGCCGAAGACCCTAACACAGAGACGAGGAACGAAAACAGAAAACCAAAGGGCGGCATTATGCCTTGCTTACGGCCTCGGCCTCCCCACTAGCATAAATGTCGCATAGGGTGATGGCCCGGGGAATTAAACTGCCTGGAGCTCCTTACCTGCTGCCTGCAAGAGGCCATGTGGCCTTGCCACGTGCCGTCTCACAGGCTTATTTCCATCCGATCAACCGATTGCACCCACATCCGGGGTACACCTTCGTATATTAATACCCAACCCCACTTTATATTACCCAACCCACCTTTTTGGTTTAAACCTTGTTTAAATAAATTACCGACCCCACCATTTGAAATCTCGCATATCCATATACCCAACCCTAATCCTATCCAATCAGATCTAACGACCCATAAACCTTTTCGCACCCCTCAACATATGAAAGTTAAAAGCAATTGGGGGGTGTGAAATGGGTGGTTTCATACCCCCTCCCCCTTGCCACATGACACTCCCACAACTTATCGTACCCCCCCATCCTAAAACTTCCTAACTTCTTTTCGCGATGTGATAAACTGCAAAACCACTTCAGTGCATTGCGATGAAACCAAATACTATTCAAAATAAATCCTCGCGTCATTGAGATAAGCCCAAATTTCTAAAAACAACAATAAAACTTACTGCTTCATTGTTATTTGGCTATTGTGGTTTATTTATGAAAAGAGACCAAAAAGCCTTTGTAGATCAAAATTGAAGCCTGTTATTGCCTGGACCTTTCTATGACCGAATTCATCAATTTCCATGTAATTCTAAGTGCCCGACACCATCAAATAAACTTTTAACTCAGTAAATAAATGAATTGATGGCCTCCCAAAGCATTCAAACCGTAAATCCTCTGCAACCACGTGTGGTAGATGTTGACCACACCCCTCTAGCCGATAAAGACTTCAAAATCAGTGATACCATGAATTATTTTAACCTTTTAGAGCTCCACGGCTAGAGCCATGACAAATTTATTGAATAGGCAGATGATATCCATCTGTGGGATTCAAATTTTCCCAAATACATCTTCCCATAGACCTTTCAATTTCCAGAACTCATCAGACTCTACTAGATCAAATATTTTCCCAGTGAAAGAGCTTTAGTTACCCCAAACCAAGAAATACTATTCACAATCACTACTCAATCCATCAATCAGATGTTGGAGATTCAAATAGAACCTAATTAAGTGCCATTATCCATTGAAGCCCTTACTGATCTCTACTTAAAGCTAGACTTTCCCAAAATATTTCAATCATTTTAGAATTTCCTCCCTCCATCAATAGAAACACATAAAAATAATCCTCCATACTCAGCTTCCATTTTTTTAGAGAGAACCAGACAAATTTTCACCATGTTGCCATGTGTTTTAGGGTATTTCACTTATGAACATGTAGATGCATCTATTCTTGGCTTCCTATCCATATTTTTCCCAAGTCAGCCTCCAGCTTCAACCTTCAATTTTTCCCAATACCTAGCAGATGCAATCCATGATTAGCTAGTCAAGCTGCCAGAAGGATTATTTAAATACTCCTCAGTTTTGTTCCATATGTTTGTATATTTCCAATCAGAAAGGTTTGAAGTTAACCTACAAAAAATGGACACAGAGGGTAATCCTGAATCAATTTTCTTTTAGACATCCTTGATCAGAAAGGATTCCACTGAATTAAACTTCAAATATTTCATTGATTCATTTGTTTATCTAGTAGTTAATATGCTAAGTAGTAGCATTCTGCCTAGAATCAATGAAGAGATAAAGAAGGTGTTGCAGTTGTCAAATCAAAGTAAAACAAGAGACTGGTATTTATACCAGAATCATAAAGAAATTAGAGTGTATGGAAGCCAGATAAATCCATACAAGCTTCCTAAATACCTCCCAATGAGGATATTTGCATTAGAATACATCAGAAAAATATTAAATTCATATAAAGTCAATTTCCTTTTAGCAAAGAAGAAAAATCAATTCAATATTAAGAACCAGTTAGGGTCTTTTACTTGCAATAATAGGAATGCTGGACAACAAGCAGACAAATGTTTAGAATATTTTAAGTTTAGTGTTAGTTTCAAATGGAAATATGACCCTTTAGGTGTCAAAAGTAAGTTAAGAGTCAAGTTCAAATTCACCCCTTTCATTCATGAGTCAAAGCCTGAAGTTGAGAAGTATTCCAACCAGTCAGAGTGGTTGGAAAATACTTTACTATAGATAGAGAAGCAGGTTGATACTAGTTTCATCCTACTTAGTCCAGCCCCATAGGACAAAAAATCAAAGAGAGCAAGAGAGGAAGGCGCATATTCTATAGAAACTAGTTCTAATACAAAATTCAAGCTTATGTATAGGAAGAAGGCAAAACTGAATCCAATGATAGAATAGGAAGAAATAGTTGATACAGTTGAAGTCATTGAGACATATATAGTGGTGATCCGGGGTAAAATCTTGATACCCCTTAACCAAGACCTTTTAATTCAGCTGATAAATAGAATTGCATTTACTTAAGACGTTAAAGAACTGAAATGAATGATTGTAGCTGAAAATAAGAGGAACATAAATGAACAAGATCAGCAATCATAAGAACACATCGTTTGATGACGGAGTTCGTCCAGGAGGGACTACATCTCCGGGCCTCGGTGTCAAGATGGTGTAGGCCGCTGCATTATGTGTTGTTTGAAAAAGATGTACATGGATGTGCTTTCCTATGACATACAAGGAAAAATTTCCCTCACGCAGGAGTGGCTTGACTTCTTTAAGAGATGTTCTACTGCAGAACTCTCATACATAAAGAAAGACTCCTATCAGTATGACCATAGCTGACATGTAGCAAATAAGAGTATCCCGCCAATCTTGGCAAACAAGGGATCTCAAAAATACACATAGCAAATAAGAGCATCCCGCCAATGTGGCATAAAAGGGGCTCATACATGACACAAATCCATAGCTGAAAGTACATCAAAAACAACACAAAGCAAGATCCCACGACTCATGTATCAACCGGGATCTGCAAGACATAATGCATCTCAACGAGAAATAAATGAAGAAGTACATGGAATACACATCATATACCTCATGCTGCCATTTTCTGAAGGCTGAATTTCTTTGCGGATGAATCTGAAAGCACCATCAATCTTGTGGCGTCGAGAAAGTGGAAAACGACTGCTCACATGTGCAAATCCGACACCGGCATAACCCACTTCCAAAAGTGGCTGAAAAATCAGAAACTCAAATGCAGAAACTGAGCACGCCATCAGACTCATGGCGCTGAGTAGTGCTGAAACGACATAAAATTTGTCCCATTTGGACAAAGTCGAAATTTTATCCTCTTGAAAATTGAGCCTCAATCAGGGTTCCGCCTGCCTCTTTCTGGGCTCATGGTTCCACATGACCTGCATTAAAAAATATTAACTCTGAAATCCGTGCGCGCTCTCCCGCTCCTCCATGGCCTCGGCACACTGGTAAAAAGACGAGTTTATATAAAATTTGTTGGCGGATTTACCAACAAAGACTGTTGGTGTAATGGTAAATTGAGAAAATTGTTAAGGAGAGGTCGGGGGATCAAATCCCGCCTCCCCACAAAACGCGCGCTGTTTCTTTTAATTTAAACCGGAATTTGTTTTAATTTGTTATGGAGTGGGTCGGGCCCGCATTGGGCGGCCCGCCCATCCAATCGCACGGTAATATGTGGGTTGACCGTTTAATACATAACCATTATGTATTATATATATCCGATGGCTGTTTGTATGTGTTGACTGGGATGTTTTAAGTTGGGCCGCCCGTGGAGCGGGCCGGCCCACATGGCCGGGCGGGTTCAATTCCCGCCGGCCCATTTAAATATGGTGCCACATATGCTGACGGGGGTGGCGGGGGTCACGGCCCCCACCCCCTTTTTTTAAATAGTTTTTTGTTATTAAAACAAAACAGACATTCTGAGAAATCTGAAATTTGACCGTAGGAGTCATTTTAAGCAGGCCACAATTTCGCCCGGAATCTGGCCTGAGCTTGCCGGAATCCGGTGGCTGGAAAAAGTCCAATTTGTGTCCTCTTTAAGGCTTCCCAGTCACCAAGTCAACCTGGAACTTTGACCGCTTATAACTTCTTCATACGGACTCGGAATTGAGTGCCGTCTGCACCGTTGGAATCAGAAAGATGAGATCTACAACATGAACCTGGTTTGAGAATATTTTGAACACTTTGATTTTTGAGCCTTGTACTCAAGCCATTTGTACCTGTACCTGATTATTCCACCTGGATCAAACCTCCCCACTGAGGAGCTTTTGGTCCTCCAAAAGCATCAAGCTTTACGTATCATCAACTGTCTGCAAATGTTGTTAAAAGGCACATCCTCACATGACTCCTTCACCTGGCGTACTTCAGAATCAAGATGCAAAGCCATCATGTACAACTGCTACAATGTGATGTCTGAAAAGGCACATCCCTTGAAGACTCCTTCATGTTACGTACCTCAGAGTCAAGATGCAAAGCCAACACCTGCAACTGCTGAAATGCAAATGTCTGAAAAGGCACATCCCATGAAGACTCCTTCTCCTCACGTACTTCGGAATCGAGATGCAAAGCAAACACCTGCAACTGTTGAAATGCAAATGTCTGAAAATGCACATCCCTTGAAGACTCCTTCACCTCACGTACTTCGGAATCAAGATGTAAAGCCAACACCTGCAACTGCTGAAATGCAAATGTCTAAAAAGGCACATCCCTTGAAGACTCCTTCACTTCTATCTTTCGGAATCGGAATGCCAACACCTGCCTAAAGCTGCAACGAACATTACATTCTCAATGTGACCAATAATGACCCAGATATTTCCATACTTTCCACGAGTTTATAACATGCACTCGGTGGTCAAGTTTACAGCAAAATGGAAATCATACCTCAACAAAATTACAAGACCAGACCTCATCGTCACATTTCGAAGTGATGGCAAAACTCCTCATCACTTTTACATGAAAGAAATGCATCAGACGACTCATACAACATGACCAAAACATAAACGTCGCATCTCAAAGTGATGGCAACACATCATCACTTTTTACAATAAAAATGCGACAAATGACTTACAAGCATGGCCATGACAAGCTTAACATCTCTAGAAAAACAATCTAGAAGAACCACTTCTCATTTATTAAAATGAGTGGATCATTTCCTTGTGGCGAACTTGCTTGTCGAATACGCTCTCTATTTGGTGTATGCCGCGGTTAACTTTTCTTTCTGAGCGGCGCTGCGGATGAAGTTTCCAGCATGTGGCTCTTTGGTGGCCACTTCGGTCGCAATGGGTGCAAAAGTTATTTTTCCTCCAAACCTGCTTAGCTGATTTCCTTTCATGTTGGGGAGAAGGCTTTTCGTGCCTCTTCCTCCTTTGTGCTACCATCCTCTTCCAACACTTAGAAATCACATGGTTATTTAAACCACAAAATAAACAAGTTTTACGATGCCATACTTTACGACCATGGTTATCAACATTATTGTAATCAAAATGCACTCTGGAATAATGAGACTTAGTATACCTTCTGGGGTGGTCTCTGATGCCATCATGATGATGGGAGCTCGCCTCGGTTCCTTCACTGCAATGTGCACTGCCATGGAATGATGAAAAAGTGTCCCTATCATTCCTCTTCCTTGGAGAGTTCATCATTATCTGTTTGCCTTTGATTTCCTTCGAACATCCTTCGTCAATATACCCCAAACCTGCATAACGAGGTCGTTGCACAACCTCCAATGGTTCGGTGATGCCTTGGCCACGAATGCCAAGTCCTCCTCCTCTGTAACCCATTTTGGTGAGGAGTTTCATGCCGATACCTGTGATGGGTATCTTCACACTTCCAACTGAAATTATATCATGTGAATAAATTGAAGAAAAATCAACACTGTTTACCTTAGGTGTTGATTGCGAAACAGATGAAGAAATCTGTTGTAAGCCTTCATCGCGCTTCACTTCTGTCACTGCCTCTGACACGGTTTGTAGATGAAGCTGCATCTGCTGCATCTCCTCCTTCTCTTTCTGTAGGAATGATTTTAAGGCATCATGATCTCTCTGAAGAGTTTCGTTGTTGCATTTCAAATCTTCCCACGCCTCTGTCGTGGCTTGCAACTGAAGCTGCAACTGTTGCTTCTCCTCCTTCTCTTCATGTAGGAATGCCTTCAAGGCATCATGATTTGCTTGCAGAATTTCATTTTTGCGCTTCCAATCTTCCCACACTTCTATTGTGGCTTGCAACTGAAGCTGCAACTGTTGTTTTTCCTCCTTCTCTTTATGTAGGATGGTCTTCAATTCTTTGTTCTCTGCTGCTTGTTTTTCGTATGCCTCGTACAATATGTTCGCTTTCTCGGACACCCTGAGCATGGTTTCGTACATGTCCTTGACACTTTCCATGGCTCAACTTAGCAAACGTCCAATCTTCATGCCTGCAATCCAATCAGCAAGAATAACTGCTCCGATACCACTTGATCCAGGGTAAAATCTTGATACCCGTTAACCAAGACCTTTTAATTCGGCTGATAAATAGAATTGCATTTAATTAAAGATGTTAAAGAAATTAAATGAACAAATGTAGCTGCAAATAAGAGGAACATAAATGAACAAGATCAACAATCACAAGAACATGTCGTTTGATGACGGAGTTCGTCCAGGAGGGACTACATCTTCGGGCCTCGGTGTCAAGATGGTGTAGGCCGCTGCATTATGTGATGTAAGAAGAGATGTACATGGATGTGTTTTCCTATGACATACAAGGAAAAATTGCCCTCACGCAGGAGTGGCTTGACTTCTTTAAGAGATGTTCTACTGCAGAACTCTCATACATAAAGAAAGACTCCTATCAGTATGACCATAGCTGACATGTAGCAAATAAGAGTATCCCACCAATGCTGGAAAACAAGGGATCTCAACAATACACATAGAAAATAAGAGCATCCCGCCAATGTGGCATAAAAGGGGCTCATACATGACACAAATCCATAGTTGAAAAGTACATCAATAACAACACAAAGCAAGATCCCACGACTCATGTATCAACCGGGATCTGCGAGACATAATGCATCTCAACGAGAAATAAATAAAGAAGTACATGGAATACACATCATATACCTCATGCTGCCATTCACTGAAGGCTGAGCAACTCTGCGGCTGAATCTGAAAACAACATCAATCTTGTGGCGTCAAGAAAGTGGAAAATGACTGCTCAGATGTGCAAATCTGACACCGGCATAGTCCACTTCCAAAAGTGGCTGAAAAATTGAAAACTCAGATGCGAGAAGCGACACGCCATCGGACGCTCGTGGTCTTTGAGTAGTGCTGAAATGACATAAAATTTGTCCCATTTGGACAAAGTAATTACCCTCTTGAAAATTGAGCCTCGATCGAATTCACTTGCCTCTTCTGAGCTCATCGTTCCACATGACTGCATTAAAAATATTCTCCGAGGCCCCCGTACGCGCTCTCACTCCCCTCCATGGCAGCAAGCGCCTTTGGTAAAAACAATTCTCTCAGAATTCTTGTAGTTACTGTAAAGGCCCCATTGGTGTAATGGTAAATTGAGAAAATTGTTAAGGAGAGGTCGGGGAATCAAATCCCGCCTCCCCAAAAAACGCGCGCTGTTTCTTTTAATTTAAACCGGCATTTGTTTTAATTTGTTATGGAGTGGGTCAGGCCCACATTGGGCGGCCCGCCCATCCAATCGCACGGTAATATGTGGGTTGACTGTTTAATACATAACCATTATGTATTATATATATCCGATGGCTGTTTGTATGTGTTGACCGGGATGTTTTAAGTTGGGCCGCCCATGGAGCGGGCCGGCCCACGTGGCCGGGCGGGTTCAATTCCCGCCGGCCCATTTAAATATGGTGCCACATATGCTGACGGGGGTGGCGGGGGTCACGGCCCCCACCCCTTTTTTTAAATAATTTTTTGTTATTAAAACAAAACGGACATTCTGAGAAATCCAAAATTTGACCGTAGGAGTCATTTTAAGCAGGCCACAATTTCGCCCGGAATCTGGCCTGAGCTTGCCGGAATCCGGTGGCCGGAAAAAGTCTAATTTGTGTCCTCTTTAAGGCTGCCCAGTCACCAAGTCAACCTGGAACTTTGACCGCTTATAACTTCTTCATACGGACTCGGAATTGAGTGCCGTCTGCGCCGTTGGAATCAGAAAGACGAGATCTACAACATGAACCTAGTTCGAGAATATTTTGAACACTTTGATTTTTGAGCCTTGTACTCAAGCCATTTGTACCTTTACCTGATTATTCCACCTGGATCAAGTGGTAAGAGATGATGCACCTCCAACCATTTCAGAAGAAACATAGCTACCATCAACCTCTAGTGCTCAAATCGTTCATAAAAAACATAGTGCAGAGGTTTTATCATCTAGCAAAGCAATGGAAAAAGAGAAAGATATAATGGAAAAATACAAAGAAATCAAAATTTGGAATGAAGCATTGAAAGCTATAACTTATGCCCAGTACTGGAAGAAAACTCCCAGTGACCAAAAAATATTGCTATCAGCATTTGACTACAAAACAAGAAAGATGCAAATGACATTTTTACAGCCAACAATGCAAGCTCCAAAAACATCAGAAGATTACAAGAAAACAACCTTTGAAGTTCTTGTTATAGATGTGCATCCAATAGATCGGATTGAGTTTCATAAACAAGCAAGAGAAATTATTTATTCCACCATGACCCGCAAAGATTTAATTGTACAAAAGTTACAAAATTCTCTAGAAAATATAAGGACACAGTTAAAGCTAGAGAAATTTTTTTCACAAGCAAAGGATAACAGGATAAAATGACTTGAAGATTTGGTAATGGAAGTAGGTTATAATCTAAAAGATATCAAAGCAGCATAAGAGCTTATCAAGAAGAAGGATGCAGACATAGCTACATTAAAGAAATAGATTAAGTTACCAACAATAGAGTATCCACAAACTAAATAAGTTTTGGAAAATGAAAATCAGAAGGATGATATGATGAATCTCATCATTTAGTTGACAGCTCAACTGAAAGAGATGGAAACTAAAATGGACAAAATTGTGCAGGAAAAGCAAGCCAACATGGAAGCAGTTCCCATTACTACAATTTCTATAGCTTCTCCATTAGCTCCAGTGTCTACAACAGTTCCAACTACTACAACGGTTCCAGTGTCTACAACAGTTCCAACTACTACTGATCAGGTGATCATGTTCTAAGTTGTAAAAATGCTCAAAGTTGGAATTGCTCAAAATTGGTTGGAACCTGAGCAACCGGATAGGCCTCGGCAATACGATCCCAATGCCGTGAATGGCACTCAAATCCGACTTCGCATGAGAAAGTTATGGAGGTTTGAAGTTTACAATATCCTTCAAAAACTGAGTTTGACCAAGGTTGACTGAAGTTTGGAAAATTATTAAAAAATAACATTTCGAGAATATTCCTTGGAATATTCCACGAAATACACCGTTTGAGCCAATCATGTTCAGACACTTGGCATATCGTGGTTGGTTGTTGGTTTGACTATGGTGAATTTCGGCCAATTAATGGGTGCCACATGGCAAGCTCGAAGGCCGCCATGTGGCCCCAGGCCTGTTTAAATTCTGGTGTAATTTTTTTTTCTTGACCAGATTCGAACTCCAGACCATATACCAAACAACGCACACTATTACCGTTGTGCCACGATAGCAGTTATTAACATATAATGGAATGATGTTATAGTTGAAGTTTATCATGTTTTTAAATGGTGGAAAAGGGGGCCAGCCCCCGTATGATACGACCTCATTGCCTGAAACCGAAGGCTCCAGTCCATACGATGGTTGACAACCTTCGACGGTGGCAGTTATCATAAAGAGTGGTCACATGGAATCCGGTAAGTGACATTTATCATAATCGTTATGGTCAGTTAACCCGGCGGACTTGTTGGCAGTTCCATGTGACCCCACAAGCTAACATTTATCATAATCGTTAATCGCCCAATAAAATTTGGAGTGCACTTGCCAAGTTTGGCATTGTTGCTATTTTAGCTGGAGTTAACTCCAGTTCTGCACAATTAATGGAGGTTTTTTTAGGGAAAACTGGGCAAAAACTTCAATTGGACATAACTTTTGCTAGCCTCAACCTTTTGGAGCGAATTGTTTTTTGATTTCATATGTTCTTAGCATTGTAAAGCTATTGAGATAGGTTTCAGAGCCATTTGAGCTGATATTCAGCCTATTTAGCTTTAGAGAATTTTTTTGAGCCACTAGGGCCATTTTGGGTATGAAGTTGTGCTGAGCTATGGTTAACCATTTGAGATGAACCAAGAGTCAATTTTGGGTGATTGATCATTCCAGAGCCAATGGTGCAGGTTGCAGAGGAAACAGAGATCATCTTCAGGTAATTTTTCAGCAGAGAAGCTTGGAGAGCCATCAAGGACTAGTGAGTGTTGGAGCTGTACTGGGCTATGGTTAACCTTTGGAGGTGAAACAAAAGCCTATATTTATTGTTTTTAGTGTTCTGAACTCCTTTATACAACTATTTTTTCCTGTTTAGGCTTTCTGATCACTGTATTAACAAATTTGAGCATAATAAGAGTAAGGACATGCCCATTTGGGGGCCTTGGACTTGGCAGATGTAGCCCAGGAGGGGTGAACTGCCTTATCATATGCTGTGTTATATTCTATGATTTATTTTCTATGTTTTATAAGAGTTAAATATGTTAAACAGTAAAAAGAAATAAGCCTCCTACACACAAAATACTCATAAATTCACCAAAAGCATTTTTTTCCAATTGAAAAACACATTAAACAGTTTGCACACATAAGTTTATGGATAATGAATACCTTGCACCAGAAAACAAGTAGTTTCATTTCCAGATCATTAGTGATTACTTCTATTATTTCTTTAGGCAGAGTCTGTAAAGGGCCAGAAAGCTTCAGGATCTCATCCTTTCTTTAAAGGTGACATATCCTGTAAATGCCCCTATAGTCCATATCTATATTAGAAATAAGAAGTTCTCACATTTCAGATCAGATTGGTATTAGAGCATAGGTTGAGCTTATGGTTTTGAGCTAGATTTTTTACTCAGCATTGTTGTGTGCAAAGATTAAGTCATTCGTTTGCAAGTTTTGATGCTTAATAGGTTAAAACTCAAGAGAGGTGAAGGAAAACTTGGTTAGTGCACAAACTAATCCACAACCAAGAATGGTCAGAGAACCACCTCCAAGAGCCCTAGAAGCAGCTACAAGCATGTCTTCAAGAGAAGGTGAAGCTCATGAAGAGATGGATCCCAAGGAAGAAGAAAGGGTTTTTCGGAAAGCTTTCTTGGATATGACTGAAATGGTAAGGAACCTCTATCAAGAAAGAAATGATAGGATTTCTGGAGAAGGGTCTAAAAATCAAAGAGAAGGAGGAGATTATTAAGGAGGAAAGAAGGAAAATGATAATTCAAAGAAAGGGAATGGAGGAAATGGTGATCCACCATCTCCATCATCATCCTCTTCCTCAGCATCATCGTCTTCAACTTTAGTAAATCAGCCACATAAGTAAAAAACAACTGGAAAAAATCCTTTGTTAAAGCTTTATGTCAAATTTGAATTGCCAATGTTTAATGGTGATGTTAATGCAGAGAAATTAGATAATTGGATCAGACAACTGGAAGTCTATTTAAAGATTCAAAATCTGATGATGATGACACCAAAATACAATTAGCCTCACTAAGGATGGATGGAGCAGCATTGGTTTGGTGGGAAGCCAAGATCAGGGAGGAAATCAAGAAACATGGTAAGATTTCTTTATCATGGATTGAGTTTATTACTGCAATCAAGAAACAATTTTATCCTCTTTCTCACCTTTAGAAGGCTATAATGAACTGGCAAAAATTTAGATAGCTTAAGGGAAAGAATGTGTGAGACTATACCCAAGAATTTAGGAGAAGAGCACTCTTACTTGGGGTAGATTTATAAAGCCAAGATACTTTGTTAAAGTACATAGGTGGTTTGCACAATTACCTTCAACACACTATTCTTATGTTTAATCCTACTAGTTTAGATGAGGTTTGTGTACAAGCTACGCATTTAGAGGCTAGAGGGAAAAACACTTTTGATGCTCTTAATGAGGATAGTGATTTTAAACGTAAAGGAAGAAAAAGGGTTGCAAATTCTAAAAAGGAAAAAGGAAAATTCTTTTGCAAGAACTGTTCAAAACCAAGCCATGATGAAGACCACTATTGGAAGCTTCATCCTGAGCTGAAATCAGAGAAATATAAAAACAAAGACAAGACCAAATAAAAGAGGAAAACTGTAGCAACTGTTGAACAGGACTTAGGGTCAGAATCAGGTGATGAGACAAAAAGTATCGCCATGGTATTAAATAACATGAAAGGGAAATAGGTTGTACAAGAATCAAATCCAAGTTCTAGCTCATTAAACTGTCACAAAGACACTCAAGATGAAAAGAGGAAGATAGAACTATTTCATGTGAGGATAATATCAAGCCACACAAAGATAGACACACTTTTTGATAGTGGGTCTCAAGCTAATCTCATCTGAGAAGACTTGGTAAAACAATGGAAAGTTGAGACAATTCCACATCCAAAGCCTTATCCACTTGGGTGGATATGTAAGGATGCAAACTTACAAGTCTCAAAGAAGTGCATCTTGCGCTTCGCCATAACAGCTCATGATGTTGATTGGGTTGAACTGGATGTAGTACCGCTTGACATAATAGGTTTTTGTTGGGTAGTCCATATTTATATGACAGAAAGGCAATCTTCTATCTCCATGAGAATAAGTATCACTTGTTCAAGGATGGAAAAGAGTACATTGTGAGAGCACATAAGAAGAAGCTAGAATCTTCTTTAGTCCATGCAGGTCAATTGAAAAGGCTAGTTAATGCAAGTCAAAATATGAATTTGTTGATGTTGAAACGACAATATTTTGTACATTTACCTTTTCATGATATTACTAATGATATGTCTCAGTATGATAATAGTTCGTCTTTGAAAGAAGATGACATTATTTTGCACAAGGTACCTTTGGTGTCGATCGGTGCAGAGGACAAAGTGTCAGTGCAAAGCAGTGCAAGAGTCCATGAGATGGAAAGGCATGCAAGCAAATAGGGCACACAGTTCAGCATGGGTCAATGTTGGTTTCAGAATAGAAAATTTTTATGGCGAGAAAACTTGGTCAGGATTTGACAAAAATTCGCCATGTGAACAGTCGGAAAGGTGAATCTTATTTCAAGTCTTCTTTGAAGTTTGATAATTGTAGAAACAATTTGTTTTCTGCAAAATATAGTTGTTGTTCTGCAAATTTTAAGAATTTTCATCATGACTCAGTCAGTTTTAGCAACGTTCTATCAGTGAATTCAAGGGAAAATTTATCTTTTTATGAGAAGCTCAATTTGATGAAGTCGGGAAGATTTCAGTGGTTCAAAGTTGGAGGAGTGGAGAATCAGTCTCCTCATCTTTATTTTCTGTAATCAGAGAGCTTTTGTGGGTCGAAAAGCTTCCCATTTGGGAGGTGTGATCAGGTGATCATGTTCGAAGTTGTAAAAATGCTCAAAATTGGAATTGCTCAAAATTGGTTGGAACATGAGCGACTAGATAGGCCTCGGCGATAAAATCTCAATGCCGTGAACGACACTCAAATCCGACTTTGCATGAGAAAGTTATGAAGGTTTGAAGTTTATAATATCCTTCAAAAACTGAGTCTGACCAAGGTTGAATAAAATTTGGAAAATTATTAAAAAAAGAATATTTCGAGAATATTACTCAGAATATTCTGGGAATATTCCACAAAATATACTGTTTGAGAAAATCATGTTAAGACACTTGGCATATCGTGGTTTGTTGTTGGTTTGACTGTGGTGAATTTCATCCAATTAATAGGTGCCACGTGGCAAGCCCGGAGGTCGCCATGTGGCCCCAGGCCTGTTTAAATTTTGGTGTAATTTTTTTTTGGCTCAACCAGATTTGAACCCCGGACCACATATCAAACAACGCGCAGTGTTACCATTGTGCCACGACAGCAGTTTTTAACATATAACAGAATGAGGTTATATTTGAAGTTTATCATGTTTTTAAATGGCGGAAATGGGGGCCATCCCCTAAGGGGCCAACCCCCGTATGATACGACCTCACCACCCGAAACCGAAGGCTCCAGTCCATACGATGGTTGAAAACCTTTGACGGTGGTGGTTATCGTAAAGAGTGGTCACATGGAATCCGACAAGTGACATTTATCATAACCGTTATGGTCAGTTAACCCGGCGGGCTTGTCAGTGGTCCCATGTGACCCCACAAGCTAACATTTATCATAAATGTTAATCGCCCGATAAAATTTGGAGCGCACCTGCCAAGTTTGGCATTGTTGCTATTTTAACTGGAGTTAACTCCAGTTCTGCACAATTAGCGGAGGTTTTTTAGGGCAAACTGGGCAAAAATTTCAGTTGGACATAACTTTTGCTAGACTCGACCTTTTGGAGCGACTCTTTTTTATTTTTTATGTTCTCAGCATTCTAAATCCATTGAGATAGGTTTCAAAGCCATTGGAGCTGATATTTAGTCTATCTAGCTTTGGAGAAGTTTTTTGAGCCACTACGGCCATTTTGGGTATGAAGCTATGCTGAGCTATGGTTAACCATTTGAGGTGAAACAAGAGTCAATTTTGGGTAATTTGAGCATTCCAGAGCGAATGGTGTAGGTTGCAGAGGCAAAAGAGATCATATTTGGGTAATTTTTCAGCGGAGAAGCTTGGAGAGCCATCCAGGCCTACGGAGTGTTGGAGTTGTATTGGGCTATGGTTAACCTTTGGAGGTGAAAAAAAAGCCTATCTTTACTATTTTCAGTGTTCTGAACTCATTTCTACAACTATTTTTTCCTGTTTATGCTTTCTTATCATTTTATTAACAAATTTTAGCATAATAAGAGCAAGGACATGCCCATTTGGGGGCCTTGGACCTGGCATATGTAACCCAGGAGGGGTGAAATACCTTATCATATGCTGTGTTATATTGTGTGATTTATTTGCTATGTTTTATCAGAGTTAAAGATGTTAAACAGTAAAAATAAATAATCCTCCTATACACAAAAGACTCATAAATTCACCAAAAGCATTTTTTTCCAATTGAAAAACACATTAAATAGTTTGCACACATAAGTTTATGGATAATGAATACCTTGCACTAGCAAACAAGTAGTTTCATTTCTTGATCATTAGTGATTACTTCTATTTTTTATCTAGGTAGAGTTTGTAAAGGGCCAAAAAGCTTCAGGATCTCATCCTTTTTTTAAAGGTGACATATCCTGTAAATGCCCCTATAGTCCATCTCTGTATTAGAAATAAGAAGTTCTCACATTTTAGATCAACTACACCAACAACAACAACAATAGTACCAACAGCCCATCCCACTAATGAGGCCGACAAATTGATCAAAGCCATGCAGGATATGTCAATTCAAACTACTGAAATAAATAAGCTCAAATAAAAAGTGAAAAGTTTAGAATATGGAAAAAATTTAGCAGAAGTAATGCATTAGGCAGAACAAAAAAATTCCAACAGATTAATTGAAAGAATCCACAAGTAGGAAAAAGAGGTATTAATGAAAGAACCTTTAGCCCAAGCCAAAAAACAGTTGTGGGCCAGTATCATTAACTTAGTTAATGATATTTGGCCTTCTATACAAGTTGTATTTGAATAGAATGACTTGGTAAAGGAAGCAGGAAATGAAATTCAAAAGGTCAAAGAAGAACTTGGAAAGAAACCATAAGAAGCCACTGAGATAATAAAATTCCTAAATTCCAATAATAAGTATGAATTACAAGAATTAGGGATAGCTGAAAGAACATAAATTATTTTAGAGGTGAAGAAATTGATTTCCAGGAGAAATATGATGACACGGCTTGAAGACAAATGTCACACTATGGAGCTTGCAGTAAACAATTTTATGAACAAATTTTATGTTTTAAGACAGAAAGGTTAGCCTAATCCATTAGTAATCAATGATAAACTAATGAGGCATGAAGACTATGATAAAAAGATGAGGGAAGTAGCTAAGGATGCTTCCAACAATTCAGCAATGAAAGGAGTTCCTACTGGTAAAGTACTCCTTCAGAGTTTAGAGAACTTCTTTTACCTCCAACATGAGGTAAATCACCTTTTTGTGAATAAACCCACATTTGCCAAGTATTTAGAAGCTTATGAAATTTACCGAAAGTTGATGAAGATAAAGATTATAGATGATGAAAAGTGGGAAAAATGGTGTGATTTACTATGACAAGTGAAAGAAAATATAGATAAAAGACATGGTTAAAGAGAAGTCAGATGAAAGACAGGGTGAAAGAAAGCCAGCATAAGAGAAAAAAACAACAAATCAAATAAAACAGGAACAACTTGTAGTTAGTTAATAGGTGTCTCTATCTTCTTGCATGAAGATTTTTTTTTTTCCTAAAATAAATCCTGGTTAGTTGACAAGATAATTTTTGTAAATTTTTTTATAAATACTTCATCAATTTGAAGTATTGAGTGTGGATTCCTGAATATTTCTATAGTTGAATTGATCTACTACCTAAAGGTTTACTGTACCATTTCCAAGTTAACAGAAAAGACAATTAATAAAGGCATTTATTTACAAGATTCATGTGTTGAGCTATTTTAGTGAAGTATATTTTAATTATTCATGTTCTTCTATTTAAGTATTCCATAAACTTGCATGTTTTCTAAATTTGAATGTTATAATTTGAATTTTACCGTAGAATTTGTTTAATTAGACTCTGCTTTGAAATATTATACATTTTGATGTTTTCTTCTGATATATAGTTTAGAGAATCCTTGACTTCTCTCTTATCCCAGTTTACCTCCTTCACCTTCCTTCATTATCTGGTTTAAGGAATCCTTAACCGCTCCTTGATCATGATTGAAAACCACTTCACCATTTAGCCTTTAAGATCTGATTTTTCTTATATACCTTTCCCTATAACACTTCCTTTATAACTTGGCTCTATTATGTTTTCTTGATATATTGACTCCATAGCCCAATGGAAAGTAGAAAATAAAATCAGTAATTCCACCAACAATTCAAAATCAAACCAAATCAAGCATATATAACTAGCCTAAAATCAATTAAAACAAAAAAAGTTAAATCATTAAGAGAAAGTCCTCTATGATCATTAGGAAGGCTAGATCCTAATCTCCAAATTTGGTTGATAGTTACCTCTGGTATTTCTTTAAACACACATAACAACCCTTGGGAAATTTTGGAGAGATAACAGGGGGCAACTTTGAGGAGTGAAAAACTATTCTTTTCTTGGTCGAAGAAATCATGGACCGAGAAATACCCTTCTAGCAAATTCAAATATCTATAAATGGAATTTTCATATATATTGGCCTTCAAATATAGGAATGTCGAAGTTGACCTATACCTTGAAAGGAGAGGCAACTCCAAAGTGTCTACTGGATGTAGATGCGCTGTTGGTGGGAAGCCGTTGAAGGATTTGGGCAAAGCTATCCATCATCGTATTCCTCTTTTTCTCAAGGGCCTCCTTGATCAATATTTTTATAGGATATTCTGCTCCCTCATATTTCTTTTCTTCCACAATGGGAGGTCATCGGGGTTTTCCAGGCTGATATTGCAAGGATTAAACCAGATTGAGCCCTAAATCCTTATACCCTGACCTCATTGGGGACATGCAAAGAAAAATATAGAAAGAGCAGATCACTTTGATACAAATAATCTAGATATATGCAGGGAAACAATAATATACATAAATAAACATAAACAAAAGGATGGAGCATAAATAAAACTTCATTTCATTAATAGCAAATGACTGAAATATGCTTACAGACATAATGAAAATAAACTAGCTAAGGTGTTGGTAGCTTATCTCTGAGAAGAGATGTGGCAGCTATAGGCCTATGAAATGTGTTAGAATGAGGCTCAAGGGCCTATTTATTATTGAGAAATAATGGAAAACCATAAACATCTAGAAACCTAACCCTAGGAGATGAAGCACCGAAACCATGGGCCCCATTTCGATAAATTGGTACATTAGTCTTCCTGGGGACGTAACTTTGGCGTACGATCTCCGTTTGACATGCACAATACCTCGTTAGAAATATCTATCCAAGGACTACAACTTTTTATGTGAGAAAAATTGAAGGAAATCCCATGTTGCTCCCTATTTTTCCAAAAAACTTCATTTAGGGAATCAAAACAGCTCCGGATGTTGAGGACCCGAAAAACTACTAAAAATACCAAGTTGTGCTCAAACTGAAAAACTGAAAGAACTAATGGTGGGGGTCCAAATGGAATAGGTGGGTAGCTACGAATATCCACCTAGATAATTCCTACCACCTTCGGAAGTAATGGTCCCCATTGCATTGAGTTCCACCATGAGATGAGGCAAATTCCGCTGAACTTGGTATTTGATTTTTCGAAGACGTTGTGGACCTGCTGGCGAATGTGCTGGATGCGTTCAATAAATTTGGTTGATTTATAAACCTTAGCTAGTACAAGTGCAGATTCTATATGTGTGGTCGCATGAGGTATGACAACATTAGGCGGTGGCGCACCTAAGGTGAGATCAATGGAGTGCTTGACTTGACAGTGTAGAGGAACCTCTATTGGCGAGGAGAAAATGTCCTCCTATTCCTCCACGAATTTTCCCATCTGCAGCTGCCGTGCAGGGGAGCCCTGTTTCAAGGCCGTGGCCACAATATTCTTCTTACCGTGTGGGTGTGTTGGGCCTCAACTATGCCCATTTTTTCATCTTTCAATATCATCGTTCATACCCTAAAACCCTAGGTTTTTAACCCGTTCCATACCCTAATTCCATAAATTTCCGTCAAATACACTCCATGGTTGGTTATCATTAGTTTTCTTAGATTTTGTATGATTAAATATTATTATTCCATGATTTTCTAATGATGGTTTCACTAATTTCAACTATCGCAGGGTTCCATCGCCGAAATTCTTCACAAGTCAGTAGAGTACGAAAATGTGTAATTTTTGGCTTTAACACTTTCAACATGCTTCCAGAGAAACCGAGGGAGGTTATTGTAAAAATAGTGTTATAATACCTTCCCATGGCTTGGATTGCACCCAGGTCACACATATGGGTATCTAGAAGGAAATTAACAAATTTTCCCGAATTTGCAACAAATTTCAAACTGCCAACATCTTCCTCGATTTTCGTGCAGGTAAAGGAAAATGAAGAAATTATGGCACATGGGTTTTGGTTCTAGTATAGAAAATTTATTAAGCCTCAAAATTTTTCTAAAATTCATTACAGTTTCGGAGATACGCAGAGGTCTTTGAGGCTGAATTGTATAAAAATCAGGAAAATTCAAATTCGTGAAGTATCCCAAACAACCTTGTTTTCTCACTTATGCACCCAAAAACTAAGTTTTAGAACTACACTCAAGACCATAAAATCTTAATAGAACCTCTCCATGTCTTTGTAACTTTTATAAAGTCAAACACACACAGTCCGAGCTTGATGTTTTCCAAGGGAGAGAGCCTCTAGTTTAGCGTGAAGCAAGGATATGCCAACATTAGTATTCAGTTAGGAATGGTTATGCCATGGAGAGCGAGATCTTTCTCACAATCTGATTGTGAATCTTGGATTAGTCACAATTTCTTGAATTTTCTATGTAAAAGATCCATTATTGTTTTATGTATATGATTGTTGCCTATAAAGGCTAGTGCTGTAACAAGTTAAAGGGGGGGTGATTAGTAACAAGTTATCAGTTGTGGAAATATGAATTTCAAGCTACTGTAAGACATTTTATTTCATAATTGAATACTTTTGTTCCAGCGATACAACATGGGAATGTTTTGATTTAGATCGTTTCCAGTATGTTTGTAGTAATTTCTTGTTTTGAATGCCTTATATTTCCTTTCCTTTGCAAGTTTTTTAGCTCACCCAGGTGTGGCAGGGCCCACCACAATATGGGATTGAGCTCCCTCTTAATTTGTACATAGATATTTATGTGATTTCATTCCAAAAACATGTGAATTTGATAAGTTTACGATGCAACTACATAAATTTTTGATTTGGTTTCAAAGTGTTTATAATCTTTTCTAATTTTTGTTAATTGTTCTGGGATTAAAATATATTTTTTACAACGTGTGCCGAAATCATTTTTGCAAAGAAGTGCTTTGTCTCTTATGAGAGATGCTGAGTTGATTTAAATATAAGTGAAATACCCATCGCACAAAATCTTACTTCAACTACATAACAATTTCATGCATACATTAGTTTGTGAATCCTCTCATGTTTGCATTAGTTAAATTAGATTTGATCGAAGATGTGTAGTTTTGCGTTTATATTCATCACAATTACATTTGGAATTCGTGTATGAATTAAAGAAGTGTGGGTTACATTCATGAATTATATACATATTGCTTAGCAGTAAAACTTTTTTGAAATTGCGTTCAAGATTGAATAGTCACTGTATTTGTTGGACTGTATTAATCAATGTTAAATGACTAAGACGATACACATAAATTATCAATCCAGGGACGCATTTTATTTCAATGACAGTTGCACTGTATGTGCTGATACATCAAACTAGAGGAAAAATCAAGATGAAGATAAATCGTTGCTCAATCAATTGCCAAAAGAAATCACTCATGCAGAAATAAATAAAATCTATGGGAATGTAATCATGCCTCAATTAAGCAGTACCTAGCGTGCCACACAACAATTACACTAGTTGGTATTTTTAATCACATCTGTGTAACAACATAGTAATATCGAAACTGAAGCAGATCTATTTATAGCTAAAACAACAACAATACTCCATCAATACGCAAAGCAAATGAGAAATATAATACAACTACTTTAACCACTGCAATCCCTGCTAACAAGGAGGGCCCTTCCTCCCTTGCAGGGCATAGGAAGAGATAGAAATTAAATGAAAATTAAACCAAACAACTCATGTAACAACAACACAATATTTATGTATTATGATTATTGAAAGTTATAGAGTCAAGTTGATGACATATATCCCCCTCTCTCTGAATTGTGTCTTTTAAATATACAAGCTACAAAAGGGAAATTTTCAACCAAATTATTACAAAATGATTTCCCATACAATTCAGATTGATTACAAAATCTAAGAGATATTTCCACCATGATTCAGCTGTAACAAGTCGAATCTAATTATTGCAATTGAGGAAATTTGGAAAACGACCACAATAGAAAATCTATGAATATTTCCTTTGAAGAACCTTGTGTTTCTCTCAACGAAGACCAAATTTTGGAAAAATGCTCATAGAAAAACTAGTTTGTGATAGTAGCCTAAGCTGCCAATACCCACTTTCTCACCTGTAGATGCATATAAAAATGCATGGTCCATTTATCAACCAACATTTTTTCAATATTGGAAATTTCTAATGCGGAAGCTACCTTTTCACTTTGATGGTTTAAAACCATATTGTAAAACTCACAACGCATATAAAATGCTCTTCAAATTAAAACCCCAAATAAACCTCATTCAGGGGTAAGCTTAACGCGGAAGCTTCTCCTTTTAAACAATGGTTAAAACCATACAATACAACTTCATATGTAGAAGTTGTTCCCCTTAATACCATTCTCGGCTCTTAATCAAAGTTTAAACCCTTTTTATACCTTATGGTTATAAAAACCATATGCTAAAACCCTTCTCACGAAGAATTCGAATGAATATTCAACTTTTCAATAAAGCCCAAAATATAATGTCAGTCAGAGATAACCTTCATAATATTACATCCAGCCCCACATTTACCAAACATCATATGGAAATGTTTTTTACACTTTCAACGCACCAAATGCCAATAAATACTTATCATTCAAATCTTAGACTTTGGTTAAACCAAAGCGCCAACATATATTAATGTTTGGCCCCACAACAGTTATAACTTACCTTGCTTAACCTCCACACAACTTCATGATGCGAATGCTGTCAATCCTCCTATGGTTATCATCAAATAGTTATCGTGTTCATTTTACTTCGTGATTTTATTGCTCCAAAGCCACACGAAAGAAATGGTTTTGAAATCCCGCCATGCCACATGTCATTCTCAGACGTTTATCGTGTGATTTACCAATGAAACCATTTACCACTTGAAGCTACGCGAAAACCATAAGTGGTTTTCGAAAACCCTTCATGGTTCCAATTTCATAGTTTTTCCACATTTTCTCTTATGCCTGTGTTGTTGCTCACAGTTCCACTTTTCACCTTTTCTCGAATATGGCACCTCCGCACTTTAAACAAACCATCGATTTGTTTCGATACACCATTACTCCATCGTTCAGCCTTCAAACCCTCATAGCTTTCTTTCCACGCATGAATGAACTTATACTTCCCAATTTCTATGGTTATTATCCAATAAAAACCCTAAATGGGCACCTGCAACCCACCAGTACATTAACCCTCTGCGACATCTCTGTAGATCTCATTGCACTGTAATTACATAACAGAATGTATAATTCTCCTCTGAATTGAATTCCTTTCTGGTATTGATCTAAATCTCCTTACACCATCTGAGATCAAACCCTCAACATATCGATTTGAGAATTTATTTTCTCTTCCATATTATCGATCCATTCTGTGATCGATACACACAATTTCACCATTTCAATTCAAGTCCTATCTCTGTTTTCCATAGAGAAACCTCATGCCTGTGATCTATCTCATATACAGACGTTTACATATGCAAGTTTCTTTGCTTTATTTGACTATGAATAGTCTCAAATCCTTATAAAGGATTCTTCCCTTTGCACGATAGATCTCATTTATCTATCACTAATTCAACACACACACCGAACTTCAATTCATCAATTTCCCTTACACACAATATACACTTGAACACGAACTCAGAATTTGAGTTTCTATATTAAATTCAATATTTACATAGGAAATTCTTCCTCTCTGGCCTAATATTAAATCAGTGGCCTTCTTCCTCTACAACTCGTAGGCTTCAAACCCTATCTCTCTCAAAACCTGAACCACTCTCTATCTACTCTACTCTCTTTATCTATTTCCTATCTTCTACTTTATGTCTTGAGGCTTACATTTTATACAAATATTTCTGAACCCAATTCTGGTTCCAAATCCTTTATTTTCTCAACAATTTCCTATGAATCCTCTTTAATCCTAAAATCACTATTTAATCCCTAAGGATCCTCTTTCCTCCAAAAATAATGAAACAAACTCTAATTTAGGATTTATAGTTAATTCCTAAATCTCTCAATCCCTATACACTCTCAACTAGCATAATTCTCTCATGTTCTCGAACATTCGAGAAAATTTACAAAATTCCTCACAATAATTAATTAAGTCTCATTAAAATCACTCAAATCATTACATAAGAAACCAATTCCCTTAAAAACACAAAACCCGTAAGTCTAATAAAATACAAGGAATTTTCTTGAGCCTAATGCCCCTGCATCAGACTCCCAAGGTCAAAAATAATAATGATCTCCTGATCATGTGCTTTTAAATATTTGCCTCCTAGATCCCATACTCTATTTTGTTGCTGTCCATAAGCTGCATTATTCTTCAGCTACACTTTTCCAGGCTTCCATACTTTATTCTGCATCTTGCCACCAGCTATGTTTTCACAATCTGTTCTTGTTTTTCCTTTGCTGAAATTTCTTTGCTTTCTTGCTGCTGTCTTCTTCTGAGACACCTTCATCATCAACCTCCTTATGCTTTCAATTTCTATGTCCAGTTTATCTTTTGTCTGGAAATTACTTTGCCTTTTGTTGCTGCTTTCAATTTCCGCTGTTGTAGCTGCTTTTGTTGTTGTAGATGTTGCCTCACATGTTACTGTTTTTGTTGTTTTTTCCATAAATGTTGCCTCCTCCCAAACTTCTTGAATATCTCTTAAGATATATCCCTCTGCAACATTCTTCTTCTGCTTATCACCTGCAAATTTACTTTCAAAAAATAAATTATCATTTGATTCTTTAACTGCAGTAACGTACTCATTCGGTCTTCTTTGTATACTAGTAAGCATAATTAATTCTGGAAAACTAGTATTTTCTCCTATTTCTTTCACAACTTCAGGAATTTTCACTATAGTGTCTGCAATTCCTTTCTCTTGTTCAAATGTTTCCAGCAAACATTTCAGCCATTCCCTTTGTACTTGTTTTATCTCAAACACATCATCAATATGCTGCAATTTAGTTTCAACATATCCTTCGTCTTCTTCTTTGACAATATTCAGTAATTGTCCATCACCTCCTTGACTGATTCTGGAAATCAATTCAAATTCTTCAAAATCTGTATCTTCCTCCTTTATCAAAACAGAATTCTGATTCTCCACCACTGTGGTAATTCTAAAAGTCCGTCCTACAATTTTCTCTTGGTTAATTAGACAAACCAGTTCCTCCCTGTCATCAACAGTAATAAGTTCCTTCATATGAGACATGACTGTCTCACCTTCCTTAGAATTTATGAGTTCCTTCTTCTGCAACAATTCATCTTCATTCAAGACAACTCCAAAAGATGGATTGTCTTTTGTAACACCTGTAAACATAGTCAAATTATCAATTTTAAAATCACAATACCCAATGGTCTCATTTGATGATCCAGTCACCAAATCTTCTTTTTGTAGTTCCAAGTCTCTTCCAAGTCTCAGAAAATCTTCACTGTCTTTCCTTCCAGCTTCCAAATTTATCTCATTTGTTCCAATCACCATAGTAGAATGATGATCCTCCATTATGTTTTCAGCTAACATAGTTTCCTTTTCATTAAATTTTCTGACATTTTCCATTTGTTGTTCTTCTTTGCCTGCATAATTAACACATGAATTATTAGTATTAAAAATACAAGGTTTCAATACCTCTTCCTTGTCTAGAAACATTTCAATATTCTGCTTTGAGTTTTCATTTAAATCCTTTTTCAGCACATCAGTATGTTGATTTAAATTCCCCATGAGACTGTCAGCTAGTCTCTTCTTCTCATCATCTGCTTCATGAATGTCTCTCTGATCTGGTTCACAATAATGAACTTCTTTCTCTGTAATTTCACTGTGTTGAAATCTTACATCCTTATCCTCTGTTTTTTGACTGTCATTCATGACAATTTCTCTTTCTTTTACATTCAAAAATTTATCCTTAGTGTAGATCCTATGCTTTTCCAATTCTCTTCTCTAAAGATCTAACTTTCTATACAATTCAACAATTTCAATTGGAGTAGAACTTGGAAACTTTACACAACTTTCCATAACTTCATTTGATGTTGACCAATCATTAGATGGTCTTTATTTCTATGCTTTAATACTCTGTTGAGTATTCTCATGAGATCCCTCTCCCTTCATTTCTTTCTGAGATCTTGCTATCTCAGCATCATTCTGAATAGAATTCAGATTCAAATTCTTCTCCTTTACAAACTTCAAAGTTTGTTCATCATCCTGTGATGTACCTAAAATCATACACAACTCATCAGTTTTAAAACTATAAGACTTTTTAGTCTTGTTTGTTTTTTCAAGCATTTCTCCTTGAACATATTTGCATGTGGAATCCTCAAATTCCATCTTTGACTCAAAAAACCTGAGTTCTTCCTTCTATAAGGCAATATCCTTTTGCCTCTACTTCATTTGTAATGGTTTCCAAATTAACTTCTTTCCTTTCAGTGGAAATATCCATCCTCCTCTCTGGTTTTCCTCTTCTTGTAGCCATTCCTGTAGTACCTCCAGTTGTACTTTCATCACTGCAATTTCTCTTTCTCTATCCTTCATCTTATCTCTGTGGCATTCTTTATAACCTCTTCTCTGATCCTCCATGATCATTTTATTTATGATTTTCTCACTCACTATGAGTTACACTAAGCCTCTGCAACATTAAGCTCTCCCTGCTGCCACTTACCTCACCAATCCCTTCTCTGGACTTGGTATTTTGGCAATCACTGGTTCTCTATCTCTGGAACATCTTGAGCACTTTCTTCTACTCTCTCTAGGCTTATATCATCAACTCACCTTCTCTTGAGAACACTTAATTTGTTCCCCCTATCCAATCTTTAACTGGAATATTAGGTTCACTGCCATCATCATCACAACTTTGTCTTCATCATATCTGCAACCATAATTCTGCAATAACAATTTTAAACCATATTAAAATGATCTCACCTTCAAGATCTCTACATGATGTTGTTCTCTTCATTGACTTGTATTATCTTCATTTATTTTTGCAAATGTCTATTCACTTCCATTCTGTGTATCTGCTGCATATCAGATTCAATATATGATCTCCTCTTTCTTTTTCCATCACACATGCATTATGAATTAATTAAAAAAAATTCAATTCTCAAACAGAGCTTTTCCTGCTCTGATACCACTTGATAGCAGCCTAAGCTGCCAATACCCACATTCTCACATGTAGATTCATATAAAAATGCATGGTCCATTTATCAACCAACATATTTTCCATATTGGCAATTTCTAATGCAGAAGTTACCTTTTCACTTTGATGGTTTAAAACCATATTGTAAAACTCACAACACATATAAAATGCTCTTCAAATTAAAACCCCAAATAAACCTCATTCAGGGGTAACCTTAATGTGGAAGCTTTCCCTTTTAAACAATGGTTAAAACCATATAGTACAACTTCATATGCGGAAGTTGTTCCCCCTAATACCATTCTCGGCTCTTAATCAAAGTTTAAACCCTTTTTATACCTTATGGTTATAAAAACCATATGCTAAAACCCTTCTCACAAAGAATTCGAATGAATATTCAACTTTTCAATAAAACCCAAAATATAATGTCAGTCAGAGGTAACCTTCATAATATTACATCCGGCCCCACATTTACCAAACATCATATGGAAATTCGTTTTACACTTTCACCGCACCGAATGCCAATAAACACTTATCATTTAACTCTTCAACTTTGGTTAAACCAAAGCGCCAACATATATTAATGTTCATCCCCACAACAGTTATAACTTACCTTTCTTAACCTCCGCGCAACTTCATAATGAGAACGCCGTCGATCCTCTGATGGTTATCATCGAACGGTTATCGTGTTCATTTTACTCCGTGACTTTATTGCTCCAAAGCCACGCGAAAGAAATGGTTTTGAAATCCCACCATGCCACGTGTCATTCACAGATTTTTATTGCATGATTTCCCAATGAAACCATTTACCACTCGAGGCTACATGAAAACCATAAGTGGTTTTCGAAAACCCTTCACGGTTCTAATTTCACAGTTTTGCCAAGTTTTTCTCTTATGCCTGTGTTGTCGCTCACAGTTCCACTTTTCACCTTTTCTTCAATATGGCACCTCCACGCTTTAAACAAACCATTGATTTGTTTTGCTGCACCATTACTCCATCGTTTAGCCTTAAAACCCTCACAACTTTATTTCCACGCATGAATGAACTTCTACTCCCCAATTTCTGTGGTTCTTATCTAATAAAAACCCTAAATGGGCAGTTGCAACCCACTGGTACATTAACCCTCTGTGACATCTCTGCACATCTCATTGCACTGTAATTACACAACAGAATGTATAATTCTCCTCTGAATTGAATTCCTTTTCGGTATTGTTCTGAATCTCCTTACACCCTCCCAGATCAAACCCTCAACATATCGATTTGAGAAGTTATTTTCTCTTCCATCTTATCGATCCATTATGTGATCGATACAAACAATTTCACCATTGCAATTCAAGTCCTATCTCCATTTTCCATAGAGAAACCTCATGCCTGTGATCTATCTCATATACATACATTTACATATGCAAGTTTCTTTCCTTTATTTGACTATGAATAGTCTCAAATCCTTATAAAGGATTCTTCCCTTTGCACGATAGATCTCATTTATCTATCACTAATTCAACACACACACCGAAATTTAATTCATCAATTTCCCTTACACACAATATACACTCGAAAACAAACTCAGAATTTGAGTTTCTTTATTAAATTCAATATTTACATAGGAAATTCTTCCTCTCTCATCTGATATTCAATTAGTGGCCTTCTTCCTCTACAGCCCGTAGGCTTCAAACCCTATCTCTCTCAAAACCTAAATTACTCTCTATATACTCTACTCTATTTCTCTATTTCCTATCTTCTACTTTATGCCTTGAGGCTTACATTTTATAGAAATATTTCTAAACCAAAGTCTGGTTCCAAATCCTCTATTTTCTCAACAATTTCCTATGAATCCTCTTTAATCCTAAAATCACTATTTAATCCCTAAGGATCCTCTTTCCTCCACAAATAATGAACCAAACTCTAATTTAGGATTTATAGTTAATTCCTAAATATTTCAATCCCTATACACTCTCAACTAGCCTAATTCTCTCATGTTCTCCAACATTCGAGAACATTTACAAAATTCCTCACAATAATTAATTAAGTCTCATTAAAATCACTCAAATCATTACATAAGAAACCAATTCCCTTAAAAACACAAAACCCCTAAGTCTAATAAAATACAGGGAATTTTCTTGAGCCTAATGCCCCTACATCAGTTTGGTCTGTTTTGCACAAAACCCTGGTCTCGGGTTTTCAATATTATTCTTTGTTTTCCTGAAATGGCCAACACAAAACTGTCACTTGTTATCCCAACAAATTTCTAAGTTGGAATATTTAATTAGGAGCTGAAGATTGAATTTGCAATCTGAAAGAGATTTTGGAGGCTAAAATCGTGAGTTATAACAAATTCATTAATAAACCATCATTTCCAATATAATTCATAATAATTTTAAATTCATTAAAAATAACTGAGAATAAATATTACTTATCCATAAGAGCATAACTAATTATGAAATGAGATTAAATGATAAATTATGATAAAAAAACGTGATAAAATAATGGTAGGAATGGATGAAATATATGTTAAGAAATGGTAATATTAATGACAATTTAGTGGCCCAACATCTCCTCCAAACTGAACATGTTGCATGTCCTCATGCAACCCAATGCCTTTGTATTAACCAAGTTGTAGTACAATAATCAAAATGTCACCCCAATGCATGATATTGATGGAAGAGAAGACTTCTTCCCCAAATGCTTCCTTAAAACAATTTTCATATTTACTTTCAACCATATGTATATGAAGTTGCAACAAAGTATGATACAAGTAAAAACAAAATTTATTACAAACCAGATTTTGCTAAAATTTTGTAAGCAAATTTATACTATATCAATGCTTCTCTAATCCGGAAATCAAATCAATGCAATGAATGGATTTCAATATATCAACAAAATGGTTGTAGGTAATAAGGCATGATTTTTTTGGAACTTACAAATTGGTTTGGCTTGAAACTTTTTGGGTTTAATGATACCTATTTGTTGTCCAAAAATCACAAGAATCTAGTTGATAGTTTTAAAAATATACACAAATCAATTTTTGGATTGTATATCTTAAATGAGGAAGAAATGTGAAATCATTCATCATGCATAGCAAATCTTCCCCCAAAATCAAGAATTAGCATGCCCTCATACTACACTAGAAGACAAATTGAGGTGGTTGCTACAATCATGGTTGAAATCTTTGTTTGGTGTATAGCAACATGGAATAAGGGAGATTTTGAGAATGAATAAGGATATTGATGGATGGTAAAAAGTATTAATGGAATTTTCATGATAATGAAAGTAACACTCCCCCAAACTGAAATATTTTGTCTTTGAAAAAATGGGAAGTGGTAAAGAAGGGGAAATAATGGTTGAAAAATATGAGTAAATAATGCTCAATGGTTTTTCAAGACATTCTCCTAAACCTTTAATAAATAAAAAAATTATGCTATTTTAATTCAAGTTTTACTTCCATAAAAATGTGCAATGGCATGTTTGGATTGAAATTTCTTGAAGCTAATGTAGGTTGAACTGATGCTAAAAGTGATGCAGAAGGTGGAAGCCATGAAAGTTCAAAAAAAGTAATCAGAAATTGTGGCATGGTTTCCTTCCACCAAACTGATTAGTTTCCTTGTCATCTTTAAAACATCTCATGAGTATCCTTAATCAGTAATTCATCACCTCAATTAACTCATTACGTATAAAATTGACATATTAATGTTGTGAATGGCATGGGATAATAATGGATAAGAAGGGAAATGATGGTAAAAATGATGAGAAAAATATGTATTCCCTAGACCCGTAAGCTTTGGTTTTTTTTAACACAAAAATTGTGAGAATTAATTATCTCCGTCCTTGTTTCTCAAGGTCTGACCAATTACCTGGGATTCAAAATCAGAAATAGGCCTCTTTATTCCATCTCAAAATAGTAGTGTTGTTGTTAAGCTATGAATAAATGGTGACAGATTGGGCAAAGCAACTATCTTTGGTTAAAGATATGATACTTATAGAATAAAGGAATGATGGATTAAATGATACAAAATGTCAAATATCAAATATCCTAAAAGTTTCATCCTTGAAATGTAAAGTAAATATTTATAACTTAATAATAGATATAAACCATAACCACCATCATCTAAGAACTGATTAAATATTACCCCATGAACCATGAGTTCTAGAAAACCTTGTATATGCAACAGTCAGCTTTATCAAAAATTAGCTTTAAGAAAACAAGGTAACCAAGTAGATTATAGTATTCAATTAACTTCTATACCATAGGCATAACCACTGCTGCTAGCAGGCATCCATAGCCTCGATAGGGATGCCTTTTTAACCCATTAATATGCAAGTGTCCCATCTATTAGAAATAAGTACATAGTTACAAAAGCATTTCAATTTACTTAGATGTCAACTGAAGATCATTTTTCTGGCGTGGTAACTAGTTAATAACAATTTCATTCACGGGAGCTAACAAAAGTGAAAAATTCAGCTCATTATGAGACCTCTTGTCCTTCAATTTTATGACCGAAGGCCATTACCATGGCTTGGTGACTAGCAATGCTAATGTCACTTTATTAGGACCTATGATCATGGTAAGTTGACTTGTGATGAGACCTCCTATACTCTAGTTGACTATTATGTTTAAAAGTAAACTATGGTTATGTTAATCAATATAATATTACTTAATAAATGGGGTGGAAGGTTAGCTCCTTAAGAGCTAGGGATGGCATAAAAAGTTGTGTAGTAACTATTTTCAACTTTGATAGTTTTTCTTCTAAAAAAATAATAACCTTCAAATGACCGCTAATAAACATATTTTTCATTGCTAAGATTGGGGTTGAGAAACAGTTCATTGGATAATGGCTGAAATATTTAAATAAAATTCTGTGGTCATCATCATACATTTTACAAGATCAGGGACTTGACCAATTAGGAAAGTTGAAAGCTGGCATGATGAAATCATCGTTGCCTAATTGTTCCTTAAAAATAAGATTATGTTTATAGATAAACAAATATAAATTGACTACCCAATCATTATGCCAAAGAGGGCCTAGACCATTAAAATTATTTCCCATTCACCAAAGAGAAAAAAAAATCAGAAAGACCTACATATGTTGAATTCAATGTGAAAATTGGCCAACAAAAATAGTTGTGACTGAGGTAACAACAACCATGACTTAGGTAATAATAGGGAAATGGAAACAAAAATGATGTTAGGAAGGTGACATGAAGGAGGATTAGCCACTTTACAAAATAATGAGGAATTAAGAGTGAATCATTCCTGACAAGACTTACAATAATCATCCTTATTAATAAAGACGATACCTCCCCCCAACTAAAGTATTTATTTCATCACTCATAGTTTCTCATGTTATAAGTAAAATACCAATTAAATCCATGGAGTCGGTCGAGGACGTAACTAGAAAATTACCTTGGTGGAGTAACAACACTAGAGGAGTAACAACATGAAGTACTTAGAAAAATATCACCATGGAGTAACATCACCGAAGGAGTAACAAAATTAGAGGAGTAACAACACCAGACACTTAGAAAATTTCCTCGAGTAACAACATCTGAGGAGCAACAACACTGGATACTTAGAAAAATTTTCGGAGTAACAACATTGGAGGAGTAACACTGGATACTTAGAAAATTTTCTAGAATACAACACAGAGGGAGTAACAACACCGAAGGATTCATATCAGTGATAGAGTCACAACACCAATGAAGTAACATAACTGACGGAGTAACGATAGTAACGGAGTAACAACACTGACGATGTAATAGCAGTGACAGAGCAATAATAGTAATGAAGTAACAACACTGATGATGTAACAATAGTGATGGAGTAACAACAGTGACAGAGTCACAACACCAATGGAGTAATAGCATCCAACACTTAGAAATTTTTTTTGGAGTAACACCATCGTGAAACTTAGAAAATTTTCCAGAGTAACAACACTGTGAAACTTAAAAACTCGCCTCTTTTATTTTGAGAACAAAAAAAAAATGTAACTTTGCAGTAAATAGTACCTGAAGCATTAAAACATAAGAGAAATAAAAAATTAAATGACTCTTTATTGAAAACCAATAAATAAATAAATAACTTAAGTTACAATGGTTATTATTTTTTTTTGCAGCAATGTTGTTTATGGTTGGTGAATGAATGGAAAAATGGTTTTTCAGAAATGATTGGATCTTCAAATAGAAATCAATTCCCCATTTCTCATGTGATAAATCCTTTAATTGATGAAAATTATTCATGTTTTTTTTCTCCGTGTGAGGAAACGTCTTTGAAAATGTTTTTATTTCATTATCATTGCCTTCAAGAATCACTTGTTCATAAATTGCCCTCATTTATTCTCCTGGGTCCTACAAAAAAATGAGTGTATACCTGCAATAAAACATGAAATCATGGAATAAGAGAGGTTATCAGGCTCTCCTAATCCAAGAAATATGCAAAAAAAATAAGTATTTACTCTATAAAACAAATCCATGGAAAAAAATAACAAGTAAAATTAATTTATTACCTGCGGGTGAGTGGTGGCCAACCATACTAACCAACAGTGTTTCAATCATAACTTCTTTGTTTTTAGTTTGATTTGAGTGTTCTAAATCCAAAATTAAATTGAATTCAGAGATATTTCTCCAATATAAATAGGTTTTAAAAA
The DNA here is from genome assembly GCA_034641835.2 of Pinus albicaulis. Classification (NCBI taxonomy): domain Eukaryota; kingdom Viridiplantae; phylum Streptophyta; class Pinopsida; order Pinales; family Pinaceae; genus Pinus; species Pinus albicaulis. The sequence goes on from CM076577.1 coordinate 1,242,228,223, forward strand.
TTCCATTTAATGGTGTATTAAATTTGCTTAGAACAACCTGCATAACAAAGTCATTTTCGATTTTCCAGCTCAGACCAACAGTTGATATTTTAAGCATAACTTTTTAATTTGATGACGAATTGAACTGATTCAAATTGGAGATTCAATTATATTCTAGTAGATATCCCCAATAGTAATAGGTTTAAAGGAAAGAATAATTTATGGGTCAAATACCCTAGTAAATAGCCGGAAAAACAGATTTTTGAGAATGCTGATTTATGATATACAATCGGTATTTTGGTCATAACTTTCTCATAAAATATTGAAATAAAATGATTCAAATTTATTTGTTACCTATATTCATAGGGGAATATACAATAGTAATAGTTTTTCAAAATATAGTCATTTAGGCCTCCAACAACGGATTGTCCCAACTCTGTTCCTGAGTTGCCTACTAGACATCTTGTGATTGTTTTGGTCATAAATTTTTCGTTTCAAATCCAAATTAAGTAATTAAAATTGGGTTAGAAATTATGCATAAAGGGCTATGTAGGATAGAAATAGGTTTTTAAAATATTCCCATTTGGTCCCTAAAAACATGACTTTCCCGACTGTGTTTTGACTGATTTTCATCAAGTCTGCAAGCCATAAGATATGATAATCAATGAATTTTTCCAAGAAGGTGATCAAAATGAATATAAGTGTTTGTAGAAATTTCATTTTCCAATATATTATATCTACATACATAAATAAATTCGAATATTGATCACTGATGTCAATTTTCACAGCAACTATTTTTACATATAAAAAAATTTATTTATCTATCTCTTCATTTATTCTATTTTCTACACTACACTACTCTACCTTGAAAAAAAAAATATACTTACGTATAACAGTACTTCCAATGAAGCCATTTTCGAAATACGGATTCAAGTATGCACATACCCATAATTCAAATATGTATGTTAATAATTACTAGGGTACGAGAGACCAACTTCCCTATTAAGGATTGTGCCAAGAATTGTTGAAGTATGGAGTGATGTTACAAGCAAATGAAAGAGTAAAACCAATCCTCAATATAGTCTTGATTTCCCATATTTGTCACATTGTGCAGTTTTTTGACTGGGTTCCACATTGTTTTGATGCTTTGTTCCCTGACCTCATCCCATGAATTTTGGGGGATTTCCTATATTTAGTTAGAGTTAGGGAGTTTTGGTTTCTCTGCTATCCTACAAGCACACATGGACCCTATGTGTATCAATCCTCACTATAAGTGCCTCAGTTCTATAGCGGTGAGCTCTCTCAAGTATGTTAGAGCGATGCACAGGTTCTTACCTCTCGTCTTATGTCCCAACAACTGTATAGTTGAAGACACACTAAAAACCCCAAAAACTCACACTTCTAAGTGCCGCAGTGTAGCAACGGTGAGCCCGCTCAAGTATGTTAGAGCAATGAGGAGTTATTACCTTTCATCTTACCGCCCAACAACTACTAACTAGGAACACCCTACCATCAAACAAACATTCCAAAACTCACACTTCTAAGTGCCCGAGTGTAGCAATGGTGAGCCCGCTGAAGTATATTAGAGTGATGCGTAGGTTCTTACCTCTCATCTTACCGCCCAACAACTACTAACTAGGAACACCCTACCATCAAACAAATATTCCAAAATTCACACTTCTAAGTGCCCCAATGTAGCAACGGTGAGCCTGCTCAAGTCTGTTAGAGTGATGCACAGGGTCTTACCTCTTGTCTTACCACGCAAAAACTGCTGACTAGGAACATCCTACCACCAAACAAACAATTCTGGCTAATTGTATCACTACTGCCATCCCTAGAAATGGCACCAAAATGTTGGTCTATATTAATCACTGTTAAATGACTTAGACAGTACACATGCACTATCAATCTAGGGATGTCTTTTATTTCAATGACAGTAGCACTCTATGTGACGACACATCAAACTAGAGGCAAAATCAAGATGAAGATAAATTGTTGCTAAATCAATTGCTGAAAGAAATCACTCATGCAAGAATAAAAACAATCTACAGGAATGTAACTATGCCTCAATTAAATAGTACCTAGCACGCCACACAATAATTACACCAACTGGTATTTCTAATCACATCTGTGTAAATCATAGTAATATCGAAACTGAAGCAGATCTACTTACGACCAGAAAAACAACAACAATACTCCACCAATACGCAAAGAAAATGAGAAATACAGTAAAACTAATTTAACCACTACATCTCCTACTAAAGAGGAGGGCCCTTCCTCCCTAGCAGGGCACAAGAAGTGATAGAAACTAAATAGAAATTAAACCAAACAACACATGTAACAACAACAAAATATTTCATTATTATGATGATTGAAAGCTACAGAGACAAGTTGATGACATATATCCCCCTCTCTCTGAATTGTCTCTTTTAAATATACAAGCTCGAAAAGAGAAATTTACAGCCAACTAATTACAAAATGATTTCCCATACAATTCAGATTGATTACAAATTCTAAGAGATCTTTCCACCATGATTCAGCTTTAACAAGTCGAATCTAATTATTGCAATTGAGGAAATTTGGAAAACAACCAGAACAGAAAATCTATGAATATGTCCTTTGAAGAACCTTGTGTTTCTCTCAACGAAGACCAAATTTTTGAAAACTACTCATTTGGTCCATTCTTCACAAAAACCATGTCTCAGATTTTCAATATTCTTCTTTGTTTGCCCGATATGTCCAACGAAAATCTGTCACTTATTATCCCAACAAATTTCTGAGTTGGAATATTTAATTATGAACTGAAGATCAGATTTCCAATCTAAAAGAGATATTGGAGGCTAAAATCGTGAGTTATAACAAATTCATTAATAAAACATCATTTACAAGATAATACATAATAATATTAAATTTAATAAAAATAAAGGAGAATAAATATTAATTATCCATAAGAGCATAAATAATTATGAAATGATATTAAATGATAAATTATGATAAATAATGTGATAAAAAAATGGTAGGAATAGATGAAATATATGTTAAGAAATGGTAATAATAATGGAAATTTAGTGGCCCAAAAATAGTGTATACGTTTTCTGAGCGTTTGTAGTTTAGAAGGGCATGACAAATTGATTTAGAGCCAACCTTCTAGTTAAAAGTGTGAGTTAGGTTACTGCACAACAATTTCATTTCCATCTATTTCCTAGTAGCAGTATGCAAGCTTAAAACAGAGCTACATAGGTTGTGTGAGTTTTATTTATTTAAGTAGTGTGAATTAAATTCCTTTAAAAAGTGTGAGTTCTTTGAAGGAAATGTGATTGACTTCTGCAGAGTATTCCATTTAAATAGCTTCGGTGTGATTCTAGTTCTTATTCCTTGTTTCTAAAGTTTGAATTAAACAACGAAAGCCCCTTTCTACATAGTAAGGTTTCATTTCAGTGATTTGGTTTAGAGTGTTTAAATTTATGAAGAACATTTTGAATTGATTTAAGATTAAAATGTTGTGCCGTTACACCAATTTTTGGTCATCGAACCTGTTACTATTAGATGGACCAAAGTACACCATGTAAGACCAATTTTACCCTTGTAAAATTTCTTTCACTATAAAAAATAACTTAGTAATCCTTAATTTATTAAGTTGTTTATGGTCTAAACAGGAAACCCCATGAGGAATAATTGAATAAATCCTTATTTATTTGATTTTCCTCGAAGGATAATTAGTTAAACAACAATTTAATTAATATTCCTAGTCATATTTAACCCAAACTAGGAAAATTAATTAGATAAATAATTATTTATCTTATTATTTTCTAGGAATAATTATTTAAAACATTATTTAAATAATATTCCTTGCTAAATTTTACTAAATAATTTATAAATAATTGAATAAATCACTATTTATTAATTATTACTCAACCACATTCTTAAAATAATAAATAAAATTTTATTTATCTATTATTTACAAATAAAGGGATTTGACCAAATTCAAATTCTTTTTCCCTCCAACAAAAATAATAAAATATTCCATAAAATTTGGATCTCGATCTCGTTAATAATATTTTAATTATGCACTAATATCTATATTAACCCAATATTTTGTTATAAATAGAAGGATGTTTCCATTCACTCACTACCTTTTGTTGCCTAAAGATCACTCTGGATCTATACTTTTGGTCTGACTTTGATCCTCCATCATTGTCATATTTTTCTATCTTTTTGCTTGTGAGCTCCCCATGAGTTCCATTTTTGTCTGGGTTTCCTACACCATTAGGAAAGAGAGATCCTAGATCTGAAGCACTGAGGACATACAAGAACCCACCCATTGAGGGGGATTGGTAACATCTTTCTATGTTCCCTTCCCAGGTGTCATAAATACAAAATCCTTTAAAAATATTCTTGTTTGTCTATTGGATGCATGAAGAAAGTATTTCTTTTATTTGCTGTATAATGTATCTAACTGCATAGATCTCAATTTTGTAGCATTTATCTTGGTCAAATAACTACATATCTAAAGAAATTGACATCCATATTTGATGTTAGGGCTATTTGTTATGCACAACTAAAGTGAGCTTTTTTCGTACGCTTGCGATTATAATTCACACTAACAAATGGCGACTCCACAAGGATTTATAATTATGACTATTTTCGTTTTTTAGATCCCTGCATGACCAACTGCTTCAACCATTAGGGTTTTTCTTCAGCTTCTTGTTTTTCTTTTCTTGATGTTGTTTATAACCTTTAAAACCCTAAAATAGTAAAAATTCTCACTTTCGTGTGTTTCCGGGCCTATTTTGCAGGTGACAGGTATCAGCCATAGCTGAGACGAAATTTTTTTCTGAAACTTGCGCTTGAGAGTGCAGAAAGTGAAGGTCACACGTTTTGAGCCAAAACCCATGACCTCAACCTCTAGGGCGCATAAAACAACCAAAAAATTGCGACCTCTGCCAAAAACAGGTTAGGAACTGCGACCTGTAATTTTTGCGGGAATTTTTCTATGATTTTTTTGGGTTTGTCTGGGCTCCTGTTCAGGGTTTTCTAACCTCCATATCCACCCATTTTGGAGCCGTACTTAGTTTGTTTTAGTTGTCGAAGTGGGAACCAAGCCTCTTAGGGCTTCAGTACGCTTATACCTTTTTAGGAGGAGTTTAGGTAATGTAGGTCATCTGAGATTTCAGTGTGTTCAGCCATTTTTCTGATCTAATGTTATACTTTTAGATCCATTTCAAATTGGTTATTCATCTATTCAAAACACCTTTTTTAAGTTTTTTTTGGTCCTCCCCTCCGTTTCCCTTAAGGTTGTATTTTTTTGCCACCTCATTTACAACACCTTTCCCTTTGGTTTGTTGCTGTTTTCTGCACCTATTTCCATCAGATCTAACCTTTATATCTCTGTCCCTCCCGAATTTAGATCCATTGGCCATATTGTGTGATTTGACTAGATTTTTCCCACCCATAAACTAGTTGTTGGGAAGCCCTCTTCCTTGGGTTTAAGTCGATGCATCTTTAGCTGTTTATTTTCTATCATATTTTAGTTTTGTTTACTATTTTTTTTAGATTTATTTATAGTTATGCAACACCTTTTTTATTTTTCTCCACACACGTATAGGTTTAATTAAAATTAACACACTTATCACATACACGCACACCCTAAGTGAAGAGTGCCTGGTTTACACCACCAGGCCAAGACTATAAAATTGTAATCAATTGATCCTGCACCTCCCTGCCCTTGTTGCGACATTATAATTGTTTGATCCTGCACCTCTTTTCCCATGTTGGTGTCTCTTCCTTTTGTGATCTATGTCTGTTTTTCCATCATTGCACCCCCAAGGCATTTATCCCAGAGACTTCTTGGCCTTCATCTGCAGTTTCCATTAGGAAGACTTACTCCTCCATGTAGGGTTTGAGTTATTCCTCCATCGAGTCCCCTTTCTGACTCTGCTTCTTGTTCCCATTCTGGTTCTATCCTTGGTTCTCCTCCTACCACCTTCACCATGTCTAGTTCAGGACCTAACGTTGGTGGTAGCCTCGACCCTAATGATGTAAATACTACTGGTGAGACCGCAACAGGAACTATCCCGAATGCTGCCTTGCTTCCTTATATGGCAGGTCTCAGTCTTCCCAATTTTAACTACTTGATCAATGACCCCATACACCATGATCTCGGTTAGCCTGCTATGCCAACCAAGTTCCCGTCAGACATCCCCATGTTTGAAGGTCTTGCTGGAGAGGATCCTACAAACCACGTTCGATCTTTCCACATGTAGTGTTCGTCTAACTCCATCACTGATGACTCTGTTTATCTTCGGTTGTTCCAGCGTATGCTTACCAGAGAAGATTCCAAGTGGTATATTGACCAGGCCTCCTCCTCTCATACTACTTTTGTGACTCTTGCCAAGGATTTTCTGTCTTACTTCCAGCTTCCCCTTCGTTATGACACTAGTACCAAACTTTTGACCTCTTTCCGTCACTCGTCTGCGACCCGCCTATCCGATCATGTCTAGGAATGGCGGAGAAGAAAGAGCCTATGCCGAGTCCCTACCTTCTAAGACCATGTCTACATGGACTGGTTTCTCATATCCCTTTTGCCTGCTATTGGAAAGGATGTCGCATCCCATTTCCCTCAGACCGAAGAAGTTGCTCTCCATATTGCCTTGAAATATGACCTGATCTATGCATAGTCTGGTTATGTTTATACCGTCTTACCTGATCTCCTTAGACCCGGTGGTGCCAACACACCGGGGGCATCCCATGCCACCGATGGTATCATTGGAGCCCTTTCCCATCCATACACTCATTCTCCCATGGGTTATGGTTTCCCTCAGGGAGGGGCCAGCTCCTCCAACACTTTTCCCCCTCCCGTAGCATGTATCCAGGATACGGCATGCTTCCTCCTTCTGCCCAACCTATTTACCACAATTTTACCTAACATCATTATTATCCGTATCCATAGCCTGGTGCTCCAACTCCTCCAACATTAGCACCTTAGCCTCCCTTGCCTTCTCAACCCCCGCAACATCAACCACCACCCCACTAGGGGCAGGTGTATGCACAATAGGGTGAAACTAATCCTCCTACTTTCAAAAAGAAGAGGAAAGGCAACCAAAATCAATCTACCCTAGGTAATCCAGGACCCAATCCCCAGAGGAATACACCTAACACTACTAACCAGAAATTTGGCACTCAACCCAAGCAGGATAGGCATGTTCACACGAAAAAATTTTGTTCTTGTTATAGTGTCTATGGTCACTACACCCATGATTGTACTCTTTTACCCCAGATGAGACAGATGTGGGAAGTTCAAGCAACATCCCGAGGACAACAAGCCTCCCCTTCGATTGCTCCTAACGCTGCACCTATCTAACCAGCTGTGTTTACCAATCCTTTCCCCCAACAAGGATTCATGGCTACCCAACCCCCTGAAAGTAAGGTGGCCACTCAACCTCCTCCATATGGTACCTATGATTACTATATTCTCATGATGAACTCTGACCAACCCATTACCATTGACCTAAACCTTCAGAATCGGTCCCGTCAGTACAACAAGCCCCCTACTATGTCTGTCCTCAAGCCCCCTTCTTTAGGTCCCACAGAGCCTCTTTTGACACCCAATTGTCCCTTAAAAATCTCTCAGCCTAAGGCAAAGGTTCATACCAATATCCCTAAGGGACCATTACACTGAAATGGTGCTTCTAGTAAAGCTGCCCATTCATATAGTATAGTAGACGATTTGGCACAATCCCTTGCTACCATATCAATGCTGGAACTCCTCCAGTCGTGCCCTTCACAATGAAAATCTCTACTAACTACCATGGGTGATGTGGATCCTTCAGATGATCGTTTGATCATATTCGATATTGACCAGTCAAAACATCCCCCCTTCCTATTTTTTTTTGCCTTCCAAATCCCTATCAAGATCCGGAATGCCAACGTCTCCCATTGTATCATTGACGAGGGGGGATCCACTTGTGTGATGTCCACTTTGGTTTGGAAGCAACTCAGATCTCTTGATTTGGCCCCTTCCACTATCACCCTTTGAGCATGGGATGGCCATTCTTCCCAACCCCTTGGCATCTTGCAAAATTTTCCTATTACTCTTGCGGGAAACACTATTTGTGTTGACGTAGAAGTCATTGATGCCCCCTTAGATTACAACATTCTATTGGGTCATAGCTACACTTATGTGATGTCTGATGTCCCATCTACGGTTCACTATAAGATGTGCTTTCCTCATAATGGAAATATTGTCACCATCGACCAGTTGACATATTACGAACCGAAGTCTCAGACCTCCCTTGAGTTCATCATCTCTTCGGTGACCAATAAACAAATAGTCGAAACTTTGACCAGTGTTTCACCTGAAGTATACAAATACTCCTCTTTTCTTGGTTCATTCCCTGGTATTTCTCCTCCTATCTCTGATCCAAGCTCATCGAACGTTTGCACGATGCAATCGTCTCGGTCCAACCTCAAGCGGACTAGTTTGACTAGTCAGCAGCCCTGCCTTCCGCAACCTGCTTCTAACACCTCGACTCAGCCTTCAGGACCCACCCCTCAAGGGCCCTCATCTGTGGCTAGTATCCATGAGCCTATCTACCCTCTTGGAACGATTCCTCCTAGCATTAACCATCTTAGAGCTGTCCTGCTTGGCTGTTACCCTTCCGGTCAAATACCGTTTCTGGCTCCCCCTCCTAGAGTATTTTCAGTACCTGTTATGGCTATCTTATCCCTTCCTAACATAACCCTGGGGATCCTAGTTTGGTACATTGATCCACCATGTTGATCAATATTGACTCATAAGTCATTGATTTATTAAATGTTGATAGGCTATGGGTGGAACATTATATCAAAGAGTGAAATATTTGAAGAGATGGTCGAAGCGAAACAAGGTAAAGGAAGTCACATACATAAAAGCCAAAGGTGGAGTTAATACGAAAAGGCTGAAGTATAGAGAAAAAGGGGAATAGTAATTTTAAAAGGCACAAGGTTTCTTTTTGGTGCCACTTTCCATCGCAAATCGCATTCATGCCACTCTCCGCCATCGCACTTTCTGCCTTTGTGATTTGCGATCATCGCAAATCGCACCCATCGCAAAGCGCATATCGCAATTTCACATGTTTGTGCTCAATCAATTTATTGCAAATATTTGCGATGCGATCCACCCATCGCAGATTCGCCCCATCGCAAAAGCGCAAAGCGCAGTTTTCTGTTGGTGCCACTTTCCGTCATCGCACTTTCCGCCTTTGCGATTTGCGATCATCGCAAATTGCACCCATCGCAAACCGCACCCATCGCAGATCCGGCCCATCGCAAAAGTGCAAAGCGCAGTTTTCTGTTGGTGCCACTTTCCATCATCGCACTTTCCGCCTTTGCGATTTGCGATCATCGCAAACCGCACCCATTGCAAACCGCACCCATCGCAGATCTGCCCCATCGCAAAAGCACAAAGCGCAGTTTTCTGATTGGTGCCAGTTTCTGCCATCGCACTTTCCGCCTTTGCGATCTGCACTTTCCGTATTGGGTCCCACCTCGTACGTTCATTCCCGTACCCCTCATGCACATTTCCGTTGCATTTCATGTGTTTCCTTTGCATTTCCACCAAATTCTGAAGGTTTCACATTTTACGTTAAAATTTCAATGTTTCATATGTATTCTGTCATGTGCATAAGTTATTCCACGGACCATTCTCCACCGTTGATCCCCACCACTAGACCCCGATCGAACGGCCCGCGATGCATTTCCCCACAAAACCCTATCATACACCGTGCCATTGCCTTTTTCACCATTTTTACGTAGAAAACACTGTTACGTTGTATTTTCTACCACCGCCTTACTTTTTACCCCGGTCCATCATGCAGTGTTGTCATTCCTCATTATCCCCCACCACTTCCACCTCCCCGTGAACGGTTTTCTTAACAAGTTTGCGGATTTTTCAGGGTTTTAGTGATGGAAAATTATCATAATATATAGCCTGGACTGTAGTAGCAGAGCACATCGAAGGGCTACTCTACAGAAGCTGCAATTATGAAGAAAAAGTCCCGGGAGCTGTCTCGACATGGCATCCATGGAAGAAATAGGGTTCAAAATCCACCAAACCCTTCAGAATCATTCAAGGAGTATATTTTTGCAGATGAAGACATTAATGATGAAGCAAAGAGTATCAGTCGAAGACCTATGAATTCAATGTCTGGCACGAAAGATTTTAAATTCAAATTCAAAATTTGAAAACAGAGAGTACAATGCACAAGAGAATTATGCCCTTAAGGTTTAATTCTAATAGGATTTCTTTTCAGAAAAGGACAGATTATTTATAGCTTTCATTTTCATGCTATGTCCCTGAGAAGGGTTTCTACCTGATACTTTTACTTCATAGAGCAGCCGGAAAAAATGCGCTCAGTTCGCCACCCGGATCGCTAGCTCATCAGCGAACATCCCACCTTCAGCATCAGCAACGGCCTCAACCCTTCAACATCTATGAAATCATGTCAACTCATGATTCGGCCTCAGTGGCCCATTTACTTTTTACTGAATTAGTTACTTTTAAGTTTCGAGTGGGCTGTTTACTCCACTCCAGCATTTTACTGTTACCATACTTTTGTTTAATTTCCTGTTTTAAAAACAGCCAAGGGCTTGACTATCCATGATGGGAGGCCTTATTCCTCATCATAAGTTTTGTTGTTCTGATAAAGACCTTTAACAGATTTTGGTCATGCGAAGAAGATATTTTCTCAAAAATATCTTCTCGCTGAGATAGGAAGAGGTCTATATAAGGAAGATCGAATGAGAAAAACGAGTTCCAGATTTCCTGAAGAAAATGGCAGTGTAAAATTTTTTGTATGCTTTTCGTGGAATTATCAATGCAAATACACAGAGCCCGTGGGGTTTCAGCGAAGAGAAGTTCTAGTTATGTATGAGGATTCCAGTCTTAATTCTATATAGTTCGTGACTCTTTCTTTGTGATATTGTATCATTGTTCTTTCCACTGTTTTCAATTTCCTTTTATCGTGTCTTGGAATGCGAGTAACTTGCCACCTCGGGTATGAATTTATCGCTGTCTGATACTCATGCTTTACTGGTCTATGTTTCTTTAAATATGACTCATACACGATATGTTGTTCCGCTTAACACATCATTCATGTTTCCTTTGTATTAAACATTGTGGAATGTTACTCTCACTCAACTGATTGATATGTATGGATTCTTAGTTCCTAAGCCCATATTATGTTGAAATATGTTTTCTGAGCACCATTTCATTGGTAGTTAGTACCCCCCTTTCATTGGTATGTTTTCTATTTAAAATACCTATATGTCTTTCAGAAATTGGCCCTCTCTGATGAAAGTTGTCTCTAAGTTGTCTGAAGTATATATGTATTGAAGATTCCCTTCTTGTCTTTACGGTGTCTTTATAACTTTCTAAATCCGAAGGTAGTTTGGTCCCATCCATATGATGATGCTTTGCACAAGTTGAAAAGGTAGAGAGTCCTAAGCTCATAATGAGCCTGAGATATACTTTATACTCCCTACTATTTAAGATGTCCTAGGCACTAGTCTTTGGCAACTCAAGGTTGTCTCTAGGAGCTACAACATCTTTCTGGCGCCGTTGCCGGGGACGAAGTCGAAATAAATTAAAATCCCTGGGCCTCGACAAACCTATTCACTCTTCTGTAAACATCGCAAGAAGAAGCACCTGCTCGAAAGGAGGCAACACCATAAAAGACCCTAGACAAAGGTAAGAGGCCCCTTAAGCCATCTCTGCAGTCTAATAATAAAATGCCTTCGTCTTCACAAGTAGCTGCACACCCTAATGATAAGCTTACCGAAAAAGAAGCTAAGCCTCCCCCTCAAAGTGAAGAGTCAAAAGATAAAGAAACAAAGGAAGTGGCAGTAGATAGGTCCTCCTCTTCTTTTAGTTTACAGAAAGAACTTGAGAAAGTGAAAATCCCAGTTCCCCTAATCGAATTGTTAAAGCAACCTGCATATCAGTCCCAGGTCAGGTCCTTCATCCTTCCCCCAGAAGTAACACACATCCATGACAGTCTCAACTTACAAGAAGAAAGACCTATGGTAGTGTTTGGTCCACATGTCGAAGAATTAGACCCCTCTACACCTCCCTTTTACGTGTCTTTGGTGATCCATGACCTATTGCTCCACAATTGTATGTTAGACTCTGGAGCCTCCCACAATCTGATGCCTCTGTCTGTCATGGAACAATTAGGACTCCAGATCACTCATCCATATCAAGATCTATACTCATTTGACTCCAAAAGAGTTAATTTCTTGGGCATGATTAAGGACCTGGTGGTCAACCTGGTCCAAATCCCAGCTAAAAGTGTAGTAATGGACATTGTGGTGGCTGACATTCTAGCCCGTTTTGGTATGCTACTATCAAGGTCCTGAGGAACAAAAATTGGTGGGTCAATCAAACTAGATCTAACATATGCCACCATCCCAATTTTTGGTGAGCAGGAGAGGAGATTATACAGGGAGACCAGATTTCTAAAAACGGTTACCAAAGCTGACAGTTCAGGAAATTCACCGGTTTACAGTAAAGATAGATATTTTTCGTGCTTGATGTTAGAAGAAGATTACAATTATGCTCAGGAACCTTCCTTATGTCATATAAGTACTCAAAAATCCTCAGAAGGTCTTGAAACAGGGGTATGGACTCTACATTTCGATGGGGAAAATTCAAAGGAAGGTAATGGTGCTGGAGCTTTATTGATTTCCCCTACAGGCAAATGGGTCCCACTGTCCTTCAAATTAGAGTATGAAGCCACCAATAACGTGGCTGAGTATGAAGCACTTTTGTTGGGGCTACAAGCAGCCAGGAATATGAATATACAAACCCTGAAGGTCTTGGGTGATTCAGAATTAGTGGTCCGACAGATCAGAAATTAATGTCAAGCTAAACATCCTCGTTTAAGAGCTTACAAGAATGAAGTATGGGACATAGTGGAGAAATTTTTCTCAGCTTTTAATATTCAGTTCATGACCCGGGAGCAGAACAGGATGGCAGATTCACTTGCAGTAGCTGCTAGCACCTTCCGGCCACCCCAAAATCCCCTCCTGAGGTATGAGATAGAAGTAAGGTACCGACCTTCGATTCCAGACAATGTCAAACACTGGAAAGTGTTTGAGGATGATGAACAAGTGAAAAGGTTTCTATAGATAGTTGGGGAGTTCTCTAATATGGAAATCGACTATTGTGAGGGGGATGATGTTGAGAACCAATCAGAAAACAAGTGGGAAGAAAAAATGGACGGGAGCAAAGTGTTACAGCTGAAGGGAAATGTCATCCCTAGAGGCCTGGTGCCCCTAGAAAGGTTTTTTGACAAAAATGATGTCCCCAGGCAGCCCAGAAAAATGACATATGAAAACTAGGTAGAAGACCTAAATCTGGGTACTGAGGTCGAACCCAAAATTGCGAAATTATCCAGAAAGATCTCGGACGACTATAAGGAGAAGTACTTAAAATTATTTCAGTCTTATAGGGATGTATTTACATGGTCCTATCAAGACCTAAAGACGTTTGATATCAGCATTTTGCAGCATGAAATTCCCCTAAAGGCAGATGCAAGGCCTCACAAGCAGAAGCTCAGAAAAATAAACCCTCTACTACTCCCCTCCATTGAGAAAGAAATCAAGAAGCTGTTAAAGGATAAAATAATTGTGCCATTGAAGTACTCTGAATGGGTGGAAAATCTAGTCCCTGTCCGAAAGAAAAATGGAGAAATAAGGTTGTGCATGGATTTCAGAAATTTGAATAGAGCGTCCCTGAAAGACAATTACCCATTACCAAAGATGGACCACATTCTGCAGAAAGTGGTGGGGGCCTCTAGGATGTCTATGATGGATGGTTTTTTGGGTTATAACCAAGTGGCTGTACTCCTAGAAGACCAGAAGAAGACTACTTTCACCATGCCCTGGGGTACATTCATGTACGCTAGGATGCCTTTTGGGCTGATTAACGCAGGAGCCACATTTCAGAGGGCTATGGACATAGATTTTGTTGGGGAACAAGATAAATTTCTGGTGGTCTATCTGGACGATATTACAATATTTTCGAAAGATGACGCCGAGCACATTCAACATTTACAGAGAACTTTTGAGAAATGCAGAAGGTATGGTCTTTCCCTAAATCCTTAGAAATCTTTGTTTTCATTAGAAGAGGGTAAGCTCCTAGGACACATTGTAACTAAGAATGGGGTCAAGATTGATCCTAAAAGAGTGGAGGTTATAAATTGCATCTCCCTCCCCAGGAATAAGAAAGAATTCCAGGTGTTCTTAGGGCGTATCAATTTTATGAGAAGATTTATCCCTAACTATGCTGAGATAGTTAGGCATATAACACATATGTTAAAAAAGAATAATGAGGTGAAATGGTCACCAGAATCGAGGCAGGCCTTTTCCAGGATAAAGAATGCATTTGCTGAGGCTCCTGTGCTGGCAAGGCTAGATTTCACTGAACTAGTTATGATTTTCTCTTTCGCATCACCTCATACGGTAGCTAGAGTTCTCCTACAGAAAAACGAGGATGGGTATGAACAACCCATTGCTTTCTTTAGTCAGGTGCTTCACGACGCAGAATTGAAATACAATATATTGGAGAAGCAGGCCTATGCCCTGGTAAAGTCCCTCAAGGCATTTCGCATGTATATTTTGCAGTCTCACATTACTGCATTTGTACCCACCGCAGTGGTTAAAGATATCCTCGTTCAGGGTGACAGTGAAGGAAAAAGGGGTAGGTGGATTGCAAAGATACACGAATATGATCTGGACATCAGATCCACTAAGTTGATTAAAGGGCAAGGGCTAGCAAGAATTTTATCAGAGAATAATCATCAAGCTTTGGGCATCAATTTATCTATGATTGCAAATGAAGATTCTAAGGAACAGAAATGGCAGCAAGAAGTGGAAATGGCCACTTAGAAAATACTGATGAAGTATCTTACTATTCCTTGGTAAAAAGAAATAGTTGAGTATCTCCTAACACTCAGCTATCCACCCAGCTGTGATAAATCAAAATACAGAGCACTGAGGCTGAAATCACAAAAGTATACGATTGCCAATGGTCAGCTATATTGGAAAGATATTTCAGGCATACTGTTATTATGCCTCACAGAAGGTGAAGTGGAGAACATAATGACCAAATTTCATGAGGGAATCTGTGGAGGACATTACAGCTAGAGGAGCACAGCTCAAAAAATTCTGAAGGCTGGTTTCTACTGGCCTAAATTGTTTGGAGACGTCTTTGCTTGGGTTAGAGCATGTGACAAATGTCAGAAATTTGCTGAAAAACAAAAGTTAGCGGCTCTGCCCCTAATTCCTGTACACGTTGATGAACCTTTCAAACAGTGGGGAATTGACTTCATAGGCGAGATTCACCCGCCCTCAAGTGGACAGCACAAATGGATCCTGACTGCCACGAATTATTTCACGAAATGGGTGGAAGCCATACCTGCGCGAAATGCTACAGACACAGTGATAATCAAATTCATGGAAGAGAACATTATATCCAGGTTTGGATTCCCTGCTAGAATAGTCACTGACAATGCACAAGCCTTCAAATCTACAAAATTTGTGAATTTCTGTCAGCAATATAATATCTCTCTGGGTCACTCTACAACTTACTACCCACAGGGAAATGGTTTGGAAGAATCATCAAATAAAACGCTGGTGAGCGCTCTAAAGAAGACAATAAACGAAAACCAGAGGAATTGGGATTCCCAACTGAAGTTCGCTCTGTGGGCAAATAGAATTACCAATAAAAGATCAACTGGGAAATCTCCATATGAACTGGTATATGGACGAGCATTTGTGTTTCCAATACAATTAGCCCTACCCGTGGCTCGGTTCATGCAAGAGAGTCAAGAAGAACCTGATAACATGACTAGAAGAATTAACCAACTGGTGGAACTCGAAGAAACGCGTAGTCAGGTAAATCAGAGGTTATAGGCATATCAGGAGAAAATGAAAGAGCTATTCGATCAACATGCCAAAGACAGAAAGTTACAGGCAGGAGATCTAGTACTCAGATGGGATGTACGTAGGGCCGATAAAGGGAAGCACGGGAAATTTGACCCCCTTTGGTTTGGTCCCTTCAAGATTGCTGAGCAGGGGGGCAATAACACCTTCAAGCTAGAGAATTTATTGGGAGATCTGCTCGACGCCCCTGTAAATGGTCAATTCTTAAAACCCTACTTTCAGCTTTGAGTCGGGCCGAGAGGGCCTGATTGTATCATATTGTATATTAAGTAGCTGCTTTCATTTTTTGAATTGAATAATGCATTATTGATTGATGAATCATGGAGAGAAGAGGTAAAAGTTGAAGAAGATGAGAAGTGGCGTTCACAGAAGACAAACAGGTGGCCTGCGTGGTTCTTGACACATTCAAGGATAAACGTGCCATCCCCAGGTGGAGCCAATGTTTATCAATATTGACTCATAAGTCATTGATTTATTAAATTTTGATAGGCTATGGGTGGAACATTATATCAAAGAGTGAAATATTTGAAGAGATGGTCGAAGCGAAACAAGGTAAAGGAAGTCACATACATAAAAGCCAAAGGCGGAGTTAATACAAAAAGGCTGAAGTGTAGAGAAAAAGGGGAATAATAATTTTAAAAGGCGCAAGGTTTCTTTTTGGTGCCACTTTCCATCGCAAATCGCATTCATGCCACTCTCCGCCATCGCACTTTCCACCTTTGCGATTTGCGATCATCACAAAGCGCACCCATCACAAAGCGCATATCGCAATTTCACATGTTCGTGCCTGATCAATTTATTGCAAATATTTGCGATGCGATCCACCCATCGCAGATCCGCCCCATCGCAAAAGCGCAAAGCGCAGTTTTCTGTTGGTGCCACTTTCCGTCATCGCACTTTCCGCCTTTGCAATTTGCGATCATCGCAAATCGCACCCATCGCAAACCGCACCCATCACAGATCCGCCCCATTGCAAAAGCGCAAAGCACAGTTTTCTGTTGGTGCCACTTTCCGTCATCGCACTTTCCACCTTTGCAATTTGCAATCATTGCAAATCGCACCCATCGCAGATCTGCCCCATTGCAAAAGCACAAAGCGCAGTTTTCTAATTGGTGCCACTTTCTGCCTTTGCGATCCGTGCTTTCCGTATTGGGTCCCACCTCATACGTTGATTCTCGTACCCTTCATGTGCATTTCCATTGCATTTCATGTGTTTCCTTTGCATTTCCACCAAAGTCTGAAGGTTTCACATTTTACGTTAAAATTTCAATGTTTCATATGTATTCCATCATGTGCATAAGTTATTCCACAGACCATTCTCCACCGTTGATCACCACCACTAGACCACGATCGAATGGCTCACGATGCATTTCCCTACCAAACCCTATCATACACCATACCATTTCCTTTTTCACCATTTTTACGTAGAAAACATTGTTACACTGTATTTTCTACCACTGCCTTACTTTTTACCCCGGTCCATCATGCAGTACTGTCATTCCTCATTATCCCCCACCACTTCCACCTCCCCGTGCATGGTTTTCTTAACAAGTTTGTGGATTTTGCAGGGTTTTAGCGATGGAAAAATTATCATAATATACAGCCTGGACTACAGTAGTAGAGCACATCGAAGGGCTACTCTACAGAAGCTGCAATTATGAAGAAAAAGTCCTGGGAGCTGTCTCGACATGGAATCCATGGAAGAAATAGGGTTCAAAATCCACCAAACCCTTCAGAATCATTCAAGGAGCAGATTTTTGCAGATGAAGACATTAATGACGAAGCAAAGAGTATCAGTCGAAGACCTATGAATTCAATGTCTGGCATGAAAGATTTTAAATTCAAATTCAAAATTTGAAAACAGAGAGTACAATGCAAAAGAGAACTATGCCCTCCTGGTTTAATTCTAATAGGATTTATTTTCAGAAAAGGAAATATTATTTAAAGCTTTCATTTTCATGCTATGTCCCTGAGAAGGGTTTCTACCCGATGCTTTTACTTCATAGAGCAGCCGGCAAAAATGCGCTCAGTTCGCCACCCGGATTGCCAGCTCATTAGCGAACATCCCACCATCAGCATCAGTAACGGCCTCAACCCTTCCACACCTATGAAATCATGTCAACTCATGATTCGACCTCAGCGGCCCATTTACTTTTTACTGAATTAGTTACTTTTAAGTTTCGAGTGGGCTGTTTACTCCACTCCAACATTTTACTGTTACCAGACTTTTGTTTAATTTCCTATTTTAAAAATGGCCAAGGGCCTGACTATCCATGATGGGAGGCCTTATTCCTCATCATAAGTTTTGTTGTTCTGATAAGGACCTTTAATAGATTTTGGTCATGCGAAGAAGATATTTTCTCAAAAATATCTTCTCGCTGAGATAGGAAGAGGTCTATATAAGGAAGATCGAATGAGAAAAACGAGTTCCAGATTTCCTGAAGAAAATGGTAGTGTAAAAGTTTTTGTATGCTTGTCGTGGAATTATCAATGCAAATACATAGAGCCCATGGGGTTTCAGTGAAGAGAAGTTCTAGTTATGTATGAGGATTCCAGTCTTAATGCTATATATTTCGTGACTCTTTCTTTGTGATATTGTATCATTGTTCTCTCCACTATTTTCAATTTCCTTTTATCGTGTCTTGGAATGCGAGTAACTTGCCACCTCGGGTATGAATTTATCACTGTCTGATACTCATGCTTTACTGGTCTATGTTGCTTTAAATATGGCTCATACACGATATGTCGTTCCTCTTAACACATCATTCATGTTTCCTTTGTATTAAACATCGTGGAATGTTACTCTCACTCAACTGATTGATATGTATGGATTCTTAGTTCCTAAGCCCATATTATGTTGAAATATGTTTTCTGAGCACCATTTCATTGGTAGTTAGTACCCCCCTTTCACTTTCTGCGCCCCAAATATTTTTCTGTTTAAAATACCTATATGTCTTTGAGAAACTGGCCCTCTCTGATGAAAGCTGTCTCTAAGTTGTCTGAAGTATATATGTATTGAATATTCCCTTCTTGTCTTTACAATGTCTTTATAACTTGCTAAATCCGAAGGTAGTTTGGTCCCATCCATATGATGATGCTTTGCAAAATTTGAAAAGGTAGAGAGTCCTAAGCTGATAATGAGCCTGAGATATACTTTATACTCCCTACTGTTTAAGATGTCCTAGGCACTGGTCTTTGGCAACTCAAGGCTGTCTCTAGGAGCTACAACACACCAACCACTATCTTGCTTGGTCAACCCAAACCTTATACTGCTTTGACCCTGGTTCAACTGGTCCTGATGACCCCTCCCTTTGCTTCTGTGCCTCAGCCACCTCAACAAGAACATACTCTTGTTGCGAAAGATTTGGGTGAGGGGGGAAAATCTCACAAGAAGGAACCTAAGGACAAGGCTTCCAAAACAACCACTGCTCCTCCTCAGCCTCCAAAGTGTACCCCTCTGTGTGCTTTGTGTGATATTGTCGTTCATGCCACCCATTATTGTCCTTAATTGCCTCGCATCAAGCCCATGGTTAATTTCATGTTTTCTGAGTCTAAGGTCCTTGAAGCCTCTGTTTCTTCCTTGAATGCAACCAAGAACCCCAATAACTTTCACACAAACCACCCATGTGCTCTGTGTGATCTCCATGGCCATTATACCCATATTTTTCCCCTCCTCTAGCATTATCGTGCCTCTTTGGAGGTAGTTTAGGAGTACAAGACTGAATAGAACCAGTCCGCCTCTCCCGTACTAACGCAATATGCTTCAGGCCAACCTGAGGATCCCTTTTCTCCTATTGACATTCCCCCTCTCGATGTTGAGATGACGGTTTCTTCGACCACTATCCTCTACCTGTCATCATCTATGATATCCACGGTGAAATATCCCTCTAGGACTTCCCCTTCTGTTTCACCTGACCTCCCTTCAGCGATCACCCTGGGCTCAACATCAATGGATCCTTCATCTACTTGTTTTCCGATCACCCTTCATGATGATGTGTATGTGAACCTCTCTTCTCATGTTGATGAGTCAGGTAGCTTCATCGCGTCAGGTGGTATTTCTTCCACCAGTCACCCCATATTCTATTATGGTGATGACATTATGGAAGCATTTACCGTCCCTGAATTTATATATTCCCTCTTACATTGAAACCATGCATTCAAGCCACATACACCTTGTGGTCATTACATTGACACCCATATTTGAGAATCCAGGAGAAGAAATTCTCCACAACGCTCATAGTGCATCCGGTTGTGTCGACTCTAGTACCATCATTATTACCCATTTATAAGAACCTATAGGGTCCCATATCACTTCATATCACTCTAGGGATGATCCTCTTCATCATTCCGTCCTCTTCCGTTAGAAACCCAGTCCCCTAGACATTATTGTTGACCAACCTGTGTGTTTTCTAGGTGAGAGCCAGTTCATTGCCTTCAAATCTACTCTTTGGGATAGTGACACCATGTATGTGAACCCAGAAATTTAGTCCATTTGCTTCAAATATGCGGTACCAAAAAATATTGGTAATCCTCCATTCCCTTTTTCAAACTACATAACCATCACGAAAAAAAATGGCAAACCACATCATAAAAATGTGTTTAGATTCCCCTTTTCTAAATACATTTGGCATGACCATAACATGCTTGGGGGAACCTATGCCCCTCAACCATAAAAAATCCCAGCTCTCAGCCAAAAAAAACACCGAAACCCCCTTTCTCTCACCAGTCTCACTTTTTAGGTCATTTCTTGGGGTAGGTCACAGTTTTCTGCCCAGTACCTACTACCCAAGTCACAGAATAGACCCCAAAAAGTGCGACCCAGACTGTTACTGAGCTCTAGGTGCCTAACATGAAACTTTAATCCCCTGAATTAAAAGAGTGTGGTTAGGCCTCTTACTTGAAACTGATAGATCTCAATCCCAACGGTTGGTTTGTCCACTACGATCGCCACAATATTTAGGGCCTTTTCTCCTCTCTACAGTCACAACAACTTCACTTGCAAATGAATCAAATTGGAGAGAAAATGCCTTATTAAAAAAAAACCCCAAATTTTTCTTTCGCCATCTGCGACCAAACCATAGCTTGATTTGACAAACCATTAACACTATTGGAAGGCTCTCACCGAGCTCTCAAATGGGTATCCTTTAGTTTTTTGTGATTTCATACTTCACCTCGACACATTTTTTCCAAGAAGGGTCACTTCACCACTCCGCATAATTGAATTTCTTCACTTGCAACACTTATACTTGGGGCACCACTTTGCCTTAATACTTGTCCATGCTCGTGTCAATTTTTTTTGTGAGTAACCATCTTGTACTCATGTTTTTATGGTCCCCACTGGGCCTGTTCTGTGTGGCAACATCACCGAGTCACCCTTGTTTAGAGAATCCAAGTTGAGTCATCATCAGATCCATGGAGTCTATCCCGAGTCCCTTTGTATCCCGCTATAGTCCTCCATCCTTCATTTCTTTGTTACTCTCTTCTGTCGCACATTTTGGCCTTTAGTCATACTGTCCCCGATCCCCTCCGGTGCCGAGTCAGTAGCTGCCAGGTGATCCATGCCCTTTATGCTCTAACAAGGGAAGTCGTCAGCCCACCACTCCATACCTCCATTCGACCATTATGCCTGGTGTTAGTCTAGCAGTCGCTCTAATATTATCTCTCGTGCCTTAGTTGACGATCCCTTATTGCCTCACTTATGGCAGACCTCCTTCTGTCGACATCAGATTATTCATTCCAGAAGACAGGTCTAGAGGGTGGTGTACCTTGGTGCCTCGGATCAGGTAAAGGGACTCTTTATTTCCCTTTGACTTGATTGTTTCTCAGCTCTAGCTCCTTATGGCATGATCGAGATTCATATACTTGATGGTTCAGTGATGCAGCAGATTGTACCGGTGATTCCTGGGTGTGTGTGAGATGTTTCAAACCTCATGAGGGGGTGGCCCTTCAGGTAACTCCCCACATACCTGAATGACCTCTCTACTACAACCTTGGATGCAACTCCATATATTTGATGGTTCCGACCTCAGCCGCTTGCAGTGCCTCTTTAGTTGGCATGTATCATTCAGATTTTCAGAGCCCTTTCCTATATTACAGGGCCTCTTTGGTTGTGCTTATATCTCATGTACTCAAATATTTTTGTATAAGTCCTGGTTGTTGTCCCACGCAAAATATATATGTGGGATCCGTTATCATATTTTTATCTGGCTCATGCTTATGCCAGCATGTACTATATAGTTCAGTCCCTTGTTTATGGGATGCATTATTCTTTGCACTTTCTTATCTCAGCGGGCATAGGTATGCCTCTCCCGCCTCATGTAGAATAGGTACTCAATCATAAAAGAGACTTATCGCACCTATAAGTCTCACCTCCTCAGGGTCTTGTCCTCTTGTGCTTTAGTCTACCGTATATTTATCTCTCCGACTCCCCCTTCGGTGTCTAGTGGTTGAGTTCTTACAATGTACTTCGGTCATACGATTTGATCTTAATTCTCGCACGCTAGGGGGAAACTGTTACACCAATGTTTTGTCATATAACATGTTACTATTAGATGGACCAAAGTACACCATGTAAGACCAATTTTACCCTTGTAAAACTGTTTTCACTATGAAAAATAACTTAGTAATCCTTAATTTATTAAGTTGTTTATGGTCTAAACAGGAAACCCCATGAGGAATAATTGAATAAATCCTTATTTGTTTGATTTTCATCAAAGTATAATTATTTAAACAATAGTTTAATTGATATTCTTGGTCATATTCAACCCAAAATAGGAAAATTAATTAGATAAATCATTATTTATCTTATTATTTCTAGGAATAATTATTTAAAACATTATTTAAATAATATTCCTTGTTAAATTTGACTAAATCATTTATAAATAATTGAATAAATCACTATTTATTTAATTATTACTCAGCCACATTCTTAAAATAATAAATAAATCATTTATTTATTTATTATTTACAAATAAAGGGATTTGAACAAATTCAAATTCTTTTTCCCTCCATCAAAAATAATAAATATTCCATAAAAGTTGGATCTAGATTTGGTTAATAATATTTTAACTATGCACCAATATCTAGACTAACTCAATATTTTGTTATAAATAGAACGGTTTTTCCATTCACTCACTACCTTTTGTTGCCTAAAGATTACTCTGGATCTATACTTTTGGTCTGACTTTGATCCGCAATCATTGTCATATTTTTCTATATTTTTTCTTGTGAACTCTCCTTGAGTTCCATTTTTGTCTGGGTTTTCTACACCATCAGGAAAGAGAGATCCTAGATCTGAAGCGCTGAGGACATACAAGAACCCATCCCATTAAGGGGGACTGATAACATATTTCTATGTTCCCTTCCTAGGTGTCATAAATACAAAATTCTTTAAAAATATTCTTGTCTTGTCTATTGGATGCATGGAGCAACTCTTGCTTTTATTTTCTGTATAATGTCTTTAACTGCATAGATCTAGATTTTGTAGCATTTATATTGGTCAACTAACTACAAATCTAAAGAAATTGGTAGCCATATTTTATGTTAGGGATGTTTGTTATGCACAACTAAAGTGAGCTTTTTTCGTATGCTTGCGATTAGAATTCACACTAACAGGTGCTATTTAATTTGAGGACAATGATAGTAAAGATTTTTTTTTTTTTAAATTTGGTCTGAAAACTTGGAAAATTTTAAGGATGGATATATATTTGAAAGTTTAGAAACCTTGGCGAATCTTAGTAATCTATAAAAGAAAATTTGTAAAACGTTTGATGATATTTTTGTAAAAATATCTAAAATTATTATTATATTATATTATTCTATATCATATCTTGGCGATTTTGAAGGTAAAATAATTTCATACTATAAAACTTGGGTGAATTATTTTTAGAAAAAATGGAAATTGGCGAAATTTGTTTTTGGAAAAAGTATAGAAAATTAGCCCACTTGCGAATCTTAGCCCCTAAAATTTTCCTTCGAGTTAATTGAATCAATTAAAGTACAGTATTAGGAATAGTGTGATTTCCTTTGGTTTATTTTCCTCCAAGATAGGATTAATTCGGTTTGGCAGCATAAGGTAAATTAGCCCAAACAAATAACACTAGATTTTCTTTTTCAAGTAGTGTGTTTTAATTTGAATTTCTATTTCATAGCAGTAATTTAATTTTTTTTGTAAGTGTAGAGAGTGTTCATACCCGGGGTTTAAGTTTCTTTTAAAGTCTAATGTAGAATAGTTTGAAATGTGAATTAAATTTCATAGTGGAGGCATTAGTTAAATTTCATTTGGTTTTTTTTTCCTTTCATTATGAATTTCATGTTTCATCTAGATTATGAGCCTTTAAATTTAAATATTTTTAGGAGTCGCAATGAGATTCTTTTACTTCCTTACATAGGTATTCTTTTCAGAAAATGAGTGGTAGATTAGAGTTTCCTTCCGAAAAATGAATGGTGTGTTCTTTTATAGCAAGTAACCAGTGTGTTCTTTCATATAAACAATGATTTTGTACTTAGGAATTGAAGATTTTGTACCCTAGTTTAAGTTATATGCTCTAATCATGCATTACCTGCGATTCTGCCTTGAAGCTTAAGAGTCCCAAATTGATAATTTAATGTTGGAAATTATAGCAATATATTTCCCCAAAATTTTTGGCGCCGTTGCCGGGAGGTGCTAAAGGGATTAGAGCCTAGTTTATTTCACAAGTTTTTTTTGTGTGATCTTAGCTTCAGAACAACAAAAGGGAGGAGAGTGTATAGTAAGACATGAGTGAAGAGCCACACATCCACTATGGTGGGGTTGCTCCAAAATTTGGTTGTCCAAGTAAGCAAGTTTGGTGAGTTTTATTACAATTAGCAGTTTTAATTCATTTAGATTAAAATTTCGAACTCTTTAAAGATAAAACATTCTTGGGGTGATGTAAGAACCCTTGTGTACTAATCCATGTGATGAAAGAATATACCAGTTGGCTTGTTGAGAAAAAGAGAATGGTATTTTGAGGAATCATTTAATGAGGAGTTTTGACACTACTACAAAGATTTATAAGTCATCCAATGAAGAATTCAAAAGTGTAGAATTTAATAGTTTGCTTTAACATAAATTTAGCTAGTATTAAATATTTGATTTTGAAATTGGATGATTTACAGGAACAAAAGAAGGATGAAGAACCACAACTTATCTTTTGTTCCAATTGTAGAAAGAAGAACTTCCTTGGAAAGTTCCCACTTAGCAGTCTAAAATTTTACAAAATTTTTGAGGATGGTCATGCAACCAAACATTTCCCATCACTGCCATGATTACTAAAGGTAATTAGGGAATCAAGTAAGGAATTGAATCAACCGTCGGGTATAACTCAAAACCCATCACCATTCAATACTTTGAATAATGTTTATTTGTAGAAATTATATAACTGATATGTTATACATCTGAGATTCTCCTGATCACACACTATTTGACTTCATGCACAATACATAATCTCTTCTACCATTGATCATTACTTGTGGAAATAAAATCAATTGCATGCACACATTAAAACCATAAAAATTCACACATATGAACACAATAATTGATGGGAAAGATTAAAGCTGAAAAACCCCAACTATATGTATATTATATGTCATAGAGATCATGTAACAATCATCATACAAAGATCCTCAAAATCTCTCAGTACAATCTCCAATTGCTACACACTAATCAAGTCCGATCTAGCAAATCCCATGCACCGATCTCTGCAACCTACTAGCCTGCCTATACTACTCAATCACTGCTAAATAATGGCTCTGAATGAACTCGAATTGGTCCAGCCTTGCTCACGCAATCCTCATTGGCATCTCCAACCACTGTGTGTTGCAAATCATGCAACACTATAGTCACAATTGATAGTCACACTGCTTTTTCACCTACCTCTTCACTGGTCTCCACTGAAACTGTCCATGCACTGTAGTTAACTGATGTATTCTTTAGTTGATTAATGAGTTAATAATTAGTGAATTAATTAATAATTAATTCACACCACTCTCACTAGTGTATCAATCAGTTAGACTAGATACAACTAGCTCAACTATGTTTAACTGAGTTAAATTGAACACAACTCCACCAACTACCTCAATAACTCCACCAAACTCTATCACATGAGTTCTAACTGAAGTCTCCATTCAATAGCTCCACTTAACCCTCAGGAATAGCGTAATTCTTTCTGTCAGTTCCTGTGCCACATCTGTGCACTTAACTGAAGTGCTCCAAGAGAATAAGAAAATGTTTATAGTCCAAATATTATTAAGAGCTAATAATATTCGACATATCTATTTTTAGACTGGTAATCTAAAAATAGATTCCACCCAATATGTCTAAAAATATAAGTCCATCTATTTTTTCCAACTTGACCAACCATCTACAAATAGCATCCTGCAACTCATAGAATATGATCGACATGTCTAAAAATAGATTGTGCGCCAAAAATAGCCTGTGGGCCCACTTAGTGAAGGCGACTTCTTTCCACTAAGCTCATCATCTTGTTGCAATCTCAACACTCCCTCTCAAAAATATAGGGATTATCTGCCACCCCGATCCTGCCCTTGTGGTATTCGAATTTGCTCCTGGTGAGTGCCTTCGTCAAGATATCATCATCCTGATACTTCGTAGGAATTTATGAAAGTAACATGATCTTCCACTGCACACAATCTCTGATATGATGATACGAATGTCAATGTGTTTAGATCTATCATGAAATACTGGATTAACTAAGAGTTTGATGCAACTCTGATTATCACAATATATCACAGTAGGATCTAAGTGTGAACCGAACAACCCAACCAGGATCTTCCTCATCCATATAGCCTCGCATGCAACCAAACTCGTTGCCATGTACTTGGCCTTCGCTGAACTGAGTGCCACAGATCTCTACTTCCTTCTGTACCAAGAAACTGCTATCGAACCGATACTGAAAATCCCTCCAGATGTGCTCTTTCTTTCCGTTGGGCTCCCTGCCCAATCTGCATCCATGAAGCCACACAACTTAACCTCATCCGATTGTTTGTACCATAATCCATATCTCGATGTGCCTCTGAGATATCTCAATACATGTTTTCCTGCCTTCCAAAAGAGCTTGGTAGGCTTAGCCATAGCTTGTGAAAGCTGGTTAACAGTGTAGCATATGTCAGGTCGTGTGATGACTAGATACATAAGTGACCCCACCAACTGTCGGTAAATAGTGGCATCCACTACCTCTGCTGATGTAACATCCTCTTTCCTCCATCCACCAGGAAGAGGAGTGTCGATAGGCTTGCAGCCATGCATGTTGAACTTCTCTAGTATCTCTCGGGCATACTTGCCTTGAGACACAAACAATCCATCACTGCACTGCCAAATTTCCAATCCCAGGAAATAATGAAGTAGGCCCAAGTCCTTCATCTCAAACTATTTTACAAGATCAACCTTGCATGAGAGTATCAACTATTCATCACCGGTCAATATCAAATCATCTACATAAAGTACAATGATCATCAAATTACCCTCAACCACAATCTGGTATAGGTTCGGATCCTCCTCACTCTTGGAGAATCCAAGTCCGGTGAAATAACTGTCTATGTGTGTGTACCAAGCACGAGGTGTTTGTTTCAACCCATACAACGCTCTTTTGAGCCTGCAACTCGCTACTGAAGATCTCGAAACCTTCGGGCTGCTCTATGTACACCTCCTCCTCAATCACTCCATTGAGGAACGCAGTCTTCACATCCATCTGATGAATGTGCCAACCCATCTACGCTGAGAGAGCAAGAATCGTTCGTATGGAAGAATACCTTGCAACAGGTGTTACACCATTTTTTGGTCATCTAACCTATTATCATTAGATGGACCCAAGTACACCATGTAAGACCAATTTTACCCTAAGTAAAATTGCTTTCACTATGTTAAAATAGGAAACCCCAAAAGGAAATATTAAACAAACCTATATTTGTTTGATTTTCCTCATGAAATAATTAATTAAACCATAATTTAATTATTATTCCCAGTCATGTTTAACCCAAAATCAATGAAATTAATTAGATAAACCTTTATTTATCTTATTATTTTCTAGGAATAATTATTTAAACCTTATTTAGATAATATTCCATGTTAAATATGACCAAATCACCCACAAATAATTAAATAAATCATTATTTATTTAATTATCTTTCAACCACTTCCTTAAATAATTAAATAAATCATTATTTATTTGATTATCTTCTAACCGCTTCCTTTAAAAGATAAATAAATCATTTATTTATTTATTTTTGACAAATTAAGGGATTTGACCCAAGTCAAATACCTTTTCCCTCCAACAAATATAATAAAATATTCCATAAAAAGTGGATCTAGATCTGGTTAACCCATGCACCAAGATCTAGAATGACCCAATATTTTGTTATAAATAGGAGGGTTTTTCCTACCATTATTCACCTTTTGTTGCCTATTAGATCACTCTGGATCAATACACTTGGTCACCATTTTCTGCAAAGGTTTCCTCATAATCGATCCCCTTAATTTGTGAGAAGCCCCAGGGAAAAAATCTTGCCTTGTAATTCTCGATGCTCCCATCAGTTGCTTGCTTCACTTTGTAGATCCATCTCGAACCTACCACTGATTTCCCTTCTGGCCTTGGGATAATCTCCCATGCACTATTTCTGACAATCGAATCATACTCTTCCACCATGGCATCTACCCATGCAAGGTCCTCCACAGCTTCCTCAAAAGAGGATGGCTCTGTCACAATACACTTTCTCATCAGAGACATGTATCCAGTATATCGGTCAGGTGACTGTCTCTGTCTGCAATGTGATGTAGGTGCTCCTACAATCTTCTTTGCATCAAGACTCAGTCGCTCAGCTTCTGTAGTGCACTTTCGCCCTCTGATAGTTGGCGCTAAATGAGTGGTTTCTTCCACTCCATGAACCTCCTCTTGTGGCTGATCCACATCCTGAGGCTCATCCTTAGAAACTAATAGCTCCTCATCTGCATGCAAGTGTGGCTCCATCTCAAGCGAACACTTCATAGCTTTCTCCTCATGAAATTTGATATCCCGTCGCACAACAAGCTTCCGACTATTTGGAAAATACACACGATAGTTGTGGGGTGTATCAGTGTACCCCACAAATATCCCAACCTCTACGGTTAGCTCCAGCTTCTTCATGGCATCCTTCGTCACATGAATGTAAACAGGT
Organism: Pinus albicaulis; assembly: GCA_034641835.2. Classification (NCBI taxonomy): domain Eukaryota; kingdom Viridiplantae; phylum Streptophyta; class Pinopsida; order Pinales; family Pinaceae; genus Pinus; species Pinus albicaulis. Next base: position 1,242,257,374 of record CM076577.1, read on the forward strand.
GAGCCAAAAATATTCAAATGAGAAATATCAGGCTTCTTACCAAAAAATTCCTCTTCGAGTGTACTCATGCCAAGTACTCTGTGAGGACAACGGTTTTGCACATAAACCATAGTATTGTATGCCTCAGCCCACAAGTGTATGGGAAGGCCCTGATCATGAAACATCCCCTGTGCAGCACCCAAGATCGTTATGTTATTTCTCTCTGTGACCCCATTATGCTGTGGGTTATGAGGCGCTATGAGCTCTCTTTGAATTCCTTCTGCGCTGCAAAATTCCTTGAATTCGCCAGAGATGAATTCACCACCATTGTCACTCCTAAGAGCCTTCACCTGCTTCCCTGATTCTTTCTCCACCAATGCCTTGAACTCACAGAACTTTGAGTATGTCTCGCTCTTCTTCTGCATGAAGAAGATCCAACACTTACGAGAAAAATCATCAACAAATATCACATAATACCTGTGCTTTGTTGTCGAAGCTACTGAGAAAGTTCCACACACGTCTGTGTGAATTCTCTCAAGGATCTTCATGGCGCAACTATCCTTCTCGTGAAAGGTGGCTTTCACAAATTTTCCCAAAGTACATCCCTTGCACTGATCTGACTGTGCAAGTGTACCTTTGGGAAGCCCGGTAGAAATTTGCTGCAAAATTTTCAAAGCACCTGGTGAAGATGGCGCAATCTTCTGTGCCATAGCTCACCCTAATCTCAACTCACCACTCCTTCTGCCTTTCCTGCCATTGCTGTGCATCCATCTACCTGCAATTGATAAAGGTTCTTAACTCAAACCCCTATCCTCCGGGTTTCACCAGTTGCCTTACTGTGAAGGAAAGCCTTTCCCTTGCTAAAGACAACATCATATCCCTTGTCTTCCAACATGGCCACCGAGATTAGATTCTTCTTCAATCCTGGAACATGCATGACATCCTTCAATATGAAAGGTTTACCAGACTCCCTCTCAAAGGAAATGGTCCCGATACTAGTTGCACTGTATCTACCATCATCGCCCATCTCAATGTGCACTCCACGATCCTTCTCATCCAGATCACTGAACAAATATTTGTCTCCAGTCATATGAAAAGATGCACCACTGTCAAGAAACCACACTGTACCCATCATACTTGAGACCAAGCATGCAATCAGTGAAAAATCTAGCTCAAACTGCGAGGCTAAGGCCTCTCCAGCTACAGATCCAGCAGCCTACTTATTTTTCTTCTTCTGTGGACAATTAGTGGTGTAATTTCCGTGTTGGTGACAGTGAAAGCATTTCACCTTGGACATGTCCTGCTTCTTGCCTTTCACACCGGATTGAGAAGCATTATTCTTGCTCTTCCCCTTCCTTGCTTTGACAGCCAAAGCACAATTTTCTTCATCTGCATTCTTTGATGAAGATCCATCCCTGGTACTCTGCCTTATCTCCTCCTGCACAAGATCTGACCAAAGTTGCTCCCATCCTAGCAGTTTCTCCCGACCATTGACAAAGTCCTGATAGGAATGAAAAATCTTCGGAAGCCCAAGGAGAGCCAAGCTCACCAAGTCCTCGTCATCTACAGTAAGCACCACACTTCCCAGCTCATGCCTACACTGGAAAAACTTTGTGAGGTACTTGGGTATACTGTCTCCTTTCTCCATTTTTATAATCCCGAGCTTATCCTTGAGTGCCAACTTCCTCTGGTCGCTCTTGCTTTAGAAAAATTTTGTCAAAGATTTCCACATCAAGAATGGAGAAGCTTTACCATGAATACTGGACACTATGTGATCCTTCACACCTTCCACTAGAATCCTTCGAAATTTTGCTATCTTCTTTTTCCATGCGTCAAGTGCGGCAGCATTGCTAGAAGCAGGTTTTGGAATTTATTCATCTGTGAACTCCTTCAACCCGTTGTCCTCCAGCACCACCTCCATCCTGTCCTTCCATGAAATATAATTCGAGCTACCCTCAAGGGCATACTCCAATCGCAATCCATTGAAATACATCTCAACTTTGACACCAAGAAAACACTACTGCAAATTCGAATTCCACCAGCACAAAACTTAACCACTTCAATGCTTTGCAATTGCTCCAATGATCAATATTGCTATGATACCATGTAGAAATTATATAACTGATATTTTATACATCCAAGATTCTCCTGATCACACACTATTTGACTTCATGCACAATACATAATCTCTTCTACCATTGATCATTACTTGCAGAAATAAAATCAATTGCGTGCACACATTAAAACCATAAAAATTCACAGACAAATGATGAAACAAAAGTAAAGCCCAACTATATTAGCGTATGAGATAACAATGGTGTACAAGTCTCTCTGGCTCTCCGATTTTATCTCCAATTGCTACCCCTAATGGAGTCGATCCATAGTCCCTCTTTTCAGGTCATCTTGTACCTACTAGTTTGTATCTAGCAATCCCCTGTTGAAGAATGGATGTGAATGAAATTGAATTGGTCTAGGTTTCTCACTTAATCCTCATTGGAATCTCCTTGTTTAATAATCCTTTTGTACTATGATATAATGATAGTCTTGTCTTTCTTCTATCTTCATAATCCCTTCATGCACTATAGTTAACTGATGTATTCTTTAGTTGATTAATGATTTAATAATTATTGAATTAATTAATAATTAATTCACACCACTCTCACTAGTGTATCAATCAGTTAGACTAGATACAACTAGCTCAACTATGTTTAACTCAGTTAAACTGAACACAACTCCACCAACTACCTCAATAACTCCACCAAACTCTGTCACAGTTAACAGTTATATACAACAACTCATAACCCAAAATAAGCTAATTCCTTTTATCAACTTATACACATATGTTGATATTTCTGAAACTAGATAATGTTTATAGTCAGAAAATATTATTAAGAGCTAATAATATTCGACATATCTATTTTTAGACTGGAAATCTAAAAATAGATTCCGCCCAATATGTCTAAAAATATAAGTCCATATATTTTTTGCAACTTGACCAACCATCCACAAATATCATCCTGCAACTCATAGAATATGATCGACATGTCTAAAAACAGACATAGTCTAAAAATAGACTGTGTGCCAAAAATAGCTTGTGGGCCCACTTAGTGAAGGCGACTTCTTTCCACTAAGCTCATCATCTTGTTGCAATATCAACATTATTCTTCTGAGAAAGTTCCTCAATAGATTTATAATCCTGCAGTTGCATGGAAAACTTTTAATCCACCTCCAATTGAATACCCTACTTCATGGCCACAGTGGCCCTCTCCTTGTCCCTCTTCCTCGAGTCATACATCCCCATGGTTTGGAAATTTTTCCCTAGGGATGTATTTCATGCAAAATCAACAACAATCACAATTTCCATTCAATGTGCCATCAAGCTATCATCCTTCATGGTCTCAAGTACCTATGCAACCTTTCTTTAACCCTAACCCTAATGAATACCCTACTCCTTATCCTAATCCATACACTAACCCTAATCCAAACCCTAAACCTAGCCCTCATTCAAACCCTGACATTAACTTAAACCCTAGACCTAAATCTAATCCAAATCCAAAGCCTTAACCCAAACCCTAGTTCAAATCCTATCCCAAATCATAGCTTAGACCCTAATCCAAACAAGGAGGTTGCACAACAATTTAAAAGACTTATTATTCTTGTTGATTCTCCCACTGAACAAAATGATATATCTTCAAGGTTGGGGGAAGGGTGAGTTTGGAAACATCTCCTATTGCTACAAATCATTCACCCTAGGAAGATCTAATTCAAAGACCATTAGAGGAGAAATCGATAATTGGAATGTATTCTAAAATTGCTATTGAAGCTGAAAAGCCTAGAATTCCCCTTGAGCATTCTTATTAATTTGAAAAGTAGATATTTGAGAATGAAATTTAGGGATTTATATTTTTTATTTTTCCAGATTCCTTATGCTTCCATGAGAACGATGATCAAAATGTGGAATACGAGCATAAGCTGGAGAGTCATAAATATGTGGATCTCATTGAATCCTGGTTTCAAGCAGTCATTAATACACCCCATTCCCTCATCATTCAACAACTCTTGGTACCATATCAATTAAAGCATCTGGTTTCTCATACTCTGGTATGTTATTAAGTTTATTCCTTACAATTGAGTATGAGTATATTTCACATTCTACGCACATGGTTGTTGGGTCAATAAGAATGTACATTTCACCCCATAGTTACCACGATTTGTCATGTACTTTTATGTATTTTCCCTTCATCTTAGAAATAAAGTAAAGGAAAATAATGCAAAATCAAGGCATAGTGGAATAATGATAAAAGGAGTGTTTAATAATGTAAGAACTTATTTGTCACTGTCTTTATTGATAGGGAAGAAAAACAACCAAACTGCTGACCGAATGACCAAAAGAAAGCCGACAAGGAAGACAAACGGAAACATATCAGCTCCTATGAATCAATGGAATATGGAGAGGCATGTCCACACTTAGAGTACTCAATCAGTAGCCACAAAGCAGCAGGGTCCCATTATAAGAAAGATATGTTACTACTTTTGAATTCGCCTTTAAACTATAAAATACCGAAGATGAACAAGATGAAGACACTATAATATAATCTTCTTGTAATAGATGTATTCAGACATAATCGTCAAGTTGTATTAATGTATTGTTCTACTGATTAATGAAGAATTTGGCATTTTTGGAATAAAAAACCTCTGAGTATTCCTTAGCAGTAGGATTTTAGTGGCTTTGGGCCCAGCCTTGGGGGTTCTCCTACTACTTCTGTGCTATACGTTTATTTACAGAATTTGCATTTCCAGTTATTCATTGTGTTTCATAATATATCATTTAATTGTTTAACTGAGAGCGTGAGATGTTATAGCTTCATTTTCACTAGACTAGTTTACTATCCATGTCCTCTTATCTAAAATCAATGCTTTTACAATTTTTAGATTAGTTTCAAAACGATTGTTGTTCAATTCTGCATATAGTTAACGTTTGGATCTTTTCATCATCATTGTGAGAATTTGGTTGATGTTTAATTCAGAAGAATGTTATTAGTTGATTAAAAGATAATTCCATTGCAAAATCTAGAATAATTGATTGTTGTTCAATTTATTAGAATTGCTGTTCAATTCATCAAAGTGTGTTGTTTCATTACAATTTATTATTTTCAGTCTTGAGTAGTTATTCCTGCATAAGCTTAGAAAAGAGTTAGATCCTTTGAATAGTCCGAAGCATTTCATAATTCACTTCCAGGTTGGTTTGATTGAACTTTGAGAATTAGACAATATTCCTTATGACTATTTAGAGTAGTTAACCTCTGATGTCACTTTCATATGTTTTTCTTACACTCTTGAAATAACAAGACCTGCCCTGGGTTGATAATTAATGAAAAGCATTAAGGTTACCTTTAAACAGTCACCTTTATGACCCAACATTTTGGTGCCATTTCCGGGGAGAGTGTTTAAGAGTGATGTCCTTTATTTCTTTTTTCTTTTGCTACGAAATAATTGGGTGTTGAAAATGAGAGGTAAGAACCTGCATACCAATAAGAAAAATGCTTGCTCTCCATCTCGCTTCTCAGCAATTATGCAAAGGCTAGTAAGATAGGTTTTCTTGTTTTATGACTAGGAAGAAAAAGATAGAATTAGATCAAAATCCCCCACTTAAATCCACAAAACCCAAAGGATCGGTGGTCCTTGGCAGAACAACATATATAGACGAAATAATTAAGAAGGCTAAATCCTAGGCATTTGTAGGACCCAGAACCATTCCTAATCAGAGTCCTACTACACTCCCTCAGGTAGAAACCTCACTATCTGCAACCCATGCCAAGATTCACAGTGAAACACAAGGGTCTGAAAAAAGCCTTCAGAATGTTGAACACGTAAGTCCTGACCCTTCGAGAGAGGGAAATTCTTGCAATTTGCAGGAAGGAGAGGGAGAAACCAACAGTGTAGTACAAGTAAAAACTCCAGAGCATAGATCCCCTGAGAGAGTGGTTGAGACAGAGACACCTAGTATCCCAAATCGGGGAAGTGCTTTAAGGCTTCCTCCAAATTCACTCCCTAATTCCACTCAAATTATTCCCCTAGAACAAGAAATCACTGAATATTACTAGCATATATCTAATGAAATGGAAAAAAACCAAAACTAGAGGCAGCCATCAAAATTGGAGCATCCCATTGTTGATCCGTTCACAAATACCCCTATGAAATCCATTCCATTACAAAACATCCACACCTTCCATGGGCTGACCTCGGAAGATCCAGATGCATTCTTATTTGAATTTTATGTCTTATGTAGGGGATATGACTACACCACTGACCCTCAGAAACTAAAATTATTTCCCTCTACTTTGAAAGGGACATCATTACATTGGTTTATGGGGCTCGATGGAGGAACCATTGATAGCTGGGATCATATGAAAAACTCTTTTCTTACCAAATATCAAGACTACTGTTGGAGTCAAGAATGAAAAGATGAAATCTTCAATATGTCTTCAAGAGACAATAAGACATTAAAAGAATACGTTGAAATATTTCAATATAATTTGCAAATATCTCCATATACTACACTATTTAAAGATATCTTAAAAGCAATAATGATTAAGGGAATGAAAGAAGAATGGGTCGAAACACTTATATAATGGGAAAATGGGACATCTATCAAGAAGAATATGATGACATTATTTCATTGTGCATCAAGTGTTCTCGAGGTAGTACGTGAAATAGGCTAACCGGGCGAGACTCAGCTACAAGGAATTATAAACAATCCGGTGGCAAAATGACCAAAGAAGAATTCAGTAGTCTTTTAGAAAATTTTAAACCGATATCTTGGGCACCCTGACAACGTAGCTAGATGTCATACAAGCCAACCAGGAGCAAGCTATAGCAGAACATAACTTGGCTATTTTTTTTCTACACTGTCGGAAGAAGCAAAACCAGTAGGAATGTCATTAGACATGGTCCAGACATGCGCAATTTATACCAAGGACCACACCACTGAACATTGCCCTTCACTTCCGAGGTTGAAAATGGTTTTTAAATAGGTAGAAGAAGAGATAGAACCGGTCTATCTAATGAATCAGCATCGAGAGTGGAAAGCATGACCATGTATGCGACAAGACATGCCTTAGTTCTTTTATTCTCCACAATTTAACCAACAAAACCCCGCAACAACATGGCAAAGCCAATCACCTTTTTCTTCTTGGCCATCCCAATCGTTTTCCATGCCTCCTTGGCCAACATAACCCTCTTCTGGTAATAATTGGTCAAGTTTTCCTTGTTCTCCCCCTTACTAGCAAAACAATCCATATCAGTCCCATTGCCCTACCTCTACTTCACAGAATAAAAATTGGTCTCAAAACTGGTTGCGACCCCTAGTAATGACTAATCTGCCGATGGGGATAGGGGCTCAGAATTAATTTACATTACCAGCTCCATACCCAGTCCAACATAATCCTCAACCTATCATGCATCCTCAACTGCCAGCTCAATGCAATCCTGATCCCAATAACATACTGGTTCAACTGATCCAGATTGTCGAAAACCCAAACCTCGAAATTGAATAGAAGCAATGCAATGAAATTAAGCTTAGATCAGGACGTGTTATTTCACCTAAATAATATACGACCCTGCCACACTTGAGTCTATAATTCCAAAAACACCTAAACAATAAACTATGAAAGAAATAGAGATAGAGTAGGGGAGGGACACAGCTGACCAAAAAGACACTGAAAACCTTATTATTTCTTCCCCTCCATTCCCTGAGAGATTAACATTGCCTAAACCAACAGTTTCTTCAGATTTTGACCTCCTAGGGGAATTAAAAAACCTTTTCTTTAAAATTCCTCTTCTACATGCTATACAAGACATTCCTATCTATTCCAGGACAATTAAAGAGTTGTGTGGAAAAAAAGAGGCGAGGAAAGAAAAAATTGTACCAACTATTCATGTAGTGGGAGCACTGTTAGACTTACACTTAGGTAAAGAAACACTAGTAAAATACGAGGATCCAGGGAACCCCATAGTTATTGTACAAATCTTTTGCCACTCCTTTTCGAACACATTAGTTGATTTGGGGGAGACCATCAACATATTAACTACATAAACCTATGAGAAGTTAGGCATAACAATGTTAGAATCCACATATACCTTGCTGGAACTTGCTGATAGATCTGTTATCAAGCCAGAAGGAATATTACAGGACATCCTAGTTTCTGTGGACTCATGGGAGTATCTGACAGACTTTTTTAGTTATTAACCCAAAAATTAGGTTAGATGGACATCCCCTAATATTGGGATGACCTTGGTTAGCAACATCCGATGCCTACATAGGATGTCGGACAAGCAACATGACCATTGCTAGAGGCGATGCCATAAACAATATTGTCATATACCCGCTTGCCGAACCAAGTCTTCCCACTATAAATATTCAAAAATAACCACATACACACTGGGAAAAAAAAATATGTTCTCCACTGACAATAGTCGAAGAACTCGAATTCAAAGATCAAACAGAAGATGATGTAATCAATAACTTCATGAATCAACCATATGCTTCTAAAAATTTAAAATTCCAAATGTTAAAAGTAGTTATTGATAATTAATCATAAGAAGACCCCTTGGAAGACATTGATAATCAGCACATACCCACGACTGCTATTCGCAATAGCATACCAATTGAATTTGAACCAGGAAATATTTTAAATATCAATGGTAGTCTGAATAGTAACCAACAACAAAGGCTCATTAAGGTTTTACAGAAATATAAGGGAGCATTTTCTTGGGACTACCCAGACATGAAGGGTATAGATCCTCAACTATGCACACATCACATTTATACTGACAAGGATGCTTGACCTATTCGGCAACCTCAGTGAAGGTTAAACCCACATCTGAAAGACATTGTAAAAGATGAATTGCAAAAGCTGCTTGATGTAAACTTTATTTATCCTATTTCAGACAAAAAATGGGTCTCTCCTTTAGTAGTCATTCCTAAGAAGAATGGGAAGTGGCGAATCTGTGTGGATTACAGAGAAATGAATAAAGCAACATAGAAAGACCACTTCCCCCTCCCTTTTATTGATCAGGTCCTTGATACATTAGTAGGAAAGCAGTTCTCCTCTTTCCTTGATGGGTTCAGTGGTTAAAATAAAATATAGATAGCCCCTGAATACCAGGATAAAATAACCTTTACTTGCCCATGGGGTACATTTTCCTATAGGGTATTACTGTTTGGGTTATGCAATGCCCCATCAATGTTTCAAAGAGCCATACTCAGCATTTTTTCTGATTTAATAAATGAAGGACTCGAAATTTACATGGATGAATTTAATCCATATGGAGATGATTTTGATCAAGCACTGCAAACATTAGAAAAAGTATTGGAACGATGTATTGCTACTAGATTATGCTTGAGCAACAAAAAATGTCACATGATGATGACCGAAGGCGTAATCCTAGGGCACTACATCTCTGCAGCTGGAATACAGGTAGATCCAACAAAGATAGAAGTAATTCTATTATTAGCCACACCTTGTACTCAGACAGAGGTACGTAGTTCCCCTGGGTATGCATGGTACTATCACAGGTTTATAAATAATTTCTCACAAATTGCTATGCCCTTCTATGTATTAACTAGAAATTTTGAATTCCATTAGTCTGATAAATGTGACACTCCTTTTTTAGATTTGAAGAAACTGGTCTTGACTGCACCAGTCTTACACGGCCCTAATTGGGAGTTGCCCTTTCACATTTCCTCAGACACATCCAACACAGTGATAGGGGCAGTTCTCGGTCAAGAAGAAGACAAAAAGCCCTATGATATTTACCATATCAGCAAGAATCCGACTCTGCCAAATTAAAATATACAGTGGCCGAAAAGGAGTTCTTGGCTATCATTTATGCTATTAATAAATTTAGACATTATATAAATGGCTATCAAGTATTCCTATATATCGATCACTCCACCATTAGATACTTAGCCAATAAACTTATTACAAATGTAAGAGTGACTCGTTGGTTGTTGCTTTTACAGGAGTTTGACATAACTATCAAAGACCACCCAGGGAAGGAGAACATAGTTGCATATTTCCTGTTTAGAGTTCCAAAGTCAAATGACTTTCTAGTGGTGGATGATCAGTTCCCTAATGAGAATTTGTTTGCTGTATTAGTAAAAACACCATGGTATGCAGATGTATCAAATTACTTGGTAGTAGGAAAGCTTCCAAGACACTTGATATCAAAGTAACGGAAGCTAATTGTTCAGCACAGTGCTAGATTCTCCTAGATCGATGGATATCTTTTTCATACAGGAGCTGATATGCATATACGCAGATGCATTGAAGAAGATGAGATTTATGACATCCTAAGGGCCTGTCATGATGAACCATGTGGTGGCCATTTTGCGGATTGCAAGACGAGGCACAAAGTATTTCAAATGGGTTATTATTGGCATACAATTTTTAAATATGCCAAGAAATGTGTCCAAGACTGCAATAGTTGCCAAAGAATGGGCTGCCCTAGCCAAGATGATGAAATTCCATTACAACCACAGTTAGTAGTGGAACCTTTCAAATGGTGGGCACTAGACTTTGTTGGACCATTCAACCTGACATCAAATCAGAAGACCTACATATTGGTTGCCACAGATTATGTGATAAAGTGGGTAGAAACTATGGCTTTATCAAGAGCTACAAAAGAATTTGTGATCAATTTTATTTTTGATCTATTTGTGCGGTATGACTTACCTCGGGAAGTGATAACTGATGGAGGGGCACAGTTTGTGGGAAATAAAATTATGGCCACTCTAAAGAACAACCATGTGATCCATAGACTCACCTCTCCCTACCACTCGCAGGTGAATGGGCTAGTTGAAAGAACCAACAAAGTCCTTGAGGAAATTCTCACTAAAACAGTCTCAACACATTGCCGAGATTGAGCTACTAGACTACTAGAGGCCTTGTGGGCTTAACGCACAACATGGCGAAACACCACTAGATATTCTCCATACCATCTAGTATTTGGAAGGGAACCAATTTTTCCTATTGAATTCGAAATAAAGACTCTAAGAATAGCCTAGGAAGTGGGGCTAGATTTGACAGAGGACCAGATTAGAAGACTCAAACAAATAAATGAATTGGATGAAGCACGACTACTTGCTCTGAAGTGCAATACCATTATTCAAAAACAACGAGCTGTGTGGCATGAAAACATCATAAAAAATAAGACATTCTAGAAAGGAGACTGGGCACTCCTCTATGACTCCAGATTCTAAGACCTCTCGGGTAAGTTACAAACAAGGCGGCTTGGTCTAAAAAAAATTTAGGAAGTACACAGCAATGGTACCATTACCTTGACTACCATAGATGGATCTGGCTCCGCCTTCTGATTCAATGGAAACTAGGTGCACCTCTATCATAAAACACTTACAAAAGAGTCTTTCTGCCAGTAGGTATGTGATGATCCCACCATCCAAATTTTAGCTGCAGGGCGTGATGGCCCCACAGCTTTGATTTCATGAAAATTTGCTATTTCCTCTTGTAAATATTGTATATATGTTTCCTGCAATTTATATTTTTTCTCATTGTTCTAAATTCCATCTCTTATTCATATTCACAGCTACAATAATTTTCTCTTATCCTTTCTTTTGTGTCTATTTTTTTTGTTCAAACCTTTAAACGACTGTTGTTCAATCAAATTGAACAACTGTTGTTCAATCAAATTGAACAGCTGATGTTCAATTCAATTGAACGACCGTATTTTTGTGTGTTTATTTGTTGTTGTTCAAACCTTTGTGTTAGGTCCCTATATTAATAGTGTAGTCCCTTATTATGTTAGTGTATCTCCCCTTATTTTTATTGTTGTACCCCTGTAACCCCCATATTGTTATTATTGTGCCCTTAAATTATTATTGTTAGGTCGGGTAGGGTTACATTGTGGCCCCACTAGGATTACATTATGGCCCCATGGACTCATATATATAAAAAAAACATTTTTTCATTTGTATCATCGAAGAATTGTTCATTCATGTAATCTATTAGAGGTTGTCCCCTCGAAGTGTCTTATTTCTAAGGCATTGATATCTCTTTTCTTCTATTTTTGGAGCCGGTTTCACAACATTTGGTATCAGAGCTTTGGATTCTAGGGTTTTTCTGCTCCAAACAAGTCATCGTGGAATTTTCACTATAATTTTTTTTCTACGAAGGTTCAAAAGTTGAAATATTTAGAGTGCGAAGCTGAAATCCTGAGGAAAAACATCGCAACATTTTAGAGCTTGGTTTGCAATATTTGCGGAGATATGATCTATGGCAATTAGGGATTTTTGCAGGTTCCTAAATTTCATTTAAAAAGGTCATCACGAGATTTTTTCTATATCATTTTTTGTACAAAGTTTCAGAAGCTGAAATTTTTAAAGTGTGAAGTAGAAATCTTGAGGAACATCGTCGCAAAAATTTAGAGCTTGGTTCACAATATGTTCAGAGATATGATTTGTGGAAGTTAGGTCTTTTTCAAGCTCCCAAATTTCATCTCAAAGAGGTGATTGTGGGAAAATCTTCATAACTCTCTCTCTGAGCATCGGATTGGGATTCTATAAAAAGTGACTAGAATCATATGGACTATAGTTTCCTGTCTATAAATTTCAGAGCCAAAGGAGAAAACAATGACACGTGGCAAGTCGTACATGTTCGCTCTACTGAATCAGTCCATAATTAGGTCATTGTGGGAGATTGGACATAAATTTTTCTTGAAGAATCCAAATCAAGTCAGACCTGTAGCATTTGAAAGAAGCTTCAGAGGACTATTATAGGGCCAAATTTTAGATATTAAGGATCTTCATGTATATGGATAAGTCTATTTCAATATCGAGCTCCTCAAAAGCAAGAAAAATGTGTGTATTTGGTTTTTAAAATTGCATAATGTTTGTTTTAAAAAGAAGTTTGAAGTGATTCCAAGGGAATATTTTAGAATTTTTATCAGTATTGGGTTCTATAATGCTTCCAAAAAATAATTCCATACCCATTAATCCCTCAAACATCTATACTATGACGCATGAAGATGAAGAATTGTAGTATGAGATATCAAAATTATGGTACCAAGTGCAACAAATTTCGATCTTACGAAGAGCAACCCAAGATGACATAGATGGTTTAAAAGCATAAATAGAGGATAAGTTGGATGGTTTGAAGGATCAAATAATATTTAATATGGATGATAAATTAGTGGAATATCACATCAAGCATCAACAATAAGTTCTCCAACTCTCAAAGGATAACCTAACTTTGGTGCAGAATCTAATGAAACAACAGGAAGATCAACACCACGTCGAAAGAAGTTTTGAAGTAGTCACAGAAAAAAGAAATCGACAAGTACGATCAATTTCAAAGTATCTTCACAAGTGGAAGAACTTTCCTGTAGAAGATTCCATATGGGAGGATGATAATTTTATACAGAAGCATCAAGAAATAATCAAGTGTTGAGGACAACACTTGTTTGAATGAGAGGGGCATTTTAAGTCTCTATATTAATAGTGTAGTCCCTTATTATGTTAGTGTATCCCCCCTTATTTTTATCGTTGTACCCATGTAACCCCCATATTTTTATTATTGTGCCCTTACATTATTATTGTTAGGTCAACTAGGGTTACATTGTGGCCCCACTCGGATTACATTGTGGCCCCATGGACTCCTATATATAGAAAGGAGGTTTTGTCATTTGTATCATCCAAGAATTTTTCATTCATGTAATGTATTGGAGGTTTCCCCCTCGAAGTGGCTTATTTCTAAGGCGTTGATATCTCTTTTCTTCTATTTTTGGAGTTGGTTTCACAATACTTTGAACGACTGTTGTTCAATTCAATTGAATATCTATTGTTCAATCGAATTGAACAACTATTGTTCAATTCAATTGAACGTTTGTGTTTTTGTGTGTTTATCTGTTGTCATTCAAACCTTTGAAAAACTGATGTTCAATCCAATTGAATAGCTGTTGTTCAATCGAATTGAAAAACTACTGTTCAATTCAATTGAACGACTGTTTTTTGCATGATTTTATTTTTGTTGTTCAATCAATTGAAAAACAGTCATCCAATCCAATTGAACAGCTACTATTCAATCGAATGGAATGAATGATCTATTTTCTAAGCATTGTTTTTACTTGTGATGATCTCTTTTCGAATATCCACTTCCCCTTTACACATCCTTGCCATAAAAGCCATTGTTGGAAAGGAATTGGCACCTGAGGAGAAAAGTAGTGATATTACTGATATGGTGATCCTTTGAAAATTTGATGGAAATCTCTACTCCGGAAGCTGACATGGTTTATCTATGAAATGAAGGGCTGGACATCTCCTATTCAAAGATATTATCACACAATTCATTTCCATAGTAAAATGCTAGTATATCTTTCTACACTCTCAAGTAGTAATTCTCCTTGACATGAGGATATGGGAATAAAGAGTATTAATTGCATTGGCATTATTTTTACTTCTCACGCCATCCCTAACTCTTAAGGAGTTAATGAGCCTCCCTCCATGTATAAATAAAAATAAAATATTATGTCTATGTGAAAATTTGTAAAAGAGAATATGGGGTCTCATCACGAACTATCATACCATGATCATAAGGGTTTAACAGGTGACATTCCCACAATGGCCAACACACAAGGGTAGTGACCTTCTTGACAGCTCAAACTACTTGAAGGACAGGGGGTCTCATCATGATCTAGCCTGATCACTCTGTTACAGTTGCAGTGAATGGCACTTTGACTATCTGGCCACCACACCAGCACAGTGGTCTCTCCATAAAACAAGCAAAATGCCTACTTTTCAAAAAGAAAATATTATGTCTATGTGCAAATTTTTAAGAGAGAATAGGGGGTCTCATCATGAGCCAACCTACCATGATCATAAGGGTTTCATAGGTGACATTCCCACAATGGCCAACACCCCAGGGTAGTGACCTTCTCGACAGCTCAAACTGCTTGAAGGAAAGGAGGTCTCATCACAAGCCGGCCTGATCACTCTGTTACAATCCCAATGAATGTCACTTTGACTATCTGCCCATCTAATATTCCAAAATTTTCATGCAGCAAATTGGAATATTAATTTTTCCTGATTTCACTTAGGAGGTGAATAAAATGGGTAAAATTCCCATGAGTAGGAATAAGATCCTTCATAGTGTGAAAAGCATCAATGGAGCAGCTTAATTTTGCACCTTCCAGTGTGAAAAGGGGAAAATGCATGAGGACAAGGTCAAGTTTGACCAAGTCAACAATGCTGCCTAAGAGGTGTAGCTTGCATGAGAAGACAAAAAAGTTTGAGAGGGAGGAATATTCCTTGTGGAAGAAACCCTAATGTGTGGGGTTCATGGAAAAGATGCATTCACTTGTATAAAAGGAGGAAGGGGCAGCCATAATGAGATATCTTTTGAGCATTTGATTTTAGTCTAAAGACTATTTTGCATACTCCAGTTGTTCAGCTGAGTTGGAGTGCTGCTTAGCACGAGGGATTCCTGCTTAGGATTTCCTCTCCTTCTTGAGAGGCCTCTTGAAGGATTGCACTTAATTTCTCCACATATTTTCTCAAGGCCAAAACCACTTCCATTAGTCACTACGTTATTTCTGCTGAAGTATAACGTAGTGTTGCTCTGTGTTGTAGTGGAGGGTTCCACAATACCTTCCCTTGGCTCATATTTTAGAGGAGGGAGCTTCTATTCCTCCAGGAGGTTAGTAAAGGGGGATTTCAGAGCTAATTTTCATATATTTTCATTAGGCAAAGCTTCTCCCATCATCAGCAGTGCAGTCCAGCTCCTTGACTGCATTATTCTAGAGTGCATCTGCAGTGAGAGGTTGCACCAGCATTTTGGAGGACAAGATTTCTAGTATTAGGATTAGATTTGTACTTAGGAAATCAATTGGAGGAGTTTTGCTGCATATTGGACACCTTATTCAGCCATATCCATATTGTATCAGTGCTGATTTACAGTTTCTCCCAGCAACTCCAGAATTTCTACAGATTTTCCATTTGTACTTGTATTTCAGCCAATCCTTCTTAGGATTGTTGTATAGTTATTTTCAGGGGTTGAGAGCTTGCTCCCCCACATTTCTTGAGCGATCTTCGTCATATCATTGTATTTTCATATTATATTTTGCAATTTCTTATATAGACAGCTCTGTCATAGCTAGGGCATATTGATGTAGCAGTGTTTTGTCACATTTGGTGTACATGTCTTATTGAAGTTTTCATTGCCTAGATTGAGTGAGTGATTCCTTAAAGAATTGTACTCTCTTGCTGCTATATTGTAAATTGATCAAATATTTGCATCTTCATGTGTTTTTGGTTATAATAATAACACTGTCATTCCATTATATGTGCTTACATTTGTTGCAGTCCCTCATCGGGCACTTTTAGAGGACATCTAGGAGTGGGAGATCTGTTCAACCACCCTAGAAGGATTTATTTGGAGCCATCTCTTGGATTTAGCACTTAGACACATTTTTCTAAGGGATCCAGGTCCTGGTTTCAATTCATGTAGTAGCCATTACTGGAAAATGATTTTTCCAGTCATGCCTTGCTGGCTGTTCCAGATTTGGGATATTACAGTGGTATCAGAGCTGCTTTCTTGCCTCAGCCTGTGAGTCTAAGCCCAAGAAGGTCAGAATATTGAAAAGGATGAGTTTTATCTCATCATATTTCAGATCCATGAAGAACCTCCCCAAGGAGGATAAGTAGAAAGAAGAGGAAGAACCCTGCACTTCCTATTCTTATCAAGGAGACAAAGAAATAAGCAGGAACAAGACTCCACATTTTGGAGGAGAAAAATAAAATGGGGATAAGCTTACAAATTTTCTTCCTAAAGCTGTACATATTACTCATGAAGAGTTCAAGGAGATCAGAAGAAATATGCATGGAGAATCTCCTGGAGGGTTTGATTCTAAAGCAAACTCTAGATTTGAGGAGTGTGAGCATGCAGCTACACATCCTAATACTCAGCGCGGTCACATGCCCAGGATTGATGGAAGAGAGATGGAAATAGAAGAAGAGGTTGCTAGGAGGGAAACCCTTAGTGATTTCTTGAAAGAGTATGAGTCTCAAACTCATAAATTCAGAGATCATCTCAGTTTTTCAAAGTTTTGCAAGATGAAGGTGAGAGGAAAAGAGTAGGATAGATTTTATCTATCTACCTTTGAGGATTCACCTGTATGTTCAGCCAAAGCTTGGGTGGAGGAGTTAGATACCTTCTTGCAGCAGCACCAAATGCCAGAGGATGAAGCCATCAGAATTGCAGCGTTGCATTTGAGAGGTAAGGCTTATGCCTGGTGGATCTTTGAATCTTTTTCTTTGAGAAATGTAAAAATTGCATCTTATGAAAATTTCACTAAGGCATTAGTGAAAATATTTGATAAAAAGATTCATGAAACACATATGGTGGAGAAAAACAAGAAAACTCAAGAAAAACCGTTGCATGAAAACTTGCACCATACTTTGTCAGAAGAAAGGTTTTCATCTCACACCTTTGAGCAAAGGAGCATGGAGATATCTTTTTCAAAAAGGGATCCAATCATTGGAGAGTTTCCCACTCATGCTGCATAGATTGAGGGCAAAAACGCTGTTAGATTTGGATTTTATCTAGCACCTCATACAGAGGAAGGAGGAGCCCTTGCTCCAACTAGAGGGATGCTTGCATATTTGCAAGGAAGTCCCTAGGATCTCATGTGTGGAGATCAAGGCACAACTCATGTTTTACATGTGCCATTGTTGAGGAGGTGTGGAACCATGGAGACACAAGGAGGAGGTAGGGAGAAGACCCAGCATCATCAGATGAGGAGTACACATCCCTATTCATTTCTGGAGGTTGATACTGTTAGCTCCCTGTAATCAGCAAGATTGGCAAAGTCCAACAGCAGGGAGAACACCGTTTCAACCACTTTGGGATTCTAGGATGTAGCCCTCCTGAATCCAGAGAGGGATCTCTCCAATAAGTGAAAAGATGGATTTGTCTTTGAAAGCTTTTAAGTAATGATATTAGGCTAGTTATGAGGTCCAAGGGTTTTGTTTTTTTTTTGGATGGTTGAGCAAGATTATTATTTGAGTGGAAAGTTCTAAATGCAAAGAGTTTTAGAGGTGAGAATTTGCAAGAAAATATAACAATATTTGGCCAAAAAGAAAGACAAATTGCTGGTTTTAGTCCATTGGGCTATGGGGTCATAATAGGGTTTAGTTGAAACAACAAGGGGCAAGAGTGGTCCATGGGGCAAGTCATCTATGTCTAAGGATCTCTTTAAAGTTTGATTTATGGAATGGAATGATACAACAAGAAGGGGAATTAAACAGATGAAGAACAAAGAGCGGCCCAAGATCTGGTAAGTACTTCGAAACTAGCCAGCTTTTGACATACACTTAAGAATAACATAAAATCAATCTAGGATCTGGTAAGTACTTCGAAACTAGCCAGCCTTTGATACACTTTCAATAGAAAACATATTAAACATGAAGGGAAACTTAAAGGCAACTATTGGAGAAGAAACTAGCGAGCAGGGCTCACCACAAACCTCTCCTAGCTCTGCTTTACTTGGTATAATTTCAAGACAAACACATAAGATAACAAAGGAAGGTCTAAGATATGGTAAGTACTTCGAAACCAGACAGCTTTCAACACATCCTAGGGAGACTTTTAGTCAGTCTTTGGGGATAAAAATAGGACCAGGGCTCACCATATCTTCCTTAGTTCATCTCTACTTAACATGAATTGAAAATAACTTTCAAGAATAACAATTAGCTAAGACAGTAGGATGAGGGAACGCCAACATTCCTAACTGCTTGAACTAAATTAAATCATTCCTAAATAACAAAATTCGGAAGAAAACATTTAGATAAAGCTTATCAGTCAGAGAAGGGTAGTAATATACAGTAAATCCTAGCTCTATGCTTTCTATTCTTTATCAGAGAAGATGAAAAAAGTGAAAACAAAAATAAAATAATGATTTACAATAAGAAATAACATCACCATCGACATAGACCAGGATCCCATAAATCAGCTTGTATTGATGCTTCATACCAGTTACAGCTTTAAGTCCAATGCTTTAGGTTAGCAATCATCTTCACTTCTCAGCCTAACTATTCTATCACAAGCAGAGCTTCAAGAGCCAGTGAGCACTATTTACAACTAGAAGTCTCAAGCTCAAGTATATTTCAAAGTTCAACAACCAACATTTTCTTATCTTCTACAGGAGTATTTATAGAAGGAATGAGGAGGTG
This sequence comes from Pinus albicaulis, assembly GCA_034641835.2. Taxonomy (NCBI): domain Eukaryota; kingdom Viridiplantae; phylum Streptophyta; class Pinopsida; order Pinales; family Pinaceae; genus Pinus; species Pinus albicaulis. Next base: position 1,242,276,596 of record CM076577.1, read on the forward strand.
GGATCTGATAAAAGATCTCTTAAGTTAACTAATAAATATTAATGACTTCTCGGCCTTTGAGGGGCTCTATGGAGAAGTTTACAAATGTTCTGTCTGTATTAATTGTTTTACATTTAAAGATTAATCTTGGTGGGAGCTTTTGTTGACTTTTAAGGCTTTGTGTCCTATAGGAATAAATCTGCTGATATTTTTTGCATTAGTTCATTTGGCAGAATTAATTATTTGGCTGTGCTGAGGGAAATATCTTTTCTGATCAATAACTTCGGCATCTGTTTGAATGCTTTGAGGCACAGGTGGCTTTGTGGTAGCTAAGAGAAATCAATTTGCCTCTGATGTGGCGGTGGAGGCCTTTCGGTCTGATGATCTTTTGATTTTTCTTTAATCACTAGTTTTAATTTGGAGGATTAGGCTTTTGATAATCAATCTTAGCCATAATCCCAAAACTATCTTCAATCTTCTGTTTCTGCTGTGTCAGGTCTTCAACACTGATACTCTTTTGTTTGATTTAATTTTTCTGTGTCTTGTTGATATGCAGGGCCACACAGGGCTCATATGGCATCAATGCCCATGAAACATTGATGAAACATGGTGTAGAACCCTTTTGAATGATCTTCCTTTTATGAATGAAAGTCTGGAGGATCGTCACCCTCGGCTTTCATTTCCCTTTATTATAATGGGAAAATCCTTTGAAACCTGCAAAATAAAAAAATATTATGAAATCCTGCGTTATTGGGTAAAAACTGCTTCAGAGGGTGTGGGGAGAAGAGTGGCCATTAGATGGCATCATCCAATGGTGTAGATCTGTTTGTGGAGGTTAAAGGAAGAGAAAAGGAAGAAATAAGTCAGAACCGTTGATTGCGTAGAGATCAACGGTGGGGATAAGTTGTGATCATACAAAGTGAATGAGTCACTCTATAAAGAAATGGAAGAAAATCGAAGGAAATAGGCGAAATTTCCTTTGGCAGGGGTAAAACACGAAGGAAATGAAATTGGGGCCTTGGGATGAATATGAGTCGTTGGATAGAGAAAATCAATGACTAAGATTTTTTTTTAGGATCGAATGAAATAATTCAAGGGTGGAATATGGTTCGATGAGGGTCATTGATCTGCAGGGATCAACGGCTGTGATTGGCTAAAAAACATTAGAATGTGAGGCGCATGATTTTAAACCAAAGTCGGGAAAGGCATCCTAGACCGCCTGACCTGGACACGTGGACGATCCAGATGAAATCGGAGGCAAAGGCATCGGTGGGGCAAAGAACTTGGAGTGTGATGGAGCGATTGAGTGATGACCGTCGATCTGTAGATCAAATTGATGGTGGAGAGTGAATTAGAGGGGTTCAAAGCGGAGGAAAAGGTTAATAATCGGAGGAAATATGGGCCGTTAGATCTGGGAAGGTGGGGAGGAGATCGACGGCTCACGATTGATCGGGGAATAATCAATCAGAGAGGAGAAATAACATACACAAAATGTGCTTTTGTACATTGTCGATGCGATGATGCACAGTCCATTTGATTGGCTCAAGATCAATGATGAATATTGCTTTGAAAGCGAACTGGCAGAAAACCCTTTATAACATACGAAAACGAAAAATTAATATAAAACAAAGGTTTTATGTATAGGGGTGGGATATATACATATGAAAAGGATAGGCGTCCGTCTGTGGGGCCATGTGTTTATATGGAATGCGATAGGCCCAGGGCTTTATATACATAAGGGCCAATCGCATCAGAAAGTTGGGCCTGGTCTTTCAATCTAACCATTTGGAGTTTTTCAAATGCGATAAGTGCCAAAAGGGCTTAGCGCCTGGTTCTAGCACTAGGGCATATAATGGGGAAGTGGTTAGGACTTAGCCCAAGGGGGCTTAAGTCTATAATACAAAAAAAAAGGTGTTTTTAATGAAATTCTTTCAAGTTTTCAATGGATTTGGGGGTTTCGACAGAGTTAAAAAATGAGTTTTAGACTCTGTAAGGTGGATTTTATGAAGGGGAAAATGGAAAAAAAGGGAAAATAGAGGAATTTCATGGGAATAAAAGGGGTAAAAATGGAGGTTAGTTTTAAAGTGGAAGGAGGGGAAAATGGTGTTTGCAGCAGTATTTTCTCTTATGGAATCAGCAGAATTTCTGATTTCTAAATGGAAACAGTAGTGAAGATTTGAAACAAGGGCATGATGTATTCAACAGTCTTCAACAGATAACATTTTTTAGCAATAAAACTTGTTTCTTGAGGGCTCAAAAATGTTTTAGCCACCTTTTGATATAACAAATTTTATTGGTGGCTAACAGATACACCTGAGAAGGTGATTGGATTGCGCAGTGGAAGCATGGACAGATTTGTTCATTCATTTATTCAGTCATCTCTTGATGATGATGTCTCATTGCATGGAGACATTTTGCAGGGGAGACCACTAGATCAGTAGAGGAGGATGGATGCTTCACATTTTGAGGCACCACTCATTGATTTCAGGAGGGTAGAAACCTTGGGAGAGCTTGATACAGTGCTGGGAGTCCTGGGTAGACTCAAGGAGAGAGGGAGCATTCCCTCAACATCATTAGTACCCACTTCCATTTCATATTCTGCACTGTGGCAGAAGCAGCAGAGGAAGGATAGTAGCCTTCCAACTTGCATCTTTGGCATAGGAGATGTCAAAGGAGATGGTGACCATGTGACAGGTGCTCTTCATGAGAGATCATCAGCACTATCACTATGGAGGACAGATCCATATTGGAACTCCCAACTATTGGTGGAGTATTCCAAGGATATTTTTACTTGCATGATTTTGGATGTCCAGTTGCATGAGGAGGGATACTCAATCAGAGATGAGGTAATATAATATCATGGTAGGATCTTCTTTCCTAGATATTCCAAGCTTAAGGAGAAGTTGCTACAAGCAGCACATATGGATTTCCTTTTTAGCCACACACATTCTATGAGAGCATACCACACCATCATGGAGGGGTATTTTTCGATGGGCTTTGAGGAGGATATATGTCAGCAGATGAGGAGATGCATGGATTGCATAGGGATGGAGGAGTTAGCACAACCACCTCTTTTCTCTTTGAAGATTAGAGGAGACTCATTTATGAGCCACTCCACTTGTATGAGCAGGAGATATGGTAAGGGTATTCATTATTGTTTACATTATTGTTTGTATAATGTATGTATGCATCCCTTAACCATACACGTGCAGGATGATGCTCCAAGGAGGAGCATTATTTTTTTTAGACTACATGGTTTAGATAAGGCCATAAGCATGATTGATGGCCATTCCCTAGGAGGACTTGGGGAAGATATATATTATGGAGGACATGCTCATTGTACACCTTACATTATTCACTTCCTCCATACTTATGAGGAGATTGGAGCAGTAGGCAAGTGGTTGAGAGGCCACTCTTTTTATCAGTCTCTATTGCAACGGAGAGTCAAGCTATGCTGGTTGCACTTGAGGGACCATATTCCTTCTCATTTGTTGCATATGGTAGCAAGTATGATTCTCATTTTTTCTCCCTATGGTTCTATTGTTTCTGTCCTTATGAGGAGCATGCTTGGGAGAGAGACACATTGGGTGGATGTGTCCTTTGAGGGAGAAATTCCTCACTCTTTTTGCACTACATGTTCTAAGGGGAACATGAGATATGATATGGTTACCTCAAAAATACATTTTTCACTCTATGAGGTGAGCCATATGATGGAGATAATGCCATATTATGATGACTTCCAACTCATCATATATGGGAGGACTTGGGCCAGCTTGATTTGCAGCGTTGGGGAAGAGATCTTTGGAGGTATAGTCCTCATTTTTCCACTTGAGGGAAAACTTATTGCAGCCCATGGACATCCATCACTCTACACTTATCATAAGTGGATAGATGGACAATGTGGGGTAGGCTACAATGTCTACCATATGTAGATTTTCATCCCACCTACTTTGCCAAAGCCAAAGGTGGATGACAGCATTCAGGAGTTGCCTAGTTTGAAGGAGACTCATTTTGCATGGCTCATAGCTTGGATATGGAGGATCCATATGGGAAATATAGTTCCCACTTTATTTCAGATCCCATTCATCAAAGGGACCTCTAGACATCACTTTGCTATCCTCTTGAGTATTTCACCTTTACATGATGATGCCCTGACAATTGACTTACATGCTGAGGAGGAGCATTATGGAGACTTGATTGATGAGATAACATCACTTTCCTTGGAGGAGATCATCATATAGGGATGCTATAGGGAGAGGAGGAGAAGAGAACTTAGTCTATCCTTGCACTTGCTTGAGGACAAGCAATCTTTGAGAGGGGAGGACTGTAATATTCCAAAATTTGCATGCAACAAATTGGAATATTAATTTTTTCTGATTTCACTTAGGAGGTGAATAAAATGGGTAAAAGGCCCATGAGTAGGAATAAGATCCTTCATAGTGTGAAAATGATTAATGGAGCAGCTTAATTTTGCACCTTCTAGTGTGCAAAGGGGAAAATACATGAGGACAAGGTCAAGTTTGACCAAGTCAACAGTGCTTCCTAAGAGGTGTAGCTTGCATGAGAAGACAACACAGTTTGAGAGGGAGGAATATTCCTTGTGGAAGAAACCCTAATGTTTGGGGTCCATGGAAAAGAGGCATTCACTTGTATAAAAGGAGGAAGGGGCAGCCATAATGAGATATCTTTTTAGCATTTGATTTTAGTCTAAAGACTATTTTTCATACTCCGACTGTTCAACTGAGTTGGAGTGCTGCTTAGCACGAGGGATTCCTGCTTAGGATTTCCTCTCCTTCTTGAGAGGCCTATTGAAGGATTGCACTTAATTTCTCCACATATTTTCTCAAGGCCAAAACCGCTTCCATCAGTCACTACGTTATTTCTGCCGAAGTATAACGTAGTGTTGCTCTGTGTTGTAGTGGAGGGTTCCACAATACCTTCCCTTGGCTCATCTTTTAGAGGAGGGAGCTTCTATTCCTCCAGGAGGTTAGTAAAGGGGGATTTCAGAGCTAATTTTCATATCTTTTCATTAGGAAAAGCTTCTCCCATCATCAGCAGCGCAATCCAGCTCCTTGACTGCATTATTCTAGAGTGCATCTGCAGTGAGAGGTTGCACCAGCATTTTGGAGGACAAGATTTCTAGTATTAGGATCAGATTTGTACTTAGGAAATCAATCGGAGGAGGTTTGCTGCATATTGGACACCTTATTCAGCCATATCCATATTGTATCAGTGTTGATTTGCAGTTTCTCCCAGCAACTCCGGAATTTCTATAGATTTTCCATTTGTACTTGTATTTCAGCCAATCCTTCTTAGGATTGTTGTATAGTTATTTTCAGGGGTTGAGAGCTTGCTCCCCCACATTTCTTGAGCGATCATTGTCATATCATTGTATTTTCATATTATATTTTGCAGTGTCTTATATAGATAGCGCTGTCATAGCTAGGGCATATTGATGTAGCAGTGTTTTGTCACATTTGGTGTACATGTCTTATTGAAGTTTTCATTTCCTAGCTTGAGTGAGTGATTCCTTAAAGAATTGTACTCTCTTGCTGATATATTATAAATTGATCAACTATTTGCATCTTCATGTGTTTTTGGTTATAATAATAACACTGTCATTCCATTATATGTGCTTACATTTGTTGCAGTCCCTCATCGGGCACTTTTAGAGGACATCTAGGAGTGGGAGATCTGTTTAACCACCCTAGAAGGATTTATTTGGATCCATCTCTTGGATTTAGCACTTAGACACATTTTTCTAAGGGATCCAGGTCTTGGTTTCAATTCATGTAGTAGCCATTACTGGAAAATTATTTTTCCAGTCATGCCTTGCTGGCTGTTCCAGATTTGGGATATTACAGTGGTATCAGAGCTGCTTTCTTGCCTCAGCCTGTGAGTCTAAGCCCAAGAAGGTCAGAATATTGAAAAGGATGAGTTTTATCTCATCATATTTCAGATCCATGAAGAACCTCCCAAAGGAGGATAAGTAGAAAGAAGAGGAAGAACCCTGCACTTCCTATTCTTATCAAGGAGACAAAGAAATAAGCAGGAACAAGACTCCATATTTTGGAGGAGAAAAATAAAAGGGGGATAAGCTTACAAATTTTCTTCCTAAAGCTGTACATATTAGTCATGAAGAGTTCAAGGAGATCAGGAGAAATATGCATGGAGAATCTCCTGGAGGGTTTGATTCTAAAGCAAACTCTAGATTTGAGGAGTGTGAGCATGCAGCTACACATCCTAATACTCAGCGCAGTCACATGCCCAGGATTGATGGAAGAGAGATGGAAATAGAAGAATAGGTTGCTAGGAGGGAAACCCTTAGTGATTTCTTGAAAGAGTATGAGTCTCAAACTCAGAAATTCAGAGATCATCTCAGTTTTTCAAAGTTTTGCAAGATGAAGGTCAGAGGAGAAGAGAAGCAGGATAGATTTCATCTATCTACCTTTGAGGCTTCACCTGTATGTTCAGCCAAATCTTGGGTGGAGGATTTAAATACCTTCTTGCAGTAGTACCAAATTCCAGAGGACGAAGCCATCAGAATTACAGCGCTGCATTTGAGATGTAAGGCTTATGCCTGGTGGATCTTTGAATATTTTTCTTTGAGAAATGTAAACATTGTTTCTTATGCAAATTTCAGTAAGGCATTAGTGAAAATATTTGATAAAAATATTCATGAAACACATATGCTGGAGCAAAACAAGAAAACTCAAGCAAAACTGTTGCATGAAAACTTGCACCATACTTTGTCGGAAGAAAGGTTTTCATCTCACACCTTTGAGCAAAGGAGCATGGAGATCTCTTTCTCAAAAAGGGATCCAATCATTGGAGATTTTCCCACTCATGTTGCAGAGATTGAGGGAAACAACGTTGTTAGATTTGGAGTTGATCTAGCACCTCATGCAGAGGAAGGAGGAGCCCTTGCTCCAACTAGAGGGATGCTTTCATATTTGCATGGAAGTCCCCAGGATTTCATGTGTGGAGATCAAGGTACAACTCATGTTTTACATGTGCCATTGTTGAGGAGGTGTGGAACCATGGAGGCACAAGGAGGAGGTAGGGAGAAGACCCAACATCATGAGATGAGGAGTACACGTCCCTATTCATTTCTAGAGGTTGATACACCTGAGAAGGTGATTGGATTGCGTAGTGGAAGCATGGACAAATTTGTTCATTCATTTATTCAATCATCTCTTGATGATGATGTCTCATTGCATGGAGACATTTTGCCAGGGAGACCACTGGATCAGTAGAGGAGGATGGATGCTTCACATGTTGAGGCACCACTCATTGATTTTAGGAAGGTGGAAACCTTGGGAGAGCTTGATATAGCGCTGGGAGTCTTGGGTAGACTCAAGGAGAGAGGGAGTATTCTCTCAACATCATCAATGCCCACTTCCATTTCAGATTATGCGCTGTGGCAGAAGAAATAGAGGAAGGATAGCGGCCTTCCAACTTGCATCTTTGGCATAGAAGATTTCAAAGGAGATGGTGACCATGTGACAGGTGCTCTTCATGAGAGATCATCAACACTATCACTATGGAGGATAGATCTATATTGGAACTCCCAGTTGTTGGTGGAGTATTCCAAGGATCTTTTTACTTGCATGATTTTGGATGGCCAGTTGCATGAGGAGGGATACTCAATTAGAGATGAGGTAATCTACTATAATGGTAGGATATTCTTTCCTAGAGCTTCCAAGCTCAAGGAGAAGTTTCTACAAGAAACACATATGGATTTCCTTTTCAGCCACACATATTCTATGAGAGCATACCGCACCATCATGGACGGGTATTTTTTGACGGGCTTTGAGGAGGAGATATATCAGGATATGAGGAGATGCATGGATTGCATAGAGATGGAGGAGTTAGCACAACCACCTCTTTTCTCTTTGAAGATGAGAAGAGACTCACTTATGAGCCACTCCACTTGTATGAGCAGGAGATATGGTAAGGGTATTTATTATTGTTTACATGATTATTTGTATGATGTATGTATGCATCCCTTAACAATACATTTGCAGGATGATGCTCCAAGGAGGATCATTCTTTTTTCTAGACCACATGGTTTAGAAGAGGCCATAAGAATGATTGATGGCCATTCCCTAGGAGGACTTGGGGAAGATAGATATTATGGAGGACATGATTATTGTGCACCTTACATTATTCACTTCCTCCATACTTATGAGGAGATTGGAGCAACAGGCAAGTGGTTGAGAGGCCACTCTTTTTATCAGTCTCTATTACAGTGCAGAGTCAAGCTACACTGCTCGCACTTGAGGGACCATAGTTCTTCTCATTTGTTGCATATGGAAGAAATTATGATTCTCATTTTTTCTCGCTATGGTTCTATTGTTGCTTTCCTTATGAGGAGCATGCTTGGGAGAGAGACACATTGGGTGGATGTGTCCTTTGAGGGAGAAATTCCTCACACTTTTTGCACTACATGTTCTAAGAAGAACATGAGCTATGATATGGTTACCTTAACAACAAATTTGTCACTCTATGAGGTGAGCCATATGATGGAGATGACGCCATATTATGATGAATTCCAACTCATCATATATGGGAGGAATTGGGCCAGCTTGATTTGTAGCGTTGGGGAAGAGATCTTTGGAGGTCTAGTCCTCATTTTCCCACTTGAGGGCAAACTTATTGCAGCCCATGGACAGCCAGCACTCTACACTTATCATAAGTGGAGAAATGGATAGCATGGGGTAGGCTACATTGTCTACCATATGCATATTTTCATCCCACCTACTTTACCGGAGCCAAAGGTGGATGCCAGCTTTCAGGAGTTGCCTAGTTGGAAGGTGACTCATTTTGCATGGCTCATAGCTTGGAGATGGACGATCCATATGGGAAAGATAGTTCCCACTTTATTTCAAATCCCATTCTTCAAAGGGACCTCTAGACATCACTTTGCTATCCTCTTGAGTATTTCAGCTTTACATGATGATGCCTTTACAGCTGACTTACATGCTGAGGAGGAGCATTTTGGAGACTTGATTGATGAGATAGCATCACTTTCCTTGGAGGATATCATCATACAGGGGTGCTACAGGGAGAGGAGGAGAAGAGAACTCAGTCTATCCTTACACTTGCTTGAGGACAAGCAATCTTTGAGAGGGGAGGACAATAATATTCCAAAATTTGCATGCAACAAATTGGAATATTAATTTTTTCCGATTTCACTTAGGAGGTGAATAAAATGGGTAAAAGGCCCATGAGTAGGAATAAGATCCTTCATAGTGTGAAAAGGATCAATGGAGCAGCTTAATTTTTCACCTTCCAGTGTGAAAAGGGGAAAATGCATGAGGACAAGGTCAAGTTTTACCAAGTCAACATCACTGCCTAAGAGGTGTAGCTTGCATGAGAAGATAGCGTAGTTTGAGAGGGAGGAATATTCCTTGTGGAAGAAACCCTAATGTGTGGGGTTCATGGTAAATAGGCATTCAATTGTATAAAAGGAGGAAGGGGCAGCCATAGTGAGATATCTTTTGAGCATATGATTTTAGTCTAAAGACTATTTTGCATACTCCGGCTATTCAGCTGAGTTGCAGTGCTGCTTAGGATGGGGGATTCCTGTTTAGGATTTCCTCTTGTTGGGGTCCTATGTTTTGATAGATTGGCTTACCAAAAGACAAGGTAACATTAGAACCAATCTTTAGAGTTCTAGGATCTAGTCCTCCTGTTCTCAGAGAGGGATCTCTCAAATTATTTGTTTGCAAAGGTATATCTTGTTTGCTTTTAAGTATTTATTTTAGACTAGTTATTAAGTGCAAGTTGTTTTGTTTTTTTGTTTGGTTGAATTGGTACAACAAAACATGAAAGGCCTAGGTAGTATAGATAGAAAGAATAAGTGTCAGTTTCATTGGGAAATGGAGTCAAGAAGATGTTTATGACAAGCTCATCAATTGATATGGGATATCAAAGGGAAAATCTAACTTGGCCACAGGATCCTTTAATTTTTGTGAATGAGATGGACATTAATGATTTTGGAAATAGAAGTTTAATTCTCAACAAAGGGAACTTAAAAACATAACTTGAACAATAAAGAGGTATTTGATAGACAGGGCTAACCATGAATTCTACAAACCACACTTTAAGCAAATAATGACTTCAAGATAAATTTCAAAATGAAATGTAAGATTTGGGGAACACCCTATTTCCTCAAAGACTTTATTTCAAAGGAATTAGAAAACATAAAAGATTCGCTGATAATTGCAGTCATAGAAGAGGGAACACCTAAAACATCTATGATCACAACTATGAAGACCTTTAAAAAAAAATTTCAAGCAAGGACAAAGGGTATGATCAAAACAGACCTCCTTGGCTAACTGTAAACAATGGTACTTCAAAGGGAGACTTCAAAAACAGTTTTCAAGTGGCAACAGACAAGCAGGGAAAACCATAAATCATGTTGGAACCAACTATTTGAACTATTTGAGAAATAAACAAGCATAAGGGTTCAAGAGAATGATTAAAGACTCTAGAATTCCTTAGAAGAAGAAAAAATAAAACATTGAAGGATAAACAGGTCTAAGGTGCTTCTAGGAGTCATTTCTTAGCCTAAACTTTTCATCCTACTGTAGTAAGAATTTATGAAACATAATGAAAATAGGAAAAACAATAGACAGTTCAGAATACATCACCAATAGCCAAGCTCAAGGATCTAATGATAGAGCCTTCTCAAGAACAAGCATGTCAAAACATCAGCAAGCTTCCAAGACTTTAATTTCCTCATCAACTTCAAACAGACTATGTATTATTTCAGAGAGTTCTAGTGTTACAACTAGTGATCAACCAACCAACAAATTCTCATCTTCTTCAGAAGTATTTATAGAAGAAATGAGGAGGTGGAAGAGTTCTTGGGTTGAGTATCATTAATTCTATACTAAATGCAACTTCCAGCCTTGAAAAAAATGCAAGGCATAAGGTAGGAATGCATTAAATTACAACTCTGTTTCATTTATTCTATTTATGCTTTTTAGGCTTAGTGGGTAAAAATATTGACTTTAAGGCACTTTCTTATCTTTACAATAACTTCTGCTAACAGTCGAGATATTTTTTTTTATTGTAATGACTGTTTAGCCGCATTTGGCATTAATGTTTCGGACTGCAATTTGATCTGGGTATTCCTTTGAGGCAGAGAGGCTGTAGGTGGCAATTTTTGTAGCTGGGGGATTCAATTATCCCCTTTGATGTGGCTCTAAGGTGTCCTTCAACTGATATTTCTCTGTTTTAAAAACACAGTGATTTATCTTTGGATCTGTGTTTAGGCTTGATTAAGCCATAATCTTCATTTTTGACACTGATACTCTTTTATTAATTAACTCTGACTGTGTTTGTTGTTGCAGGTGCGCAGAGGGTTTTTTGGAGAAATTGTTCAGAAAAAACTGATAATCATGACTTGTCGATCTTCTAAAAATATGTGATTATCACTTTAAACGCTTTAATTTGTATCAAAGGCTGTGAGGATCGTCATCCTTGGCCCATAATAACACTGTAATGGCTGCAGGAGGGTTTACCTTAATCTTCATAAAACTTGCATAAAACAAACAAATTTAATTTAAATCCTATGAAGATTTGGTTTAAAACTGCTTTGGAAGGTTCGTGGAAGTGTTTTGGAGTAGTGAGGATGAGTGGTTGTAGTAGTGGGAGGAGAAAAACCATGGCGGAAAAAAAAGAGGTTTAAATTTGATTTTTGGGAATGAATTGAGAAGAAGTGGTTTTGGGAAAACCGGTAGCAGTTTTCGCGTAGCATTTGGGGGGTAAGTGGTATTAGCTTTTGGAACATGATATAGGTTAGTGTTCGACACGTGGATTTCTAAAACCACTTTTATCGCGCGGAAGTAGCGCACTGTGGAAAGGGGACAAAAATTATGTGATATGGATTCTGGTCCGTTGGATTGGAGGTTCCAGATCCAACGGTGTGGGTTGAGCGTGATGGTTGAAGAGCTGTGGGGTAAAGGGTACGCGGGGTCCATGGTGAAGTCAGCAAAATTGGCAGATAGTGAATGGGTGCAATAGGCTATCGGGTTAAGTCTTGATCTTTAGATTTCTTTGATCGAGGGTTATGATTAAGAGAAGGAGCGGATATGAAGAATTGAAGGGGAAGGGAACAGGCATAAGGATGGAGCCTGATGGCCTTTGATCTTTGTAGATCGACGGTCAGGATTTTGTTTGAAACTATTTTTGCAGGGAAACGAAAAATATGGAAAAGGTAAGGTTTGAAGGAATTTGGCGGAGAAAAATGAGGAGAATGGAGGGCCCACCTTTTATAAAGGGCAGAAGGAAGGATCAATGAGAACTGTTGGATTTGAGAAGATCAACGACGGAGATTGCATCACAGAATCGCACAGGACGTGAAATGGTGAGAGGGGAGGGGAGAAAGGTGATGATGCAATTAAGTGCGGACCGTCCGATCTAAGGGAGATCAACGGTGGAGATTTAATCAGAGGTCAGGATGGTGGAGGATCACGCGATGAATGGGCACGTTGTGATGAAGCATGAATCGTCGAATCTGGTGGAATGAATGACTGGGATTACATCGCATCGGAGAAAAAGGAAAGAGGAAAAAGCGTCGGGGTCTTTGAGTTTGCGATATGCGATTAAGCGCTGGCTATTGGATCGGTATGAGAGATCAACGGTCAGGATTAAATCAGCAGGTATGATGTCGGAGGGCTAATGAGTGGAGCGTTATTGAATCTGGGCCGTTGGTTCTTGTGGATTCAACGGCTGAGATTAAATTAGAGGATCGACATCGGAAAGAGGAAAATGGAAAGGATAAATGGAATTTGCGATTGCCGATTGCGATGGAATGAATATTTGCGATGCAATGAGTGCTTCAGGCTAGGTCACAGTGCAGGTTATATGTGGAAAAAGGGGCTGGGGCTTAAGGCCAAAAGGGGCTTAAGGCCTTATAGAAAAATGAAGGTTTTTTAGGATTTTTGAATGGTTTTTTGAGGGTTTTGAGGATTCCGATAAGGGAGAAAAGGGTTTTTAAACCAGATAAAGGTAATATATGAGGTTTAAAGAGGGTTAAGATGATTTATAGGTTAAATGATGGTGTTTTTGAGGGATTTGGTGAGGGAAACAAAGATGAAAATGGAGAGTTTGTGGGAGTGAAAATGGAGAGGTGAATGGTGATAAATGAAGTGTTTATAAGCAATTTTATCTTAGTGAAAAACAGGTACTTGAGGGCTTTAAAGTGAAACAGCAGTGAATATTAACACCAAGGATAAAGGTCATCACAAGACTTCAAGAACTCACAATTTTGGAAATGAATTGTTTCTTGAAGGCTAAGAGATTTAGCCACCATTTTGTATGACAAATTTTTATAGGTGGCTAACACCTCTCCTTCTTGAGATGCCTCTTGAAGGATTGCACTTCATTTCTCCACATCTTGGCTCAAGGCCAAAGCCACTTCCATCAGTCACTGCGTTATTTCTGCTGAAGTATAACGTAGTGTTGCTGGGTGTTGCAGTGGAGGGTTCCACAATACCTTCCCTTGGCTCATATTTTAGAGGAGGGAGCTTATATTCCTCCGGGAGGTTAGTAAAGGGGGATTTCAGAGATGATTTTCATATCTTGGCATCAATCAAAGCTTCTCCCATCATCAACAGTCCAACTCCTTGACTGCGTTATTCTAGAGTGCATCTGCAGTGAGAGGTTGCACCAGCATTTTGGAGGACAAGATTTCCAGTATTAGGATCAACCTTGTACTTAGGAAATCAATTGGTGGAGGTTTGCTGCATATTGGACACCTTATTCAGCCATCTCCATATTGTATCAGTGTTGATTTGTAGCTGCTCCCAGCAACTCTGGAATTTCTACAGATTTTCCATTTGTACTTGTATTTCAACCAGTCCTTCTTAGGATTGTTGTATAGTTATTTTCAGGGGTTGAGAGCTTTCTCCCCCACATTTCTTGAGCTATCATTGTCATATCATTTTATTTTCATATTATATGTTGCAGTGTCTCCTATAGACAACACTTTCATAGCTAGGGCATATTGATGTAGCAGTGTTTTGTCACATTTGGTGTACATGTCTTATTTAGGCTTTCATTGCCTAGCTTGAGTGAGTGATTCCTTAAATCATTGTACTCTCTTGTTGCTATATTATACATTGATCAGCTATTCACATCTTCATGTGTTCTGGGTTATAAGAATAATGTTGTCATTCCATTATATGTGCTTACATTTGGTAGTCCCTCATCAGGCACTTTTAGAGGACATCTAGGAGTGGGAGATCTGTTTAACCACCCTAGAAGGATTTCTTTGGAGCCATATCTTGGATTTAGCACTTAGACACATTGTTCTAAGGGATCTAGGTCCTCATTTCAATTCCTATAGCAGCCATTACTGGAAAATGCGTTTTCCAGTCATGCCTTGCTAGCTGTTCCAGATTTGGGATATTACAGCCCACCACACCAACACAGTGATCTCTCCATAAAATAAGAAAAGTTCTACTTTTAAATAGAGGATTCTAGCTCATTTCTGGGTCAAAATAGCCACCCTGTGAAGGCTATGAACGCCTGCTGGCAGTAGTGGCTCTACTTGTGGTATGGAAGTATTTTTCTAACAATAACCAATTACTTTTATATCCCTATTTCCTATTGATCCATTCCCGAAATAAATGCACTAATTGAATAAGTGTTATCACTACCTACCTGCATAATTAACTATGAATGAATTATCTTTTCATGTTTGAATCAAGGGATGGCAACACCAATCATAATCTGTCACTTGTCATGCTTCCGTGATGCTACACCATCAAAATAGGACATCCTGTCATAATAATTGTTATTCTGCTTTTCTCCCCTTCTTTGGTCATTTCCACCAGATGTACAGTTGCAATGATTACCAATCTCTGACCTTTGCCTCATATGCATTCATGATTGTTGCAATATTTCCTCTTTTCTTGAGCTCCAAGGCCATGGAGGCCCTTCTCTCATACATTTGCGATGATTACTAATTTATGACCTTTTCCTCATACACATTCATGATTGTTGTAATCTTTCCTATTCTCTTGAGCTTAAGTCTATGGACGCCCTTCTCCCAATGGTGGGGGTAAAAATATCCATAATGAATAAGCATGTGAATTACCCACGCAAATTCCTTCGGATATGCTGGTGGGACTAAAATATCATTGAATTTACGATATGAGGTTGCATTTTTTTATAATATATGTTTAAAAAACACATGTAGTTTTTTTTTTTTAACCAACAAAGCTAAAAGAAACACAGGCAGAAGAAGAAACTAGTTCAGATAACACATTAGCCATGGGGGGAATTCTCTCTGCAATGAACCCATAACCTTCCAAGTCTCAAAATAAGCTCACACCATTCTCTAGGAAGTTGGACGGATTCCATATCTACAGAGACTACAAGGGTTTAACACAGAAATAGCAGTTGAATTTCTACAAAACCTGTGGGAAGGGTATACCATAGTCAGAGGAAGAATTATACGATTCACTAAGGAAACCATTGCTGAGGTCTCCAGACTACCAGTAGAAGGAGAGAGATGGACTGAAAAACATGTCCTTCTATAAGAAGCAATCTCAGTGTACTAGGACCCAAGCGAACCATTAGAATGAAAAGGGAAGGGTATTAACCCTGCGTCCTTGCAACAACCTTGGCAAGTATTGGTAGTGTTAATTCAAAGATATATCACATGTGATGAATGTCAAGATGTGGTAAAGTCCCGCCAACTTATACTATTAGTTATTCTCAAGTGAAAAATTACAGTTAACTTTCCCTTTTTCCTAAATTTTGTATTGCACAATATTTTTGTTCGAATTAGAAAAGCTAGAAACCGCCAAGAAGTTGTTAGCCACCATGGATTGATTAAATTGATCATCATTCATAAGCTAGGAAAACATTAGATAACTTGGGACAGTTTTGTTAATCTTGCCCTACCTGCGCCTGAAGAAAACCCTATTAGAGCAGAGATTGAACTCCCTGTAATAACCATACGCAGGAGAGCAAGAGGGAAGAGGGCCCATGTTTCAACCTCAGAACCAGGGAAACATAGACGGTCTGAAAGGCTGCAACTATGGAAATACACGCCTGATTTTACAGATGTGGCGGGACCATCCCATACACTACCTTCAAGCCCTTAAAATATGTCCTTGCAGGACTACGAAGAAGAAATGGCTCAAATACTTGAGTAAATGAGAGCATCTCGTGAATTTGGAATCCCATCTGAATAATTTGAGGAGAAGAGGGGCCTGTTGAACTAGTTTTCCACTGCCAGCAGCTCTGGCCATACTGAAATCCTACCCCACCATGATGAATTGCAGGCTTTGAGGGTTTTATCTCCCTCTGATAATGAATGGGTGAGTAGGGAAGACCAGATAGAAGGAATATCCGAATCTAGAAACCAATCAGGAGACATTGTCCCATTAGAACAAAATGAAAGCATTGAGATAGCTCCCCTAATGCCTGAAGGAAATATTATCTCACCCATTCAGGACGTTAATTCTAAAATAAACTCTTGGATGCATGAATAAAACACCATTTATGAAACCGAAGCCACTGCTCCTCTTTCGCTTGCCAAAACCTTGCTAAAAGAGAAATCAACTGAGAAGAAGTTAAGGAAAATGAGCAGGAAGTGAAAGAAATTGAGAAAAATGATAAAACACCCGAGGAAACAGTTGGAAGAAGCAAACAAGGCTTGGAAGCCTGAGAAGGAATTGGATACCATGGGAACCCAAACATATTTTGTTACCCAAATGGTAGATACTACTGAAATTTATGTACAGACGGATCTAATGGACAATGTTGAAGCCTCTATAGAAATTAATTTAATAGATACCATTAAAGTTTCTGTACAGACTGAGTTAATGAACAAGGTTGAAGCCTTTGTACAAACGGAGTTGATACACACTGTTGAAACCTGTGTGCAGACTAATCTAGAATTTACAGAAGATAAAGGGACTCAAACATAGGTGACACCTTCCTACACTCCCCTAGTAGAAATGGCTGCCAATCAGAAGTTGCGTAGCAAATTAATTCAATTCTAGGATGCATTGGCCCAGTGCAGAAAGGAATTAGTACCCTTACAAGAACATCAAGCACTACTAAAGCGATTCAAATACCTTTCTGCAACTGAGGACGAAACCTTTGCCCAAATCAGGGAAGAAAGGACAAAAGTAAAGA